>OZ020268.1:45496403-46096403 GCA_963971225.1 Melieria omissa | reverse complement strand
TATTAATTATTAATAATTAATTATTAATTAATTAATTATAAATTAATCAATTAATTATTAATTCTTAATAATTAAATTTATTAAATTAATTAATTAATTATTAATTAAATTTATTAAATTAATTTATTTATTATTAATTAAATTTATTAAATTAAATAATTAAATATTAATTAATATTTCAAAAATTGATATTTATTAATTAGTTAATTAATATTAATTAATGAAACAGTTAATATTAATTAATAATTAATTATTAATAGTTAATTAAATATTTAATTAACTATATTATTTAATATTTAATTAACTATTAATAATTAATTATTAATTAATATTAACTGTTTCATTAATTAATGTTAATTAATTCATTTATATTAATAATTGATGAAATATTAGTTAACTATTTAATAAATATCAATTTTTTAAATATTAATTAATAATTAATTAATAATTAACTAATAATTATAATTAATTATTAATAATTAATGTAATATTAATTAACAAATTAATATATATTAATTGTTTTAGTTAATTATTTTATGAATTTTTATTAATTATAAAATGACCCCATCGACAAAATAATAACCTGATTTAAGTTATTTTTTTCAATAAATAACCAATATTTAGTACTCAAAAACTAACTAATTAGTTGGCAATTAACTTACCAAATAAATAAGTCATGATGAAAATATTATTTGTTTAATGTAATAAAGTAATTAATTTAATTTTTTATAAATTTTTCTTTTTTTTTTAAATAATTAAATTAATTAAATAGTTGTTTTAAGTTTCTATTTATTTTTGTTATTTAGTTTTGTTTTAGGGTTTTTTTATTTTAATTTTTTCTCGTTTTTTTTTAATTATGGTTGTATGTATTCAAATGCCAATTCGCATCTGTTTCTGTTTTTGTTTCTATTTATGATTTTTAAGTCAAAGTAACGGCAATTCAAAACAAATGTAAACATGTCTAATGCCGCTAATTTTGGTCAATTTGTTCGATACTAAATTTAATAATATTAGCGCTTGTTCGGCGACCAGAGCGAGAGATATGAAACTTATTTACGAGATGTTTTCAAAGAAATTGTTGATGAAATATTTGTGTCTAAACATTTAGGGAAAACAATGATTTGTGTTTACACAAAACGATTCTTGATTGCAAACAATTTGTGGTGTTGTCGTGTAATCAATCGGAGGTAAAACTTTATAGTTATTCATCGTATTTTCAATTAAATCAAGAATTAATTTTGTTGTTAGTGCATAGTTCAATGGCGCATAGTTCTTGGGATATCCAAACCCCCTACGTATTTGTTTGTGGCTGAAAAATATAGTTTGAAATCATATTGATCTCAAAAATGTGTACGGAACCCCCAAAAATTAGTTCTTTGTACGCCGCTGGTGTTGTTATTAGCGTATTATTGGTTTTATATATTTTTGCATATTTCAAAAACACAGTTTTGAGTTCTCTTCTGACTAATTCGAATTTCTGGCAGCTATGTGCCGGAGTGTCAAATTGGACGAATGTCAAGATTTGCAGTCGCCCACCGTCATCCACCTACGTCATCCTCCCATCTAGTACCTCAAGTATCTCACATTCTACTCAAGCGCAGCGCACCTTGGCATAATTTATGGAGCATGAATAATGCTCAATTAGCTTCAATCAATCAGAGTGCGCTCAGCTTTGTTTCGGTTGTTGACCCATTAGTCAGAAGCGAAATCAACTTCAAGTGTGTAACTTCAGTTATACATGTGACCCGCATTTGACTAAATTATTGCCAACTGCAAAGTTCGAAAGTAGTTAAGTGATTTTTGTATACCCATTTATAAGGTTTTTCTTCAAGTGGTCGTACTTGTAAGCCGCTTAGCGGAAATGGACCATATTAAATAAAGTATTAAATAAATTCACAAAAAAATTATAAAAAATGAAAGAGTAAAATAACAATGAAAGGATACAATCCTTTTCGCTTTCAAAGTCAAATGTGTGTGCAATTGTGTGTTGTAAATGTTTTTCTATTCAGTTGAATCAACAAGTCAAAAGATATGACAGCCCTCACTCATTTCTTGCAATTAATTGAAATACAAAAGCCCCCTCACGCTTTCACAGACTCCAATTTAAACCAAAAAAATAACAAAACAACTGGTCAATTTCACAACAAATCAATTGACTGCAATTCGCCCCCAACCTGTCGCTCTGTTGGATAACGTTTGGCTAAATGTTTCTTCATTAGCAAATAACCGAACTGTGCTTTGGCGGCGTTAAGTAAGAATTGTCCTCATTTATTCTCGCACCGACAGACGTTGCGTCAGCGCAGCGAATTTTATATAAGTAAGACACGAGTTTAACTTAATTGCTCAGCAAATTGTAGCAACGGGAATTTCGACTGAAATTCGAGATTTTACAACAACATGCAAATAAATTTACTGCCTTGACGAACGAAGAAAGAAGCGACCAACATTGGTCGATAGAAGAGCACTGCTGGACTTGATTTGTATTTTATTGTTAGAGATTTTTATTACTTTGCTCTGTTTTACTGGCTTACAAATATGTGTAAATTCTTAGTTCACCAAATATGCGAGACATGAAAATATCATTGAGAGAGAAGTGAATCCTCAGGTTCATTAGTTCGTATCTCCTGTAACTATTGGGTGTACAACTTAATAACCGAAATTTGACGCTAGATGTCCGTACTAACAAATATCGTGAAAGCTCTAACCTTATATATATGTCATTTTGAAGGTACATTTGACAGCTATCAAAATCAGTCAACAAAACAATTTTATCTTGTGTGCATCATTATTATTTTTCACGATGAATAACTTCGAAAATTGGAGAAAAATACAGTATTTGCGGGAGGTTCTGTTGGGTAATTTTTTTGCAAAGAAAACTGCTGCGGAAAGTCATCGTTTGCTTGTAGAAGTTTATGGCGACGATGCTTTAGCGAAAACACAGTGTTTTGAATGGTTTCAACGCTTCAAAAGTGCCGATTTTGACATCAAAGACAAAGAACGCCCAGGACAGCCAAAAAAGTTTGAAGACGAAGAATTGGAGACGCTACTCGATGAGGATTCGTGTCAAACACAAGAAGAACTTGCCAAATCATTGGGAGTGACTCAGCAAGCAATTTCGAAACGTTTGAAAGCCGCCGGATACATTCAGAAGCGAGGTAACTAAGTCCCCTATGAGTTGAAGCCGAGAGACGTTGAACGGCGCTTCTGTATGTCTGAAATGCTGCTTGAGCGCCATAAAAAGAAAGCATTTTTGCATCGGATCGTGACTGGGGATGAAAAATGGATCCATTATGACAATCCCAGGCGCAAAAAGTCATACGTGAAGCCCGGCCAACCAGCCAAATCAACGGCGAAGCCAAATATCCATGGCGCCAAGGTTATGCTGTGTATTTGGTGGGATCAGAAGGGGCCGTTATAATATGAGTTGTTGAAATCGGGCCAGACAATCAATGGTGACCTGTACCGAACACAAGTGATTCGTTTGAAGCGTGCCATCATCGAAAAACGCCCGGAATATGCGACCAGACACGAGGCCATAATTTTCCATCATGACAACGCTCGGCCTCATCTTGCTATTCTGGTTAAGAACTATTTGGAAAATAATGGCTGGGAAGTTTTACCTCACCCGCCTTATAGCCCAGACCTTGCCCCGTCCGACTACCATTTATTTCGCTCGATGCAAAACGCCCTCACTGGAATACGCTTCACTTCAGAGCAAGGCATCCGAAATTGGATAGATTCGTTTTTGGCCGCCAAGCCGGCGCATTTTTTTTGGGATGGAATTCATAAATTGCCTGAAAGATGGGGAAATGTTGTAGCTTCCGAGGGTCAATACTTTGAATAAAATATATTGTAAGATTTTTCCACAATAAAACATCAAATTTCGCTGAAAAATTCCGGTTATTAAGTTGTACACCCAATATGGTTCATTTTTTTTAGTATAATACAGATGAGATACATTATAAAACATTATTTGAGAATACAACTATACAAAAAATTTAGTGACTATCAAATTTTAAAATAAAAACAAAACATTTTGAAAAACCATTTGTTTTTAAATTTTACTGATTTTCTGGTAATATTTATAATATATCGCAATTAAAAAATTAATTTGATTTTATTTATTAAATTAATTCTGGCAGATCAAGAATTAGCTATGAAGAACTAAAAGTGTGCAAATTTTTACTTATATTATATCTAATATTATAAAAATATTCCATTCAAAATACTTCGGAGAAGCACTTTGCCCTTCCTTTTCCGGCTATGATCTTTGATTGGGTAAATTTGATTTTTCGCTATAAAAATTGGTTGGTTTCTCTTTCTAGAGAAACCAACCACCTCTCACCTCTCGGCTATATCGCTCTATATAAAACCTTTTTTCATCTACCACTTCTAATCCGAAAGTCTACTGGCGCATCTTAAATCTAATCAACACATTCCTAGCTGCTGACATGGAAACATTGGCTTTACTTCCCAGCAATGCATTCAAGGCTGTTGGGTTTTCGAAAAAATGCGAAAAAATGTCAATCATCAATCGACTTCAAGTCAATTTTAGTTTGTATTTATTAATATTTCCTATAGTCAGTAAGGACATTTTTTCATTGGCAAAATTAATACCTAAAAAAAATAAATAAATAAATCAATAAATAAATAAAACACATAAAAAAATAAATAAAAAACAAATAAATAATTAAAAAACAAATAAATAAATTTAAGTATATTTAATTTGCAAATTTTTTAGAAATACTGCTGCCTACTTGCATATTTATCAGTTCTCATTTAAAATTTGTATATTTTTGTTTGGCTGACAAACCTTAATTATGCCAAAAAAAATCCCATCTCGAGCACCCAATCTTTAATTAGCACCCAATCTTTAATTTTGCTTTGTTTAAAAATTATTTTTGTATTTTCCTTCTACGAACCTTTGACGAACTTTACGTAAATGTTGCTTTATACATTTTTCAAGTTCAAATTTTTGTAATGTTTATATTTACATTGTAAATTCGAATATGTTTATATTATCAATGCGATGAATCATACGAACAGCTGGTGGTTGACTTGAAATGACTTTCATTTCGTAAATAATTAGGTGTGAAGATAACAAAGTGTAAAGTTCTTAAAATATTTCTGTAAATATTTTGTTGTGAAATGTTTGGTTGAAATATGTGCGCACAAAATAGAATTAATGTGAACGAAGCTTGAAAATTGTGTACATTATGCTTCATTTCTGTCAAATTATGTTAGAAGGACAACGCAAAGCATAGAAATTATGAAAGTATAGAGCGACACAATATTTATTTTCATGTTTAGTTGGTAGTGAATACTGATTTAGTGTTTATTTTTCAATGTATGAACTTTGTAATTTATGTGAGAATGTTTTGAAAAATTAAATTTAAAGTTGAATTTTAAAAATTTATAATTAGTATGTTTTTTTGTATGAAAAGTGTTTGAAAGATGCATTCCTGGTGACTCAAAAATGCGTAAAAAACTGACAGCTAAACAAGCAGTAAATGGTATCAAATGGAAAGAGTTTACTAGGATATGGGTTAAGCAATTTGAGAAGAAAGAGCGAACCATCTTTTATGACGGTATGTGAGTATTGGATCATTTTTTCAAGCAACCATCTCGAACCGTATGGCAAAAATTTCGGCAAAAATGTTTGCTTTGAGCTCTTCAACTCTCTGAGACTTGCTGGCATACACTTTGTTTTTAAAAAGAAGTCTGTAGAAGTCAAATCTAGATATCTGGGTGGCCAATTAATGTTGCAATATTTTTAAACCCACAGGTCCAGCGAATTTTCATTGCAGAAATTGCATTGTTTGATTTGAAACGTGGCATGGCACACCATTTTCACACATTTGCAAGCAGACATTCTGAGCCAACATTCTCTGATATCGATTCTTATTGACCGTGTCGCCTTTTCTGAAGAAAAATAGTCAGTGATGGCCCAAGTAGACACTTTTTTGCCATGCAATGATGTTTCATGGATTTTGTGTGGATTCTCCAGTGCACAAATTAAGGCAATTTTTCTTGATAATGGCGCCAGAGAGTGTGAAATGGTCATCAAAATTTGATCCAAAAAATTATGTCATAGCCGTCAATAGTTCTCCTACTATATACACCTACCTCCGGTTCCGGCGCCCCCCTCCTCTCTGAGGCCAGTACCTCTGGCCGCCATGTAGCACGCTGCGCTCCACTTTTCCGGTATTTGCCGCTTGCCAAAGATGTCTGCCCAACTTCCGCGCAGCTTGTCAGCTCTTCTAGGGAAACATTTGAGACCTAACCTACAAAATTAGAACTTATGTCTTATTTTTCGTATTTGTTTTTTTTTACGTATAAATAAAAAAACAATTAGAAAAACACATAAAGTTAAAAAAGTCTTGGAAATTAATGAATGGAATGTCAACGATCTGCAACTGTTTCGGGCTCAACAAAATTCCACACCAAACGATGAATAGTGTCATCAGATGTTGCTTGTTGGCCAAAATATTTGCGACATTATGCACGTTGAGTTAACTCAACTGAACAACTATTTTTAGCTTGCAGCGTCACTATTTCGGTGTCTAGCTATTCATCTTGAAATTTTACTTAATTGAGGTTTCAAAAATATGTTTCCTCAAGTCAATTGGTTAATAAATGTTAAAGTTATTCAATGTTTCACCACTGGGTGATGCCTAAATAAATTCTATTAAAAGTAGTTCACTGATGAATGCATAATGAATGCTTGGTCTTGATAAAAATAACATTTGACTACTCAGAAGAATGACACTAATTAACACTTTCTAAAATTTCTCGGTAAATGTAATTATGCGAACTAAACTAAAAACTGTTGGCCTGCTGCCAATCAATCAATTAACGCACCACAAATTTTTATTTTTTTGTTATTCGCTGGAATAGGCAGACTAAGTGACACCGTGTGAGGCAAGAAATTTATTTTAGTGTGTAATAACATCAGAAGAAGAGCTGTCTAACGCTGAAGCAATAGTGACAAAAATAAATCAAACGAAAGTGATGAACGAAGAGCAGCCAAACAATCGCAGCCCGTGTAAACTTTAAAAGAAGCAAAAAGTGACTTAAAGATTTGGTAAGAGTTGTGCAGCATTGATGTGAAATGACACTGAAACGCAAAGACAAGAAAATACTTTAAACTTGAAATGAGTTAGTGGAGAAATATATTAAATTTTGGTTACCAAAAATAAATCAATAAATTAAAAAATATTGCCAAATTTGCGCTTCTTTATGTACAGTTTGAAACCCAAATTTAAAGTGAAAAGGGTTCATTGAAATGTGTTGGCTGATTGCAGCAGCTTTCTTGTATATTCGTATTTATGTTAACGCCGCGTGCTGATAAAGTGGCGAAAGAAAATAAACTTTAGCTACAACAAACATTTGGCAATGTAATTAAATTGTAATTAAAACAAGGCGGGCGCATTGCTGCGTGTGAAAGTCGTGGCCAAGAGTCACGGCCAAAGCAATAGGAAAAATTGCCAACAAAAAACAAAAAAATCCAGCACGACGCCCAAAAGCCCGAACTTTTGCATCGAAGCAAATAAAGCAAAAATCATTTCAAAATCTCCACTGTGTGCTTTTCTTACTTTTGATTTGGTTTTTTTTTTTTTTGTTATAATAAAAAGCAACAACATTGCAGCAAAATCACAAACAAATAAACAGCGTAAATAATGAGTTGGAGAAAAAAAGCAAATAAAGCAACGGCCACGGCTCCCAGTCCACGGCACCACGGCACCACGAGTCGTATGAGCAATTATAAACAATTGCTCGGCGCACATAAAGAACTGTTATAAATATTTTGTGTCTATATAAAACGAGATAAGCGCACAGGCCGCCGCTGCCGCTAACTACGAGCAAGTCGAAGTTGCTGCTTTGCTTGGTGCGCTCGCAGTGAATTATAGCATCCAGTGTAAATATTTACACTGCTGCATATTTATACACGTGTGTGTGCGTATATGTATGTATGTAACTATCTGGCTTGCTGCTGCCTTAAAATGAACGAACACAAAAGGCAAATTATTTGCAGCAAATGCCAAAAATACTATTTGTGCTCGACACGAGTAAAGACTGTTTCGAGTAGCTTTGAGAACTTAGGGGTCAAAAATTTGAATAGAAAACTTTTGAAAAGAATAATTAATTTCCTTTGCAGACTTTGAAAAAATTGTGGAATATATTTAATTTATTTAATCCTTTTGACCGCAAAGCTGCCTAAGAGCAACTTCACCTATTTGTCGTGTTATAGCAAAGTCTACGATTGATTTATGGGTTTAATTTAATTAATTTATGGGTTTAATATAATTTCATAATTCACCAACAAATTATTATTTTTGAAGTGAATTCAAAGCAAATAACAAAAATTTTACTGTTATCCCGTAAATAATTTCCAATAATTTGCAGCAATATCAGCGAAGGTTTGTGTTCTAATTGAAGTCTACGATTTGGGCTCAACACCCTTTTTTCAAATCAAAAAGTAATAATTTTGTATTTTTCCATTAATATTAAATAATTTTTCTGTAATTAAAAAATATTGATACAAAATGAATTTAACTCGTTTGAAGCTAAAATTGTTCAAAAGTAAACTAGCACTAGAACTCTAACAAAGAGGCGTGGCGACTTCAAAACTCGTGTGCACACTTCTTAGGTAAGTGTTTCATGATTTAAATACCAAAAAGTTATATCGAGACACAGGGCCCGAAAGTCAAGGGTTAAGAATTAAAGATGCAACAGTTTAAGTTGACCGCGCTCAAGGAACTCCAACTGCCTGAACTGCTCGAAACCGGTCTATACGTATAATAGAAACGAGATTTCACACCTTCTTGTCCACAGCCCGCTGCATTTATTCTGTGAAAGAACACCACATTAGAAGGTTCTATTGATTTCAATTGAAGTCGACACATCGACCTGGCAACTAGTGGAATGGCCATCACTGTTCTATGGGAAGGAACCTAATACGGCAGAGCTCTATATTCGTGGGCATTAGCACAAAATCTTCTTCTTCTGGATTCCTGCACACCAGTGCAGGGAGTTGGACAGTAAACTCACCAACAAGAGTGTTTCTATGGACAACAGTGAGATCGACAGTTCCGTGTCAAGGCAGCAAGAAAGTGAACCAATTTATGAATTCGTCTTGAAGTAAATAGAGCCACTTTTACTAATACTTCTCGCTTGATCGATATTCTCAAAAAGAAACTGCATACCTGCTATCTCTGAGTTATACTTCATTACAGCAGCTCATAGGAATAATAATTGCACCAGGACGCCCACAGGATTTCATTTGTGGACGAATTTGTACATTTGTGTGTTGAAGACAATTTCATTTTAAATCTAATTTGTCACCCATAATGTCCTCGTTGAATGACGCCTCTCATGCAGTGATTTATGCTGGAACTACGGAGATAAAGAGGAGACATATGCAGTCATACAACGATTCTACTGTCACTGCTCTGTTTCTCAAGAACGACAGACGCGACCCATAGGGTCCAAGTTCTTACCGGTCTTGGCAGTCACAGAGAAGATACAGTCACCAGATCTGCTTAACTTCATTTAAAGTTCAAAGTGGTTTGACGAAGTTCAAGAAAGAACCTTCTTCATGAAGGAATTCACAATGGGCCTAAATGGCCTCCGACTTGAGCCTTCAAAATTCATATGATTCTATGGCGGGTTAATTTTTTTTTGATGAAGCGTATAGCAAAAACGTAATCTATAGGTGATTCTGAGAAATTTTGCTCAAGAGACCATAGCTCTAAGTCGGATTTGGAGCCCCCCAAAATTTCAAAATAGATATTTTCAATATATACATAGAATAATTTAATTAAATTCGTCATAAAATCGGATAGAGTTATAGTCGATTTCTCAATCTGGGCTTGTTTGAAAGGTATTTTGATCACCTTTCAGAATCTGTATTGATACCAATATTTTTTTTTTATGGTTAGTGAACTTTTAAATAATAAATTCCGAATTTTCTTCAATTTTTTCGAGAATTTTTTTTTGCAGATTATGAAAGTTCAGATAATTTCCAACAACTTTTATTACGATCAATTTTTTTGTTTTCGAACTCCTTTTTGTAGGAAAATCGATCTGAAAAAATCAAAATTTTCAAGGTTTCAACAAAAAAACACTATTTTTACATTTTTAATTCAATTTATTTTTAAATTTTGGGGGGCTCCAAATCCGACTTAGAGCTATGGTCTCTTGAGCAAAATTTCTCAGAATCACCTATAGATTACGTTTTTGCTATACGCTTCATAAAAAAAAAATCGTTCCAAACAATTTGACCCGCCCTAATGTACCCATATGAAATTTATCTCTAATGTGTAAAACGCCACCAATTTCCAACTACAAAACACGACTGCATAAAAAATTTTTAAGAATATTGATTGATGTGTGGCATGGTTCTGAATCTACAGGGAACCCAACAAATAGTTAGATAGACCAGTAATGATCTATTAGCACAATACTACTGACAGAGAGGACCCCAGACTTACCGAAGTAATAAAACTTAAACTTCCAGTGCATAGGAGTCTCCTTTGCTGCTCATTACCTGTTGTAAACCAATCCTGTTGCATGTGTTTTCCCAGCCTGCAGTGCTCAGTTAGAAACCCAGTAATCTATCTTTGCTGGTCTTTCCTCAGTCTGAGGCCTTAACCTAACAGATATTGAAGGACACCGAATCCCTGATGAAAGAAATCACAATGGGCCTTACTGGGTCTCCAAAGAGAAAAGCATATTTTACACAACATGATTCGAAAGTTGAGCCAAAAGTTATGCCCACAAATATTTATATTGCAGAGGAGATATCACACCCTCTTGCCCAAAGTTTGCAGTATTAAGCTTTAGGCTTAACTATTGTAAAGGTAATATGGTCTTGAATTTCAATATTATAGGCAAATTAACGCAATGTAATTCTTGTTTGTTCGTTGCTACAGCCCACTAACTTAACATAATGTAATTGTTGTTGGTGTGCTACCATAGATTAGTAATTAAACGTTACCTCAGACAAATAACTCGAAGGGCACGAAATGGCACAATTTGGCGGTCATTTCTCATCGTCTCTTCTAAAAATAACTCATTTTGAGAATTTTTCTTGCATCAACTTCAGTGTAATGACCGATGTGTGTCACGTTGGCGCCACCTGTCGTTCAAATCTATGCAATCGAATTGAAGTTAATATCATGGCCACTGACAGCAACTGTGTGGATATTCTCGTTTGGGCCGATGGCATGATTAAGCCGCTTGACTTTGGTCCACAACAAACTGAAAGTTTCTTACATGGGAATGAAACTTGTTGCTCCCCGTTCAACCAAAACTTCGGACAATCAATTCGACTGTTAATATTTCGTAGCTCACAAAAAATTTGGCGAACGGAAGACAAATTTTAATATTAAATGTAAAATCATTTTTAGGCATTTTCGATTGGTTAAGTACTCCTGGTTCTGGTCTGTTAAAATGGGTAGCATTTTAATAGAATGGAAATGTTGAAGAGTTGCAATATTCTCACCTGAAATATTAACCCTAATCCGTCGTTCGGGTGATTTTTCACCCATTTTCAACTTTGAGATGCTATAACTTTCCTATATATTTATCAAAATGATTAAGGTTTCTTGTATTTGTAGCAAACCAATATAAGTTTTAGAATTTATCTACAACATATTGATTATTTGATTATAACGGTGATCACAAAAAAAGTTACGTGGGCGACGTTCGGGTGATATTTCACCCATATACAAATTGTATAGAAATCCAACGCAACACATACAGAAAATGCCATAAGATTACGTCTGTGGATTGGAAGTTTTGAACTGCTTTTATAGGCAAAACCTTTTAATGGATCAATGGGCCTCCTGAGCTCAACGGAAAAGTAGGAGCCAGTTATTTTATTTCAACTAAAGTTGGTATAACTCGTTATGCTTGAAGTCGTGTGTCAGTAATAAAAGATGCTAATGAAGACCAATGTTAAAGATATTAACTGACAAAACTAATGTTGAAGGTTTGCGAGTTTTGGGCAGTGCATGGATCAGCGTTGGTGATATTCAGGCATAGTTTGGTATTTCAATTTTGAGTGGTGTTTATAAGTCGAATGGGGAATATCTTGATAATCTGTAGAGTTACACAACAGGTAGACCAATTTTTCGTTCTATCGGTGACAAAACCATTCGCCAAGAACGTAACGATTGTAATCAAGAATGAAGCTCGTTAACACCCATAAGAGATATATGAGAAACGTGGGTTTAGCGACAACTGCTATGTACGTCCTATGAAAAGGGCACACTAAGTTAACAAGAGGAAGATGCCCCTTTGAGCACTTTTCATCATAACGAGGATATGTGGGTGACAAAAAATTACCCGAAATTATATCGTTTTACAATAAGTCAAAAGCAATAGTTGACACTTAAGACCAATTGATTGTTCACTAACTATACCGTCAAGCGAAAAACTAATCGCTCTCGATTCCATCTGGATCGCTTGTACAAAAAGTACAAGCGGCGAATTTTTCTTGAAGACTTAGATTTTAGTTTAGTAAAGTTAAAGATTTTGCGTAGAGCAACGTAAGCGAAAGGAAAATCTTCATGCTCACTTCTTATCTCAATACAGCAATTTTTGCAAACCTTGTCAGAAAATCAGAGTGTAAAAAAGTAAATGAAATTTTGGAACACGGCGCCAATTTGATATCAAAAACGACCGAGAGACATATTCTGCTTGCAATTCCTGAAAAAAGTATACTTGTGGTGAACACAATGTTTTAGTAAACTACTGCCCTTCCTTGCCCCCTTTCCCCATCCGATTGAAATGAGTGCTGTAACATATGTTCGAAAAACAGTATTACATACACATTTAAAAACGGGTGAAATTTGTGGTATATCACAACGGGTCTCATAATATGCCTCCGAGTGGGTCTCTTACCGAGGCATCCATAATAACCTAACCTAACCTAGTTGCCCTCATTGCAAAAAAATATAGAAAAATTTTTCAACTTATTTATCTGTATGATAACAAAGATAATAAAGATTAAAGATAACAAATTATTTTTTATTATAATTGGTCAAAAAATTCATTAAAACAATGCAAAGTACCATATGGGTGAAATATCACCCGAACATCTTATGTGTGAGTTTTTTTGAACGTCGGATGAGGGTTAAAGCAATGAGCTGTCAAAGTGCGAACATAGTCATGATACAAAAAATAAGGGTAGAGGGATGTCAAATTTTTGAACACTACACATCTTTATTTACGTTATTCGTATTCGTAAAATGCTTGAGTCGTGATGCCACTTTGATTTAATGTAAATTAAGAGATATTTAGGTTTCAAGAATTTTCAGATTTTGTTCAAATAAACACTGAATAATGCGAATTCAAAGGTAGATAATACATTGCACTATTAAAAAAGTTTTAACTGATTTTCCAACAACAGTACGGAAGCACATTTTCAAAAGAGAACGCAAAGAAATCGTTTAGTGTCAGATGCGCAACATGGTGGCTGAGCATTGGCTCTACCTTTATTTTTTGTATCATGGACAAAACTACTAAAAATTTCATTATATTCATCTAATTAATCAAATGATTCAAATTGATTATAAACCTCCTTTTGCAACACATTTATTAAAGAAAGTTCTTTTTAAAGAAAATTGAATTCTCTTATTGTTTCTAATGGAATTCATAGCAAATTTTTTAACATAATTCCCACCTACTATCAAATGAATAGCAACAATTGAATTCCGCAAATGTATCGCGAAAAAAACACGAATAATTATATCCACGCCCACTGCAGCCGTAAGGCATTACGCACATTACGAGCATTGACGTCGCCCGCGCACAGCTTACCGGAGCGCACAGCCGCTTGTACATAGTTAGGTAGCTACCGACTTCTTCACGAACAAAACAACAAAAGATAAGTGAGAATAAGCACAAAGCGAATAAAACAGAAAACCAAAATAAAAATGAGCCACATTTGGAAGTCTAAGAGCAGACGCCGAGTTGTGGGCTAATCCGCACAGCGTTGCTGTTACTTTTGCAGTCAGCATTCGAGTTAAAGCGACAAAAAGTCAAACAGATTCAACGCTATCGACACTTGGCTCCCTTTGCTGATGGCCCTAATTGGCCTTTTGATAGCCTTTGCTGCCGCCGCTGATGACTAGGAAGGGCGCATTTTGGGCGTCGACGTCGGCGTCGGCGCTATCAGCAACAACACCAGTTGCTGTTATGTCTATGCGAACGCGAAAACTTTCAGCGCTGCCTCAATCATTGTCAGCGACTGCCACTGAAGTCAACACTATCGACTCGCTAATCGTTGCCGCCACCTGCTCAGCTGTTCTTCTATCCGCCATTGCCCCCGACACTGTCTCTGCCATTCGCACTGTCGCTGTGGCTTCGTTGCGCTTCAGCTGCTACATTCGGCTTTTCTCCAGTTTTTCTTTGCACAACACCAACTGCTCGCCGCAGCCTCCGCTGTGTCGGCGTTTGCATCCAAGCAACGCCGCCACTGTGCGTTGCGCTGCGCCGCTCACATGGCACTTGAGCAGCGTTCAGTCTCGAGGCGACTTTCAATGTGCGCGCACACACAGCGGCGCAAGTGTTTCAAACAAACGAAGCAAAGCAAAGAACGCAAGCAGCAGGACGTAACGTAAGCCAAGTGCCAATTGCACAGCTGAACGGCTGAGCGATCAGTAACGAAATTATTTAATTTTTACAAATTGCCGCGCGCCAAGCGACCGTAAATGATTTGTGCGACGCGTCGCTCTGTTGCAATTTATGTGATTTAAAAGTCAGCCAAAGACAATAAGTACGTCGTTAGTGCAAAGCAAAACAAACAAAAAAACAAAACGCCACAAATTGCATGTCGTACAGACAGTGAGATGGCGCAACAATAAGTGAGCAGAAGCGTACAGATAAAAAATTATAATAAAAAAAAAATAAAAAAATTATTGTACGCAGAGAAGCGTCAAAATGAGTTGTACAAATATTTTTTGATTGTTTGCATTTGGATTTCTGTGCTTGGCTGAAAAGAAATTTGCGCTCAGCAAAAAGGTGAGTAACACTTTATTATAAAAAGACATGTTCAAATATTTAGTCATTTATTTGAAAAAAAATTTATAAATATTTAATAGTTCATGGCAATGCAATTGTTCAGCTTTAAACAGCGAAATTTCGGAGCCCCCATGGCGTATGAGCAACCATTGTGTGCCGTGCGCCAATTCATTAATTTGTATTGTTTGCTGTGTCCGTCTGTTTATGGGTTAGTGTATTTGATACTATTTGTTTTTGCTTTACTGTTTATGGTTCTATTTGGCGGCATGTTGGTGTATTTTTACTTCATTGTTGTGTGTGTGTGACTGTGCACTGAAAGAACAGTCACCATAGAAGGGAAGTATTTGTTTATTCTATGCCGAGTTATGGCGCTTTTATTTTTATTATTTCAGTACACATTGGAAATATTTACTAGATAAATCAAATAAGCACATAAGTCAAATACGCAGAATAAACAAACGAAATATCTTTGAATAAAATTGCAAGTTGATAAATTCAATTTTGCGGATTATCTGATTTATGTAAGATCTGCAGAAAATATAATCATTTTTTGACTATTATGATTTCTTTCAGAAAAACCTCTGCGCTGCATCCAAGTTTTTCAGTACACTTCCTGATTCCGAGCACTCTGACGTGCAGTTCCATTCAACTTCTAAAATTTTGCATTAGGTGTGGTTGCTTTAATTTAAAATCTCGTGTTTAACACAAAGTTTAAAGTTGATTCAGATGCATAGCATAATTCTTGCGACCTCTTCTGCGACCAATCGATGCGCTTTTTCTTTCACATTCTGACCACAGTGTGTTCAAATTCTGTGCAAATTAACTCGGTTTTCCCTTCATATATTCTGAAGAACATTTAAAGTCGCCAACAACTTAATTTGTATTGAAATTTCTCTACATTCAATGCTTTTATCGCTGCCTGTCTATCGAACCAAGTAATGTTATTTTTTCTCCTAATATGGACAATTAAAGTTGTTTGGGCAATTGCAGGTTTCGGCAACTGCCCTCCATGGTAACGGATCCCTACTGCTTGGTTATTGTTTGTGGCGAAAATTAAATGCCAATTTTTGCCACTCAAAGCACAAACAATCTTAATGACCTAATATGTAAAAATTACTTCCAATAAAGGAAGTTAAAGTTCTATTTATATGCCGCCGAAACCTTCGATACATTAAATGCCAACAAATTACTTTTGTACGCTTAGTACTTTGTTGGCTTTTTGTAGGCAATGTACACGTGGAGACAAATTATGTGCAATTATTTCATTTTCATACATTTTGGGCGACATAAGACGACATAAGGAATGGCAGCAATCTGAGCGGGAATTGACTAACCATTAAGGAAAAATCAATAGTCTAGGCTGAAAAATGTTTTAACTCGTTTTTAGGAATCGACATTAAAGCGAAAGTGATTTCCCAAGAGAGGGAACTTTTATTATTATTTTTATTCAATGTAGTATTTCAATGATATTAAAAGATGCATTTTAAATTCATTTTGTAACCATTTAAATAATTAAAAAAAATTGCATTGGCTGACTACGAAATGAATTAATGAAAAATAAAAATTGTGTGCGTTGTTATGAGAGAGAAATGATGATTGCTTGGTTTAAAATAAGCAATACAAAACAAGAGAATTTTAACCACAATGAATAGTCAATTATTTATGGTATTAAAAATTAATAGATGATAAATTATATTATAAAGAAAACTAATACGCACAATGAAGCTGAAAAGTATGGTTCTCGAAATTCTAAGTAGTGTTAAGTAAAAGTCCACAGAATTCGGGGAATTCCCGCAATTGGCCAGCGCTGGTTATAAGTTCATACTTATTTAAGTGATATGAGACATGTTTTTTGTCATTAAAAGTTTGACATATTCAAGTCAACCTAAAAGCAAATGCAGTAGTGATATCTCGCTTATTTATATAAGACTCGAAAAATGCTTTCAGGCATCGTTATTCACTCAGGCACTTTCGAACTATTGCCACTGGAACCAACCCACCAGTCATTGTTCAAATCCTTCTAAGAATTCTCTTGCCAATTATAAAGTTTTGAGGACATAGAAACCATCCCGAAGGATTGCGCCAACAGCCTGAAAGATGTTTCGGCCAACGATCTAAAGTACTGATCCGACATGCTTCTAAACCAAGCAAATCACTGTATTGAATCCAAAGAGAAACTATTTTGAATAAATAAATCGGTTTCGGCCAAAACAATATGTTTTATTATTTAAAAAAATCCTTTTAACTTTAGAATGAATCTTGCATGTAAGATTCCACAATTTCTAGGTATAAACTAATTCGAAGTGAAGTCTACTGGCATTTTCAGTTTCCACTCTAAAATGTACCCAAACCATGTGAACCATGTTCATTCGCTATCAGATTACTTCATAAAATATTTATACATAAATTTGTAACACAAAATCACCAAAGAAATGTGCGTTGGTTACCAGATTACTTCATAAAATATTTATGCATAAATCTTTAATATCAAATCATCAAAGAAAATCAATGAAATCAATTTAACTAATTAAAGCTTATTCAGTATCTTTCGCACCATTCCCAGCATTAAATTTTCAATGGCGCTTTTATTCAGTAAAAATTATAGCATCAGTGCCAGGAAACTTTTATTCTTGGCATTTCAATTCTTTAAAGCGATGGCGTCTCAGCTGCCATCGGCAGCAACGCCCATCAGCACACACACACACTGATGCCAGTCTGAGCGGTCATTGTCAAAGTTGGCCCTGCAATCACAGCCCAACCACCCAAGTGGCACCTAAGCATGGACGGTGCGTTAATTTCATGTACATAGTTCACATTTTAATTGCATTGCAGTATATTTTTTAATTAACATTTAATTCATTTTACCCTTTAAGCCAAACTACGGTCGCCGTTGCTCTCAAGTATTTTCCAATTACGCTGCGGGCTTTCAACAAAGCCGCCGCTACCAACAACGCCAACGCCTCACGTTCAGTGCAGAATTCAATTGAGCCCAACCAGACAGGTGCAACGGGCAGACTGTCCGATCGAGGCGCCTCTGCACACTTCGGTCCTCATTGTGCGACACATTCGTTGTGAGGCTGCAGCAATCACTCCGCTTGGTGCTTCATTTGCTGTGATGATGTTTTCTTCTTGTTGTGGGTTTTATTTTAACTTTGATTTTATTGTTTTTTGACGACTGTTGTTGACAGGTTATTTTTTTGCGCGCTCACGTCTTCAAGTTCATTGCAAGAATAAGACTAAGACTAAGACTAAGACTAAGACTAAGACTAAGACTAAGACTAAGACTAAGACTAAGACTAAGACTAAGACTAAGACTAAGACTAAGACTAAGACTAAGACTAAGACTAAGACTAAGACTAAGACTAAGACTAAGACTAAGACTAAGACTAAGACTAAGACTAAGACTAAGACTAAGACTAAGACTAAGACTAAGACTAAGACTAAGACTAAGACTAAGACTAAGACTAAGACTAAGACTAAGACTAAGACTAAGACTAAGACTAAGACTAAGACTAAGACTAAGACTAAGACTAAGACTAAGACTAAGACTAAGACTAAGACTAAGACTAAGACTAAGACTAAGACTAAGACTAAGACTAAGACTAAGACTAAGACTAAGACTAAGACTAAGACTAAGACTAAGACTAAGACTAAGACTAAGACTAAGACTAAGACTAAGACTAAGACTAAGACTAAGACTAAGACTAAGACTAAGACTAAGACTAAGACTAAGACTAAGACTAAGACTAAGACTAAGACTAAGACTAAGACTAAGACTAAGACTAAGACTAAGACTAAGACTAAGACTAAGACTAAGACTAAGACTAAGACTAAGACTAAGACTAAGACTAAGACTAAGACTAAGACTAAGACTAAGACTAAGACTAAGACTAAGACTAAGACTAAGACTAAGACTAAGACTAAGACTAAGACTAAGACTAAGACTAAGACTAAGACTAAGACTAAGACTAAGACTAAGACTAAGACTAAGACTAAGACTAAGACTAAGACTAAGACTAAGACTAAGACTAAGACTAAGACTAAGACTAAGACTAAGACTAAGACTAAGACTAAGACTAAGACTAAGACTAAGACTAAGACTAAGACTAAGACTAAGACTAAGACTAAGACTAAGACTAAGACTAAGACTAAGACTAAGACTAAGACTAAGACTAAGACTAAGACTAAGACTAAGACTAAGACTAAGACTAAGACTAAGACTAAGACTAAGACTAAGACTAAGACTAAGACTAAGACTAAGACTAAGACTAAGACTAAGACTAAGACTAAGACTAAGACTAAGACTAAGACTAAGACTAAGACTAAGACTAAGACTAAGACTAAGACTAAGACTAAGACTAAGACTAAGACTAAGACTAAGACTAAGACTAAGACTAAGACTAAGACTAAGACTAAGACTAAGACTAAGACTAAGACTAAGACTAAGACTAAGACTAAGACTAAGACTAAGACTAAGACTAAGACTAAGACTAAGACTAAGACTAAGACTAAGACTAAGACTAAGACTAAGACTAAGACTAAGACTAAGACTAAGACTAAGACTAAGACTAAGACTAAGACTAAGACTAAGACTAAGACTAAGACTAAGACTAAGACTAAGACTAAGACTAAGACTAAGACTAAGACTAAGACTAAGACTAAGACTAAGACTAAGACTAAGACTAAGACTAAGACTAAGACTAAGACTAAGACTAAGACTAAGACTAAGACTAAGACTAAGACTAAGACTAAGACTAAGACTAAGACTAAGACTAAGACTAAGACTAAGACTAAGACTAAGACTAAGACTAAGACTAAGACTAAGACTAAGACTAAGACTAAGACTAAGACTAAGACTAAGACTAAGACTAAGACTAAGACTAAGACTAAGACTAAGACTAAGACTAAGACTAAGACTAAGACTAAGACTAAGACTAAGACTAAGACTAAGACTAAGACTAAGACTAAGACTAAGACTAAGACTAAGACTAAGACTAAGACTAAGACTAAGACTAAGACTAAGACTAAGACTAAGACTAAGACTAAGACTAAGACTAAGACTAAGACTAAGACTAAGACTAAGACTAAGACTAAGACTAAGACTAAGACTAAGACTAAGACTAAGACTAAGACTAAGACTAAGACTAAGACTAAGACTAAGACTAAGACTAAGACTAAGACTAAGACTAAGACTAAGACTAAGACTAAGACTAAGACTAAGACTAAGACTAAGACTAAGACTAAGACTAAGACTAAGACTAAGACTAAGACTAAGACTAAGACTAAGACTAAGACTAAGACTAAGACTAAGTCTTTATACAAGTATCGAAATTGTTCAGGACCACCACTGTAGAATCATTTCAGAAAAAATGCAGAAAGAAAGTATTTTTCGGGATTTTCAGAGCATTAAAAAAACTCATACAATTTGAAAATTGGGCAATAGTGCCGAATATATTTACTTGTTAAAATATTGCTTAAATTTCAAATACTACGAATGACATTACATGTGCATAATTATTGCCAAATGTAACTGCTTTCAACTTTCTCCATAGCCAAATTCGTCGAGTTTCCACAACGCAGTGGCTACGTGCGAAACGAAATGTTTCACTTTGATGTGGCCGAAATTCAGTTCTAATTCCACCGTACTCAGCTATTCGCTTTTACTAGCGCTTCACATCATCAAAGCGACAAAAAGTCCAGTCAGCAATTCGCGCATAATTAAATGTTACTCATACGCCCCGCGGTCCGTCATGTGTGCGGTAAATGCCGAAATTTATGCGAGAAATAGATTAAAATGTAATTTGCATATTTCCAAGCCCCCACTCACAAATATGCACGTTCGCCGCTACTGCACATTGCTGCCAGTGTCCATACGCGAAGCAGTAAAGCAGCCGGCAGCGCAATTGCAAGCACAGCGCCCAACCGATTGCGATGGCATTTCAATGCATTTTATTTAAGAGTTTGTGTATGTATGGGTGGCCGTGAAGAGTGCGTGCATGCGTGTGTGTGCCAGCGTTTAAGACGAACCAGCATGCAACATGCGGCACATACGCGCACATGCCACATGCATGCGACGTTCACTTGGCGAACTGACCAACATTCCGTTCATTCAGCCCTGCCTGCTGAAGTCAGCCGCCCACACACAGGCATTCAAACCGGCACACACACATGAATACCGCCTCATGCGGCGCAGTGCCACTGTCAGTCCATCAGTTCGACTGCCACACATCTCCCAAGCCAGCCCCAATTGCCCGCTCCCACTAAAACTGCGCTCATACTTTGTCGCTAGTTCCGCATAAATGTTACCCCCTGCCTCATTCGCATCGTTTGCACTATTCACTAGTCGCCAAAAAGAAAACCTTTGCATTTCTTGTATGTTTTTATGATTTTTGCATAATTTGTTTGTTTACTTTGCCGTTTGCGTTTCGCTACTGTCGTGCGTTTGGCTGCCTTTTTTGTTTTTGTTGTCGTTTTGCTGCACATTGTTTGTCACGTTCGGCGACTGGCAAAAGTCACGTGCATGCCGGCCGACTGGCGCTGGAAACATGCGCGCGCATCCTCCACATTTCATACTTTCGTTTCGAAGCGTTGTTGGGCCCATTCGCCAGCTGTCAGCTGCCAGCCGCCCAAAACACGAGGCACAATCAGCATTCCACGTTTTCCCACGTTCGCTTTCGCTTTCGGCTTCGGTTGCTGCCTTTGGTTGGTGACTTTGTTGTGCTTCCTTTCGGCGTTCTTTGTTTTTACTCGCTTGTCCTGTGCGCCACGTTCGCATGCCGCCTGCCGACGCTAACGACGAGCAGTGCTGCCGCCGCATGGGAGCTCGGCATCGTTAGCGTTTATCATTCCGATTGATTTGTTGCTGTTTGCTGCTTCGTCGCTCCACTCCGGTCGTTCTCATTTCACTTCAAACGTCTTTCTGTTGTCCCACTGCACTTTCTTCTGTTTCCACTTTTTGCTTCTTCATTTATTTTTGCCCTTCTTTCTAGCTCCTATTTTCGTTATGCTGTCGCACAGCATAACAGTCAGCGCGTCCTGTCGTTGTGTGGCATAACGTTCGCGTCTCTTGTCGTGTGCGGTACAATTCAAGTTTTCTACTTTGACTACGGTGTTGTTGGAGTGTTGTGTTGTCAGTTATCGTCCATGCCGCCAGTGGTTCTGATTGCAATTGAGATCATCGTAGAAACAAGTACTAAATTTATATAAAAATATTTTTATTTTACAGTTTTGGTATCATAAATTGTTTATTGTTTGTGCTTTAGTGCAATTCTAACTCAAGTATCACTTGAAAATATATATTTTAAATTAAATTAAAAATATTTCGTATATAAAATTGTTACAAAATTGTACTTTTACTCAAAATTTGTAGTTACTAATTAAAACTAGAAAAGACTCTAATCGAATTCGAAAAACTGATAAAAAAGGGGACCTTTGATTCGACACGAATATAAAATTTAAACTTTGAAAGCAAAATTGCAAACAACTTACATACATACATATGTAAAAAAGTGAGCAACAGTTAGAATTCAAAGAAATGCGCTGTGTGATATTTAGTAAACACGTTTAAAAGAATAATGTTAAAATTTATTGAAGATGACATAAATGATTAAAGAAGTTAAACAAAAGTAATTTTAAAAAACAAAAATCAAATAGAAAAGCAAATTAAAAAATCTAAAGTGCAGTAAAACAAACATTAAAAACAACACTTAAAACAATATTAAAATAAACTAAACTAAAATAAAATAAAAAATAAAATAAAATAGAATAAAATAAAATTAAAAAAATAAAATTAAATAAAATAACGACCGAATTCAAGAAGGTATGTAGCGTTTTTTTTAGTTCGAACAATAATAATTGTGTAAAAAAATGTTGCGGTTAGTCGTTACCGGTTAGTGATTAGCGACAACCCAGCAGCATTCAAATAAAAAGCGCTTTTTCTTTATGCGGTTGCCCTCACATCTAGAGAGGACGCACCTCTGGAATAAAATAGTTTCTTATGAAAGCGCTCAATACCCAATGTTTGGTCTGTTTCTTTCATAGCCGTGTCCCCTATCCTCCAGCGATGATTCCGTCAGATTTTGATTTTTGAAAAGATGAAAAACATGTGTTGAATGTTTTTCATATTTCTGTGTTTTCACCTGTTTTGAAGGCAACAGACCCATCGGGTTATGTTTTTTCATTGTCTTGGACCTTAATTCATTGATGACCCCGTTACATTTAAAGTTTTGAGAAACTAAAAACAATTGAATCATTTCACATGTGAAATGCTTTTACCAAGTTTGAGGTCACAAAACAGAATTCTTTC
The DNA here is from genome assembly GCA_963971225.1 of Melieria omissa. Classification (NCBI taxonomy): domain Eukaryota; kingdom Metazoa; phylum Arthropoda; class Insecta; order Diptera; family Ulidiidae; genus Melieria; species Melieria omissa. Next base: position 46,073,068 of record OZ020268.1, on the reverse strand, counting down.
TCCATACAAACTTTTAACCCTTCGTTTGCCCCTTTAAAGTGTGAAAGTGTTGAATTATTTTTGATTTTAAATGAGTCAATAGGTTGGTTATACATCGGTTCTTTTTTTAGTCTTCCGGTATATGGACATTAACCCTTTATTTATCCCTTTAAATTTTGATTTTTGAAAAAATTTAAAATACAAAATACGACAGGTACCTGTCGAATTCTTTTTTATTTGAAGCGTTTCACCAAATTTAAAATCAATAGGCCCATTAAATCACGTTTCTTCATACAACACCTTAACCCATATTTTGCCTCTTTAGACCCCGAATTTCAAAAAATCCCATCTTAGCGGAGGTTCATTGTTTCCTAAAGTTCATATCTATAGTTCATACCTATAGTTAAAATTTCATGTTCGTAGCTTTGGCAGTTTTTATTTTGGCAAGGATGAATCATTCAGTCAGTCAGTCAATCAGCACAAATAATTATATTATATCTGTAATTTGAATGTATGTTCTTTGCACTCATGTGGTTTCTTCAACAACACTGAAGGACACATCTACTAGCTGCCAAAATCAATTATTTTATGCACACTTGATCTCATATTAAATGCACAAATGCCATAATTAAAACTAAAATTACACGATACCAACAACGTTCAAAAAGCCATTGAAGCAAACCAAAATATATAAATAGATTCTCTTGCAATCGATAGCCATGATTAAATGCTAAGCAATTCTCAAGTGTGCGTATTGGGCAAATAATTTAACAATCTTCTTATCTTTAAAATCACCAATATCACAAATAAAGTTGCCAACTTTTGACTACGAATTTAAAAATCATTATGAAACGTGTTCAGTGTTTGTATGCGTTTGTTTGTTGGTAATAGAAATTACAGTGTTTTAATAAATTTTCATGTCTTGAATTTTGTCTGAAACCATATCAAATAGCGGTTGTTTTGTAATTTGCACAAATTGTAATCACCAAAGTAGAAATCAATTTTCTGATCTGCCTTCGCTGTCTGCCGCCACTGCCATTCTTCGCTGTTGACTACACATTCAATGTTCCGATCAGCTCCATTGCTCCACGTACGCTTTGTAAATTTGCCGAAATGGTGTACGTGCAGCCGGTCACAGCACACTTTTGGTGTCGGCAAACGTCAGCGTCCGGCTTATGTCAGGTCAATGAGATACAAGCAATTGGTTGACATATCCCGCATCTAAATTACTTGCAGGATTAAGCTACACACACTGGACATACATACGTTTTTAATAAGCGAATCGTATGTCACTAAAATTTGACAGGGAAACTGACGAGAAAATCTCTTTGAGCTGTGCGAGAATGTACGGAAAGGAATTTCTACTGCTTTGTGTAATAATAATAATTAACTGGTCGACAGCCCGATTACGAGACTAAGGCCCAGCTACACGCAACCAACCATCCTACAGTTTTATGCCGATTCCGATTTATGCGAGTTGGGAGATTTTTCATAACAATTTTATTCATAGAGGTTTGAAAGGACAGCCACCGAAAGTATCAGGTGTACAACTTTGCTTCCGCCGTTTTTTTTTTCCAAAATTAAAAGCTTTATTGCGAAAAAGTGCTTACAGATGTATTATTCAAAGTATTGTCCGTCGCTAGCGACAACTTTTTCCCATCTTTCCGGCAATTTTCGGATCCCGGCTCCAAAAAAGGAGTCCTCTTTTGACGCTATCCATGAAGCAATCCATTTTTCCAATTCTTCGAAGGATTGAAAATGTTGATCTGCCAGGCCGTGTGCCATCGAACGGAATAGGTGGAAGTCAGAAGGGGCGACATCTGGGGAATACGGCGGGTGGGGCAAGACTTCCCATTTCAGCGTTTCCAGGTACTTTTTGACCACTTTTGCGACGTGAGGCCGAGCATTGTCGTGTTGGAGGATGACTTTGTCATGTCGCTCGTGATATTGTGGCCGCTGAAACCACTCCCGACACGTTCTTTCACTCAGAGCAGCATCACCGTAAGTTTCTGAGAGCATTCGATGCGCTTCAGCTGCATTTTTTTTTCGAATTGTAACAGAAAAGTAAAACTTCCCGCAAATGGCGAGAATTGGGCACATAAACGGACATTTTCGAGCGTGAATAATACGAAAACAAGAACAACTGTCACTGAAACGGCGATGACAATTCGTTAGGCACTGTCCACACTCACTTTAAAGGCATTACCATCTATGTATTTCAACCAGCCTCAGCCGGTACAGCCACCTATCGGAAAACGGCGGAAGCAAAGTTGTACACCTGATAGTTGTAGTTTTTGCCGAAATGGCAGAAAATTGTAATTGAAAATTGTTTTGTTGGTATTAGCAGCAACGGAGTCTTGAACCTGGGTTCGAGCATCGCATTTGACTCGCGGCCCAACGCACTAGTCAGCTGAGCTACGGCGGCTGTTGTTGCTACACAAAAAACTTGAAATGAGTAAAAGAACAAATGAGTTAACATAGTTTCGATGATGTTCACCTCATATGTAGCTTAGTGATTAATGACGTAGAGGTCTTTAGAGACGACTTTCACCCACGGCATTCTCTAAAAATACTTAAAAAATACTGAATAAAAAATAAACGATAAAAGTACTCGGTACTTTTTTATATCAAACTCATTAATTCATTTACGCCATATGAGAAGTTGGCATATTACTCTCCACTTATAAGCTGCACCTAAAGAACGCACATTTTAAGAGACACTAGATGGCTCCAAGAAGACAAATCTGGCCTTCGTCCGACCAGAGATGATCCCTTCATATGAATTGTCATAAGAGTGATAACTCTACACTACTCCATCGGTCAACATGCCAAATGACTGGGTCTGCTGTATAACGATCTACGCAGAAACCGAGGAACCAAGAATTCAAAGAATCTGTTATGCACTTCCTCTGAGAATGCACGACACTTGCGAGAATACGCCTACGATTCTTAGTACAAAACTTCCTCAGCTGCCCAGCGGATCTAGAGAGTAAATTCACCACAGCTACCAAGTGGCTCGAGCCGGCCTCGATAGACCACTGGGTAGTGCGCTGGCTCGAGGGTCCCATACCGAAGGCCTAGGTTCGGTTCCTACCTCGGGCTGGTAAAACATTCGTCTACTTCTATCACTATCCACATGAAGGAGATGCGAATTACATGAATCGCACAAAAGCGCTCTTGGCAGGCAAGGAAAAACCTTCAAGTTTGAAAAAAACTGTCAACCAACTTACGGATTCGGCGTTAAACTGTAGGCAATCCCGGTCCCTTGAACTGTATGTTGTAACACATATCCGAAAAAACGTTGCATACACATTTGAAAAAACGGGTGAAATGTTTGGTATCGCAGTGGGCCTCTTAGGCCTCCGAGTGTGTCTCCTACCAAGTGGCTTTCTCTTTCGGGAAGTTTATAGGCCCCACGTGGTTAAAAAAATGGGCCCCTAAGCCCAGGTGATGCCCCAAAGGTGGCCACTTAACCTACCTACTACGACTCTTGTTGTGGTTGCCATTCCCAAGACGACAAGGAAACTCTTCCGTACTTTATGTGCCGTTATGTACTCTAAATGAATGGTTAAATATAAAATACGAAAAGGCGTCTTATAAATTATTTGCTTCGACAAAACCTTCGAAAAAAGTGACTTTATTCGGAAAGATTCCAACGTGGGTTCATCACCAGCGATGATCACAGGAGAATTTTGCATTGCTAAATGCAAAATTGGGGGGACGTAGAGATATCCAAGAGGTCGGTAGTCATCAAAAATTTGTTGGTCGGATAGAATGCGACATGGGTCCATCACCAGGGTAATCCCAGCTAGATACCGAATACGGGGATGAAAGGGTATCTGAGAGGTGGTCAGTTTTCATAAAACCTCTGGAAGGAAGTGGCTTTAGTCGGATAAATTTCGACATGGGTTCATCACCAGCGAAGATCACAGCAGACCTCAGCACGGCAAAATACCCAAAAAGGGGAAGGAAGGGCATCTAAGAGTAGGGTAGTTTTAAAAATCATGCGAAAAGAAGTGGTTTTAGTCTGAGAAAATTCGACATGGGTTCATCCCAAGGATTGATCACAGCAGACTTCTAGACGGCTTCATACCAAATAGGTAGGAGGACGAATGGGTATCTGAGAGGCGGGTAGTAGGAAGTGGCTTTAGTCTAATAGAATTCGACATGCGTTCATCCTAAAGATTGATCACAGCAGATCTCTAGACGGCTAAATACCAATTAGATAGGGCGACGAGAAGGTATCTGAGAGTAAGGTAATTTTAAAAATCACCAAAAAGAAGTGGCTTTCAGTGGGTTCATCTCAAGGAATAATCACAGCAGACCTGTGCACCGCTAAATACAAAATAAAGAAATGAAAGGATATCTGAGAGATGGTTAGCTTTAAAAAATACTCTGAAAGGAAGTGACTTCCACTTTCGGCCCAGCAAAAATAAATCATAAACTGAACCACATTGCCAACATTTGTCCTAAGGACTTCAATCAATCGTTTGACATGACATTAAAAAATTAATTTTATCTGCCTATGCAAATGATGCTTCAATCATTAGCAACGCTGTTTGCATAATATTGCAACTCTAATCAGCAATGTTTGACTTTTCAACAAAGTGATTTTTAAATGCTTAAAAAACATGTTGCAATCATTAAATATTCACTTAACAATGCAAATATTGCGCACCAAAATTTGCATACAAACAGCACAAAAAAACAAACCCACGCATTAAAGTATTAAAAAATTTAACAAAAAAATCCCAAAAAATTATTTCAAAAATACAAAAAACAAGACTCGATTAAAAGGTTTTACGGAAAGCGTTAATTTATTGCAGCATTACACAAATATTTATTACAATATTTTAAAATGTTTTCCGGTCTTTACGCTGATTCGTGTGTGTTTTCGTCTGCTGACTGCTGAACCAACGAAGGCGAAACCTTCAGTGGGTGGAATGGCAAGTGGAAGGCGTGCAACACTTGTGCTGGTTTGTAGTTTCAAGAACTCTTGAAAGCCAGGCGCCAACGGGCGCACACAAATGAGTATAAACGCGAATGTGTGTGTGTGTGTGTGTGTGTGCGATTGTGGACTTGTGTTGGCGGCTGTTTGTAGGTATAATTGCTGTCCGCACGTGTATGTGCTCTGGGTGTGTGCGCTTCTTGCTATTTGAAGACGAAAATCATCAGCAAGTGAAGAAGAAGAAGAACTGAACTGCCGTGCACCTCAGACGGAAAGTGTGCGCAGTGACAACTGAAATTATGAGAGAGGAAATGAAACTGAAAATACACCCATGCACAGTGCGCAATCCGTGTCCGACACTAGCATTTCAAAAAGTAAACAAGGCACAAAAGCAACAACTGTCGCCAAAGTTACCCAATAAACATTAATGTTTACATTTAACTTGCGGTTAAGCCGAACAGTGTAAGTTTACTTAGGTACATTTGCGGTGTTCTTCGCTTCTTTACCACAACAGACTCAGAGTCCACTGTCCACTGTCTTTTTGGAGGCTTATGATGCCAGAATTCATTATCCTTAAGAGTTGCAACTTCGTGTTTTCAGGTAGCAGTGTATGCTATCTTATTTTAATTCAAAACAGTTGATGGGAAAGCTTTAGAAAAATTAAGTTTTATAAAGGTTTAAAAGATCTCTTCAGGGAAATTTTTTAGGGGGCTTTTAAAAAGTATTTTTTTTTTATATTTTTTAAACCCCATTCAAAGATCAAAAAAGCCTTAATTTACTTCAAAACAATGATGGGAAAGCTTCAGAAAAATTTAAATTTTATAAAGGTCTCTTCAGGAAAGTTTTTTGGGGATCTTTCAAAAATAAATTTTTTTATATTTTTTAAAAACCATTCAAAAAACAAAAAAGTCTTATTTTACTTCAAAACAGTTTATGAGAAAGCTTCAGAAATATTTAAATTTTATAAAGGTCTCTTCAGGAAAATTTTGTATGGGAGGTTTTCAAAAACTGATTTTTTAATATTTTTTAAAAACTGTTCAAAAAACAAAAATGCATCTCTTCGTAGGACATTTCGAAGCAATTTTGAAACCTAAAGAACTGTTTCAATGAGTCACTGCTGACTATTGATGACCATCGTGAGTAGCAGTGATTGCAACTTTGGCGTCGCACAGTGTCGCTAAAATGAATATGTCGATACAATTTTGTGTCTGAAATTGAAAAATCCAAGTATGCACAATTACTGTAAATACTCCAAATAATAAATAGCTGTAAAAAGTATTGTACAGAAACTAATAGTTTAGTAGCTATGGCTCTCCAAAGTAAAACATTTTTGCTGACTTTAAATAATTCAAAATTACGAAATTACATAAAAATGCGCTAACAATTAAATTTAATTAAAAATGGGCATTTTTAATGAAAATAGCCATTCTTACCGAAATGTTAGTGTGGGTTGAAATAAAAAATGTTTCAAATTTCATTTCTCTATCTTAAAAAATTACACAAACTATTACTTGTCAAAATTTTGGTTTGTATGGGTGTCCTCTGTCCAATTTTTCTCATTTTTACATACAGCATCATGTTTTCATAAAAATTATCTGTGCAAAATTTCATCAAAATAAGAGCACTCTAAATAATTTTGGTCAGTCATTATATGAAACGGCGCCACTGTGCGCCGCTGCTACTTGCAGAATGGTCTCAACAGAATATAATGAACACTGCTCTAAGTTATACAAGGTAGGTAGGTAGGTTAGGCTGGCTGACCCTCGGGGGGGTCTCACATAGACCATGTTGGTCCATAGTGGTACCAGAAAGGTTCTGGAGTTTCAGACCTGTATGTAGTTTGTCAAAAACGTTTTGCCAAATCTAAGTAAGTCGCTGCTTTTTTGTTCCGCGACTCTTTCCAAGGAAGGGAACGACGCGGATCCGAGGCAGCTGACCCGTGATCTGTAGAGAGCAGGGCAGTGGCACAGCAAATGCTCCAGGGTACCCTTGGCACTGTCTTCACCACATCTTGTGCATGCATCACTTGGTACCAAGCCAAGTTTGGCAGCGTGGGACGGTGTGAGACAGTGTCCCGTGAGTATCCCGGTCAATAGTTTGCAATCATCTCTTCGGAGTGATAGTACAAACTCTGTGTTGTTGACATTATGTTCGCGAAGCATGATTTTTGCTGTCCTGTGAGATGTAGATCTCTCCCACATGGACGCCGCTTCACGAATCATATTCTCTTCTATTTCCGTCTTGAGCGTGGAGAGGGGTGGATGGATGTCTGGCTCGCTAACCGTAGGCAGTCGTGCCCCGGCTTTGGCGAGCGCATCAGCCTTCTCATTTCCCTCAACTCCTTTGTGACCCGGTACCCAATAGATAGTGACCACTCTGTTGCGACAGAGTTCGTCCAATTTGGTTTTGCAGTTCCGTACGCATATCGAGTTTGACAATACCCCAGCTGCTGCTTTTATGGCTGCTTGGCTGTCGATATAGATGTTTATTCGAGAGTCTGGAGGGGTGCGACCCATTGCTAGTTGCGCCGCTCTTGTGGCAGCGTGTACCTCTGCTTGGAAGATGCTGCAGTAGTCCGGGAGCCGGAAAGACTGTTGAAGGTCAAGTTCCGGACAGAAAACTGCAGATCCCACTCCCTCTGTCATCTTGGATCCATCCGTGAACAGGTTATAGGATTGACGGCCGGGCTCGAGCCCCTGTCGCCACCCATCCGGTTCTAGGATCACGTGGGGTTTGAAGTTGAAATTGGCTTGAGGTACGGCGTAGTCTGAGCTTTCGCTCACCCCTGCGTGTAACCTGCTGTGGCCGTAATGTCGTAGCGTGAGCTGTCCAGTTACCTTAAGTCTAAGCGCCGCCTTTTTAGCGACGCTTTTCGCAGTCAGACCAATTGGATAAAATCCCAAGATTTTGTCCAGTGCCGCTGTCGGAGTGGTGCGCATTGCGCCTGTTATACACAACCCAGCGGCTCTCTGTACAGTCTCGAGTCTTTTGGCATAGGTCTTCTTATCCACCGCAGTCCACCATACTATGATCCCGTAGAGCATAATGGGTCTAATCACTGCAGTGTAAATCCAATGTGTGAGACGGGGGGATAAGCCCCAAGTCTTACCGAGCATTTTCCTGCAAGCGTATAAGGCGTTCAAGGCTTTCCTTTTCCTGTCTTCCACATTCAATTTCCACGACAGTTTATTATCCAAGATGACTCCTAGGTACTTAGTAGATGTTTTGGGGGTGAGTGTGGTGTTGTTCAGTTTGGGAGGAAGCCAGGTTGGGATCTTGTACTTTGTTGTAAAAAGAACTAAGTCCGTCTTGTCTGGGTTTGTTTCCAGTCCCACAGTCTTTGCCCAGTTGTTAATCACTTTCAGTGTCCTCTCGAGTACTTGGCTCATTGAGGTGAGACACCTGCCTGAGACTTTGTAAGTTATACAAAGTCAAACTAAAAACTGGACTGTTTCAAACTGCTTCATGAAGATGAGAAATCTTCAATCTCCCAAATCGAATTAAACCAAAATTAATCTAATCTAACCTTGAAATATTGCTTTGGTGTTCATTGGGTTATAAAATTAAAATGCACACCTTCATTGAGCACTGAGTGTGCATGTGCGCCAGCTGTCAGATTCTTATGTCGAACAGCAAATTTAAAATGAAATAAAATAGAAAAAATGCTGACGAACGAATGCAAGGACGAGTGCCGGCAATGTGTGTGTGTGTGTGTTTGGTGATAATGTGGAATTTTATAAGTGAAATATTTGCTATTGCTGCTGCACTCTGCACTGATAGTTGTCGTTTTTGCTTTGGTTTGTTGCTGTCGCTGTGTGCAGCCGGTTGTCAGTTGTCGTCTTCCGTTCGTTCGTTCGTTCGTCTTCGCAGGAAGCAGCCAAGAATGCAGCAGCGACGACGGCTCATTAATGTTGCGCGCCTAATTAGGACACCGGCGTTAGAGCGTGCGAACTAATGAACGCCAACAGCTGCCGACTGCATCCAATGTTGGCTCACAGGTGCAGCGCAGCAACTAACTGCTCGCACTGCATTGCACTTCATGTCAATTTAATAAGTTTTAATTACGCTCAAAACGAGCGTCGAGTGAGCGACAATGTAGAAGAAACAAATAAAAAATAAATTAAAAAAACAAACAAGTATGAACGTTTAGAAATAAAAAAAAATATTTCTTCAAAGATGAGCACTGCGCGTTCAAGTTGCCGCACCTTCAGTGGCTAATTTCATACGGCAACAGGCTTCAACTTCAACTTCAACCCGACCGTGATTTTTCTTTTCTTATTTTTCTTGGCAACTTGGAGTTGAATTGGCCAGTTGTCGATTAATTGGCGCACTGCCACAGCCTGCCTCTTATTTTTCGCTCTTTAGCCAATAAATATTTAGCTTCCTGGTTTTCTTATGCCGCTGCCGTCCACTGTGGCCGCTGATGCTGCCATCGGTTGTGCAAAATTAATGGCATAAATAAAATCGATTCATGCACACGAAACTTGCCAGCACGCCAATGTCGCACACACATCCATCGAGTCGAGTCGAGTCGAGTCGAGTGTGTGTGCGTGGGATTGTAAAATTTTAATTGCGTTCATAATGCAGACAATGCCGGAATGCGAGATCGGGGACGCACAGCGGAATTGTGCAGCCGGATGCGCCACGTGCGCGCGTTGCTGGCATTGCTGCCAACAGCAGCGCCGAACAATGTGGCCAGCCAGCCGACTGCCGTTCGTGCACGTACGCCCGCACAGCGCTTGTCGTTAGGATACTCGGCTTCCAAGCGTCACACAACACAAGCTGTGCTTTTTGGCAATAAATCATTTTAGAATCTCATTTGTGGGCTGCGGGAATTGTTTGCATGTTTTGGGAAACAATGAATATTTGATTGTTGACCAGCAATACCAATAACTGCTGACGCCCACTTATAAAGGGTTAAACACAAATTCTGTGCTTGTACAACCACAAAAACTTGCAACTTTCAATTAGCGTTGCCACACTTTTCGCCTGTCTTATTGCCACTGGTCGAGTTTCAAACTAAAAATTGTTGCCATAAATTCTACAGCCACCTGACGTGGCTTTGGGCAACACAAAATACTCCATTAAAACCAATGAAATATTTCGCTTGAAAGCCAAAAAAAGCAAAGTGAAATATGAGCGGCGAGCGCAACTGAATACCCAAACGAGTGTTAACCGCACTTTGAAGAGGCGAAGCAGTGGAAGCGCGAAAAAATTAACACCACTAGAATGCACACACAACAAAATAAGCGGCAAACTCAACGTCCAGTCGGCAACCGCAACAAATGGAATTGCAAAAGCCAACTACAACAATAAAAAACAAGGAAAGCGGCAAAGTGAACGTAGCGCCGCCGAGTTGAATGCAACCACAACAGAGCCAAGAAAAAATCGCAACAACGTCAAAGAATAAATAAAATAACAAAAACAAAATGCAATGTAAAATAACAATGGCAGAAACTTCATACGCAGATGCAGCTAAGTAGTGCGCCAGATGCAAATAAACTATCGGCCATGAAGAATGCAAAAATGTAAAAACCATAAGAAGCCAGAAGCAGCCAACAGCCGGAACAAACAGAGACAACGGCAAGCGAACGCCGCCTAACTGAGAGGCGGATAGTGTAGCAGAAGGCGAAGGGAGATTTGCTTGGATCATATTAGACATGTTTCTTTGCCTTTAGAGCGGGAGATGAAAATTTTCATAGAAACTGCCGTAAGGCTGCAGGATTCTTAACGACTAAGACTGCCCGCTGTTCGGATCACAATAGAGTTTGGACTGAATGCGAACTTTCGATGCGGATGCAAAGCACATCCATAGTTTACGTAATGCGCGAAACATTGCAGCAGCGACTGTCTTCGAATGTCCGCTCCAGTTGTCCATTTTGTGTATCAACTCTGGCGGCGCGCCATAGGAACAACGCTGCGGAACGCAAAACACACCGGAGGAATGTCCGGAGACCGTAGCAGAAATGGCAGAAATGGCAGAAATGGCAAAAATCCGCGGCGGCAAGCACGCACAAGTTGTCAGTCGTCAACAGGAAAAAGTCGCAAAAATCGACCGTAATGGCGGCTGCAGGCAAATGGAGCAGGACGCCAATGAAAAACAGCTTCTCGCGTTCCATTAACAGCAAAACGAACGGCAGCAATGCAACAGCAGGCAGCGCGAAACACATTTAGAATGTGGCAAAAGAGGCCAAATCTTTGTTGTTGTGGTTGCGTGCTGCTCTCATGCTCATTGTTTCCATTTGTTTGGCATTTTTTTTGACGATTTTTTTTTCACTGTACACTGTCCGCATGTTTGTCTGTCTGTCATCAGATAGGAATTTGCCTGCCCAAAGTTCTATTGTTTGTTTTTGGAATTTGCGTCAATTTTTTTGTTTTAAGCAAAAATTTACAACATAGTTTGAGAAAGTTTTGTTAGTTAGGTGTGGAATTCAAATAGGATAAAATAAAATAAAATAAAATAAAATAAAATAAAATAAAATAAAATAAAATAAAATAAAATAAAATAAAATAAAATAAAATAAAATAAAATAAAATAAAATTAAATAAAATCAAATAAAATCAAATAAAATCAAATAAAATCAAATAAAATCAAATAAAATAAAATAAAATAAAATAAAATAAAAAAAATAAAATTAAATTAAATAATTAATTTATTCCAAGTGACAGGTTCTGAACTTTTTATAAGCAATTTTACTCTCAAAAGTTTCCTGTTGAGGTCAGTTGCCAAAAGAAGAGTTTAGGGTTTAATTTATTCCTAGTTGAGTACCCCAGTACTCAAACTCAAAACCCCCGGAGTTGTAGTCCATTTAATTGAGGATCGGTGAGAATCTAACAGCTGACAAAAGAAAAGATTTATCGATTTTTTATTAATCGAGTACCCACTCAAACGCAAGACCCTTTGAGTCATATTCAAAGTATTGTCTAGTTGGACCTTTTACAATACAAAAATAATTTTTGTGAGACTCTCTTGCACAGTGAATGCAAATAATTCATACCGAACACATCTGTGCACCTCGAAAATCACATGCAAAATGTAATCAAGTTATATGTATTTCGGGGCATAACGGCAATTTTTATTAGCTACATCATGAAATCTGCATATGAACGCCGGCTGTGCTCAGCACACAGCTTGGCTACAGCCCAGCGCTGTCAGCCACAACGGCCGACAGCTGAGTGCAGGTCGCAGCTGCTGCACCAACCTTCAAATCAATTGTTACACACATACTTACTCGTATAGCAGTATGTGTGTGTTATACTTGTATGTGTGTGTGTTTATTGTATTTTTCTATTCCTCCTTGCACTATCTTCGGCCTTTAAGCCGACATTTGAAATTCGTGTATTGATTTTTGCTTAGCGCCAGAATTCCGTCCCAGCGAGCAAGGATCGAAAATGCCTTTTGCTTGCAGCGACGTCGGCCAGTGAGTGGCGCTAACGCGCAACACGTTCACATTCGAGTGCTGCATTGGCACTCGAGAGCGCTTTTCCCGCCGACCGATTATTTAAATTTCAGTACTATTTGGCCTTTGAAGGCGCTTTGCTAAAGTCTTAAATGCGCCCAAGTAGCGGCAAATTCGAAAAGTAAATAAAAACGTGGCTGCGTCCTTGGTTGCGCTTCAGCGTTGCACTTGTAGGCGTGCGAACTGTGGATGCGCCAAAAACGCTTGCAGAGCGAGGCGTGCGTCGAGTGGACCAAGGCAGCCACTGTCTGCTCGGGGCGCGATTTTATTATGCAAATTAATTGGTTGAGTAATGCAACTAATGTTGCACAGCTACATGTACGAGTGTGTATGTATGTATGTACTTGTATGTTTGTATTGTGCTTTCATGGCATTAGTAGGTCAGAGCTGCATAGTGAACGCTGAGTTGAAAGATTTGGTAATTTAGGTTACTATTCTATAGGATGCGCCAATGGCTGATAATTTTTTAATTACTTTGCAGTTTGTTGAGATCCTTTTTCATAAACTTTAATATTTAAAACCTTTGCATTTTCTTTTCAGATAAGACTGGCGACAAAGAAAAGTTTGGGTTTCAGTTCCTTTGTCATTACTAGATTTCGTAGGCCAGTCTGCCAAGTTCTCATATCATAAATACGAAGACGGTTCAAGGTTAGTTCAACTATTAGTTATTTTAAGTGTAAAATTGTTGATTAGAATTATAAAAGATTTACTTTGTACAAATGAGAATGTTGTGTTCAACATAGGACTTTTATATAAGTGAAAGTGTAACTGAAGAAAAGCAGAGGTAAAGAAAACGTATCAAAGTTATAAAAAATTATATACAAAATTCACAGCTTCCTTTGACATAGAATAATCCGTTTAAGGTCCAATATACACCAATTGTTTTGATAACTTGGTGCAATTTTGAAAGAAATTCCATTCCATTCTATTTTCGTCAGTGGCGCATACAGGATTTCATTTTGGGGAGTTTTGCGTACAAACTTTGACCGAATACCATTCCAAACCATATTTTGTATTTGCAGCTTTTGTGTTTGGAAACTTGAACCCCCAAACCCCCTGCGTGCGCGACTCTCATGCAATTCCATTCTCAGACCTTCCATCCTTTCTTGTATAAACTGTTCTTCCAATTAGCGAAAAATGGGACACTAGTTCTGTAGAAGGTTTTCTTGGATCAAGTTGTTCACCAGTAAAGTCGTTGGCCATAGACAGGAACAGGTGGTAATCACTTGGTGCCAGATTCGGACTAAGTGTTAAATGCATAAAACCCTGGGAAGGTTTCGAATCTTCTGGCGATTCACTATGGATGTGTGCGACCTGACGTTGTTCTAATTGAACACAATTTTTCTTCTATTGTTCGATTGCTTCTTTCAGGCAGTCACATTGTTCACAGTACAGATTCGAATCAAGAATTCGGCCGTAGAAGAGCAGCTAACCATCTATGGATTCTCTATCAATCCCACTGTGCACACAGCAAAACTTTCCTGACCGTCAATCCTAGCTTGACCAATGTTTGCGCAGCCTCATCGCAATTCCACAACATTAGTTGACGCTTAACGTTGTCGTGAGTTGTTCACTTTTCATTACCAGTCATCATCTGCTTCAGAACTTATGGATGGAATTTCGGTCCTTCAGATTTTTCTACGTTAACCCAATCGAGTTCAAGCTTCTTCAACGAACTTCTCTCAGAATGCAATCTTTTTCAAGTACTTCCAAATAGTCTTTCAGGCAATACTTAGCTCCAGAGTAATCGTAACAGTGCCTACATGACAGTTGGACTCGAACATTTTCTTGAATTTATGGACAATTTTGGACAATTGGGGGTTCCAGAGCGTAGTCCATCTTAGACATCAAATTGACCGGAACTAAGTCGATGAAACCAAAAGTGCGCTAGATAGACGGTTACGGTATCAGGATCAGTGGCGCATACTGGGAGGGGTTTGGGGGCTCAAACTCCCTAAATACAAAAATTGTTGGTACAAAATACGGTTTCAAATGCTATTGAGCTCAAAATTTCACGCAAAACCTCTCAAAATTGAAGTGCTGCTTGCACCACTGATGAGGACTATAAATGTTATTCACCTTTTCAGCCGTTTTTACCTAAAAAAAATGCAAAATATGGTGCACTTTCTCTTTGTTGGTATTCATCTTTGATTTGCGCTCAAACAAAACTGAGTCAAGCAATCACTAAACTGTCTGAAAAGTTTCTTTATTTAATTTATTTCGCTTACAAATTTATCGCCTTTAATTTATTTCTTTCGCTTGTCATCAAGTACCGAACTTTTTTAATCTCACTTCGCATATTTAACCCTTTCGACTCCCGAATTTCACCCTGTGTCGCGATATTACTTTTTGGTATTTAAATCATGAAACACTAAGAAGTGAAACTAAGAAGTATGCGCACGACATTTGAAGTCGCCACGCCTCTTTGTTAAAGTTCTAGAGCTAGTTTGGTTTTGAACAATTTTAGCTTAAAACGGGTTAAATAATTGTTTGTATCAATGTTTCAAGTTACAGAAAAATTATTTAATATTTATGGAAAAATACAAAAGTAATATTTTTTTATTTAATTTAATCATTATTAAAGAAACAGGGTTTTGATCAAATGCACCCAATTCATAGACTTCAATTAGAACACAAACTTTCCCTGATATCGCTGCAAATTATTAAAAATTAGTTTGGGGTTAATAGTAAAATTTTTTTTATTTGCTTTGAATTCACTTCTAAAAATATTGATTTGTTGATGACAAAATTGACAAATAGGTGAAGTTGCTCTCAGGCAACTTTGGGGTCGATCCTTTTCTATTCTTATTGCTCATTTTATGTTCATTTTCCATTCTTTCAATAATTAATTTTTGCATGATTGAAAATTTAAAATAGGAAATCTTTTTTATATTTCCCTATTTTAAATTCAATAAAAAAAGTAAAAGAAACAAAAGTGGAAGTGAAAAGTTTCACACAACCCGAACGAGTTGCACAACGGAAATATTGCGCGCGCAGTGGCGGAAAAGCGCTGCGAGTAAAGTTTCGAAAGTTCATAACTCAAATGATGCAAATTACATGGCCGAGCAAACAGCGCGACGCCGCCTTGTTGCGCTGATGAAATGCGAAAATGTGGCAATGTTGCATGGGCGCTCGGTGCAGTGATTTGTGCTTAAACACTCCTCTCGCTCGTTTTCTCAAACCATCTCACTCACTCTGTGGGTGTCTGTGTGTGTGGTGTGGGTGTGGCGGTAAGGTGTAGTGAGCTGCAAACGCGATGCGGTCGATTTGGTGCTACCGGCAACAGTGGGCGCGGGCTTGTCACGGCGCGGCATGCGGTGGCAATGCGTGTGTGGCAAGAAGCACACTCGTCCTTGAGCGCAGCCAGAACAAAAGTGCTCGACGCACGCACACTTATGAAGAATGTCAAAGGCAACAACAACAGCAAATACAACAGCTGAAACGACGACAAGAACACATTTGCTGCAGTCATGTTTGCCATCGCAGACGCTTAGATGGGCGACGCGAGACGGCGCAGCAGATTGAAGAGGCGGTTGGGGTGAAGATGGAGAAGGGGTTGGCAACAGATGAGTGGCTGAATGGCAGCACGTTAGTAGCGACTTGCTAAGAGAACGTTGGCCGCGTAGACGCGAAGAAATCTGCTGTCAAGTGCGGTGCGAAGGGGAGTGGCAGTTCAAGCACCCAACTGCCATAAGTGCGCCGTACGCGACATGAGCGCATGTTGCAACAACACCAACAATTGCATACAACAATTGTCTGTGAACTTTGGCGCTGCTGCTGGTTGCTGATTGCTGGTTGTTGGTTGCTGTTGGTTTATATTTGCTGTTGGCTTCCTTCGTGTTTGTCTTCGCTTTCCGGTTGCTGTTTAACACAAAACATTCCGTTGTGGTAGTTAGTTGCAGCCATTGCTGCTGCTCCAGACAATTGTTGTTGTGTTTGTTGTCGTCGTTATATTTTTATAGTTATTTCCGCTGGACCCACGAAAAAATGCACAAAAATAAATCTCTATATACTTTTTATATGCAAATTGTGACAGGTGCATACAAAACAAAAATGTAAACTTTTATAACTGGAGGCAAGAATAACAACAAAAACAACATACGTCACTATGAAAACACCAATGGCAACCAACAACAATTGCTTTGACATTCATGGAAACGACTTTTCGCATTTGCGGTAATGATTTCTTTATATGATTCACTTCACTTCCAATCTTTGTCCGTTTGACTATAAAATTAAAAAATAAATAAATAAATTATATAAATTATATAAATTTGATCTTTAGGCACATTTAAGAAAATAAACTTCCGCTAAGACGAAATTTTTGACATTCGAGTCTAAAAGGGCAAAACCTGGGTTAAAGTGTTGTATGAAGAAACTTGATATATTGGGCCCATTGACTTCAAACTTGCTGCTAGTTACTTATAATTCTCATATTTTTCATGTGGAAAGTAGACAAATGCTTAAGCAGTCCAATCTGGGAATCGAACCTAGAGCCTCTGGCTGGAAAAAATTCAATTCTATACAATTCAAATGCAACCGGACGCTCCCTATATTTTCATTATTGCATTCATAGTCCTATTTTATTAGAGGAATTTCGTGTATTTAGACTATTTCACAAGTTTAATTTGAAATTCTTTTCACTTGACTTTTTTATGTTTCTTCTTCTTAATTTTCTTGACAAAAAGACGCCTAAAATGCAGCTCAATTATGTCGCACCAGGCTGCCAATTTGACTCTACCATGTCTTAGCTTCTGAGTGACATAATTGTTGTCATTTAACTCCAAATTGTTACAACGAAATTCCCCAAATTGTTTTCGACTTTTTTTCATTCCATTCCGTTTTTAATCGACATCTGGCAATGAGAAAGAAGCGGCCTTATAGGCCAACTTGGTCCGTTGTGATGGCTCAGACAACAATGCAAATAAGAAATTTTTGCATATTACACACAAGTTGAAGTAAAGTATGAGTTGATGTGTATTTTGTTAAATGAAATTTCCCGAAATTCCACTTAGAAATAACGAGCACGAGAGCAACATTTTATTTATATGTAATAAAAATTTTATTGACTTTGGACTTGACAAAAATTTATTTCAATTGTAAGCATACAAATTCTGCTGAAAATATGTTACACATTTGATTCAAGTGGCTTGCAAGTGGCATAAAATATTAGCAATTCCTGCGAGCTAAAATTGCTACTACCCCATTCCCCATCACTGAGCCACACTGAGCAACGTTCGTGTTTACCATAGTCCGACTGTCCCTGCAGGCGACTCGTAAATATAATTTATGCAATTACTTGTCATTAATGCCAATGTATATGTTAAGCAGACAGATTAACTGACTGTTGTGGGCCAACACCTCCGGGCCAAAATTGCATAGTGGGAGGGAGGGGAGGCACTTGTTGTGCAATATTCGGTTATTTATACGCTGCCATGACACAATGTGGAACGATATCAAATGACAAATGAATTACGTTGCTCTTATGTGGTCAGTGCGCATACAGACGCAGAAGAAGAAGAAGAGTTGCATATAGACAACGATGCTAACACAGTTAATACGTGAGAGTTGAGCAGATGGTAATCATGTTTAATTAATTGCCATGACACTAACAGGAATTAGCTGATCAACCGACTGCGGTGGCAAAAGAAATAGTCGAAAGTTAAGTACAAAGTAATTGAAATATTTAATTGTGTCAATTTTACACAAAATATCCTTTTTGTTGTACTATTTTCAAAGTAGAAATTTAAATTTTTCTTTAAATATGTAAACAAAATATATATAAAATTGTATTTATAAAATGTGTTAATTAACTGAGATCTGAAAGGCTTTGACCCATAGTTATAATATTAAAATGCATTTTGAAACACCAAACTGTTAATTTGTGCCTACAAGCTATGGTGTTAAGTTACATCATTAAATTGGCGGCATTCACTATCTGTAGTGACTTTGGTATTAATAGAGCGAAAGATAAACTTTTACCGCAAAACAAAAACGCAAAGTATTTTTAATAATAGATGCTCCAAATTATTTTAATTTACTGGCAGAAAATACTTAAGGAGACCTTAATTACGCCATTGACTCAAATGCAACCCAGGTTGTAGTGAAAGTTTACTGAAAGAGTCAGCTGATTTAGTTACTGGCTTAGGTTAAGTATCAATAGTTTTTACAAACGAGTGCCACATTTCTTAAGAAACGGTAGTTGTCTACAATACTGGAAATACTTGAACTTTGCTATTTTTCAACCACCAATGGAATTCAAGTTTTCGATATGGAGTGCAAGTATTGGTTCGAAAGTGAATACTTTTCGATATTAGGTAGAAGTCATAAATTGGTACTGAGTACTTTTCGTTACTGAGTATTTCTTAAACCTGAATACTTTTATATAGTTTATACAGGGTGTTTTTTTTAGAGGTTTGTTTTTCGAATAGAGATAAAACTGGCATTTTGTGGTCAAATCTGGCAACTCTTATGTCATTTATGTTCAGTTTGGTTTGCCATTTCATCATGAACTGGTTGACAAAAGAACAACGCTTGCAAATCGTGCAAATTTATTTCGAAAATAATGGTTCCGTTCGCGAAGTTTACCGCAAGCTCCGTCCATTTTATGGTCGACATAATCGTCCATCAGAGTAATTAATTCGGTTAACCATGGGTCGTTTTCGCACTACGTTTACTCTATGTGATAATACGCATCCGCAGAGACGTCGAACAGTGCGCACCGAAGAAACAATTGCCGCTGTAGAGCAAAATGTTGAAGAGGACCCGAATGAATCGATTCGCCACCGTGAACAGCAATTGGAGCTTTGTCCATCAACTTTATGGAAGATTTTGCGCAAAGATCTTGGCTTGCGACCTTACAAGATCCAGCTTGTGCAAGAATTAAAGCCGCGAGACCATGCAATGCGTCGTGATTTTGGTGTATGGGCAGAAAATGAGATTGATCTCGATGCTGATTTTCATCGCAAAATTTTGTTCAGTGATGAGGCTCATTTTTGGTTGAATGGCTACGTCAACAAGCAAAATTGCCGCATTTGGAGTGAAGAGAACCCACATGAGACCCTTGAGACGCCATTACATCCACAAAAACTGACTGTTTGGTGTGCTCTATGGGCTGGTGGAGTCATTGGGCCATACTTCTTCCGAAATAATGCTGGAGAGTCAGTTACCGTTAATGGAGACCGGTATAGAGCCATGATAACCGACTATTTTGTTCCAGAATTGGATGGCATGAATGTGGATGAGTTGTGGTTCCAACAAGACGGCGCTACATGCCACACAGCGCACGTCACAATCGATTTATTGAAGGAAACATTCGATGAGCGCATAATTTCGCGGAATGGACCTGTCAATTGGCCACCAAGATCGTGTGATTTGACACCATTGGATTATTTTCTTTGGGGATATGTGAAGTCGCTCGTCTACGCCAACAAACCAGAAACGTTAGGGGACTTGGAAGCCAACATTCGTGGCGTTATTGCCGACATACGGCCCCAAATGCTCGAAAAAGTGGTTGAAAATCGGACCTGTAGAATTGGCTTTATTCGAGCCAGCCGCGGCGGCCACATGCCCGAAATCATATTTAAACAGTAATGGCATAAAATTATCCTTCCAATAAAGCAAAATTGATGGACATTAAAACGATTTTCTTGTGTTTTATTTCAATTCGAAGTTCTATACCTCTAAAAAAAACACCCTATACCTTAAATATCTTCTTCGCCCAAACATACCCAACAGTCACTTCCTTCATTTTGCAAGCGGTTACTTTCTTCTTACTTGTTTCTTGCTTCTTATGTTACTTGCTTCTTGCACTTGCCGCACATCGTGAGTGCCGCAATTGTTTGCAAGGCACTCCACCGCGCACCACTTAGCCTCGCACTAGGCACAACTTTCGTCGCCTGCGCACTGCCAATAAAAGAACAACTCACCTCTGCCAGCACATTTCCTTACAATTATAGATTATTGCTGACAGCAGCACTTTGCTCCCCTCTCATTGAGTTCATTTCAAGCGTAGAAATGTTGACAGTGCTTTACAACACGCTGGCCCTTACAAGCACATGTCACGCTCGAGTTGCTCCAGTTCGGTTCTGTGCGTAAGCGTATTAATTTGCCCTATGTTGCATACATTTGCGCGCGCCCAGCAACAACGCTCACACGCTCAGCTTTAATGCAAAAGTGTCAAACATGGAAGCGATGTGCTAATGATTGGCATTTGAAGCGCCAATTGCAATTTAAATTTCTTTCTACACATCAGCGAAATTGTCAATAAAGTGACTAATTTCATGGCTAATTTCATTGATGCATTCTTTTAGGCGCTACGGTATTCTTTCAATTATTCATTAAATTATTCCTTGATTTATTTATTTTTTTATACATTTCACTTCGCACATTGCACTCAGTTCTGCTGTGTTGCGTCTGCAGCCCTCTTCCCTCGATTCCTGCATGTGGTTGCTGCGCTGCATTGTTAATGCGGCGCATCCTAATTCAATATTTTCACTCTATTTTTCCTGGGTTAATTGAAATTCATGCAGCGGTAGAAAGCGAGCGGCTGTAAACACCAACTAACAGTCGACTCCTGCAGTAATGAGAAGAGATGTGCTGCCGTTGCAGCGGACACAACCCGCGCAGGTTGGCCTAAAATGCCATAAAGGCACCGAAAGATCTCGTTAGTCGAACTGGCGCAATGTAGCTTTACTGATGCTCGTTGTTGTTGTGATTAAAGCAAAAATTGATGTTGCAGAAATATAAGCACAAAGCGGCAAAATTCCAAGCTCGTGCAATGTGCTGAACTGAGAATAGGGGCCAACAGTTTTCAAATCATTTTTATTGCATAATGTTACCCAAAGAATATCAAGCAAACAAAAAAGGTAAAATAGTAAAGTGTAAAGTTTGAGTACAATGGAATTGTAAAGAAATTCATTGTTAGTGAATATATGAAAACTAATATGAAAATGTGGTAGATGAAATGTAATTCATCGTCACTGCCAACCTTAGCATTTTGAGTGACATTGTCCAGACACGGCAGTCTCTCGCTGAAGTTACTTAGTTTTGTGTTGAATGATCGTTTTTACAAATCGTAGAGTACCTTTTTGAAATATTTTTTTAAAATACATTTTAAACATATTGTTATGAAAATTAGTTCTTCTACTTAAGGCAAGCTTTAATCGTTTCACTAAATTGTGCTCAAAAATAAAACACACTAAAATCCTTCAACACAGTTCACCATTAGTACATTCTCTGGTCAAACGCTCTCTCCAGCGCTGTACCCGGCTTGTTTTACCAGAGTGCAATTCATATGTGAATATCCCAGTATCGCCTCCAGTCGTCTCTGCGAATGTTCCATCGAAATTAAAAGTATGCCATGTTCGAAGCCTAACTCGTTCTCAAATACGCCAGTATCGCCTCAAGTCGTCTCTGGGATTACCTCCTAAAAGTATGCCATGGTACTGTTACAGTGTTACAGTTACCATCACAATACATAAAACCTGATTTAGTGTTGTGTGATAGTTCTTAATAATAAATAATCGGTTTTCAATACTACGGCATAACGCATCGCAATGCAGTTTTAAGTGTTCGGAATTCTGCTCTGCTGATCGGTAGAGTCTACAGACGTTAACCTGTTCTAGTTCGATTGTATGCATATGTTTGCTCTGTCTGCAGTGCCCAGTTTGAAGACCGGTGCCCTGTCTAACTTCGTTTGAGGCATTCTTCAGTTCATTTGCGGTTATAACCTTTAATCAAGATTTTCAACTGCCTAAGACCAGAGACGCTAGACCAATGTTCTGAGTTCCTGGTTCTGTCCTCAAGTCTTAGTGACTCTGCAAGGCGGTTTTGCATAGTCCAATGAAAGGTTTCGGTTCCAGGGGGGTCGCCGGCTGCCGCTGTTCCAGCAAGGCTGTGGTCTACCTTCTCGTTTCCTTCAATTTTTCTATATTGTGGAACCAAGAGGATCTTGACCTGGTTGTCTATGCCCAGTATATTTAATGCCTCTATGAATTCCAGCACTAACCCTGAGTTAATCTCATAAGAGATTAGTGCTTTGATGGCTGCTTGACTATCGGATGGTCTGGCATTAAAAGGTGAACATTTTCAATGGAATTCGAAACTCAGAATATTAGAATTGAAATATCGTGCACTGGATCATGTCTATCTATATATAGCTTGCTGATTATAGATACTACACCTTTTCAAGTTCGATTTCAGACAGCGTAAATTCAATTTCGGAAAACGTAAATTCAATTTCAGAAAGCGTAAACTCAGCTCCCATCGTAACCTTGGACAACCCCCTAATTTGCATTGAAACACACCGAACTCGAAACCATAACAGTGGCATTGCTTTTTGATGCTATAGAAAAAGTTCCATTGTAAGCCTGAGCGCCTGTTCCCCTTCAATGCCTCCTTTCATAAATTCACTGCAACTGCTGCTGACACCTTGTAAATTTGTTTTGTTAGTTTTTTCATAATTATTTCAATTTTATGAATAATTCATTATTTTGCTAATTTGTGTTAAACGTTCAAGTGCACAAATTATGCTGATTGATTAATTGAATTCACAACATATGCAAATTAATTAATGACTATTAAATAACAGCAGCGTTTTTTGTTTGCTGCACAAATTAACACAATTTCGTACTCATCATTTGTGGATATTGCTGAGTGAGATGTTAACAAATTAGCCAACTGCTGCCAACTTAATTGAACACAATTTTCGTAGATGTAAGTGCTCCCACACACACATTAGGCAGCTGATTCGAATGAACGAAAGAATGATTCACTGAATTGTTGCATTCACATGATTTTTTTATTTTTTTTGAGATAATTAAAGTGCAAAGTGCAAACATAATACTGAGTCATTTGTGTCCGAACTATACTCAGAACCTTTAATATTTTGCTAAATGATGATTCATGTCTGTAATTTAGTTCTTCAAATATTCGCTTTTGGGAAATTGAGAAAAAATTTTAAAAAAGACTACCCATGTCGCTTGAATAGAAACAAAAAATAAAATAATACTGGAAATAACAACGAAAATTCCACTCAACATTTTACTAAACCCAAAGCAAATTTAACCATAATACAGAGTGATTTTTGTCCAAACGATACGCAGATACTTTAGTATCGCATTAATTTGTTAATGCTAGTAACTGAATTCTTCAATAATTGGCTTTCATGAAATCATTTAATTTTTAGATATATAAAACCATTTTCGTATAAAAACAAAAAATTAAATGAAACAACAATTTTATTTTTACTAAATAATAATAAATAAGAATGAAAATTCCATTCAATTTTCTCCTAAAGTGATGTGCTTTCTTGATTTTTCGTGGATTCAATGCAAAAGTTACAATGAATGGCTCCATTTTGTTTATGAATGAACGAGTGAATGAATAGATGAATGAATGAACGATTAAATGAATAAATGAATGAAAGAATGAATGAATGAATGAAAAAATAAATGAATAAAGGAATGAATGAATGAATGAATAAATAAATGAATGAATGAATAAATAAATGAATTAATGAGTGAATGAATAAATGAATGAATGAATGCATAAATGAATGAATAATTGAATGAATGAATGAATGAATACCTGAGTGAATGAATGAATGAATGAAGGAATGAATGAATAAATGAATAAATGAATGAATAAATGAATGAATGAAGAAATGAATAAATGAATTAATTTAATTAATTAATGTCAAAGCAATATTCACTTTTGCCGCAAAAGTTATAACATCGGCCAATAAGGTAATGACTTTTGCGCCATCCTGTAGAAAGTGTGACGTGATTTTCTGATGAGTCAAAGTTCAATGAGATTTGAATAGAAAAATTCCCAATATTTTACTTTTTAGTTGGAAGTATAGTTCTCTGGGATTAGATTTGATTTGATTCTGAAACATTTGACACCAAATTGCTACGGAAATTGTTACGAAAATTATTACTTGAATTCAATTGCCAATATTATTAGAAAAATTAGCTCTGCTGCCTCGTTGCAGGCGTAATTCGTTTCACCGAATTGTGCTGAAAAATAAAAAACACCAAAATTCTTCAACGCAGCTCAAAACTACTGAGCAGTTACTTCGTTTAAAATGTTCACTACTGTTTCACCAGTCACTTTATATTTCGTGTTGTATGTATGTGTGTTTGTCAACTCTTTCCTCTGCACTCTACTCGGCTGCCTTTTATGCCTGTATCTCATCAAGCCGTCCCTGCGATTGTTCCATCGAAATTATCATTCCGTATGCAATTTGCTGAGGGCAGCAGGCAGCTGGTTGGTTCATCTCAGTATCGCCTCCAATTGTTCTCGAATATCCCATTATAGCCAAAATTACAATGCCCCTAAAAGTATGCCATGCTCGCAACGCAATCCGTTCGTATCCCAGTATTACCTCCGCATTTTCACAGTGACTGCGCATTCTCCATTACACCACAGAGCTGGCATGGCGTTTTGCTGGACGCTATGGTCAGTTACAAAGATAGGTCGCTGATGAACGCCAGCTCTGGACAGGGATGTTGACATCAAAATCTCCCTCCCACTAGGCAAGCAGATTTAGGAAATAAGAATGCGCAAGCAAAAGCTGGCTTGCAGACCGTTTTTGTGCACCATCCTCCCAACGACTACTGGCACAAAGACGTTTATGAATGCGTCAATCCATCAGGATCAATTCCTCGTTGTGGCTAAGAAAACTTGATCTGAGAACCTTTGTGAGACTCACCAGTGGATATATCCTGCTTTGTGAATGCCTTAACTGAATTGAAAGACGTATTTTCCATTTCCGTCATGTGTCTAGAAGACGATGAATCGAGTTTTCCGCCGTTCCAGGCGTATGTGCTTTGGCAAGAATACTCTAATAGAGATTGAGTTGCTGACACTCGAGCTGCCACACATCCTTCGTTTTACAACAGCGAGCGGGCGGTTGCTCACAGACCAATGTTGCCAGTACGATATAATTTCACTCATATTCAATTGACAGAAATCTAGTCACTGAGTTCAAACCAAAACAACTTTGGATAGGAACCCAGAAAGATATGGAATTTTGAAATTAATTTTTATCAAAAATTATCCTATAGTAACAGCAGAACATTAGAACACATCTGTGCCCAATGTGACCTTAGCCCATTGGTCACATTGGGCCTGTAGTCACAGTGACCTATTATGATGCTTCAAGAAGTATGTAGAGAAACGATTATATTTAGAAATTGTTCAAGCATGAATTTCAAAGGAGACTACGTAGGCTTTTCTCTTTCAATATTTATGTATGTTGAAAACACTAATTGGTTCTCTTTCTTACTTCTCAAGAAATGCATTAAAGATTCTTTTGCCAGGATTATAAAGTTCAAGATTAAATTATCATCCAACATTTAATTTTCAACAAGAATGTCAAATGGAGCACAAGTTGCTGCTTTCGCTGTGGTTGGCGTTGTTACAGCGCATTCAAAAAAAATTTTAAATATAAATAAAAGAATTTTTTATGAACCTACAAGAAAGAAATATTTACAGTGAAAGGAAACGTCGGCAAACTGCAGAAAATAATCAGCCTCTGCAGGGCGAAAAACTATGGCAACGGACAGAGGCGCCGGTCAGGCTGTCGACCATATCACCGGCCTTACAACTCGATTCAGCGTGTGTGTGTATGTGTGTGCGATTGTCGTTGGGTGGTGTGTGCGGTCTCTGCGCGGACATCTTTTTGTGCGAGGCTGCGGCGGGTGTGAGCACACAAAGCAGCAGCAGCCACGGGCGCTCTTTGCAATCGCAGCACAACGGCCAAAAGACGTTACGACAACTGCGCCGGCCGAGCGACCCCATTTACGAGCAGCCACACCCACGCCCATAGCGCACGCAGCAAAATGTCGTTGGCCGAGGGCTAACAAGGTAGAAGGGCCAAGTGTTGGGAAATGGCAAAAAATGTGCAACTTACTGCAAGCAGAAATCCGTGCCGAAACGCTTGGCTAGGCAGAATTTCTCAAAGGAGCCTATTAAACTATAATTCAATACAAGCGAACGGCGACTGCTTGGCCGAAATGTGGTTTTCGGTTGTGTGGCAACTGAAGGGGAAATATTATGCAATCGCTGCGCTCGTGCTGACACAGACTCAGACATTGGCGTTGGCGGCCATGATGGGGCGTCTGTCTATTTTAACTGTCGCCGACTGTGTTCAGACTCATTACGACGCCCCGAATTAGGCAACAATTTTTGGCGTTCATTTCATTTGGGGTTTCGCGTTTGCAGGCAGTCGAGCAACGAATATTTCATATATTCTACTAATTGCAAATAACAACAATAACACGTGCAGACTACAACAAGTTGTTGGTATGAAATGTGAGTTCGTATGTATGAAAGTGCACCAGCAGCAGTAACAGCAACGTCAGCATCCGCGTCACTTTGGCAACTGCAGCGAAACAGTGTTAACATTAACACCAAGTCGACTGCACTGTTACCACCCGCAATCAGCACACACATACATACATACATATACACGCGCACATCTCGCTTTGGTTGCCAATATTGCACTAACCTTGTTTCTCTCTTGCTGATTAAAAATGCAACATTTAATGTCGCATTGTTGAGCTGCACCAACTACATGACGTACACACGCACACACACACACACACACACACACACACCGCATATCAACAGCAACTAAAATAACTCACACGCTGTGCGAATAATGAATTTAGTGTTGGGCGCACGAGTTCGCCGCTTGCAGCCTGCAGTCGCCCATATGCGCCTAATTGTATGCTGCCGTTTTCCATTGTGTTTCGCTTATATTATTTTGCATGCGACTCGTCTAACAAATGTTGTTATCGTAGTTGTTGTCGCTGTTGTTTACGTAGTGCAAATACGCTTAATTAGGTATATTTTTGAACTACGGAGACAACAATCGCATACGACAACAACTCAACAAGTGCAGATGCTGCCTTTGTTGAAAATTTGTGGCGATGCTTTATAATTGAGTGAGTTACAGCAGAGATTACATTTTAAGAATCTTATGTGGTGCTTTAAAGATGATTTCTAGAGCAAATGAAGCATAGCTGAAGTCTTTAAAATATTTATTATTACTTATTGACTGAACTGGCCATAATAACTTGTTACAAAATGCCGCAAAAGTTCTCTCCAAGCGTCTCTGATATGACGCTTGGTCACATCAAGAGAAAGGCGTCATCTCACCGAAGACACGTTGTCGCTCTTCGCCGTCGATCAGTTGGTGATCGAACCGCATCGAAAGCCTTTTTCACCGAAGCTCAATTTTTTTTTAACCCGCCGACGCGCAGGGTACATCCCTATTAATAGAGCCATTGCGTTGGGTCTGGAAGGATATGTAGGTTAGAAGATAGGGTTAAGAGTGAAGTGGTTATGGTGAAAAATATCAGCAGGGAGACCATTCCACAACCGCAAGAGCGAGCCAGAAACTCTCTCTCTCTCTCTGTAATACGTAGAGCGTTGGAGAACATCGTTCGAACGTGGAATGCATGGGCGCCAGTGTTTGAACGGGTTGCTCGGGGGAATACCCAGAGTGATGGCATCAGACTGTTCCTCTGAAAAGTTACTGAACAAGTATCGGTAGATAAGGCCACACATGCCACGTTTCGACGATGTGCCAAAAAGTCATTAGAAGTGACGGTTGCACGGTTTGGCTCCAAAGAGGTTTTTGAAGGCTCCACCCACAGGTGCGAGTTAAATTTCATTTTTGGACAGAGATCAAACGTGTTAATAATACGGAGATCAGACGAAGTGAAATATTTCTTGCACCGCTTTAGAAAACCGAGGCACTTGGCTTCTTCTTCCGACACACCAAAAATATGATCGTTCCATCGAAAATCGTTCTTAATGGATATGCCCAGAAAATCCAGAGCTGCCGTTTCCGCATATTTACTCCACCAGGGTTAGGCAATAGACCCTGTTCGCTTGACACCACTAAGAGATTGTTTGTAGGTCGCTGTTAAGTGTATCATTCTCTCTCAATCTGTTCTCTCTCAATCTCCATAGAACTGGAGTGGTTTCTGAAGGAGTATGAATAACAAATGGTGGTGTCATCCGTAAACCAGTAGATGGGATTCTTCGTCGACGAGAAAAGGTGGTTGATAAAGATAAAGAAAAGGGTTGAGAGAGCACCGAACCCTGCGACACTCAAAGCTATACCGTCTATAACGACACGAATAGGTTATTAACTTGGTCCTTCCACCGGAGACACGTTATCACTCTTCGCAGTCGACCAGTTGAAAAACGAATCGCATCGAAAGCCTTTTTCACCGAAGCTTCATAGTCCACACAGGAGACATGGTCCAGACAGCGTGAAAGTTCTATAGAATGCAAGTTTTGTCAGTCGAAAGGGGTCTTTGCTACATACTTAGCTACCAAGAAAAAAGTGCTTTTGCTCTTCGACAATTTAATTCAACTGACTGTCGCAAACGGCAATTTCCGAATTCTGGAGATTGTATTAACGTAAGATTTTCATAACGTTGCCTTTGACAACAACCAGCACCAGTTGTGAATTTGTTTCTCTCTCCCTCCAATTCACTGCAATTCTCTTTTTCATTCCAATTGATCGGCCCCACTCAATATGTGTTTTATTGAACTTGAAACGCGGCAATTGTGCAACTGTCAACTGGCAACAATTAATCTTAAAGATTATACAACGCAACAGCGGACAATGCTTGGTGCAACAACATCAACAACACCCACACTGCACATTCACACATATCACAGATTCAACGCGAGTAGCAACAAACTGCGCCATCGCTGTGACAATATCGTTTTACATAAGTCAATCAATGTCGTAAACATGCAACGCAAGTCACAACAGTAACGAAATCAGCAACAATAAGCAATTCAACATCAATAACAACAACAGTGCAAGCCAAGTTTGTGGCAGCACGAGAAGAAAACATTTTCAATTTCATGTTGCAGCGTTTTTTATGTAAGTGCAATTGAAGCTCTGTTCGAGTTGGTTGGTGTTTCATAACACAAAGCTGAGGACTGACATTGGCCAATGTCAGCCAGTGCAACAAGCATAGCCAATGCGAGAGTATAAATAAAACAGGCAACAGGTACGTAATCGACTAACTGCAACGTGCAGCGGTTAGATGGCGTCAGGACAGCAGACAAGTCACTGCCAACACGGTTTCTTGAACGTTGTGTGAGTGAGTGGAATGTGAGTGAGTGCGTGCAAGTGCGCTAACAATTGTCGTGAGGTTTTATATAGACACACAGTTTTGGAACCGGACTGCAAATGATGGCGCAAAGTGGCACCTTGAACCTCGTCAGGAGCCATAATGTGTAATGGGCAAAGATCACAGATTACAGATTCTTTACAATTTTTAGATCTGACTAAAGTCAACTACAAAGCAACGCAACAAACAACAGCACAACGTCAAAATGCATATCGCAACTTTGGATGTTAGTTTGAAAAAAAAAAAGAATAAACAAACAACTCTCAATGACTGCTGTCAGTGCCACGCAGCAAAAATAAAAACTTCTCTCAAAGCTCTAACCTTTATATCCTTCCTGAAACAACGCAATGCCTCGCATTAATAGAGGCCATCCCCTGCTCATCCTATTTTAACAACAATGAAACACGGAATCATTTGACATCAATATTGATTTACAGACATTTATTGTATTTTTGTTTTGTTAGCTTAGAACCTCTTTGACCTCAATTAATGTTTTCTAAGAGTCTCAATGTCTACATTTGGTTGTCTCAATACAACTTTCATGATACTTTGCCATAAGCCAACGCTCGAGACGTTCAACGCGGAGACGTTCAACAGTCGAATCCCTTTGCCACAATAATTCATCGACTAATACATTTTGTTCTGTCTCAACATGTCTTCTAATCCATTTCAAAGTCACCCTGTTTTCACCGTAATACCTGTTGATGTGGAGCTGGCATTCACTCAGATTTTATCTATGTTTTGCATTTGAGAAAATCGTATCTCACAAATCGTATCCCACAAATCTTGTCCGGTCAATAAAGAACAATAACAAAATAAATTAGCAAGAAAAGTGAGTGAGTTTCTCTCTCTTTTAAAAAAGGTGGCCAAAAGGCAGTGTTGAAGTTATTGAGAGTCAGCCAGTGCAAAAGGCAAATGTTGGCTGGTGTCACTGAACAGATTTGAACAGATTTAATGCAACAAAAGCTTAAAGTCAAAAGGAAAGAAATCACAATCGAGGCAAATGGGATGATGGCAAGTGGAATTAATGCGAAGTGAGGGGGTGGATGTGAGGCCACTTCAGTGCACATGAGCTGAGCTGGAAAACTTTAAAGTGGGCAGCGCTTGCATTGAGAGCAACAACAGTAGCGGCCATGTTAGAAGGGACAGCAACAACAACCATAAGCTTCACAGTGTGCACTTTTGCTAATCTGAGGGAGTTTCACTTGAAAAAAAAACTGTCGCTGGATGCAATAACTTTTTAAATGTATTATTTCAAATTAATTGAATATTATGAAAATTGCACAAAAGAAAATTTAAAGTCAATGGTTAAAAAGAGAACGGTTGTCAAAGGAGACTTACTTTTTGAACTTGACTCATGCCTTTTCTACGCAATTTTCGAGAGGTTCTGGTTTTCCTGTTTTTGCTCTGAATTTTGTAAAACAGTTTTCAACGGAATAATATTCAATTAAATAAATAAATCAATTTTGAAAAAATTAATAAATTAAATAAAAAAATAAATTTTAAAAACGGTTTAAACTGCGGAATATTTTGCGTGAAACTCTCTTTGAACATTGGTTTTATAGCAAGAAATACAAAAAAATTAGCACAATTAATGAGCTTTGTGGTAAATAATATAGCAAATAAATGGTATACGATAGTAATTAACAATGAAAAAAGAAAATAATTTATTTTTACTAAAAAAAAATATTATTAATTATTAAATATTATTAAAAAGTTTTAATTTACACCTAATAGGATGCAATTCTGGAGCAATGTCATACAAATTCAAACTAAGTCTCTCCGGATGCAAAATCGCCTACTGTGCGCTCGGTGAAATTGGAAAACCTAAAAGTTACGCGCTTGAAACATGTTAACCGCTCGGAAAATGACACCAAAGAACAACGCTAATTTTTGCCGCTGCTGCACAGTTGGTCGCATTTTCAGCCGTCGCCACACACACACACACACACACACACACACACACATATTAAAAAGTGACAAATTTCGCTCAATGTGCTTTGTGTGCGTTTGCTGCTTTTTCTCGCTGTTCGTGCTGGTTTTTGTGTGTTTATGTGTGCGCACAGCTTAGTTGTGTTGCATGTTTTTAGGTGCATAAGCATGCAAATTTATGCATATAACAATCATACACTCACACACACATAACAATAAATTCACCAACAGCCAAACAAATGTAGGGAACTGTGGTGAATAGTGTCGTTGTTGTTGTTGCTGCTGTTACTCTGCACTGGCAAAAAGTTGATCCTGCCGCTGCAGCTGAAGTCAACTCAGTGGCGTAACGTGGGTATCGGCTGCCCGGGGCGGAAGACAATTTTGCCGCCCTCTTAATTAGGTATTTCAATTTAATGTATACTATACATTATATACATTTATTCTAGAGAACTTTTCGGCAAGAACAGTTATCATTATTTTGCATTAAACAGGTTAGATTTTAAATAAAAAAGTTTATTTGTTTTACAATCACGTTTATTAATACAAAAATTCTTACTTCAACCATTGATATAACAGGTAGTTACATAGGTATTATTTAATCATGTCGATCGTCGAGGTATATTGTACAGCACATCTATCTATAGGCAAAAATCTGAAAACCGTAAATATTTGTTCGGAACCCTGGGTATGCGAGAGTAAAACTCGTACATGGCCGGATTTCAATAAATTAAAGCTTGAACAACATATCAGACAGTCCAACATACAATTACATAAATAAAATATTTAATACTCACACAGCTGAATGTAGGTACAAGTAGCGGAAAATTCAAATTTTCACAAAGTTAACCAATAATTTCATAACCACTACACGTACTTATTTGTACAAAAATCACAGTTACGAAACAGTGTGAACTAAACAACTGAAGATCTATGAATAAAACTTTCTTTGAATTTTCAAAGCATCACAAAGCATCAAAGCAGCAAGTCAGAATAGACGGTGTTGCCATTCGCTACAAAATATCATTCAAAGAAAGGGGATTACCCGAATTCGTCACAGAATAAGTAATGAAAAATTCCGTACTCTTCAATTGGTGCGAATTTATAGTTGCGTTAAAAATATGAAATGGTTCAAATATTTACAAAATATATTTTATTATTTACTGTGAAATTTTGTCGCCCCCTAAAAAGTGCCGCCCCCTAAAAAGTGCCGCCCGGGGCGGGCCGCCCCCACCGCCCCCACTACGCTACGCCACTGAGTCAACTGGCAGTTGTTGTTGTTTTTGTTTGTTATACTCGTACTTTTCGCATTTGCATTTATTTCATTTTTCATAAATGTTTTCGCTTTTGCTGGGATTTTAAGGCTCACTGCTAATGCGCCAACATTGCTGCTGATGTTGCTGTTGTTGTTGCTGCTGCTTTATGTTTTATGCTGTCACTGTTGTTGTTGTTGTTTCTGCTTTACCATTGTTACTATATTTTTTACAAAACTTCAGCTGATGATAAGCTGCCATCAACAAAAACCAACAATGCAACAGTGGCAACGTTGTCGCAGCAGCAACAGCAACAACAATCAGACTATGACAGTTACAATGAAATTAATTAAGAGTGTCATAATGCGCTTGAAAGGGTTATTGTGTTAATTCCTTTAGCACCGCACCTGACTTGTTGGCAATGTTTTTGGTATTGCTTTACATGAATGAGTGGATAAATAAATGGATAGATGGATGTGAGGAATAGGTGGCGAACTAACCCAAGGAAGGTGGCCTGGACCAGTTTTGGCTTTTCTTGCAGAAGAGAACATCGAGATCCTAAAACCCCGCGAGTTACTAAGCTTCATTAGGTCGGTGAGTTCAAGGAATGTTCTCTAACAATTGAAAGGGGACACATTAGAACACTTCTGGTCAGTAGCGGATCCAGGGGGGTTTTGAGGGTTGAAACCCCCCTGAAATATTTGGATCGATTATTAAACTACATAAAAATTAAGAGGAATTTTATAACTATTAAAGAATTACTTTTTAAAACCCCCCGGAAATATTTTTCTGAATCCGCGCCTGCTTCTGGTTTCAATGCAAAAAACCCCAATAAATTATTTTCTATTCTAACTCATGTAAGGTAGTTTTTCATTAATTCAGGCTTAGCTGTTAACTCCTTCAAAGGCTCAGGAAAAAGATTAACAGCAGGGAAGGGGTAAGAGGACCGAAAAAAGGGCAAAAGAAAGAAGAAGAAGAAGATTTTATGTTATTTTATTTTATTTTATTTCATTTTATTTTATTTTATTTTATTTTATTTTATTTTATTTTATTTTATTTTATTTTATTTTATTTTATTTTATATAATTTTATTTTATTTTATTTTATTTTTTTTTATTTTATTTTATTTTATTTTATTTTATTTTATTTTATTTTATTTTATTTTATTTTATTTTATTTTATTTCCTTTTATTTTATTTCATTTTATTTTATTTCATTTCATTTCATTTCATTTCATTTCATTTCATTTCATTTCATTTCATTTCATTTCATTTCATTTCATTTCATTTCATTTCATTTCATTTCATTTCATTTTATTTTATTTTATTTTATTTTATTTTATTTTATTTTATTTTATTTTATTTTATTTTATTTTATTTTATTTTATTTTATTTTATTTTATTTTATTTTATTTTATTTTATTTTAAAATATTTTTTTTACATTATTATTAGTTTATATTAATGAATATTTTAATTTTTGCTCTTTTTCAATTGTTTCATTTTTAATTGCCTTCACCCACTTTGTTTTCTTGTTTTTTTTATAATGTTAATTATTTTTTTTTAATTTCTCTTTAATACTGTTTTATTGTTGTTGCCGTTGTTATTTGCTGCCGGTTTCATTGTTGATTTTAGTTCATTGTTAGCAGCTTTTGTTCTCGCAACTAGCTCATCCTTTGTTGCTAATTTCAAATGCAAATTAAAGTTCATAGAGCGACAGACACACTACTACCCACACACACACAGACACAAAGTTACGAATCCACCTGCCGTGTGCAGCCTGCAATAATATTTTTTCGCCTTTGTTGTGGCAAAATTGAAATTTTAAATTCAGACCAGCGCATTATGGGGCACGTCGCGCTCGGCTGGCAGCAAATTACGCAAATAGCTTGAAAAAAAGTCCGACACGGCTATTGTTTAATTTTAACGCTGCTGCGCTTTTGTTTTTTCAATTTTTGTGCTAAGTGTGCTAATCGACATTCGGTGTAACACAAACCGCAACGTGTGGTATAACGCAGGAAGGAAGGAAGGAAGGAAGTGTGGAGGGTGAAAGAAGCATTGCGCAGCAGGGGAACAATGAATAAATAAAACGAAACTGAAATAACATTTAAGCCGAAAATACTCGCAAGTGCTTGAAAATGGTCTTTGTTCGTCGACTTTGCCACTTCACACAATTTCCACTTGTCAGCGAAAATTTTGCCAGACACGTTCGCCGTGAAATTGGCAAAGGAAACGAAGCCAAATTAAAATCCAGCTCCCTCAGCAAATCAATCGAAAAACTGCACTTGACTTGGCTGCCACTAAGGGCTGCGAAATTTTGCAACCTCCGAATGCCGCAATGACACTTCAGTTTCAGCTCTTCGCAACTGCTGCCAACTCAATGGGCTTTTGTGGCTTTTAATAGCTTATCGTCGCCTTTGACCCGCGCCCGGCGCTCGATGATGGACGACCTTGTCCGAAAAGCACATTTGCCTGCCGAGCACGTCTTTGGCTCTAAGCTTGGCCCACTCTGCTGCAGCGGCTGGAACGCTTTTTAATTATTTTCTACGTCGAAAAGCGCAACAGTGCGTCGTTAGGTCAAAGTTGAATGCCGCGCCGCCACTTGCCGCTGACTCGCAAAGACTACGCAGCGCGTATTAAAATGCATAATGCACGAACGTGGCGCGCTTTATTAAAAAACAAAAACCGCCAGCCACCGCACAAGCAGCCCAACCAACAGACAAATGGCACAACCGAACGAAATGAAACGCAACGAATGCACATAGCAAACGAAAGGATGCCAACTGTTGGGTGTCCTTGCCGCATGCCGCCAGCCGCCGATTGCTGCCAATGGTTTTTCGCTTTTTTCTATACATATTGTGTTCGTGTGGCTGCATTGTTTTGCATGGCGAATTTGAGAATTTGAAATGAGAAACGCGGCGCTATGGCAGCGAAGAAAGAAACAGAAGGGAAATGAAAAGCAGTTTGCTCATTTTTCAATTGAAACTCGAGCTGTGAAAGTGGCACAAAAACCTATAAAACGAAAAGTTGACGAAGTGGCACAAATGTCGAATTGACAAAAGTGGATTGGCGAAGGGAAAAGCCAATGAAAATTGGTGAATGCATAAATTGACTATGAAAGTTTAAAGTAGCTTGAAGAATATATTTGACGGTTTTATGATGAGATTAGTTTGAGTTTGTTGCGTTCAGATATTAGAAACGTCGAGATGAGTGGTGAGTGATGATTGATTCTACATACATGGTGAGAGTACTCAGTGAGATATTCCAGCGAACTACAGAACCACCAAGGAGTTCTCCTTAGAATTTGTTGATTTAGGCACTCGAATTCTTGCTGTTTTTCATTCATTCCGCGCCTTAATGCATATTCAAGTTGCAAAGTTTCATAGCCTTAAAATTACATCGCATTCCTTTTTCGTCTTCCAAGAACTTTGCACAAATATTGCATCCTCACACATGCAAACAAATTAAGAAAAAATGATTCAGTTCATTGTTAGAGGGTCTTACACTCGTCTTGCCCTCTTCACCCTCATCTCATCCTCTCAATCACTTTTGCAACTTCTCTGTTCTTCTTTACTTCTTTGTCTGCTGGCAGTGACTTGAATTTCCATTGTGCCACTGCCATCTGTAACAGCAAACCGCAACAGCAGACCTGCAACCACTTTGCAATGATAAAATAATATAATTTCAATTAAAATTACCAAACATAATCATAATCATAATCATAATCATAATCATAATCATAATCATAATCATAATCATAATCATAACCATAATCATAATCATAATCATAATCATAATCATAATCATAACCATAATCATAATCATAATCATAATCATAATCATAATCATAATCATAATCATAATCATAATCATAATCATAATCATAATCATAATCATAAAAGAGTTTTTTATTACTTTCTTCTTACCAAAGATTTTTGTAACGATTTCGTTAGCAACAAATATCCATCCGGGTGATCCCAGGCACTGCCGCCGCCATTTTGAATTTTTTTGTTTAAACAAAAGATTTTAATTAAATACTTGAGCATGTGCTCAATAAACCATCGGGAAAGAAATCTTCTAATATTTTCCATAGTTGCAAAATAAATCTTCAAATTTAGGCCTGTTTTGGACCGGTTAAGTTGAACCCATTAACCCTTACCCTACAGTTTTTAATAAGGATGGTTGGTTGGTTGAAGTGGCTGACTCGCAGTCCCCCTGCAAGTCACAATTAGCGCATAGACGCCGTTTTGGTACCACATGCTCACCGAAAACTAAAACTGGTTAGTTGTATGACTAAATCCACCTGGTAGAATTTAGGTATCCGAGAAGATTCCCCAGACTAATTGTCGAGCAATCGGTCATACAAGTGAAAAAGTGTTTCCCTAGAAACTTAAATCTTGCCCTTGCCAGAGCTGGGCACTGACAGAGGAAGTGATTTGGTGTTTCTTTCTCTTCTAAATTCCCACAGCTCCTGCAGTGGGTATTGACGGGGATGTTTAGCCTCTCCGCAAGTGGACCTATAGTCCAGTGGCCTGTTATGATCGCCGTAAGCCTAGCGACGTCTGTGCGTGGTTTGTTAATAAGCTCGCGAGATCTCGGCTCGTTGTAGGAGGGCCACATCTCTCGCGAGGTACGGCAGGAAGGCAGTGACTTCCACCTCCGATTGGCAAGGCCGAGGTAGTGCTATCTGCACCCTCTTGACGACTCTCAAAGGCGTCGGAACCGAGACACCCAGTGATACGTCAAGCGAGGCTCCCAAGCGCGCCAATTCGTCCGCTCTCTCATTCCCTTCAATGTTCCTATGGCCGGGAACCCAGATGAGGGTGATATCAGCGCAGCGATTTAGCGCGCCCAGAGCCGTCCTACACTCCTCTACCAACCTTGACTGGACCGTGGTCGAATGTAGAGCCTTTATTGCTGCCTGACTGTCAATGAATATTGCAACCTTACACCTATCAATGATGTGTCTCTCTACCAGTCGGCAGGCCTCCCTGACCGCCAAGACCTCTGCCTGAAAGACCGTGGCATCATTGGGTAGACGTATGGCTTCATTTATCCCCACGTGCTGTGAGTATACCCCCGCACCCACCCCGCACGCCATTTTGGATCCATCCGTAAAGATGTGTATGTCGTATTCGTTGAAAAGACTGGTTCTTTCCCATTCGGCCCTCGTAGGAAATTTCGCCCCGAAATCCGTTTGAAAACTTAGGTACGGCACGATATAATCGGTTATCCCACTAAACTTAACGTTTTAATAAGGATAGTTAAAGTTGTAAATTTATCAATTAAGGCTTTTGTGTGGTTATATAAAAAACATACTAAGTTTTGAAATTTTTGTTACGCTGTTTTTTAGAATAATGTTATATGACAGCAACCATATCGTTGTGACTGTAATAAGTATTAAAACATAAAATTTGTTAAGCGCAATCAAAAATTGAATATTTCTTCATTAACTTCTGCTAAATTTATTTTAAAAATCTATCTGAATTGAAGTAAAAAGTTAAATTAAAAATTTCTCTAATTTGTTTCCGCTTTTTCTTTCTTTACTATTCAAAGATATAACATTTAAAAAACCGCTATATGTATATTTTTTAACTTAAATATTCTGTTTATTAATTTTGTATTATTTCTAAAACTTGAAGCTATTTTAAGGACCAACAATAAAATATTTTCTTGAAATTATAAAGGGATCAGACATCGACAAAGTAGCATGTTGCCATGTGGAAACAAACTAGCGAAAGGGTTAATTGAAACTAATTCCGAATGTAATGAAGAATAACCATGGTTTGGCAAGGACGACGGCGATGAGGCAAATGATATGGAATGACGAAAGTGGATCGAAAGTGTATCGGTCGATGGTGATTTAGTAACTTCGTCTGGTCATAGTTAGTCCGTTTTTGAAAGAAGGCCTAACTTTAGCGATTTATTTTGAGATTACTGAAAATACTTGAAGATTTCTTTCCAGAAGTTTTATTGAACACATACTGAGGCATGGAAAAAAATTATGAGTTATTGAGGGTTTCATTTAAAATGGCGGCGGCAGCGCTTGGATTTCCCCGCATGGGTATTTTGGTAAACGACGAGAGATCAAAATGACAAAATTTAAGTTCAAACATGAAAAAAATTTTCAAAAAAATATGTGTTTATGTTGTTGTTGAAAACAACTCTAAAATTTGTTTAGCTGTTGAAATATTAACTAAATTGGATTAATACTTACTCTGTCAGATATTAAACAATAAATATCAAAAAGATTGCACGGGTAGCCACAAGTAAAGCAAAGGTGCAGCGTGTCTGAGTTTAAAAATAAATTTTACAGGGCTTTGTGTCAAATGTAAAAAAGAATGTTAAATAAATTTTAAAATAAAATTAAATTAAAAATTATTTCACATTCAAAATGTTTAGTAATATCATTTCTATGGCCTCACGCCTTTAGTTACAGGACTGGATCCAAGGCATCAAATTGTCTATTACTCTGTTTCATAAGTTATTTGAAACTATGTTTGGTTGAGCGATGTTCTTCACCAGCTGAAGGATATTAAATCGGTTAATATTGGCAACCATTTCACGCAGCCTCTTCTGGAAATTACGTATTCTAACTTTAACGTAACTTTATTCTAAATCTAACCAAACTATCTAACATTGTCCACTTTAAATGGGTTTCCTCGAAAGTTTATATCCCACAGACTTTGCAATGCCAAATGTCAATTGTGCAAATAAATGTTGCAAATATCTCTTTACCAAGATATGAATGTCAAGTTTTCGCAAAGATAGCAATTTCTGAAAATATATTTTTGCCTCCTTGAGCACATTAGTTCTATGACTTTAAAGCTTTGTGATTCTCATAAGCTGTTCTTTTTCTGAAAATATTTTTTTTTATTTATTTTTAGTTTTATGTTGTTTCCAGCAACTACACATTGGTAACTGTCCAAAGACAATATTTACTCATCAAATATTTGAACACATGTTGGTGCAATTCTAGCAAAAAATTGCAAACAAAAACTCGACTAGAGCCAATTAAGGCGCTCAGGCCGAATTATGTCGCTGGAGAATTCAGCGGAAAAGCGTTCGCTAGCACTTTAAGCTGTTGCAAAGCGCTGCTAAGTCCACGCCATGATTTATTGCAGTTGCTTAGCTCAGCAGCCAGAAACTGGCACCGCGCATCATGTGCCAAGTCTGTCAAGCGACATGGCCAGTGCCGCGTTGTGCGGTCCTAACGGCCGCCATTAACGCGCCAGCAGCTGTCGTTGGTGTTGACTAGTGCTGTCGGCGCCAAATTGCATGCAACATGCGGTGCTGCAATATTGCACACAGCATAGCAGAGACAAAGACAGAGACAGTGTTGGAGGGAGCGAATGATTGCCATAGTGCAGCAAAGCAAACGCCGACTTAATGCTGCGTTAATCCGCTTGCCGTTCGTTTCGTTCGTTTGTATGAAAAGTTTCTCTTTCGCTTTGGCAGCAGTTTTTCCATCTATTTTTTTTTTTTAATTTACATAAAGTTGGAAACTGGTGTGAACGGGTAAACAAGAACACTGCACTTGTTGGTGCGAAATATGGAAATGTGAGTATGAGCGAAACATTTGCGCAGACAGAAGAGTAGGCAACGTTGAAGAGTAGCTATTCAAAATTTTTGCATATTCTGGAATAATTCCAATGTTTGCGAAAGTCAACAGCAACTGTTCAGCAGCTAAAAGTAAAGAATTGAATGAGTTGTTGAACGTGAGAAATACGCTACGAGATTATAAATTTTGTTGTTATAAAAGAGCAATGCAGCCATTTGAGAACTGTCGAACAAAAATTCATTGTTGGAAGCTCCTTTCAACAGGGATCATTTTGCGATTAACAACACTGGAAAACAGATCAAGACGAAGAATAAGTATAGAATAATTCTTCTATTATGAAGGGAATTCATATTGAGGATTTTACAGCCAGTAGTGTAATAGGGAATGGGATCTTGGAATCTGAGGGACCGAAAAGCAAAGCGAAGAAAGGAGTTCTGAACTCGTTCAATGCGATTGATATAACACTGAAGGCCTTACAATGAGCGAGACATATTCTAATTTAGATCGGACATATGAGGTGTAGAGCAACTTAAAAGTTTACGAATCAGAAAACTCTGAGGAACTACGTTTAAAAAAAATTAACCTTTCCGCTAATTATCATATGGCAACTAAAAGCTACTTTGTGAACCTCTGAACCTCCTATGGTTTCACGAATAAAATGTTTTGTTGGTCCTTAGAATAACTTAAAGTTTTAAAAATAATACGAAATTAATAAACTGAGTGTTTAGGCCTAAAGAAGAGAAGTGTACACGTTTTTTGAATGTTATATCTTTACGTACTAAAGGAAGAAGAAGAAGCAGAAAAAATAGAAAACATTTTTAATTCAAGACACTTAAACAATTGGACATTTTCAAGGATATTCAAGGATAACGTTTCTAAAGGACATTTTCAAGGATATTCAAGGATAAGGCTTTTAAAGGACATTTTAAGTACCTTTTCGTCTTTGCGCAACAAAAAGTTTAAATTTTGTTAAACTCTAACTTGGTACTCGTACAACTATTCTAAATGACGTTCAATTTTTTAAACATATTTTTTTAACATTCATGTTCTTGAAATTTCAAAGTCAACAACAACAAAAAGTTTCATAAGTTCGCAAGCAAAGTCAGAAGGGCCTTGAGTCACTTTTTTTCAAAACAAACTATTTAACATTTTCAAGGATATCCAAGGATAAAGTTTTAAAAGGGCATTTTCAGTACCTATTCGTCCTTGCGCAACAAAAAGTTTCATAAGTTCAAAACAAACTATTGGACATTTTCAAGGATATTCAAGGATAAAGCTTTAAAAAGACATTTTCAGTACATTTTTGTTCTTGCGCAACAAAAAGTTTAAGTTTTGTTAAACTCTAGAGAGTTTTTCCTTTAATTTGGTACCCATATCAATATTCTATATGGAGCTCAATTTTTTTAAAAAATCTTTTGAAATATTCATGATCTTCAAATTTTTAAGTCCTCTTAAAAAAAATTTCCACGTCAGAGAGAAAAACCATAAATGCAGTTTTACTATATTTGGCTCCAATTTTTGCAATTATAAGGATTTGTTAGTGTATTTTAAGTATTTTTTATTTTTGTCGTACGGTCTTGTGGATTTATTGTTTAACTCAATTGAGGGCATGTTTTACCTAATTTTACGTTTGAACTCAAACAAAAAGTGTAACCCTTTTAAATTAAATATCCTTAGTTGAAGCAGTCAGTCTTCTAGAAACAGTTTTTTGAACAATGAAAAACAATATTTGCTGAAGCCGTCTGCAATAGCCACATGCCACACATCGCCTCGTACATAAGTATAGTAAAATTTCATTTAAAATAAACTGTCCATCGAAAGGACAAGGTCCTGTAAATCGCCCCTCATCAGCACAAGTTGTTATACTCAAACGTCCGAATGCAATTTGAACATCAAGTTTTGCGGCCTTCACTGCGCATTTACTCATTCATGTCAGCTCGTGTACTGGAATGTGTCGTCTGAATTATGCAATAATAGGCCCGCATTGTCTGGCGCACACATTCCAAGCGACCTTATGCTAAAGTTTGGACAGCAAACACACGCAGCACTGCATTTGGCATGTGGCATGAGCACAAGTCGTATGCAATACTTGAGCGACGGAGTCCCCCTACAAATTTCATCTGAATCGCATTAAAATTGTATGCCATTCTTTGTCGCTATTTATGGATCCGTTTGACACAAACTTTACAACAACTGCTTGCAACAAAAGCCTCCGACACTCACACAAACCAATAATTAATGCGCTTAATGTTTTTTGCTGGCGAGGCTTTGACTAAATTTTAAGCTTTTTTTGATTCTGTTATTTTGTGGTTTTGTTACTCAGCTCGTATTTTGTTCAAGTCAGTATTTTTTTGTTAAAAGTAATGCACTCTTATTTGGTTTCCAATGCTCAACGCTATTTGCAACATACACTTTGTGTTGCCTGCTGCAAAACTTGTGATTACAGACAAGTCAATGTTTGTTTGCTGCACAACTTTTGGCATGTGGCTGACTGTGTTCTCATTGTTTACATATTCACAGATTATAAAAATGTATCTGCCAAAAGTTTTAGAACTTGTGCAGTGAAATATGTTGGCGTGTGGTTGATAATTTGGAGAAAAGCGACAACTTTGCAACACTTTAGGCATTTCTTACATTATTTTTATTGTAGTTGTGGATAAACTAAGTTTTAGTTAAAATGTATAAGTTAGTAGGCTTAGCACTTAGAACAAACCCAATTATAATTTTGGGCGTATGAGTTATTTTATAATACAGGAATGTGGAGACTGAACCTTGGGGGCGTATGAGTTATTTTATAATAAAAGAATCTGGAAAAATCTAAATTTAAATAGAACAACCACTATCAGATGGTGCTTTTTTTTCGAAGCTACATTCATTATGTATGAAAGAGCACGTAATCAAATGACCGCCTTGGCTTGGCTGCCAGTGCTTCAAACGTTGGGTCCAAGTTTTGATTATTGGGTTCCATATGTGCAGAGTTATTATAGCAAAGGCGTCTCGAGAGTAGCCTTGAGCTCGTTCAAAGTGGTTGGATTGTTAGTGTAGACTTAAAACTTGATGTAGCTTAAAAGAAAATAATAATCGAGGGGTATGAAGTCGCATGATCACGGCGGTCAATTAATGAACGCTCGCCATGAACCAGTTGCTTAATTTCTACTTGACAACTTTGAGCATCGGAATGCTGTATTTTGCTTATTTACAGCTGAGCCGCAGTTTCGAAATACTTAAATCACAATTTGTTAATGAAATCAATTTAATTGAGCCTACGGTGCGTATGAGTGATATTTATAGAAACCAGAGTGGGCGTTGTGTTTGGCCTGCGACCGTCGAACTCTATGGAAGACAACGACCTCACAAATATCAGCTGAGACTGATTTAACTAGTGTCCCGACAGATACGAATGTACAAATATAAATTTTCACTTTAATTTCAATTTTTTGTAAAGCTATTAAAAACCATGCAAAATATTGAAATATTAGAATTTCGTTCTTTTTTATTGTTAAAACAATCATAAAAAAACTTAGCTGCTTAGTATGCTTATTCTTCTTCAACTGTTGCTATGGGCAGCGCATTCATTTGTTCAAATTGGCCACATGGGACGTATGAGTAATTTTTTATTACAGCACTAAGCGGCGAACGTGCAAGCGCGTGAAAATTATTCAATTATTTCTGTGTCAGTAAATTATGTTTGTATGTAAATTAATTTATTGCACAATATCATTGTGTGTGCGTATAAAATCGATTTCATTCAGAATGTGGCAGCCATTGTGGGAAATAAATTGAATTAGTTTGCTGGTTGAATGGGCCTTGGGGGCTGACAAAGTGGC
Source organism: Melieria omissa (assembly GCA_963971225.1). Taxonomy (NCBI): domain Eukaryota; kingdom Metazoa; phylum Arthropoda; class Insecta; order Diptera; family Ulidiidae; genus Melieria; species Melieria omissa. The sequence goes on along the minus strand of OZ020268.1, from coordinate 46,028,943 downwards.
GCGGAAAAATGCGAGCAATTATTAAAGCATTTGCAGTTTTAATTAGTGAGTTACAGTGTCAATGAAAATGAATTTTTTTTAGTTAACTAGTTTTATTTCATTGCTAAAACCCACAAAATTCATAACAAAACTAATATTTTTTTGGCAATAATTTTTTTTTAAATCTGAATTGGATTTTCAATTAATTTGTATATTTTTGGAATGCATTACTAATATTTTTTTGACAATTATTTTTTTAGGTAATCTTTATTGCAATTTCAATTAATTCGTGTATTTTTGAAATGCATTAGTAATGCTTTGTTAGAGCTGAAATTACATAAATTTGAAGTAAAATTCATGTATGAAAATTAGTTTTATTAATTTTAAATATTTTTATTGGCATTCATTAATGAGAGGTGGGCACATATTTCTGCAAATTTTTTGCCTTTTCAACCATTGCAATCAAATGCAATTCATTTCACAATCTGCCTACAGATAAAATAAATCAAGCGAGCATAAATTGACATTTGCTCAACGGCCGCTGCACCATACTTGACATTTATTTAGTTGTCAACAAAGGCAAATATGGCCGCAAGGCGCATGCCTGTTGCGGCCAAATGGGGCGGAATATTTTTATTATTTAAGAGATTCCCGAGCAAATTAACATTTAAATAAATGCAAGGAGCAGCTGCACGGCCGCCCACATGTGGCCCCAAGAGTAGTCAGTTGCATGTTCGGTGGAAGCGGCTGCTGCATAATTCAATTTGGCCGCAAGCGCAACACAACGAAACTTCTAAATAATTAAATTATGTGGAGAATGAGATAACGACGCCGAGTGCGGCGAAGACACTGACTGCAGCTGCATGTTAATGTAATGGACGACACAGGCAACTGCAGCGCACTAAAAGCACCAGACGGCACAGTGTTGCCAGGCATGCACTTGTGTGCTCTAATGGCGGTTGTCATCAAACACTTACGCGCGGCGCCTGCACTCTGCATTGGGCGCTAATTGCGTGGCATATGAAGTGCCGCAACACAAACGCGCTTTTGCCATAACGCAGGAAACGCTGAAAGACTGGCAGACAGCTGCCGGTGCATGCGAGTAGTTTGAACGATGTAATAGCAACGCAAGCAAAGCATCCTGGTGTCATAATGAGTTAGAACAAAACATGAGCAAAGTTGTGCGTTCGCGTTTGCGTCGAAGAGCGAAATGTTGTGGTAGTGTTGGAGCAGAAATTATTAAATTTAGTAACTGTTTTAAACAAGACAAAGTGCTGCAAACAATGAAGTTGTGAAATGAAATCATGAAATTAGGCAGGAAATTTCGATGCCGGAATTGAGACTGCACTGTGGGTTGACTTTAAAAGGAAAAGAGGTTTCTAATAACTATTGGAATTAAACGACAAAGTTCTGTGTCATCTAACGTCGCATCGAAATTTTGAAAATTTTTATAACAATTTATGTTCTCTTGGCCACACATTTTGTCAGTTACGAAATATTTACAGCCGAAATGGACTATGAATTTAATGCAGTGGCGGATTCAGGGGGTTGAAACCCCCTCCCGAAATAGTAGAATCGACTTTAAAACTACATATTAAAAGGCATTTTTGGCATTTTATAAATATTAAAGAATTACTTTTTTAAACCCCCCCGAAATATTTGTCTGAATCCGCCCCTGATTCACTGTATTATAATGAAATTCGATGAAATCGATTCGGTTACTGATTGACACTAAGGCACACAGTCAAGCGAAAATGTTGCTGCTGTTGCTAACAACTATCCCCAAAATAGTTTCCAATAATTTGCAGTGATATCAGTGAAAGTTTGTGTTCTAATTGAAGTCTACGAATTGGGCGCGTTTGATCAAACCCCTGTTTCTTTAATAATGGTTAAATAAAATCAAAAAATAATAATTTTGTATTTTTTCATAACTATTAAATATTTTTTCTGCAATTAAAAAATATTGATACTGATTAAAATATTATTTAACCCGTTTTAAGCTAGTCAAACAATGCCGTTTTCGACTACCATCTGTTACGATCGATGATGCATGGCCTCGCTGTGCTTTGCTTTCGTTCATAAGAAGACAGTTGAATTCAGTTGATTCCTGGAACGCCTCGAAAAACAATCAGTTCATATGTGGCCAGGAAGTTACAGAAAGTTGCTACTGTCAACGATTTTTCATTAAAAAAGCAGTAAATTTGTATTTCAAACTGCAATTTCAAATTTGTACTCCTATTTAGAAGTGATTCCTATTAACTTCAATTGCTAGTTAAATTAGTTTTATTCAAATATTTCGTGACCGAAAAAACGTTTTGTGACATCTCTAGACCATCCTTTCTCTACTTCACTTTCTTTATTAAGTTGCTTTCAATATTTTTTTAAAGTTTATACGTATTGCTGTTACAAGTCTGAATTGTAAAGAACAATTAAACACTAAACATTACTAAAACTATTACCTAACTTTTCTACTATGTCACCAAACGGATGTGCATCAAATTAGCAGCGCAAAAGTGCTAAATAACCTTTCGGTACACCGTGGCGTATACGTAACCAGTCTCAATTTTAAAGAATAATTAAACACTAAACATTACTAAAACTATTTCCTAATTTTTGTACAATGCCACCAAACCGATTTGCATTAAATAAGCACCGCAAAAGAGCTTAACTACTTTTCGGCACACCATGACGTATACGTAACCATCGCAGAATGAATTTATTTAAGCCAAATGATTGCAACGTGTATCGTACTCGAGTAGAAATACAATTTCTAAGCATTTCATACATTCTACAGACAACATGCCAATGTTCCTTTTAAATACAATTTTTTATTTTTATTTTTTTGACAGTTTCACTGCAATTTCAAGTACCCCAAGTATCGAGTGTCAATCGATTGTTCGCCAGTGACTTTCAATTAAACTTAAATTTGATAGGCAAAAAAACCAAAAAGAAAATACTGGCTTAGCTACATGGAACACTGAAAGCTTTCAGACATTTTTTCTTATAAATAAGCAATACACAAAATATGTAGAAGAGTCTTCTTGCGTGGGTTGCCGCTGCCGCCAGGTGTGAACCCGCAGTTGCAGTGGCTTTAGTAATCGTTGTATTTGGTTTTCTTTTACTTATTTTTTTTGCACAAAAAATAACAGCAGCGACTGGGTGCATCAATTCCAGTGAACATGGGAGCCGACAAAGTGAAAATGGAAATTTCTTTACTTTCGTACGTTTCGTGCACTTAATTGCTTGACGCTGCGTTGTTGTAGCATGGGAATTTTCCTGGAGAAAGCAAAGTGTTGTTTCAAAAAGAGCCAAATATTACTTAATAATGTTTGTTGACTTCGAAGAAAGCCAATTTCTATATTGTGTTGCATCAGCTTTCGCTTCAATTAAAACTCAACTTTGCAAAACCTGTTTTTTTGAGGAATGTTAAAAATCACAATGCAATGTTTATTGCACTGTTTCCAATTAATTGAAAATAGCGCAAACATCTTGTCTTGTGCACTTTTTGTTGTGTAGTTATTGTAAAAGTTTTCTCATTTTTGCTTCAGTTGTGTTGGCTCGCGTAAGAAAATTGCATTCACTTGCAACACATTATTGCATTTTTCTCGCTATACGTTATTTTTTATCCAACAACTATTATCATAAAGAATTACAAGTGTTATAAGCAAAAAAGCAGTAAAAACAAACTGCAATGAATATCATTTAGATCAACAATGGCACCAGTTGCTGCTAATAACATTTGCCGCAATACATGAAAAAGTCCACAAAGAACAATAAAATGTTATGGTGTTAGTTGGTCTTGTTGCAATAATAACAACAAAAATCAATAGTTGAGTGCAGCTGCCACAGCCTCCGCAAGGCTGTGTTCACATCTGATGGCCGGTCTCCCGCTTTCTTTCTCTTTCTCTTTTTTTATCATTATTGCTTATATCGTGAGCATTGCTAGTGTTCGAGAATGCTCCTAGCTACATTATTTTCATCGACAATAACAAAAACAACAACTATTGTTGGCATTGTTTCGTTTGCGTGGCAATGTCGGCAACGTAATTAATTTGTAGTTACAACGCCGAGCAAATATGTTTGCATTCACTGCATTATAGTTTATTGATCCTTAACACATCCGACTCGGTGCGTCGAAAATTTGCCATCTCTTGCGCTTTGCCAGTGCAGCGCTGCATTGTCTACACCATGAAGATACATCTTTAGGTGTCATTAAGTTCAATGTTTATTAAAAGTATTTGCTATATAATTGTATTTGTTATAAAACATTTCATTGTCTACGTCTAAAAAATATTAAAAAGTTATTTATTATATTTTTTAAACTTTAAGAGTTTGCGTTGTAATGTTTCTCACGTATCTTTGCTTTGTCACAGATCATTGAATTCGGTTTACTTCCTATTGTAGACTTAATAAGAAAACGGGGACTATTGTGTGCACTATTTGCACATGTCCTGCATTAGATTTCAAATGCACAACCCACACTACTTGGCACTTTCCCCACATCTGCACACTGGCGGATGTTTTCTTTTGTTAAGACATTTCTAGGAAATTGTGCTATTAATACTGAGACATATTGACGTGCATACAAATAAGCATTTATTTATATCTTTGATATCTATATGCAAACTATGTTATTAGACGAAGGCTTAGCCAGAACATATTTTTTAAATTTTATTTTATAAGTTAGTTATCTGCACTTTCATAAAGTATTTTTTCCACTTCCAACACATTTCTTATGGCATTCCGCTGCGCAAATTGTCTACGCCGTTGTTATGTTAGCGTTATCTACACAACTAACGTCAACAAAGCGCAAAACGCTCGATTCAATCAGATTTCTTGCACTTTGCCGCTTATGCTGCGCCCACAGCCAATAAGCAACAATGCCGCACACAACAATGTTGCACACTGGCAGCGCGCTCGCTGTTGTTGCTACTTTCATTGCATTTTCATTTTCATTTTAAATAACCTTCTTTTGCCGGCGCGCATAGTGTGTGTTTTTGTTGCCAATATTGGTTAATAATGCTTTCGTCTTTCACTTGTTTCCCCAGAATTGCTGTTGCTTTTGCTACATTGCCAACAACAATGCTTCCTTCCTATTCATCATCGGTTTGAACAAGAAAGCTGCTGCTGCCATATGCTCTGCTCATTTTCTTTCCTTTTTTTGTTTCGTACAAACACTCTTGTTGTTGGTATTGTTTTGTTGCGCTGTTATTGCAACTTGCTGGCATTCAATGCCAAGGTTTTCATAATAAAAGCCATCAGCTCACCCAGCACGTACGCGTACACTGCGTTTATGATGCTCTCAGATGGAAGATGAAATTATTGCAAACTTAAATTTGTAATAAATGTTCATGTTTACTTATTGGCTGGCGTTGTGGTTGTTTGTATTAAGCAAATTGATTGATATTTTCCATGCAACGTTTTTCCATTGGCGGTTAATGTCTAACAATGCGCTCGCAATTGCTGGCACAGCGGTGCGTATGAGTGATTTTTATAACAGACTGAAAAGTAGTGTCTGACTGGCAGACAAGAAAAGGAATCGTAATAATCGATCGAACTGATTGAGCCAATATATATTAATAAAATGTCGATTCAAAAGTGAGAAATGTGTACATCAAACAGCTGGAAGGAGTCCAAAAGTTTTCACCTGTTTTGTGCTTCGGTCTCTGCGGTTCGTTGAGCCAATTCCATCATACATCATAAAGTTGAAGACAGATGGAATATTCTGTCGATGACTTTTGTTTTGGATTTAATTGGTGGTGACATAGACTGCTTGCATGATGCTGCCTTCTCGGTCCATGGCACAGTGATTCGTTCCATAGACAAAATTCAAAAAATATATAGTCTCAGAATTTATCAATTTTGATGCCATCTAAAAGGTAAAACTACAATTAAAAAATCTGCCAAAAATCTGTGCTCAGAGTTAATTAACTAGTATGTGTGCAAGACCGGCTCAAAGTTGACATTTTTTTCACAAACAAATTTAAACACATATCGCACACTCACTACAAAAGTGACACAACTCATAATTTGTCATTTTCGGGTTTATGTGTTAATACTGTGCACAATGCATAAATCTACCAATCAGCAAAAGCTCAGTATATTTTGTTATTGTTAACTGTTGCAAAATCACAGTTAGGTCTCTCTTCATGTCAGAAGTTTAATGCTATTTGATCGTTGGAGCTCAATGCAAAAGAGTCCTAACTCAAATTGTGTCACTTTTGACGAAATACATTTTTGTTAAAGTTAATTTTAAGCAAAATTCTGACAATTTTTGTATATATTTTTAATTATTAAAATTAATTATGAATTTTCAAAATTTTTCTTTCAACTTTTTAACTGTCATTTATAATTATTAAATTCAGAAAAAGTGAGATAACTTGAAACAGTTCCGTAATTATTGAATTAAAATATCATCAGTCACAAATGTTGCAGTTCAGTTCTGAGCGTCGTCGTGAGCGGTCGCGTTTTTGCTGCGCTCTGTGCTTTCTCGTGTTTTCGTTTCTGAAATGATTTTGAACTAACCAGATTTATATCTATTGAAGTGTTTGAGACAGTGACTCCTTTTTATAAAAAATGCCCTGTGTGTGCGGACAAAAAGTTGACCGTAGCCAAACCAAAGTGCGGTGTGGCAAGTGTAACGAGTTTTTCACTCGAATTGTGTTGGCCTCTTGCCTGCGGACCTTGAGTTTTTGCTTAACTCGGGTAAAGAATTCTTCTGTAAAAACTGCGCGGCCGCTCGCCGCAGATCTATATGTTCCCCCCCTCCCTCCATTAATCGGGTTGGGGGTGTGACGTCTAAAAATGCGGTGTCATCTAATCCGCCTGTTCCTGTTCTAACGAGTGTAAATGCTCCACTGCAGCAACAATTGCCTAAACCACAGCAACAACAACCGTCTTCACTTCAGCAACGAAGTGAAAAAGTAATAGTCAGTACCGATGATAAGCAGTCAATTCAACATGTACTATGCCAACAAGTGCCTAAAGCTATTCCTCCTTCGCAACAACAACAACATCAGCCCCAACCGGTTTTGCCTCAGCAACGAAGTGACAAAAAGCAAGAGTGTGATAAGCAACAAGTAACGTTGCAGTCTGTATTTAACGAACTAGTCGCTCTAAGAACAGAGAATGCCCATGCGATCGCATTAATAAACTCTAAGCAATGTGAGAAACAGCTCTTATCTCAGAAATTAGACAATTTACAAGTGGAGCTTCATTCGGTGAAACAAAAATTGTTTGAAAATGAGGCTGCTTCTGCAATTTCTTCCCTCTCAAGTGAAGTGAGTGATCTGCGCGGCGTTGTTCTTAGTGCTTTAAATGATAAGGCCAACAACAAAAGCACAAATAATAAGCAAAGGAAGCCCTCACATAATAATGACGATCAACAGCTCTCTGTCGGACCTGTGGATAAATCCAACATGCACTATTCGCACTCTCTCTCTGCCGATGGTTCGACTTCCCCGCTACTGGCCTCTGGTGTTCGCATTCTTCCCGCTAGTACTGCTGTTCCGCGTACTGATGATCGCTCTCTTTCGGATGGTACTCATGTTCTATGCGCTTCTCCCGTCACTGGCTCTGTTGGTATTTCACCTAGTTTCTCCGAGGTCGCTGCTGCTGCTAAGATTTTGCCGAACAATGCCGTGTCTTCCCCCTCTGTTTGGAAGTCTGTAGGCAATAAGAAATCAAAGAAGAGCGCTAATGTTGTCGTTGGGAAAAGTGATAACACGGAGCTCGACGTCATAGTAAAAAAGAAGTGGGTACACCTCTCGTCGTTCAAACCGTCGGTTACAGCTGATCAAATAGTCGCCTATGTACACAAGCACGCCAACATCGACGAACAACAACTGGCATGCTACAGTCTTATAAAGAAGGATTCGGACACTGACAGCTTAAGAAGTGTGAATTTTAAATTGGGTGCCCCATCCAGTGTTTATGATAAGCTGTTTAACCCTTCGCTGTGGCCGGCAAATATTAAAATTCGCCCTTTTGAATTTTTTCAAAAACAGGCGAGCGCAGACCAGGTGACTTAAGTTCAAGCGACGCAGATGGTCACATTTCATGCTCCTGTCAGCAATCCAACAACAATTCGAAATCTTTAAGAATTTTTTATCAAAATTCGTCTGGTCTCAGAACTAAAGCTGCCTCTGTTTTTCTCGTTACATCTCAATTGGAGTATGATGTTATTGTTCTTGTGGAGACCTGGCTGAATGCTGATTTTGGTGATGGGGAGTTTTTCGATCAATCTCTTTACCATGTGTATCGTAAGGATAGAGACGCTGTGCGAACGGGATGCTCACGGGGTGGAGGTGTGCTTATTGCGGTTAAACATACGCTGCGTTCCTCAGTATACGAATTGAGTAATAGTGACACTCTGCTGGATCAGCTTTGTGTCTCTATTTTTGGTTCTAATGAACAGTTTGTTATTTGTGTTTCTTACATTCCTCCTAATAGCTCCGATTCTTTGTACATCGCTCATGTAAATAACATTTTGAATTTATCAGACATAGATAAGTTAAATGTGCATTTGTGTGTATTAGGTGATTTTAATCTTAGTAAACTCACTTGGTCTTATATTGCAGATGAGAATAATTTAACTGCAATGAATGCTAATGCTTTACATGAGACTTTTTTGCTCGATAGTTTTTTCTACCATGATCTCGTGCAAATCAATTGTTTTTTGAATAAATTAAATCGTATTTTAGACTTAATTTTCTTGAGTAATAGAGTTAAATACAAACTTGAAGAAAGTTTGTTTCCTCTTTCTCCTTCAGATATGCATCATATCCCACTTGTTCTTCAAGTTGAGTTTTATGAGTTTTTAAATTTGCCTAATACGTCTGATAAGCTTAATTTTAATTTTAAAAATTGCAATTTTGTTAATCTTAACACTATTTTTGAGAGAACTGATTGGATTAATAAGTTTTCCTGTAATGATACTGCTACTTGCTTCGATATATTCTGTGATGAAATTAATAAAGCTTGCTGCAGTAATGTTCCTTTGGTAAAACCTAAGGTGTATAAAGTACCATGGTATACCAAGGAGTTAAAGAAATTGAAGAATTTACGAAATAAATTTTTCAATAAGTACAAGGCCACAAATGATCTGGACGATAAAAACAGTTACTTGCTTTATTCGAGGGAATTTACTGTTCTTGAGAAAGTTCTGTACAATAACTACATCTTAAATTTTGAAGCTACCATAAAAAGCAACCCAAAAGCTTTTTGGCTTTTCATTCAGTCTAAAAAAACCAAATCTGATATTCCTTCCTTGATGACCTATAATGGAATTTCTTCTAATTCTGTACTCGGTACTTCGAATCTTTTTGCTGACTTTTTTATGTCAAATTTTGTAACGGATTCTGATTCAATTGATAGCACCATCTCTGATAATATTTTTTCTTCTATTGATTTTGGCTCCTTAAGGATTACTGAGAGCGATATTATGAGAGGGATTAAGGACCTAAAATTGTCTGCCAAGGCCGATTGTGATGGTTTATCTTCTTTGTTGTTCAAGAATTGTGCCTCAACAATTTGTAAGCCCTTGTGTCATATTTTTAATTCATCTTTATCAGCCGGTGTGTTTATTGAAAGGTGGAAAATCGCACATATTACTCCGATTTTTAAAAGTGGCAGTAAAAATGATATCTCGAACTATCGCCCCATCTCTAAACTCTCAACTGTATCTAAATTGTTTGAGGTCATTGTGAAGGGATACTTGGTTTTTCCTCTCACGAGAATCATATCTCCCAACCAGCACGGGTTTGTTGCAGGTCGCTCTACGGTAACTAATCTGGCTGTATTCACTGAATACTGCTATTCAGCCTTTGAAGAGAGACACCAGGTTGACACAATATACACTGATTTCTCGAAAGCTTTTGACAAAGTATCTCACAGAATTCTTATTTTAAAGCTAAAGAAACTTGGCTTCCATTCTGTTTTCCTGAATTGGATATATTCTTATTTATGTGACAGAGTTTGTTATGTACTGGTGGATGGTATTAAATCGAAGTCGTTCGCTGCCACCTCTGGTGTCCCCCAAGGGAGTATCCTCGGTCCGTTACTCTTTCTTCTTTTCATTAATGATATCGGTTCTTGTTTCTGCAATACAAATTATCTGTTATATGCAGATGATCTTAAAATTTTTCTTAGAACTCGTTGTGTTAATGATATTTCCTGTATTCAAAGTGATTTAAATAGATTGAATGTCTGGTGCCTTAATAATCGCTTAGCCTTAAATGTTAAAAAATGCTTCCATGTCACCTTCTCTAAATTAAATAATAATATTGCCACTTCATTTTTTATTGCCAATACTCGTTTGAAAGTTGTTAGTGAAATGTCAGACTTGGGTGTCTTGCTTGACTCTAAGCTAACTTTTACTAACCATCTTGACTACATAATTCCTAAAGCGTACGCCATGTTAGCATTTGTACGACGTAACAGCTCTGAATTTAAAGACCCTTATACTTATAAGCTTTTATTCTCAGCTTTTGTAAGGTCCAGGTTGGAATATGCTGCCTTAATTTGGAATCCGTTTTATGCTGTTCACACGAATCGTCTCGAACGAGTGCAGAAGAAATTTTTGAAATTTGCTCTGTTCTCACTAAACTTTCAAGAACCTATTCCCTCTTATAAGTCACGTTGCTTGCTTATTGATCTTAAATCGTTAGAATGTAGACGTACCATAAGTTCTTTGATGTTTGTGTACGATATCATTTGTGGCAGCATTAATTGTTCTGCTTTACTACATCTCATTAACTTCTTTGTTCCAATCAGGACTACTCGATTAAATAAGTTATTTTTTGTAAAATGTTACAGAACAAGCTATGCTTTAAATCAACCACTTGTGAGGTCATTATGTGAATTTAATAAATTAGCTGCCAATTTTGAAATTGATTTCTCAATTCCAAGGCATAAGTTTATGGAGCATATAAAATGGATGTACTTTTGATTGTATTATATATTTTTTCTAGTTCGTAAGTGTTATTTATTGTATTAATTTTCTAGCCTGTAGATCACTGTATCGCTTGGCTCAATAAATGAAATGAAATATCAACAGTCACAAATCACAATTTTGGATTTTCTAGTGTTAAATAAAAAAAAAAATTCTTGTAATTTATCATAAAGCATAATCTGTAAGGATTTTCTATTGAACGGTCTATTCGTTATTTGAAAAAAAATGTTTATTTAGCTCAAAAAAAGTTTTTTGCGTTTCCTGAAAAATCAAAAATTTTGAGTTGTGTCACTTTTGTTGGGCGTGTGCCATATGTTTGCATATATTGCAGTATATTTAACAGTTGTCTCACTAAAAACTAATTTACATTCAACTCATTTCACTGAACTCCAACTGTGAAAAAAACTACTAAACTCGGTTGGTGCAAAAATGCAAAATTGCGTGAATGTCACTTTTTGTTTGTTATTTTGTTATATAATATTTTTTTTTAGACTGAAAAACACAAAAATTCAACTTTTAAGCAACAAAATGCCAAAAAGGACAATGAATGACAATTCAATTGCAGTTTGCATACAAAATTTAAAGGTCCAGAGGTCGCTACAAATTTCTTAAAATAGATTTTCTCTGTCGGTTGCTACGAGATTGCACGCGTGAATACCCTTCTTATTCCTCTAAACCGTCCGTTAGTGGTTGCACTACACTCAATTTGTTGAACTTTATTTCTTTGATCCCTTTGAAATTCACATTGTTGTGATAATGAACTCACTATTTGTATGTTTTGTATGTTTATTTAATTACAGCTACGGATAATGCCGAATTACAATTGAAAGTGTATAACAAAAACAACAAACAGCAATTAATAGCAAAAGTATTAAGCAACGAAAAAGTGGTCAAATTTTAATGCCTCAACAAATGTGCCAAAAGCGTGTGCTGCTACAGCAACAATAACAACCCTATGTAAAATTTACCAATAATACCAACACACACACGTTTACACACACATACACAATAAATGTAAATGCAATGCAAGCTGGCGATTTGTAATTTTTAAAACGGATTTACGTACAACTGAATAAACAAACAAAAGCAAAAAGGCCATTTCCTCTCGACCTCCCACTGCAACCATCATTTATTGTGTGATTGTGTGCGCATCGAAGCGGCCACAACGGGAAATGCTGTACGTGTATGATGGCAGCGCAACATTAATCGATGGCCATAACAATGCCAACGACAGCAACCAACATCGATGAGCAGATGAGACACAACCACGCAACAATAATAACAACACCACATAGGATCACCACAACAACAACATCACGCACGCCCATTGTGAGAGCGGCATCCATAGGCGCAATCGAGCGCATCGTTGCCAAAGTCGCAACGGCAGCAGCTGCCACAACGACGACTACAACAGCAGCAACAATGTCATTGCTGAGCAAACGCAATGCTGGCACCAACGACAACAACAACAACACCACCACCACTGATAGTACTGAATTTCTAAGCATCGGCAGCGGCAGCAATCTGACAGCAACAATCACCTCGATACGCACGAATGTGACGCGTGTGCTCTACATGTACTTTCAGAATGTCACCGACGAGTTCGGCTACGGCGCGGCTACCACCACGGAACATGTCGCGACTACGACCAATGCCAGCATCAGCGGCAACACGACCACTTTGCCGCTCGGCCTCAGCACCGCCAACACAGCATTTGCCACGGCCAGCGTGGCCACCAGCACGGCGGCAACAATTGCCGCCGCAACTGCAGTCGCGCCGCCCAGCCCAGCTGTTGGCATTGGCATCATCGCCAAAACGCTGCTAACAAATGTCACAACGGCAGCAACGGCAACGGCATTGAAAACGTTAAGCTCGACCAATGCCACAGCTGCGGCTGCGGTGCCCAATGCGCCGCTCATTGCAACGCAATCGACGCTAAATGCCAGCGACACGCTGACATCGCTGACAACGCTCACAACGGCGCCCAGCATTACGTATCCGCCGTACAGGCTCGTCATCAGGAGTTACGAGAACTGCTCGGCACTGTTCGCCAACTACACACAACCGCAGCAAGGTAAGTCTCATTGCTGTTGTTGTTATTGCTTTTGTTATTGTTTTAGCTTCTGTATGCAATTACCGGCCGGAACAGTGAGTGAGCACAAAGTGTGACCGCATTTTCGCTTTACTCCCATAAACTGGTTGCTGTTGTTGTTGTTATTGCTGCCTAGGCATCGGCTCGAATGTCTCATTAATTTGTTGCATGGTTTGGCGCACCGGCAACGCATGTGTCACGTGCTTGAGTGCTAAGGTCGAAAGTGCTTGGCGCTTTGTTGAGGTTGCAGGGCAGAGTCAAGGGGCTACTACTGAATTTTGGGATTTACGTTTAAATTTGGCTTTCCTTGCATGCAGAGCAATGTCACCTGCGGGGGAAAACGAAAGTGTTGTCTCCAGCGGGGGAAAACGAAAGTTTGACAATTTTTCATATTTCCGTATTCCGGAAATTCTTCGTATACACTTTTTAAGTACTCTTTCTTAGTATTTCATAGTTCCACTGGTTCATAGGTAGGTAGTAGGGATTGCAATCCCGGACGAGTTTTACAATCCCGTGATTTTCGGGACTGAAAATCACAATCCCGTGATCCCGGGATTTTTTTTCGGGATTTAATATATTACTTTAAGGAACTAGTTCAGACTTTTTTTCAATCAAATAAATTATATCTATGTACTAAATACAATTCTGTGTTCTTAATTTTAAACTAAGAACAAAATATTTATGACAAATAACTTAAAAACGCATTTAATTGACAAATCACCTGGCTAACCTGCTAAAAAGGTATCTCTTTGGTTCAATACTAGTAGATCAAATCGTATTCTATGTAAATCTTCAAATTTTGGCCATTCAAAATAAGTGAAATTCCGTGAAAGTAATAACTATCAATAATTCGAGTTTCGCTATAGTTTTAATTCCCAAATGCTGATGGTTTTATATTAGCTGTTTCTTTCTTACACCTCTTATTTACACCATTTTCCCTGTGTATTGTGAATGTGACAAGTCACATTAGTGTAAAGAAGAGTTAAACTTGCATGTTTTTAGAAAATTCTGGTGGTTTACTTTTTTGAATGGATTCATTTTTGGGAGTGTAAGGTTGTTTGCACTTCTGATTTTGGTTACTGGCAAATTTGTACTGAAAGAGTACCAAAATAGAGCTAGATTTACAAATTACTTTTGTTGCATTAACACTTATTCAACTTATTTATTTTTTGTGTTAAATAAGAAGGGTTGCATTTTTCGACATCAACATGACAAAAGCAAAAAGTAAGCTTTTTTTTGTTGCCATCCCGGGATCAGATTTTGTCAATCCCGGGATTTGTCGGGACTGAAATTTTCCGGGATTCGCGATCCCGGGATTGCAGTCCCTAGTAGGTAGGTAGGTAGGTAAGAGGGCTTTCTCTGTATAGAACTTACTTATACTTAGGTCTACAAAATTTTTTTTTTTTCAAACATGTCTACAAAACACATTGCCGACCTCGACAAACCAATAGGTAGCGCGCCGGCTTCTCATACCGAGGCCATAGGTTCGATTCCCACCTCGGCTACCTCTATCACTATCCACATGAAGCGATGAGAATTACAAGAATCGCAGAAGTGCGCTGTTGGCAGGCAATGGCAAACCGACAAACAGGAGTACGACAAGCAATCTTCTATATGGTCCACTTCATGCTTAGAGACACCAGTTCACCCGTAGCTATAAAGATTTATAAATATTATTTATTTTTGTTTTTTTTTATAAATTATTGTTTCAAGTATTTCAAGCTCACACATTGATTGCTTTGATTGCTATTCGACATTCATTCAAAATATTATTCCTGCAATTTTCAATATTACTTCATGTGAATTGCATTCAATTTCGATTGTTTACACATTTCTGCTTTTACAGTTTCTCACAATCACAATACACCATCGAAATGATTTGAAAATAGACTTTCGATTGTGCTCACACGCCGACAACAGTTGCGGCAGTGTGTGGCATTTATGTACAGTATCCATGTTTGTAGTTATGTATGAATGTATGAAGGCATTTGTTTGTTCTATGCCGCACAGGCCATAACGACCGCAACGATTGGCAACTTTAATGCTTTGGTTCAATTTCGTTAGAGTCAGACATTCGTGCTCACTCACTCACTGAACAGTCGCTTGGGCCATTTACATACCAAAGGCCACGAATCTGTGGCTTGGTGGCAAACCAGCCGGAGGGCAAACGACATCTGCCGAGATTTCAAATGCACACTTCGTCTGGTGTTGTAGTGTTGGGTTTTTGGTGTTAATATTCACAGTGTTGTTGTTGTTGTTGTTCTCAATAGTGTATTTGCTTATGGACAACGTACTATTAGGCACATTTCAATAGAAGCAACAACAACAATATTCAGTATTCTACAGACCCAGCAAAGGACAGACGGAAAAAGTTCAATATGCAGTCGGTACTTGGTTGGTTATTGCAGTTTGTTTAATTAAAACTGGCCGAGCACGTGCAGTGGCATGCATAGGGTTGCCAAAGGGCAAAAGAATTTGATGTTGATGATTCGCAGGACCGGCGATTCCATGATCTGGATGCATTAAAAGATTACTTAAAAAACATAAGAAATGATGAAAACGTTGCAAATTTGTTGAAAACGATTACTAAGGCAGGTTACATTAAGTGAGGTTAGGTAAAATAGACCAGTTCAAAACCATTTCAGTTCAGAATCGGTTCCCAGCGCTGATTTTAATACCCCTAAAGTGACAAACACGAATTTTTCAGATCTATTTATCCTGTAAAAATAAATGCATTCGTGCAGAGGGTTTCATGGTCAGACGTTATTTGATTGAAATAACTTTTTACACGCCTCGCTTTTAAACCACTTTTCGCAGAATTTAAATTTAGTGCATTACTAAGAATTTTTCACATTTGTCCTCAACATGACAACCCTGTCAAAACTGAGTGTTCCATGAAAGTGTAAGCCTCAGCCTTGATTTGCTGGCGTGATTTGTTTGCAGTTGGAATTTTACTCGACGTCAACTGGCAGCGTGCAGTCCACATAAGCCGCCACTCACACTGGACAACAGTCTGTGTGCCAGCGTCTGTCAGTGCAACAATTTTCGATTTTTGAACACTGCAATGAATGATTGAGTGCGTGTCCGTCTGGCTGGCTGCCTCGAACTGCATCGCCCGCACACCTGCAATGCGCACTTGTAATGGGCAACGCCACGGCACGCCGACCAACTGCAGTTCGATAAACTGACAAGTGACACGTTAATCCTGCCAAAGCCTCTTTGCATTCCTGTGCACACACACTCACACACACACGCACGCACGCACACGGGGCGTATGCGTGATTTCGTTTCTGATTGACACCGAGCGCTGAGAGGGAAAAATTACAGCGACATGTTCGCTATGCACTGAGGACATTATCGGCGAATTTTAAAGCTGCTTGTGCTGCTGTCTCTATCTTCAGCTCGAATGCCATGTTATGAGCATTGTGAGCGCAAATCTCCCACATGCGCTCATGTCCTTGAGGCCGCACTTATTTTATACGAGTACCTGCACACATGCGACACGTTGCCAGCTGCTGGCAAGGTGCTGAATTCCAATCTTAGTGCTCGCGTACGATGTGCTATGCACTGCAGGCGACTTTGGCTGGCAAATTTTCATTCGCTGCACACATTTTTGCGCTTCGTCGAGCGGGAATTGCATTTGACGCATTGTCGTTGCACTTTGGGACCAAATAACGATTTCGTGCGATTAATTTTAAACTGACAGTTTAAGTGTACTCAAAGATTTGGATTTTGTTCTTCTAGTGTTTAATTTTTTGTATAATTTACCGAATTTATTTTGGAGGTGCAGAACCAAAGTTTGTACGAGGAAGAATTTTAAAGTCAATATGAAGATGAATTTTAATTTGGGAAAGTAGAAAGTAGCAAATAAGCTGAGTCAATAAATGGGCCACATTTAAACGCTGATATAATTTTTGAATTTTGACGAGCATCTTATTGGTTGCTGCTCTATAAGATAGACTGATTCCATAATTCAAGCCGTTTGAAATGTATATGCAACACATGTTTTTTTAGTGTTAAAACACATTTGACGAAGGTCTTCATTATTAAAATTTGTTTTTTAGTTAAGTTGTTTTTAATTTGAAAATTAAAAAATTCAACTAACAAAACAGTTAATTCAAAGGAAAGTAAAATTAATTTTGCTAATGAACCAAAAATTCAAAAGAAAGTACATTACAAGTACAAGTACACAAAAAAATACATTACAATTTAGTTTCTATGGTTCAGCTATTTTTACTTTAATTTTATGGATTCGCCTGGGCAGCAGAATTGAATGGGGGAAATGAAAAACTATTTATTTTAATTTTATATATTTTTAGAAGCACACAATCTGATTGTTAAAAAAGGTTTCGAATGGATTTCTTACATAAATAATATATTTTAAAAATTATATTCTCCTAGAAATGTCAAATTGTTGTGTTCATCTCCTCGTCCATGTAACTTTTGCAAAAATTCTTAATTAAGTTAACTAACTTTTAGGCTCAATGGTTTGCTAATTTCCAAAGATAAAGTTTCCACTGAGATACCAACAACAACAACAACTCTGCATCTTTGGAGTTTGAGCAGACTTCTCATTTGGGTTAGATTTGTTGTGCCATTTTGAAGGTTTCAGACTCCGTTCAGGCGCTTTTGGCCAAATTGAACTAAATTTTCTCTATCGAAGTATTTGGAAGTATTCAATATGCAATGCATGACAAAGTCGACTTCTATCTGACAATGCCTTTTACTTCGAGCGATCTGTGAATTGTTGGTAATGCTGCAAACAATTAGAACAAAGCTTTTTATTAACGATGTAACGGAGATAGAAATGAAGTGACATTTGTAAGGTGATTGAGAGAAGACGAGGGGTGTACACTAAAGACAATAAAGCAGACTTTTTGTAAATCAAAGTTGACTCGACTTTACAGAATACCGATGTAAGCTAATTCTGACTAGAACTCCTGGGTCGTGGTCGTGGCCAGTTTATTCGAACTGCAATTTCTAGAACTGTTTCTGCGATCAGGCGCTTTCAAAATCTACTCATGTTAAGCTACTTAGCCATCATGTTTATCATGATCACTGTTTCCAACGCCAAAACATGACAAAATCGTAAGGCCATGACAGATTGCTGGATATCAAAGAATAAGCAAATACCTCCTTCTGAGATACCACCTTCACTGGCCCATTTTCTGTAGCTTTATTGCCTCACATATCTACTTAGAAGACATTTCTTGTTGAAAGCGTAATTATAGAATGCCTTCTCTGCACCTAAGCTTTGCTAGATTCTAGTCAAGCTCCAAGTTGATTCTTACAGAACTTACAAATTACTTACTTACTTACCAGGCCATCACAACCCATTTCCGGGTAATGGCTTGTCACAAGAGTTCCTTAGTTCTTAGTTAGTAGTTCTTAATTCTTCAGTTGAACACACCAAGAGATAATAAGGCATCCTCAACTCAGTTCTTCCCCCGCAGACGTAGTCTCTCCCTTCGTTGCGATCTCCAACTGCGCGTTTGCACGAGTTAAAAAAAACTACTGAATTGAACACCAAACCAATGCAATGTTTCTCATAGATTTAAAGTGAGTTTGAAAATATAGAAAATATGAATGGTGAGGTTAGAAAAAACGTAGCCCAACTTAGAGGCGTCGGTGAAACACTGACCACTCTTTACATTCAAATCTATCAGCAACAAGAACTTCTTACTGAATAGGAAATCTGAAAACATATTCAAGTCTCTCAAATTCTCCTTGGATCATGCATAATCCAACTAATCGTTGGATTCGCACCATTGCGCCGCTCCTTATAGTGGCTAATTATTGCCATCGATTTTTTTAAGGTGATCAAATAAGAAAGTGCTTCAAGGGGCCAGGTTGGTGCTGTCTTTGTGAAAGGACATGGGACAGAAAATGAAAAACTGGGTATGCCATGTTACTATAAATTACCTCTAGTTCTATACTTATATCAACTTTGGAATGGGTCTCGACAAAAATAGTCGCACGATGTAAGAATACACGCTGCTCTTTCAAAGTTTTTTTTCGAGGTAGGTGTTTTTTGACATAGAAAGATAGATGTTAATTAGAAGAAAAAGCCATTACAAAAATTATGTAATTGCAGATTTTTATGAGATTTTCTTTTCATAAGCGCACAATCCCTTTTAATGAAAGTATTAAAAGGGATTGTGCGATCTGCTACAAAAAAAATTTGTGTTAGGTTCATTTACTTAAAAAAATAAATAATAAGGGATTTCATTAAGCAATAACTTAACTTGATAAACAAATTAAATTAAAATTAACAAACTTAACTTAAATGTGTGGTTTGTTCTCAAAGGAGCCGATAAGAATTGAACGGGAAATCTTTAATTAGATCAAATAGTCATAGTCATCATGAATCCAACAGCCCATGTTTTGACTAGTGACTTTCTTCTTTTGTACAGAGTAGCAAATGCCTTCTTGGCTCTTTTAAAAATGTTATATTTCCTACTGAGTTTCCTGTTTAGGTTAGGTTGGGTTCAAGTGGCAGTCCTTTCATGAAAGCTCAATGATTTTACCGGTTGTAAACGAAATAAAAGTTAGGCGGCGGAGTTGGGTTTGAGAGGCGGTTTTATTTCGGAGCGTGTGCTCGGTTTTAGTGTTCCTTAACGACTAAATTTATAATATTAATCTTAAGTCTAAGGGAGTCGAAAAAGGGGAGAACAATTCATTTTCGGGATAGGAAAACAGTGGGTAAAGGATAGAGATAGAACCAATGTTGGGGTGAATGGGTACGTGCGTGTGTGTGGGAGGGAACGTGAGCCGCCGACTCAGAAATCAATTAGATTCTCTTCGTCGGCGGTCTCAACAAGCACAAAGAGATGACTCACAGTGATACAACTTTAGGATGACACTGAATACCACCAGAATTTTAATACAAATGATCCCATCTCTACCCAATTTTTAGAGTTGAAAGCTCAGTTCAGGTGACAACAAACGAAGAGCTCAGTATTTTTAGCCTTTTCTTAGTGTCAGTATGTCAGTGTCAGACAATTTCTTCTTCTTCTTCAGAACTCTTCTTCTTACGTCCTGCACACAGACGGGAGCTACTTTCATTAATGCCCAATCTAAACGTAGACTTGAATTTATACAATTTATTTGCACATTTTCTGTCTTCGGCTTCACTGTGTGTCGATAGAAGGAGAAGATAAGCACAAATTGTGCGCCAAGGTAGCAAAAACGAATTGCATAACTTAGCAACACGACAGACCATCTGCCTAACAGATAAACGCAGACAGAACGCACAAACTGACGATCGACCAGACAAATGGACAGCCAAATTGACAACATTATGTATTTGCATTAAATTTCAATTTAAACGACTATATTTTCGTTTGGCGTTGTCCATAACAGACACTTGCCATCAAATGGTTAACAAGAAATCCCATAAAAACTCAGCAAATAGAAATGGAAATGAAAAGTGTAAAAAGAGGATAAAACTACGAAATAAAATGGTCGTGTGTGACAGTGCGCCAGCCGCGTCGTGTTCAATGCATTGACCCAAAAACGTAAAAGTCAAAGTCATAAAAGTCGAAGCGAAATGTGCACTAATCAAGCGAAGCGCACGCGGCTTCCTGGACAGAATTTGCAAAGCGGCGCACCTACAGTCAAACACAATCGTGGCAGTCATTGATGGCGAGCGCACACACCCAACCACTAACAAGTTGCGCCCCACTTGTCGAATGTGCAACCCCACCGGCAGGTGAAAGGTGCGCATGCAAAAGTCAACCAGTCAGTCAGTCAGTCAGTGAGTGCATTGAACCGCAGTGAAAGCGCTAAGTGGAGCGACTTATTGCGGCTGTCTTATGTCAGCACGCCGAACATGTCCTTATCTGACGCGGGGGCTGCTTGAAAGGACATTGCAGTGACAATACAACATTTGTAACGACAACTGTCCGCGCTGCAACTTGGACTTCTTTGTCTTCCTCTTGCCTTTTCTATCCACCTGAACACGAGCTGCTGTTAATGCCTCGAAAGGGTGCGAAGGTGGGAGGGGAGAGCGACACTCGCTGCTCATTAGTTCTACAACTGCTGCATTTCTATTTTGTAAAGCTTTGACTGCTGACACGACACATTGTTGGCGCTCGACGGTGCCAACAATGCTGGTTCGAGGTACCTTAACCCCATTATCAAGTCGTGTGTTAATTTTTTATTCATGTCCTCTAACAAGCTCGCTTTCTAATTAATAAACCTGCGCTACATTTAGCTAATTAAACTGCAACTAAAAAGCGCATCCAATTAATTTATGGTACAAACAATGTTTTTCAATTTAATGTCTCAACCCCTGGATCACATTAGACTTGCTAACGTGGTTTTGTATTCTAAAAAGTGATTAAAACATTAGTGAACCTTACGAATTACATTTTGTGTGATTTTAAAATGAACTGCAATATTTTTATGAAATAAATACAAAAAAAAAACACAAATATTCAAAACAAGAACAAAAGTTGAAATATAATCATCTGTTCCGTTTTTTTTTAACAAATAAAATATTACAAAATAATAAAATAAAATAAAATAAAATAAAATAAAATAAAATAAAATAAAATAAAATAAAATAAAATAAAATAAAATAAAATAAAAGAAAAGAAAATAAAAGAAAATAAAAGAAAATAAAAGAAAATAAAATAAAATAAAATAAAACAAAATAAAATAAAATAAAATAAAATAAAATAAAATAAAATAAAATAAAATAAAATAAAATAAAATAAAATAAAATAAAATAAAATAAAATAAAATAAAATAAAATAAAATAAAATAAAATAAAATAAAATCAAATCAAATCAAATCAAATCAAATCAAATCAAATCAAATCAAATCAAATCAAATCAAATCAAATCAAATCAAATCAAATCAAATGGAATCATATAAAATAAAATAAAATAAAATAAAATAAAATAAAATAAAATAAAATAAAATAAAATAAAATAAAATAAAATAAAATAAAATAAAATAAAATCAAATCAAATCAAATCAAATCAAATCAAATCAAATCAAATCAAATAAAATAAAATAAAATCAAATAAAATAAAATCAAATAAAATAAAATAAAAAAAAATAAAATAAAATAAAAAAATAAAATAAAATAAAATAAAATAAAATAAAATAAAACAAAAATAAAATAGAACACATAAAGTACGGCAAGAAAGTATGTTTTCATTCATTCTCGTCCTACAACTGCGGCAGTAAGAGTTGAAGGGTATTTCCAGTCTTTCAGCTTGTATCCCTTTAGCCCAATGAACCATGCAGATTGCGCTTAGTCTGGTTAAAAGGTTGCTTCCATTTTAATTGCACGCAATGTGACCAGTTTTGTGAACAAATTTTGCTTTTAAAATCCACTCGCCTTAAACTTTCTTGTCCATCTATAACAATGCTACACTTGGGTGTTTGTTAAGTGAAACCAAAACACACATGTTCCATAATCCACCACCCGACCATACTTGGTCACAAGCAAGCTTCCTTACTTAATATGGCATAGAGATTTAAACCATATTTGGCCAAAACATAAGCTTTTTTGTATTATTTGTCACTCATTCATTGCCAAAAGTTGCCTCAGTCACAGTCAAATTAAATAATTCTTAGAATTTGGAATTTTATTTTTTTTCAAAAGATGATTACAAAGTATTTTAAGCCATCTTCGTTAGTCATTTCTAGTTAAATAAAATGTTTGTAGCATACATTGCTCGTTAAAATAACAAAATAAATTCCTTTTAACTCAACACTAATGCTAATGCTTTCAAATATGTAAATTCAGTAAAACATGCATCGAATACATATTAGATATTTATTAAAATTAAGTATGTATATTCTCCAATGTCCACTGCGCGCATAAACGTAAAGCGGATTGCAAAAATTTACCACATTTATGGCATAAATCACATCAAACACACCGCACCAACCGCCAGTAAGTTCACAGCCACACAGCCACATGAAAACGTTGCACATCCATGCGGCGCCGTAATGAGATTTTTTCCCGCTCAGCAATCACATTATGTGGTTGAATGGCAAAATGGCTGGCTGGCTGTGCGCCTGGTGACTGACTGGTGACTGGTTAGTGGACGCGCGGCTTACTGGCACCGCATTAAGGCTCTCAATCCTGGACGATTTTGCATGGTCCGGGATTTCGGGATGCAAAAATGGTGATTCCAAAAAATCGAATAAAGTCCAGGAATCGCACTGAGGCTTTTTAATTTTGTTTATTCAAATAAAACTTTCCCTATACAGCTCTCGTTGCCAAAAAAATTTTAGAAAATTTATATGAAAATGACACAATCAAAACAAGAAATGTGTATAAATCTATGCTAAAAACGCTAAAATGCTAAAAACGTTTTACTAAAAAATATATAAAATACATATTTTTATTAAAACAAAACTCTATAAAAATGTACTTGAAAAAAATTTATAAATAAAAATTTATAAAAATTCGAAATTTTTTGAAATTATGAAATTTCAAAATTCGGGATTCCGAAAATTATTGCTGCACTCTATATGAACACACTGGCGCGCCCACGAGTCGACAGCATAAATTGTTTGACTAACTGATTGACTGTCCGCCTGTGTAATGCGCCAAACTTATTGTAGAAATTTTCAATCAAATTATCAAATGCAACTTTTTGATTTTTTTGCTACTCTTTTCGATAATGCAATCCGTTTCGGTCTTCATACTTGACTGGGTGTAGTTGGTGGCACCGAGTGTGACAGCCGCAGCCAAATGCATTTGACAACTGCTGCATGCGGTCGCGTTAATTAAAATCAATTTTATACAATTAAGTTGTCGTTGGATAATGAATAAAAACAAAAGTATGCAAGCGTTATGCTTACCCGCTTGCGGTATATTTTTGAATGAAATTGATTTGTTTAGTTTTAGTTTTTCATTTCCCAGAAATGCGCGTCAAGTGTTGCTTACTTAATTAAGAACAACATTTTTGCTGCAAATTTAATCGAGGGAATTGTAGTGAATTGTCTAGGTGTGAAAATATTTAAAATTTATTTTTAACTCGGAAATAGTTCGGAGAATTGGAGTATTAGTTCAGTTAAATGTAGATATAAAGGGTTTTTCAATAAGAGCGCTACAAAAGTTTTTTTAAATAAAACAAAAACGGTTTTGGATATCAATGAAATTCTTTATTCCTGTGAAAGTACATTCGATGCCATTATGTATGGAACTCGTTTTCTCTTGCATGGCCACCACGGGCACGCTTGCAGAAGTCCAGACGCTGAACCCAATTTTCGACGGTTTTTAAGCATAAATCGGCCGATACTGCCGCAATTTCACGTTCGATATTCGTACGAAGTTCATCAATCGTCGCTGGCTTGTTGGCATAGACCTTAGACTTGACGTAGCCCCACAGGAAATAGTCCAACGGCGTCAAATCGCACGACCGAGGCGGCCAATTGACTGGACCATGTCGTGAGATAACACGTTCACCAAACTTGGTTTTCAATAAATCGATTGTGCGATGCGCTGTGTGGCTTGTGGCGCCGTCCTGTTGAAACCACATATTGTCCAAGTCCATATCATCCAATTCGGGCCAAAAATATTCGGTTATCATTGAACGGGAGAGACGAGAGACACATTTGGGCTTTCTTGAACTGAAGCCTCAGCGGCAGCAATATTCTCGACACTACGGGCACTTCTTTGTCTCACTGGCACGGGAACATTTTGTACTGTGCCTGTGGATTGAAATTTTTCCACTAGACGCTCAATTGTTGATCTGGCAGGACAATTATGACGACCATAAATTGGACGTAGCGCTCTTAAAGTTGAGGCCACTGACTCCGAATTTCGGTAGTAAATTTTAATAATTTCGACTCGTTGTTGGACCGTATATCTTTCCATGATGAAATGGCAAACATTACTGAAGAGAAATGTCAAAAGAGCGGAAAAAAATATGGCGTCGTTTGCTGTCCCTATCGGTCTACTTTTGTAGCGCTCCTTTTGAAAAACCCTTTATAAATATTTTTTCAATACATATGTGATGTGATGTGATGTGATGTGATGTGATGTGATGTGATGTGATGTGATGTGATGTGATGTGATGTGATGTGATGTGATGTGATGTGATGTGATGTTATGTGATGTGATGTGATGTGATGTGATGTAATGTGATGTGAGGGTGGGCAGATAGGCTACAAGCCTTCATTAGCACTTAGTCCTTTCGGACCATTATATCTGCTATGCTTAAAGAGAAAATTAAGAGAGAGGTAAGGGATAGCAGAGGGGGAATCGTGGAAGAGGACAGAGATTCTCATTCCTCCCGAGCATTCTAGTTTCCTTAATATACCTGAGGATGTCGTGGGAAAAAACTAATACTCCTATCAATACATCGCTGGTCAATATGCAACTCCTATGAAGTGTTCTGTTATGTCTACACGTTCCCGAGGCAGGATTCACTGGTGAGGTCATCGCTGGATACCATATATTTGCCACATACATTGTGTCCTGTAATTGGTATCATAAGACGCAGTTATTTTCTCTCAAGCCGAAGAAGAAAGCTCGCCCTTTTTTGATAAAGGTTCTCTTTCGGACCATTTTCCCATGTTACCAATGCTTGCAAGGTTTTGAAACCACTGCAGAGGTTCTGCAGCGCTGATGCTGAATATTGGCTCTGATCCCAGATTAGCCATTTTATTTGCAATTTCGTTGCCATGAACACCAGAGAGTCCTAGAACCCATATGAGGGTAAGTTGATTGTGTTGTGCCACACTTTTCAGCATTGCCTTATATTCGCTTACGATCTTTGAGCAGTTTGAGGGGTTTTCTAGGACCTCTAGTGCAGCTTGGGTGTCATTGCGTTTCTCCCGCCATTACAATGATCTAGCAGGCCATATTCAGGATAGTATAGACCTCCGCCTGGAAAACCTTGGCTGTCTCTACTTTCCATACTTTAATACCTATACCCGATACTCTTTCTTAACACTCCAATGACTCTTATCAAATTTCTAAAAGTTTATTTCCTGATAGGCAAAAGAGCGAATATTATTAGACATATTTATGGTAGTTAGATCAAAAGCGATCAGATTTTGTTTTTTTATTCGTTTCTTATATGACAACCAAATAGAGCGAGAATCCAAATACAAAGTGTTATCCAAAGATTCCAGATTTTCCTATTCAAATATAACTTGAAGTCAAATGTTTACCGAAAAATTTCTTAAATTTTCAAAAGGGATTGAATAGTCGTATGATCGAGGCATGACAAATTCATTTGCAAATTACAGTTGTAACCATTCAAAAACTAACAGATTATTGAGATTCAAACCCATCGCTCAAAATTGGGCGAACCATACCAAATTGAGTACAGGATCGTATAAGGAACTTCTGAGACAAATTTTAACTTAATATCGTCACTCGTTTCTGAACTACTGAGTGAACCAGCCGGTTTCGACCGATCTCCGGACGGACGTTCTATTCGTATTCGTATTCGTATTCGTTCGTATTCTATTTAGAATATGAAGATCACGCTACCTATTCTATAGGTATTTCATAGGTCCATTTTTATAAGAGAATGTTTTGAATTTCGAAAACCTTTGCCACTACTCATAAAGCACTGGTTCGGCAATGACTCCGTAGCTGTTTTGCTGTAATTTGCACGTTTGCACATCCAACTTTTGCTCGCTGTTGCCATGAGAATAGCAACATGCATAATTATGTAACAGCATGGGGACCGCAATATCAGCAGTGCGTAATTGCAACAAAACATCTGTGCTAAGCCTCATTAGAACTTGTATAATACTGACACGCAATCATGCACAGTGTGCACGAACATACGTGGGTGGTCCGATAAGTACTTAGCCTTCAAAGGAAAAACAAAAATTTTGCAAAAGTGGCGATTTATTTCTCAACGTAGTCTCCTTTCAACTCGATACACTTGACCCAGCGATGCTCCAACTTCTTTAACCCGTCTGAAAAATACTTTTTCTGGAGGCCTCCGTGGTGGCGATAACCTCCTCATTCGACTCAAATTTCTGCCCGGCGAGTGACTTTTTCAAGTTTGGAAACAAAAAGAAGGCACACGGGACCAAATCTGGAGAATACGGTGGATGGGGCAGCTGTTCGTAGCCTAATGCGACCAATTTGACGAATCACCGACCGATATTGCTCTTTTTCCATTTTTCTTAAATCCGCGGACACGTTCGTTTCCACACGCGGTCAAAACAAAACTAAAAATTCAATATGGCTGAAATTTTGATAGTAGCCGTCTACGAGGATGTACTACACGATAGTAAATTTCTCTTACGAAAGTGGCACCATCGGGCGGTGGGGCTAAGTACTTATCGGACTGCCCACGTATGTGCGCCCACACCCAGTTGCATGCGTGGCATAGAGTGTTGTGTGGTTTTCATTTTGAATTAATTTGTCACTTATACAACAGCTGCATGCCGCACAGTGGCGCTAACACTACCTATTTACAGGATTAACACTAAACCCAAACTGACTCAAAAGGCCATTTACTATAATATTCATAATTTATTTCAAATCCCAAAGCTCATTTAGCTCAAAGCTCTCATTGTATCATTTCAGTCAAAGCAATGCAGACTTTTGAGATGCAATTCAAACTATTTGTTCAATCAACTTAAATTTAAGGGTTTTCCAACAAATATTTACAGTACAAATATTTACCTATCTAAAACATAAAACTGTTCATGTAAACTCCAATATCCCACATATGATTTTTGCAACATGTGCCGGCAGAGCGAGCCACTGTGCGCCGCTATCAGCGATATCTAAATTGTCAGTATCTCATTATGCAAATGCAGCAACAACCACATTCAACACGGCAATAATTGCAATAATACGTCCAGCTAATTTCCTGCATACATGCAACCACAATACCAACAACAACAGTAATGTTAGTTACATCAGATTGGAGGTATTCACATTTTCGAGCAACAAATGAGCAAAAGTGCAAATTTACCGTTGCCTAAACCATAAATAACATCATTTGTAGTCGATTTAGTTATAATCGGCTATTTTGAGGTTGTAGTAATCATTAGTGAGTAATGTGTAGACTACACTCGGGGAGAGGAAAAAATTAAATGCTTAGCTGCTGCTGTTGGAATAGTTCTTTGTTCGGAAAATTCTTGTATCTTAATTTTTTGGTTGTCAACTCTATGTGGCCTGTAACTGTTTAGGAGCAAAATTTTGCATACCCTTCACTGTGGAGCTAAGGTAAATAAATACACTTTAATGAGGTTTTCTTCTCGGAGGAAGTGGAAAATTTTTGAAAGATACAACCAACTTCGCATTCGACTGCCTCGCAAATGTCTGTTTGTTAGAAAATTTCGATAGAAAATATGTCGAACAAAATATGCTTTCAAATGGTTTTGGGCTCAAACGTTAGGTACAGAAACCCTAAACGACATCTTGTGTGTACCACTACTACACAGTCTTAGGACCACCAGGAGAATTAATTGAGTAACTTTTCTGCATTCAAACGACTTTCCATGCTTTCAATTGTCCGTCTTTCGATAGGAAGATTCAGTCCCAAGCTCTGGAACCATTTATGTAAAATATAAATATTTTTAAATTTGTTGAACTTGTTTTCATCTGCCTTTCTGTAAGATGGTGAATTGTTATCCTCACACATTGGTCTGAGACTAACATAGGGCTTCAACAGAGCTTCTCTATCGAATTCGATTTGTGGTTATTCTTTTTTTTCGCTAACCGCACCTAGTTCGCGCTGAACCAAACTCTTTAAAGTGTTTTTTATTCAAAGAGTTTTGACTTTGTTTTTGATTTAATTTTGAAAGCGCCAATGTTCCAAGAGATTTCATTTTCTTCGTTTTTTTAGTTCAAAAAAACACAAGCAAATCCTTCAATATAACCCAATAATATTTTTTATTGATGAGTAAATTTTTCCTTTTCAGAAATTAAAATACTGTGTTGATAAATTTTAAATATTATTATTCAAGTTAAAATTAAAATATTGTATTAATAACTTTTAAATAATATTAATAAATAAACAAAAACGAAATGCGACTAACAATGAAATAATTTGTTATGACTACTCAATTTTGAACGACTTCGTCGTGATTTTTAATAAAATAAGTAATAAAATATATTAATTTAATTTATTAAATTATTAAATAAAACATTTAATTTAGAAAAAAAATTTAAAAAATTAAAATTAAAATAAAAAATGTTTAAATAAATTCATAAAATAACAAGCAAACAAAACCAACTAACATTAAAATCACTTCATATGATTCAATTCAACTTTCGAACGTCTTTGACTTGGTTTTTTCGGTTGTGGACCGTCTTTTATCCTCCATTCAGGTCACTTTATTACCACTAATTAAAATGCACTCCATGAATGCAAGATGAGAGTGGGTGCGATCCAGCTCCTCTCAAACGATCACTTTGCAGTAGTGTTTCCAACATTTTCGAACAGCCCATTGCGACTCATTTCATGAAGAGAATATCCACCCTATCTAATCGAACTGAAAGATTTGTGAGGGATTTTACGGTCATGAGCAGTGCGTTTTAAGCTGGAATGGTGATTACACCGTGCGACAAAAAAAAACCAACTTTGACCGAGACCCATTTAAATGTTGATAGAGGCGTGAAACTAGAGGTCATTCATAATAACCTGGCATTTTGAATTTATTATTTTATGTTCCGATTAATTTTTAAATGGACTTTAAAATTTAAAGACCTACACATTTTAAGGAAATTATTTAAATTATTAATTTAAATTAATTATTTAAATTGTCAGTCACAATTTTCTAAATTTTTCTGATTCTTTCCTGTATTGAAGTGGTCAAAGCTATCTTCACAAAGCATGTCGTCGCTGCAGAAAACGAATGTCGTAAATTCCATTGACTTCAGTAGCACATACGACAATGGTTTTCTCAGAAGCGATGTCTCAACGATCTTCTGGTTATTTTTGAACACTTTACACCACTTTTTACTGCAACTGATTAAATCTATATTGTTGCTTACATATTGAGTGGGCACGTGATATTTTGTTCGAAACACAAAGTCGAATACAAACTTGTTGGTCCAATAACACTGTACAACACAAAAAGAATAACAAGGTTCTGACAACAGATGCTGATAGAAAGGATGAACAAAATATATGTGTATAAGTGTTTTATATATTTTCATCTGAACTTTTTTGTAAAGGGGTCAAAGTTATGTCCTTTATGTTAATTTTTATGGTGAATCGTCATACGAAACCCATGTATCCTTACATTTTAAGTATGGGATGTGTTCAGTAATTTGATGTAAAATAGAACGAAAAACATTTTTGTCAAATATTTTATCACTCTAGCTCCTATTTTTATGGGTCGATTTAACCCTTTTTACTGAAAATACAAAAAATTATCTTTTTAAACAGAACTTCTAAGAAAGAAATGTACCACGAAAATATTTGCCAATTCTACCATAGGTTTTAGTTGTTCAGTGTAATTTATTTTCTTGCAAAAATCTTGACCTGATTTTTTTAGGGGTGAAGGTTTCGCCCTTTTTGCATATATTTATGGTAAATCGGCATACGAAACCCGCGTGTCCTTACATTTTAGGTATGGGATGTGTTCAGCAACTTGCTGTAAAATAGAACGAAAAACATTTTTATGAAACATTTTAACCCACTAGCTCCTATTTTTATGGGTAAATTTGACCCCTTTTACTGAAAATGCCAAAAAATATGCTTTAAAACAGGAATTTTAAGAAAGAAATGTACCACGAAAATATTTGTCATAAAATTCTACTATAGGTCTCTGAATACACAAAAGCTGGAATTTTATCTTGAACGCCAGAAGTAAGTCAAAACTAAAGAAGTGTTTAAGGAAAACCTTAAAAAAGATTCAAACATGAACCTTCAATACGTAAATACATATATTGTTTTTTTAGCCTTTTGGACCAGAAATCATTGACACAACTTCGCTTTTGGAAAAAATTCAATTTTGTTGTTCAGTGTAATTTCTTTCATTGCAAAAATCTTTATACCTTATTAAGGCAGACTGACCCAATCATTCTCTGCAAGCAAAGTTGTGGACATATTTTACTCATATTTGACACAATGTTTGCTATAAATACAGCGAAACCAAACTGTGGCAAATGAGACAAAAAACATATTTGCGGAACATTAAAATTTGAAACTGACAATACTTTTGCCGGTAATGACTGTGTGATGAAAAAATGGCGCACTTTTCTTTTTAATCTATCTACTTATTCTATCTAAATTATCTACTTATAAAATTCTACTGATGGAAGTCTCATTATTATTCGTCTGTGCACTAAAATGAATTTGTTGTGAACCAAACAAAAAATATCATAGAAAACTTCTAGACTTTTGGGCAACTTCGAAATTTTCTCTTCGGCTCGTCTTTTGTCTCCCAGTTGTTTTAAACAATTTACAATGTCTCATTACAACGCCTACCTCTTCTTCCCTATAGCTGCTTATACTTGCTAGTTGCTTCAAAATATTCTAGAATTTTTACTAACATTTTCAGCTGTGCGTGTGACTGGTGCCGTTTTATGCGATCAGTCCGCTGGCAGCCGCCCTGCATGTAATTAATTTCAACATTTTTTTCCATTTGCTTATTTACCCGCCAAATCGAATTAATTGTGTTTTGCTTTAGCAAATAATTCTCGTTTCTTTTATATATTTGTCTGTGGACATTTTTCAGGCATCTTCTGCAATTGGACTTGGGATCGATTTCTATGCTGGCCTCCAACGCCCGCAGGTGTTCTGGCGCGCATGCATTGTCCGTCGGGGTGGCACGGCATTGACACAAAAAGTAAGTAAATAAATAACTAAGTACTGCGCTTTTTTTTCGCTCGTCATTTCCATTTTGTTGTTTGTTTGCTTTTCTTTAATAAATATTTTTCTATACATAAATAACTGTGGGGAAAGGTTTACAGATAACTTTTAATTTTTGTAATATTCTAGAGGCGAGGGTTGTAAAGTCATCTTATATTTTTGGTTATTTGTTAATGTCAGACACTGGTATGTCTTGAAAATAATTGGATTTCTGTGGGATTGCTATAGGGCACAAAAGCCCAACGAAGAGACTAAGAAGATCCACACAAATGTATAAAGTGTCCTTCTAATTATTCTTTATTTGTTTATCTCAACAAGCTTCTCCGCTGCGCCGATATATGGTAGCTAAAGTTGTTAGCAATAACCCCAGTTATCTCAATGAGTCTTACGCAACATTCAAGTCAAAGGCAAATTTTGTTTTAAGGACCTTCCGAGAATGTGCAAAGTGCTCTTTTGGCTGTCCACAAAGATTTGAAGTTTTTTCAGAGTTTGATGTTCTTTTTTACCATCTTTCATGACATTTAAGTCTACTAATGCGCACATTTTTTCCTTTGAAATCCTTGCAGCACTAAAGCACATTGCATCCACTTCATCCTTTCTTACAAGCAATGTGAATATTAACCTGTCAACAAGTAAACGGACGACTTCTTTTTGTGCTCATTTACAATTGACCCAAATCCTGTGCTTGTCTCACTCATCAGCTGTGCGTTTGTTTCCGTTCTTGTGGGAAAGGGACAGACAAATTGTAGCATTGTCCGACAATTATGCCATTGTGAGCTCCAATTTGTGCTCTGCTTCTGCCCCTTTGACGACGACTGTAAATATTTAATGTCTATTTTAATGAATTTCAATCGTTCGTGCTTCATTGTTCTCTAATTGTTTCCCATTCCAACTGTTATGTGCATTCGATTGTATTAGACCAAGAAAAAATTGCTTAGTGTTGGGGATGGCAATTTTTTGTTAGATACCAATTATGAAAAAATGTATAAAAACTATGAAATGAAGAACAACATAAAAATACTTCTTCCGTTGTATTAAAAATGTATAAAAAATCAGAACATTGAAATATAATAAAATTTAGATGTAGACTGAGATCCAAAACACGTATGTTTTCCTTAAATACCTGACATATTTTTGTCCTGAAAGTTCAAAATAGAAAATTTACATAAAATGCGCCATGTTTTTTTTTTCATTTTATATCCATTTTTTTATCATTGCACCACCGCAAATATTAAGCAAATTATTTTAAATGTGTACGAGGTGTAACAATTACTGATTGATGAGACTGATTCCATAAAAACCGTATATTTAAAAATTATTCTACAACTCTGCCATCCCCTTCAAAGTAGTCCCCTTAAGCAGCTATATGTTAGATTTTAAAACCAGTGCAGAGAATTTTTTATATATAAAAAACCATTCAAAAATTTATGATTTAAAAAAATGGTCGCAAAATTTCCTTTTTTACAACTTTCACCGTCAGTAACTTCCCAAAATCTCATCTGATTTGGAAATTTTTTTCGAAAACGCTTCTTAAAAAAATTTATATGATTTTCAGTTTCGTATTCAGCAACCCAAAGTTAGCCTAGTAAATACTTTGTTTTTAGGTGAATTTTTCGTGTCGAGTAGTGTAATTTTTATATTCGTACGCCAAATACTCTACTAAAGTCCGAATTTTTGTATGAAGAGCTGTGAACCTTTGCTTTATTCCACTGGTGCATCAAGAAATAATTATTAAATAATAATGCTTACTACGAAGCGAAGCGTTTTGCAACATGAAATCTAATCTTCCCACGTGCCGTGCTTTCCACCTTTTCATATTAAAGTGATTGCACTGAAATTTTGTTGTAAGGTTTGCCACATTCTCACGCCTCGCATTGTTCCCTAAATGTCGACACTTACACATACCAACACTTAATTTGTGACAGTTGCGGCAAATCGAAACGGGCGTAAAGTCGTCTGATTCAAATGCGTAACGAGGCAACGCGCGTCAATTTGCTCATTTGTCAGTTGCGCGCATTAGATGTTGTCAGCGAAACAAATCAAAGCAAAACGAAATTGCGTGAGCAGTTAAATTCTTTTAAATTCTACACAACAACAACGACCAGCGTACACAACTTTAAGCTCGTTCAGTTCAATTATGTTCATCACATTTCTGATCATTTGTGAATTTTTGTCATAGTCGGTTTGTTCAGCATTTGCGTGGTTGCTTCAGCATTTGCTGTAGCAATTAATATGCACAAAGCCAGCAACGACAATTGCAAAGTTTCGGTTTCACTTATTTCTCATTAACATCGCACGTTGCACACCACATAAGGACATTTACATATATATATATGCATATGTACCGTTTACATACATATGTACTTATCTGGAAATGCGTTAATGTGTGTGCGTGTGTGTGTGCATTTATGTGACTACGAGTATCATCGCTGTTGGCCAAGTGCCGGAATTTAATTTGAATTGCATTTAAATTGCTCGCGTCGGCATTTCATGCCATAGTTTTGTTTGCTTTCACATTCATTTTTAATTTGCAATATTAAAATGTATGCTTTATACATCAAGTTGCTTTAATTGCTGGACCATATAAAAGAAGCAAAATACTAAATGCAGGTGAGCGGCAACTCACAAATGTGACTGTGCAAAGTTGCAACATTACAGCCGACATTTCATAATAGAAATTACCCAGAT
This sequence comes from Melieria omissa, assembly GCA_963971225.1. Taxonomy (NCBI): domain Eukaryota; kingdom Metazoa; phylum Arthropoda; class Insecta; order Diptera; family Ulidiidae; genus Melieria; species Melieria omissa. The sequence goes on along the minus strand of OZ020268.1, from coordinate 45,994,457 downwards.
TTGAATTCTTTAGTCAAATTTAATGTTTAATAAATTCATAGAAAATTCATAGAATTCGTTACAAAATTATAGCAACAAAAACTTATCTTAAAAGCAGAACAAAAATACTAAATTCAACTTAAGTCGGTTCAATAACTCATAATTGCTGGGTGGATATTAAATAAAAATGTAAGAATGTTATTAAAGTTCGGGGCTGATAAGAAATTTTAAACTGATTTTATTGGCAAATTGTTAAAGGAAAGATGTGGCAATTTATTGTATTTGCAAGTCAATTTTGATAGTTAAATGGACTTTTTCACAGTCAAAGATGGAAGTTTTTCTAAGGGTTTTCTATCTACCAAAGCTATTAACCCCTTTTTTAAATTAACCCATATAAGTCCAACAATTTTTGTTGTTGTCAATATTCGAATGAAAAATTTTTTTTTAAGGTGAATTGAAAATTTAAGGTGTTTATGAAATCGAAGACCTTACTATAAATATATATTGTGGCTATAATATTGGTTTTATGGGAAAAGTGTAAATATATTTTCGAGAGTTTGATCAATTTTTAACAAGACTTCATAGTTACTTTCTTAAATATTATCGTTTTTTAATGTTTTTCGGTGCTTTTGAAATTATGTCAAAAATTACCTTTTGTTTGGGGAATTCATACAACAGGGAAGAGGTGCGAGAAATGAATATATTTATCCCATATTATACAAAATATCCCATGTTAACTTTTGTTATTCCTTATTACAAATCAGACCATCACATTATGCAAAACTTTCGCGTTTAAAGTTTAAAAAGAGCCCCAACAAATTTATGGAAAATGCTAAAATATACTGTTCGATAAATCCTTTAGTATTCTCAACTCTTGTATATTGTTGCTCCACTCACAGGGCTTGGCGTGTCATTCTTCTGATTTAATCATTTAAATATCAGAACGGCAGTGTGTACAAAATACTCATGAACATTTGTGTATGAGAAAAGTTTGAGAATAAATATTAGAAAATAATGCAGTCAAAGAAACTTTTGTGCATAATTTGCTTCAGTATTGTTGCCTCATTCACAGGGATTGATAAGTAAATCTCTTGATTTCTGTATTTAAATACACAACTGACATTTGTGGTTTCAAAAAAACATTTTACAAAATTTTTTACAAACAAAATTATAACAAAATTCGGTTTTTAACTTATATTGAAAACTTGTAACTGGCCTTTTAATTTTCCCTGTTATCGATGAATTGAGATCGGTTGGTTGGTTGGTTTAAGTGGCTGACTCACAGTCCCCTGCAAGTCACAATTAGCGCATAGACGCCGTTTTGATACCACATGCTCACCGAAAACTAAAACCTGATTAGAAGTATGACTAAATCCAACTGGTACAATTTAGGTATCCAAGAAGATTCCCCAGACTTACTGTCGAGCAGTCGGTCGAACAAGTAAGGAAGTGTTTCCCCATAGACAAAAATTCTGCCCTTGCCAAAGCTGGTATGAATTGAGATCAGGATCTACTAAAAAAATCGATCTAGCCATGGGCGTCCGCCATTTAACAAAAACATATGTATGTATGAGCACTTTTGAAAGAGTTGAGATAACTTTAATGTTACTTGATATGGTTTGTATGGAACGCGCACCAAAACTGATTAGAAAATGAACGAAATCTTCCTCGCGAACATCGTGAGCACCCTAATTGATCGACAAGTTGTTTTTCAAGCTTTGAATTGAATTTGCACAAAATCTCTTGTTTATTTATTGACTGATGATTTAATTTGTTGATTTAATTTTTTAAATGTTTTTAATTTATTTATTTACTTTTTTATTTTTAATTCTTTATTTGTTTATTTATTTATTTCTCTATTTATTAATTGATTTTTTATTTATTTATTTATTTACATTATTATAATTATTTATTTTTTAATTCTTTATTTATTTTTCTTTTTATTTATCTATTTAATTATTTATTTATTATTTTAATTTATTTATCTATTTATTAATTTATTACTAATTAATTAATTTATTTATTTATCTTTTACTTATACATTGATTTATTTATTTATTTATTCAATTAACTGTTATTTATTTATTTACTCATTTATTTAATTTATTGAATTAATTAATTATTAATTTTTAATTATTAATTTTTTTTTTAATTATTTTAATTTTTTTATTCATTTTAATTTATTAGTTATTAATTAATGAATTTATTTATTCATCGAATTAATTATTTGTTATTTATTTTTTATTTATTTATTTATTCATATATTTATTACCTTCGTAATTTATTATTAATTATTTTATTTATTTATTTACTGCATTTATGTATTTATTTATATTACAATCAGCAGTATGAATGAATGCAGTGAATTCAACTACTTCTATCTTCAGAATTTTCTAACAAATTTGTTATTTATTTATCAAAATTAATCACAATTAGTTAAAATTACTTTAAAATAACTTCAATGCTTCTAATTTTTGCAGAGTTTGCTAATCGTAAATGCGAACTGGACGGCCGATGGGGCGGTCGTCCCAATGAGACTTACAATCCAATTGGCTGGACCGACTATCAGCCATGCTTCAAGCCGGAAGTCAATGAGATGCTGCAACAAATGAAGGACATCGATGTAAGTTTTCAATGCGTTGCTCAACAACTTTCATGCAACTTTTCACAAACCATATTTTTTCACAGATACTCATGGACATAGCGAAACGAACGCGCACCTTAGAAATTGTCGGTCTCATACTCTCACTGCTCGCATTAATCTTATCGTTGATTATTTTTTGCAATTTCCGCACATTGCGCAACAATCGCACCAAGATACACAAGAATCTGTTCATAGCGATGGTTTCGCAGGTGATTATACGGCTGACGTTGTACCTGGATCAGGCGTTTCGGCGCAATCATCAGTCGGCAACAATTAGCACCAACATGGCGGGCATCGAGAATACGGTAAATTAAATAAATTTGAAAAAAATTGAATCTTTAAATATTAAAAAAAATTGAATTGTAATGGACGGTGTGGCGGGCTGTTGTCTTTTGAACCAGACAAATTTTAAAAAGCTGAAAACTTGCACCTTTAGGACAGAAGCTTAGAAAACTCATTTTGAGCTCATCGATTGGATACAAAATTGTGCAATAGCACTTATTGAAGAGAGAAAGGTGTCTAGTTCTGTTGACTGCTTGGGGCATTATGGGGACGAGGCATGAATGATTTCTTTATAGAGATTTTCAGTATCTGCACAGCGTATATGAACCATTGCTAGGACACCATCTAAAGAGGAGCTGAGACAGTTTCTTATCTAAGACCTTGTTGGGAACTTTCCCCCCAAAAAAATACATCATACATTTCAATGATTTCACGATCTACGCCTTACAGAGAGTAAGAGATAGTCTCTGTTCAAAGCTATTAAATAATCCTTCCATAGAAAAGTCCTACTTATGTTAAAAAATCGTTTGGGATTAAATGTTCTTTATGAATCTCTTTACACTTCATCTTGAAATATACATATTAGAAAATATATATGAAGTGTTCCAAGATTACTCTTCAAGGGTTTAGTTTGACTTAGCTTTAATCGCACTTTTCTCTTTAACACTTTCCTACTTATATTTCTATACAAAGCGTCTACTCATTTTTACTTGGAATCCACCATAAGCAGCTTGTATAACAATTGGCATAAGCAAACAGAACTTTATAGCCTAAAGGAAAAACACATTCCACGTATTTCAGGGATTTATTCATGAGTTAGTTAAATATTTTTTATTTGTCGTATTGTGCAATACATTCCTCGTTTTACAGAGAGAATTATTGAAATTTGTGTATCCTACTCGTAAAGTAATCAAGTAAGAAGGACACAATTTGAGGATGAGATAGGGAACATATAAGTACTTAGGAATTATTTAAAAAAATATATATATTAGAAATTCTTAAGTCTATCTCAGCATAAAGTTAAGAGGACATTTTCAAAACTCTAAAAAAATATTTGTTTTTAATTCTAGAGAACTTTTTCTCTCATTTGAAACCCAAATTGTTGTTCTACATTGCACAAAATTTAAAAAATAAAGAAAATAAAAATTGTTTTAAATATTTATATCCTTAAATTTTCAAACCCCTTTTAAATAAAATTCCTCAATTCAGACAGAAATTTATTTAAATTCCGCAATGACATTCTACACTGCACAAAATAAAAAAATTTGTTTACATATTTATGTCCTTGAATTTTCAAAGTCCTTTCAAAAAAATTCCTGACCCCAGAGAGAAAAACAAAAAACGCAATTTTTCCACATCTGTCCCCTTATTTTGCGAGTATATCGACTTGTTTGTGTGTTTTAAAATGTTTTCACTTTTGTCGCGCAGTGTTAGCAGAAATAAGCAAATGCTTTGCTTTCATAACAATTGGCATTAGCATATATAAATTTATGGCCTAAGGGGAAGATACAAATTCCATGCACAACAGACAATTTAGACATTATTACAAGGAATTTCTGGTACATGCAACAACAACAACTGACAACCATAGACAGACAGGCATTCAACAGCAATGTAAATCTGCATGCTTCATAATTTAGTCTAAGCCTCACAATATTATTGCTACAATAACAACAAATATATGCTTTTGCCGTTGACAGCCCATTCTGTGCGAGGCATCGTATGTGCTGCTGGAGTACGCGCGCACCGCAATGTTCATGTGGATGTTCATCGAGGGCCTCTACCTGCACAACATGGTGACGGTGGCGGTGTTCCAGGGCCGCTTTCCGCACGCCATCTTCTCGCTGCTGGGCTGGGGCGTGCCCGTGCTGATGACCACCGTTTGGGCGATTTGCACCGCCGTCTACACGGACAGCGTGCAAGACTGCCTGTGGAACTACAATCTGACGCCCTACTACTGGATACTCGAAGGGCCGCGGTTGATTGTCATTTCGGTAAGTTTCAATGGGAGCTGAGAGAGACTCAAAACGTTTGCGATCAATGGGGCTTTTGGGGTCCATTTAAAATTTAATTCATTTCAATTCGACTTTTGATTATGAAAATAAAATTTATTAAATTTTGAAAATAAATTTCAATCAATTCAATTAATGATTTCAAATATTTAGATTGTGAAGGGTTAAAATTTTTTTTAATATTTCTTGTTTATGGTTAATTATTCTGTGTGGTTATGTATTTTGATAGTAAAATTCCATACCATGAATACTCTCAACTTCTTTCTTCGAGAAATCACAAAAAGACTTAATCCTCTTGCCCTAACTACAACTTTTTGTACATCGTGTACTAATACCCACCCAGGTGATCTTAGTGATTTTTTTTCATGGTTGGAGTTGTCGAAAATTCCTTTCGCATTCTTTGTATTTTTGGCATATCCCTTAACTTTTTTGCTAACCCTTAACCCTTTACTGGAGAAAGATAAAATTTGTAAGAAATCAATTAAGGTCCGATTCCATAGTGGTTCATTAACCAACTGTTAACTTTAATCAGGAACCGATGGTTAACCGTTGATTAAATAATTTTGGCTTTCACAGTTGCTGGTTATCTGAACAGCTGATTGAGAAATTATGTATGGCAGCACTGCTTAACCCTTTCCGATATGAAAATAAACCCGTTCTGTATGAATTGTATGGGCTGTAGTACAATATATTGGACATTGTGACTGAAAGGGTTAAAATTGGTAATACTGCTTGCTTATTATTGTCAGCATTGTTCGGACGCTGTCGAAAACAAAACAGAACAAATTTTTAAAAACCATTTTCGTTTGATTTTTTGTTAAAAATGAAAGAGTGCCGTTTTTTTTAACCTAAAAAATTGTAAATTTCTTAGTTTAAAATGTTGAAAATTTTCACAACTTTGTGCGCTGTCAAATCAGCTGATTTATTTCTAAACTAACCAATGGCACCAACAGGGATAGGACGGTTAACAATTCGTCGCCGCAGAAAACAAATGTCGTATGTTCCATTGAATTTAATAGCACATACGACAATTTCTTTCTGAGGCGACACAATTAGTTAACTAGAGACTGTAAAACCGAAAAAAGGAAGTTAACCATCGGTTAATGGTTAACCAACCACTGTGAAATCGAGCCTTAGTCCTCTAAGTGGTTTTATCCAAAACATTCCATAATAATTTTTTTAATTTTTACTACCAAACCCTCTTTTTAGAATGTTGTCATATGACAGCAACCATATCATTGTGGCTGTAATAATAACTTAAACACACAATTTTTAAGCCTAATTAGAAATCGAATTTTTCTTAATTTTCTTTAGATAATATTAAAAAAAATTTATCTAAGTTGAAGTAAATCAAATCTCTTATTTTATCTTCTTCTTCTTTCTGTACCATTCAAAGATTTAACATTCAAAAACTTCGACTTAAACACTCAGTTCATTGATTTCGTATTATTTCCAAAACTTTATTCTAAGGGCCAACAAAATAATTTATTCTTGAGAGCATAAAGAGTTCACAAAATAGCTTAATGTTTCCATTTGGCAACAATTTACCGAAAAGGTTAAAGGCCATAAATCGAATGGTTACAAACTTTCTAACCCTTTAATGCCCAATGTTAAACGTAATGAAATGGCAATAACGCCACTCGATTGTTTAACTGAGGTCACCGGCGTAGACATTGGTAAACCATGATGGCAAAATGATGAGATTAAAAATAACCAACATTGAGCCAATAACTTTTCAGACTCGCACACGTTTTGTGGCACAAAACTTTGCACAACTTTTAATCTCTTTGTATTCGCTCCGTATTGACTGTCTTATTCTTCTTCTTCTTCTTCTTTTTCCTACAGCTAAACTTTGTCTTTCTGATGAACATCATTCGCGTGTTGGTGGTGAAGCTGCGGCAGAGTCAGGCCAGCGACATCGAGCAGACACGAAAAGCAGTCCGCGCCGCCATTGTGTTGCTGCCGTTGCTGGGCATCACGAATTTGCTGCATCTGGTGCCGGCGCTCAATCTCAAGCCGCCTTGGAAATTTGCGCTATGGTCCTATGTGACGCACTTTCTCACCTCGTTTCAGGGTTTCTTCATTGCACTGATCTACTGTTTCCTAAACGGTGAGGTAAGTCTTAAATGCCTAAATGAGGCGCTTTGAATCCTTTCTTGTTGTACTCTTTCGTCTCAGTTTCAATGCTCAGTAAACTAGATCAATCTGATGGGGTGGGCCTTTGCACAGAGCCGGGTAGTGACACAAAAAGTGTTGTATCGTTTCTACTTCCTTCTCATTGCTGACGCCTTTAATGCAGAAAGCTCACTGGCTGTAAATTTTTATCGTAAGACCCTTCATACTAAATGACGTGTTTGTATGGTAACCGGCAACTGACAAGATTACTAATGCTCAAACGATTGCTGAGGTCAAAAGCTCGGCTTACGAGTTACACATGTCTCCGAAATGTTCTGCAAATAATTACATCTGAACGTATACTTCCGTCTTCCAATTTAGTGTCTTATAATTCCAAGAGGCTTATGTCAAAAAAGAAGGCCGGGCTCGATAGTACTGTGGGTAGCACATTGGCTTCTCATACCGAGGCCCTAGGTTCGATTACTAGCTCAGACTGGTAAAACGCTCGTCTACTTCTATCGCTATCCACAGGAATCAGATGAGAGTTACAAGAATCGCACAAGTGCACTCTTGGCAGGAATTGGCAAGACCTCTAAGTGTAAAAGAAAAACTGACAACCACCGTTCGTATTCGGCATGAAACTGTAGGTCCCTCCCTCTTTCACCCATCCGTTTTAAATGTCATGGCCCTCGAAAGTGTCTCCTAGAGAGGCATCCACCTTATCCTAACCTAACCTAAGTAGAGGAAAGCATCAATCAAATAAAAAAAATGTTCTTAAAGTCCTGGATTCACTCTCAATTGCAAAACAAAGTGTTCCTCGTGGTTAAAATCTTTGACTTGTGTTGGATACTGCGTCACATGGATGTTCCATGGAAGCAAATGAGAGACGAGCTAGTCTGACAAGGCAGGCAATCGTGAGATCTTGAGATCTTAAGATTGATAAGAGCATGAACGATGCAATACTTCCTGATCCACTGCTCCACCCTCCAAAAACAGCAGGGTCTAGGTTCATAGGTTCATTCATGGTCAGCTGAAGGGGTCTGCTTGATTTAATTAAGAGGTCGGAGTGGTTTAACCTGTAAGTCCAAGACAGAACGTCTTTGACGATGAGTAGATCTACTTTCAAATGATTTCTGCAGAAGGAGTCAGGAGAGACAGGAAGGAGCATGCTCTGTTACTGTCCTGTACTCCCTAATAAATGCAAACCCCCACTTGGATAGTGACTTCTTTGACGCCGTGGGAAAAAGCTTAGCTTTTCCATCGTGTGGCATTAATTAATAATTGACTGGCACGATAGCCCGATATCGCGACTAAGGCCTAGCTACCCGCAACCATCCATGTTGTGCGTGTGAATTTTTACAAGGTTGGAAGGGACCTACAGTTTTATGCCGATTCAGAACGGCGAGTTAGGAGCTTTTTCATAGGCAATTTTACTCTCAGAGGTTTGGCATTTCCTGCTGAGAGGACAGCCGCCGAAAGGAAAATTTTTGTTTTTCTTTTTTTCGGTGTTAGCGCAACGGAGTCTTGAACCTGGGCTCAAGTGTCGCATTTGACTCGCTGCCCAACGCACTAGCCAGCTGAGCTGCGGCCGCGTGTCGTGTGGCATCACAATGAATTATCAGGGCCTAAGGTCCACCAAACCTAACCTAACTAACCTGTGATGACCGCAACCAAAAATTTACAGTATAAATAGGACTTTCTTTATCGAAAGAGTTGGCTAAAGTACTCGGAGCCTCAGTCGGCCATACTTTGTCGTAAAGATTCTGTGTCTCTACAAATCCAGGTGACAATAGCCATGTACAGGAACAAGATCCTTTATAGATTTTATCATTCTCAAGCTATGCTCCACAGATTTGATTGAATTAAGGACATCTAAAGAGTTCGAAAGTTAAAACTGTAACTCCAATTGATAACAAACTAAACACTTGAACAAGAATTTTTAAACTTTTGCCTAAATACAACCCTGGCACCCGTCCTGCCGTTGTATTCTTCACGCATTTTTCAGTGTCCGCTCATTAATATTTGTTCCATTTTTTATTGCAGGTGCGTACCGCGCTGCTCAAAAGTCTGACAGTGTACATGTCGGTGCGCGGCCATCCCGAGTGGGCGCCCAAGCGCGCGTCTGTCTTTTCCGGCGCCTACAACACGGCGCCGGACACCGAAGCGCAAGCGGCTGCAGCAACGCCGCAGGACAACAAACGGTAATTTCTTCTTCCTCTTATGATGAACATTTCTGAACGCACACATCTCGTTTGCAGCAATGAATCGCCCTCGAGTCGCCGACTGAACGGACGCAAGTACAGCGCCACCGCGACCAATGCACCGCACGGCAGCGCCTCGCGCTCTCTGCACATAGCCGCGTCGCGTCGCCTCTCCAACAGCAACGGTCCGCGTCCGCAGCGGCGCATTAGCAATGCCAACAACAACAACAACAATAATAATAATAACAGCAGCAACGGCGGTACGAACGGCCGCAGCGGCAACTGGCTGCTGGCGCTGTGCTTTGGCGGCCAAAAGGTACTTAGGGTACCGCCAGCGTCATCCGTACCACCCGAGTCAGTTGTATTTGAGTTGTCAGAGCAGTAGAACCGTAGAAATAGAACGCCTTCAGCTTGTGTGCTTGCTGCCAATGTCAATCTAGTGCCACCCACTTCAGCTCTCGCCCTCCCACACGCTTCTCGCTCGCCTCGCCACACCGACACCGCTCAACTAAATCGCTCAATCGTTTGTAAATATGTAGAAACAAACACTGTCCCACTGTGCGCGGCCCAGAGCGCCGACCGACCTCAGTGAGCGGCCGAGCCGTGTGGCAGTGTTGAGCACTCAAATCTCTACTCACCTCGAATTCCCACGCATCCTTCTTGCACCGCCTCCTCCCGTCGTCACCGTTCGCCTTGAAGCGCCGATAGCGGTTTTTGCTATTGCCAGTTTTTGAAAGCGGCTTTTTGTAACACGCTTGCATATGTTTGTATGTATGTGTGAATTCGGCGCCAATTTTGAAGTAAGAAAACGACGACGAAGTTGTTGGAGTTGAAATTTTGCGCTAGCGTTCAAAAACTTGAGACCTGTACATAGCTGCACACACATACACATGCATACGCACACATATCAATCCATGTGCTTATTTTATACTGAGTTATGTACATAAATTACTTTGAAGCTCTCAGTTTGTAAATATATACCTGAAGTATGATTGACCTCGGCTTGGATCTTCGTATTCGACTTTTTGCGCAGTTTTTTAAATACTTATTTTATGAATATTTATTACCGTTATTTATCGTTTGAATATGTTTTGTAAACTTTTTGTATTTTTTTTTATTTTAAGTTTTTTACAGTGTAAATAAATATGATTTGCTTGACCTTGAAATATTGCATTGGGTTTTATTTTATTTTTTTTTAATTCAGTAGAAATGTCTACCATTTAATTTTCATAAACTTTTTGACGTTCGCATAGAAACAGATAACGAAAAAGAATTTCGCTCTATCGACTCTAACGAAATTTTCTTATAAAAAAATCAAAATAAGGAAATACTATGATATTTGAATGGACATATCCAACCATTGACCATTTCATTGGTTTCGCAGTCATTTCCAACGACTTTTCACGTTTTTATACGAAAGCTGATTATGAAAAATTATCATACATAGCTAACATTTCTGATAAAACTTTTTTAAAGCTCAGATTAGAAATCCTTTTACACCGTTTCACAACTAAAATGAAGGAATTTTTCACGTTCTTATACAAAAACTGATCAGGAAAAAATATCGAAAATAATTTAATTTCATTTTTCTGACAAAACTTTTTTAAAGCGCAGATTAGAAATCCTTTAACATCGTTTAACAACTAAAATGAAGGAAGCATCACAGAGGGTTTTGAAGGTTCAAACCAACCAATATCTGTTTAATCGAAAGTTCTGGGTGGAAAAGAGGGTTAAAAAGGTACGAAACATCTCCAAAATGAAATCCTGTGTGCATCACTATACATGTATGACATACAATCAGTGGCGCACAGAGAATTTCATTTGGGGGCGGGGGTTTTGAATCGAATACCATTCGAAACCATTATTTGTACCAGCAATTTGTTTGTTTGAAATCTCAAAACCCTCCCTGTGTGCACCACTGCCTGCAATAATTACTGCATTTTCTTTAAGGCATCGGCGGTACACTGAATTATATTCAAATGATTATTCTTTATGTACCAAAGGCAAAAAGTTTTCATTAGGCGCGAACTTTAAAATTTAAACTATTAAATTTAACTTTAAAGTTGATTAAAAAGAGTTGTATGTGATATAAGATGAATACCTCTACTGAAAATTGAAGTACATTAAATACCATTATATTTTGGAAATTATATAATTACACGTAAATAATCTGTACTCGATCCAAGAGAACAAAATTTCTGTGACTGTTACATAAATCGGGTTCTGTCTCACGGTTTCAATGATGTTTTTCTTCAGTTGATCCATTGTTGGTTTGTTATCATCAACCTATGAATCAGTGACTTGACATAGCCTCAGTAATACTTTTTACCAGAAGTCACTTATATAGATTTGGCTCTCCTGGATTCCAGGATATTCAAGGATAAAAATTTAGTTGATGTCCTTTATGTCCTTTTTCATAAAAAAATCCCTTGGTACTTTTTTACCTACTGAGGTCCCCTATCGAATGAATAATGTTTGGCCTTATCTCTCGAAATTTTAATAATAAATAAAAGTAAATAGTTGAAAAGTACCAAAATTATTTATCGCCCAAAGCGGATTGCTGCTGCCCTTCCATTTTTGCTTGAAGAAAAAGCAAAATAATAAAAAATGTAAGGAGCGAATAGAAATCAGAATTGGCGCAGAATTTCTTTGCCGCCGATGCCATTTTCCTGTAAAAGTTTTGTCACACAGAACCAAAACAATAGACGCGCATGCACGCACGTTTATTAACTCGCGCGAAAATATACCGTTAACGCTACCGTAGAGCGATAAACTCTATCAAACCGTAGGGCAGATGTAGAGCTCTACTGTACATGCAAAAATTGTGTATCCACTCTAGAGTTTTTAGTTTAGGGAACTCAAATATAGAGTGGATTTAGAGCTCTCGCCTAGAATTCTACTCTGCGATGCTCTACACGAGCTCTACGCAAAAAACGCTATAGTTGGCACGTGGCTTGAATGTTAACAGTTTCCATGCATTTTTTGAAGCGTGTTTTATGGTAAAATCGTTTTGCCAAACTTCTCTCTGAGCAAAACTATTTATATCCTTAGTCTCTGTCGGCGGTCCACAAGACTTCTGGAAGCAATTTTTGGAACCCAAAATTGAAGAAATTATAGAACACCGTGCCATCTCTTTGTTCCTGCCTCTTTTTGTTCATTGCACGGCTTGGCCCCCCTTGAAAGATCTATTAGCTATCGAAAATGCAATAACATAAGATTTAGTCCAGACTTGATGTGGTTTTGTTTTTTTTTTTTTCTCTGTCGGAGGTGGAAAATCTTCGGAAGATACTGAGCTCCAGCCCAGCATGCCGGATTTTTACCGGCTAAAAACCAACCCCCCATCGTCGACCTTTATCCCCGCGGGACCGCCTCCCGGCATTACGTCGCGGGGCAGGTTTGGTCTCACATAGACCTCAATCTGCTAGTCGCGCCTCCGCGCGTCGCTCCCATTCATATCGCCGTTGCAGCGTCATCACTTCCGATGCGAAATGGTCGACTGCTGTCCAATACGTCTCCGTTTCCAACATCTTGTTGATTAGAGTCTGTGGCGTTGGCATCGTCCCGAGCTGGTCCGCCAAGTGGCTTCGTTGTTGTTGGTATCGGTGGCAATCGAAAACAACATGTTTCGCATCTTCGGTTGCGTTACAGCAATAATCACAGTAAGGGTCTGCCTCGTACCCGAACCGGTGGAGATAGGCCTTAAAACATCCATGGCCTGTGAGTATCTGTGTTAGGTGAAAGTTGGTTTCACCGTGCTTTCTTTTCATCCAGATCTCGATGTCTGGAATGAGCGTGTGCGTCCAGCGTCCTTTCGTTGAAGAGTCCCATCGTTCTTGCCACTCTCTCGCTTTGTTTGTTTTGATGGTCTCCTGTCTCTCTTTGTTTTCTGCGGTCCGAAGTTCCGCTGCCTCGCGTGCCGCTATGTCGACGGGCATTCTGCCCGCAATTACGTTGGCAGACTTGATGTGGTAGGGACAAGCATATGCGGTTCCATAGTACTGGACTATTTAGTCTATAACTAACCTAACCTATGCTGAAATGATGACTTCAACAGAACTAAAACGTCTAAGAAAGGCGGAAGTTTTACTTAAAACAACAGAGCAATAAGCTATCTAAGATCGGACATAGCTATTGAAAACCCTGTTTTATGAAATACAGAGACCCTGTTCTCGTTGGAATGAGTCGTGTTTTGAAACGTGTCGTTTCTTATGCTGCATTATTGACTCTTGGACTCTATTAAATGTGACAACTTTACTAGAGTTTTTATATACATTTATGTAGAATAAATAGGTAGGTAGGTCACGGTGGCTGTTTCTTATGAGACACACTTAGGCCTCAAGACCCGTTGTGATACCATCCACTTCAAATGTGTACGCAACACTGTTTTCTCAGCATGTGTTATAACACACATTTCAAACGTATGGGGAAAGGACGAAGGAGATCAACATTTGGAATATTTATATACATTTGATTTTTTATATTAAAAATTGAAATTGGATAAAAAAAATGGATCGCATACAATTTCTGATCAGACAAGTGTATAGGAAAATGAAAAATACTTCATCAATGAGCAAATTTGGTCGAACTTCCAGACTCGAAATATGTTTATGGTCTGCGTTCGAAAGTTGTCTCCAGCACTCATCATCACCCATCAGTCAAGTGTTCATGATTTCTTCATTCAAAACTCCATCTCCTTACATTTGCAACCATGCAGAATCACCGACTTAGGTTAGGTTGCGGTGGCTGCCTCTGTGAGAGACACACTCGGAGGCCTGAAAGGCCCATTGTGATAATCACCGACTTCTTCTAAAGTAACTCAAAAAGTGCTTAGCCACAATAGTTAAAGTTCGAAATGACACGAACTTTATGGTTTTTCTACAAGTTCTATCTAAAAGTCATTTCTACAAGTTTCTTCGTTAACGAAGTTGAAGTAATGCCTGAAGTTGCCATGTCCCATCTTAGGCTTCTCCGGTCTAAGCAGAGAACCTTTCTTGCTTCCCTGCCTAGAGGCTTTTAACTTAAGATTAACTGGAAGTTGTGCATTTGATTGTCTAATCTTATCTTCTTAGATGCAGCGAGCCTATCCAGTAGCTGACAGTCCTTTCCACAGAGAAACTGCTGAGATTGATCTTTAATCCGCAGAAATTATTTTCAGACCAGCTTTTACAAGGACGTTTGATAGGTCATTGTATAGGACCTACCAATTTGATTTTTATTGAGCGATTTATGATATTTTTATTGCATTACAAAGTAAACATGTTTCTAATAAGTATTGGGCAAAATATTTCGGAAATTTCCCTGTGGCTTTATACACAGTTCCTTTGTCCAAAAGGACGATTAGCTTCATCACAATCTTTCTGTAAACGATGCTCCATCTGTTCATGTAAACTAACATTTAACTTTGCAAAAACTTCTAATTCACTGCGCAACTTTGGAAACTCGAATTGTTGGTCGCTTCACAACTCTGTGTTATTCCACTGTACTGTGTCATCATTAGCCTTGAAACACTGTAGGCTCTGACTTGCACTACCCCAAACGTATTTAGTCCCGTACATAAGTTTACTGCATATTTAGAAACACAGGATCGACTCTCAGTTTCACACTTGATTCACACATCGATTTCACTTTTCTTAGTCAACGACATTGACTTCATTTAGCCATTTCGTCTTTTTACATTCAGCAACATTTTCACCGCAGCAACAACACTCAAAAAGAAATCACTTTACATTTGAAAGGTTAGCAAAAATTTTTGCCACCGTGTAAGTATGTTTCTTGAAGTTTTTTGTAACATTTTTGTTACATTTTTTTCTAATTTGTTTTTTTTTTAGTGCGGCATGAATTGCATCCCTTTTGCCAAGTGAACGTTCGACAATATTTTGCCAGAGAATGCATTCGATTTGCTTTAGCCCAAAAATATGCATTAATAATATTTAACCGATACTAATATATCGCATTTGCTTAAGCCGTGTACTTAATTTATTGGTTTTGTGTTGTTGTCTTTTTCTCCCTTTGCTCTTTCTTCGTCTCTTTTTTGCTCTTTTTTCTCAATTGCAGAACAAATGTGTGATGTCTAGCAAAAAAATGCCTGCGCAAATTTTCATGACGTCAAAGCCAAACACAAACTCAGTAACGTGAATTGTAACTAAATGTAATTGAAATTGTCAAACTAAGTGCAGCAAATGTAATTAATTAGCATTACATAAGAAAACAAATTGACAAGTACCAACTACCGACAACTAACTAACAACTAACTACGGTGGGAACACGCGAGTAGCGAAAAGTTTGCGTCGCCTGAGGCGTGAGGCGACCAAGTTTATTTAATTGACTTTAGTTTTAACGTTTACTTTGCAGAGCAGCATTTTTATTGTTAATTATTAAGTGCATTATGTGCAATTGGGTAAAATTTTCTAAATAATTTTTGGATTTTTTTAATAGTTGCAATTTAATTGATTGTATTTAGTTAATAATTAAGAGATCATCGGGTAGTTATTTTTTGACTATTATTATAGTTATTTATAATATAGTTAATAATTTTAAATATTTACATTTTAATTTTTAGGTTTTAAATGTTCAATAATTAATTTTAAATTTTAAATTCTTAATTTTTAATTTGTAATTTAAAATTTAAAATTTTTAGTTTTTAGATTTTAGTTTTTAGTTTTTAGTTTTTAGTTTTTAATTTTTAATTTTTAATTTGTAATTTTTAGTTTTTAATTTTTAATTTATAATTTTTAAATTTTAAATTTTTAATTTTTTGTTCTTAATTTTTAAATATACTTAATTGATTATTGATAGTTAATTTTATAATTTTGCTTAGTTATGATAGTAAAGTATTAATATTCATAACTAACATAAGGCACCGAGATATAGTTAAGTATAATTTTTTATCAATAATATATTTTTTTATAATAATAATTTATAATAATTTTCATTAGTTATGATTTTGCATTATTAATTAGTCAATACTAGCCAAAGAATTATAATTTAACTATACATAAATAGTTAATTAATGATTAGCTTATTATTTATGAGTACATAATAAAGTAGTGAAAACTGATCAATTATTTAAAAATTGTTAATCAATCAAATTACTTTGAAATTATTTTCTAATTAATTAGTTATTAGTTATATCGCCAATTTTAAATAAATAAAAATAAAATTAATTAATTATGACTAAACAATTACTTTTTATTTATTTTATTATTTATTCATAATTATTTTATATAACTAATAATATGGCATTAATTAACTACAAATTTAAATAATTGAAAATGACTAAAATTTTTTTAATAATTATACATACATATTGCAATAATTTCTAATTTGACAAAACTTAATTATGAACTGAACTCTTATTAGTTACTAAATATATTTACATAATTAATTAGCATAGTTAGTCATATATAAATCGATCTATCAAGTTTTAGTTTTAAGTTACTTATTAAGTGTAAAAATTTGTTTGCATTCATTTCTAATTTTCTAACAATTAATTATGACAGTAATAATTATTTATTATTTTACATTAATTTGTTATTTTCTAACCAATTAATTAATTTTTTTTAATTTCCTTCTAATTAATTATGAGTTGAAATATTTGTAACTACTAATTTAATTTATATAAATTTTTATTTAAATTTTAGTAATTAATAACTAATAGTCATGTAAATTCTAATTCTAATTATAACGAATTACATATATACTTTATTGTTAATTTGTATAACTAATAATTAGTCATTGTTTACTAATTATTATAATCTCAATTTTATATTAATCGTTATAGTAAATTATCTAATAGTTACGAATTTATTATTAATAAATTATGTCGCATTGAAATTGATTAAGTAATATTTGAATAATGAATAATAGTTGATTATTTATTATTACTTGAACAAGCATTAAATTGATTATTTGAATTTTTAATGCACAGTTATTATTCTTTTTTATTTAATTTATTATTATTATTTTTCATATTTATTTTATTAAATCATTATAATAATTATTAATCTTAAATTTATTAACTAAAACAATTAGTTGTCTAAATATGATTACTGATTAAGAAACAACTAATTACCAACTAATTAAGAATTAATCAGTAATTATATTTAGATAACTAATTTCAATTATTATTTAATTTATTTATTTATTTATTTATTTATTTATTTATTTATTTATTTATTTATTTATTTAAGCCAATCGTAATACAAAATATCTACAGGCTAGAAAATATACAAAATGTAACAACTTAAGAATTAGACTAACAATTGGACTAAGTATAAAACATATTAATTAATTCTTTAAATTTTTGTTTTGAAATGGAAAAATCGACATCATTGCTGCAAGCCAAATTATTTAATTGCATTAATGATCTAGCAAGCGATTTGTACCTACATTTATTCATTATAATATATAATTACTGATTAATCAATTATTAATTATATTTTGATGATTAATTGTCGACTAATTGTTATAATTAATAAATTTATAATGCATACTTTTATAATTATTTAATAAAATAAATATGGTAATAGTTGATAAATTGATTAATACGAATTAAAGATTTATTAATTATTAACAACTTTCAATCAATTTTAATATTTTATTTTATTGAACAATTTGTTTTCATTTTTTATTTTTTGTATTCATGATTCATTACTTTTATTAAATTAAAATGGAATTATTACAATTATTATTATTAATATAATTGTTAGTTAGTTAATTAATTAATTAACTAGTTAGTTAAAAAATTATTAACTATGAAAATAATTGTAATAATTGATTAATATTAATGTTGTTATTATTAATTAAATTTAATCAATTAAATTGAAATTCGTTACATATTAATTTCATTGAAAATCAATGCTTTGTTGTCTGCGATTCAATTAATTTTTTAGTAACAAAGTTTAATAATTTTTTTTTTTGCAATTTTTTAATTTTTGTTGTAATTCTAAAACCACACAAAAGCAAATAACTTGTCAACAAATATACATACAACTAAATTTAAAGCTTTATAATAAATACACAAAAAACTTTTAAAACATATTGTAAACTCAGTATGGCCACTCGATGTACCGAAAATCAAAACAAACTTTGCTTGAAAACTGCAAAAATTATTGTAAATTATTGTATTGTGAAAACACAACAAGCAACAAAATTTATATTTTTTAAAAAAGCATACACACACTCACACAGCCTGTGCACACTCGCACACACACATGTACATACATATACACCCATACAACCCAAACACCTATTGGCAGTCGAACAATAGCCAAGAGAGATTATATTTACTTACTTACTGCGCAATTACATTTAAAAAACTTAGAGAAATGGAATGTCGTATTTATTGTAATGAAAGCGTTGACACATAGACAAAATATATTTACAATTGAATTGAGGATATTCACATACAAACGTGCGCGAATAAAATTTACGTACTAATTCGTAAGCAGAAACATGAAAAATATTAGCAATTTTAACTATTCGAAAATACTAAAATGTGTCGAGAATTTGTTTGATGAATGAACATCGCCGATTTGGGCAACTAAAGTGACTATGTGTGAAATGACAGCATAAGGTACACAACTAAACTAATGATTTCCCTAAATGTTTCATTCAACTATGTAATTGAATTGAAAAACCGAACATAAAATAGCGCCTGAAGCTGGTCTCACTAAGGAATTAAGAAATATTGATTTCTCCTTTTTTGTACTACAATATTTATGAACGATTTTATTTAAAATAAATGTTGCGTATTTTGTAAAAAAAAAAAACAGTTTGTTATTGTCATTTTGATGGTTCGGGTCATTGTGGTTTGAGTGGCGCTGCCTCGGCGTCCAATTGGTGAATGAGCGCCATTTTGTTGTTGTTAGTGCTTTCGGTTAGTACGAGTCATGGATGGTAAACTCTCTCTATAGCCACTCCGAGAGATTAATGAAGGCAAGGAGCGAACCTTACGTAGGATAGTAAACTGACCTCCGTCTTACAGGAAGTATCCATCAGTGATCGAAAGAACTTCCGACTGGAAGACGGAATATTTGAGAGTCGAATTAAGACGCTCCAGACAGCCCCAGCTGTAGGGTGAAAATTGCTGCTTCCCATTTGGAGTCATCGGTGTAGATTTGAGTATCGCAATTATGATCGTTGTGACCTCTTTTCCATTCCATTGTTGGTTTTAAATATATGTATATATTTTTTATTTTTTTATTTTTAATTTTTAACTTTTAATTTTTAAAATTTTATATTATTTTTTAAGTTTTTGTTTATAAATGTTTAACTTTTTATTTGTTTATTTTTTTTATTATTATTTTATTTTTTATTTTATTTGCTTTTTATTTTTAATATTTAATTTTTAAAAACCATTTTTTTTTTGTTTTTAATATTCAGTGTTTTCTAATTTAATTAAAATTAAAGTTTTCAGCTTTTAATTTCAAATTTTTAGTTTACTTTTATCTTTTAACCTTTAACCTCTCAATTTTTAAATTTTGAATTTTAATTCTTGATTTAAACCTCAATTTTTAGTTTTATGTTTTTGGTTTTTAGTTTTTAAATGAACATTTTTAATATGAATTTTTTTTAATTAACTTACTAACTTAACTAGTGTGTGTGCTGAAGAAATACCCTCACCTTAAATTGAGGAGGTACCCGGGTACCCCAGTACAAATCGTGTGCAAAATTGTAACTTTTTTTTCGAAATTTTGCCGTTTCAGCTTAGTTTGAAAGTTGTCAGTTACATAAAAATATATTTTATGATTCGATATAAAAATGGTTTGGGTACCCGGGTACTTAACTTTCTAATTTTTAGTTTAGTTTTTTTATTTGTAAATTTTTAATTTTAATTTTAATTTTTAGATTTTCTTTTAAATTGTTAGTTTTTTAATTGTTAGTTAGTTAGTTTTAATTTTAAATTTCGATTTTATCAGGTCAGTCCATAAGTTCGTGCGTTTTTCTGAGGTCGTTTTAAAATAAATAAAAAAGAAGTTTCCAGTATTTATTTATCAATAATATATTTTCCTGCATTATTTACAATGTCATCCCAATATTTAGGCAAATTTTTAATTCCCTGCTCAAAAAATTTGTTGTCCTTGGAGCTCAAATACGCGTCGATATCCCTTTTCATAGCTCCTTTTGAGATGTAGTTCTTATTACTCATATAGGACTAAAGTCCGCGAAAAAGGTGATAATCGCAAGGTGTAATATCCGGTGAGTATGGTGGATGCAGCATTAGCTCCCATCCGAGCTCCTTCTGGTTGCCTAAGATCGGTCTTGCGTTAGGCGGTCTTTCGTTGTCGAAGTGAAACAAAACTTTGCGTCTATTGGCTAAAGACGGTCGATTTTTTTCAAGTGCTTCATTCAGCTTGGATAGTTGATGGCAGTCATTATTAGCTGTGATCGTCTGGTTTGCTTCCAGCAGATCAAAATAAACGATACCGGTCATATCCCACCAAATAAGCAGGAGAATCCTCTTGGGGTGAAGGCCATCTCTGGGAGTTGGTTCTGGTGTTTCACCTTATCTAACCACTGGCGTTTGCGAACAAGATTGTTGTAAACGACCTATTTTTCATCCTCAGTAACAATACGGTTCTAAAAACTCATTTCTCAGACGCTGCAGCAGCTGAGAACCCACATTCACTCTCTGCTGTATTCACACTCCTTGCGACGGTAAGTTTATGCGGAAGTTTATGCTTTGGAACCTTGTCCAATTGAACCAGGTGCCTGTAAACTGTTCCATGAGATGAATTTAACCTTCCAGCCATCATATCGACTGTCCAACTTGGCTCTGCTTCCAGGAGTTCCAGCAAGGCGCGGTCTTAAGGACCTCAGGACGACCAGAGCGTGGGGCATCCTCAACGTCACAATCACTACTTCGGAATTTGGAAAACCACTTTTTCGCAGTCTTTACACTCGCGACATTCTCCCAATGAGCTGCGTTTATTTCTGCAGCAGCAGTTTGTTGCATTTTTTCCACTTTTATAAAAAAATACAAAATATGCCTCTTATACTCGACCGTAGATTCCATTTTATTTTTAACAACGCGTGCTTCTATGCGTGATTAAAATCACTTGTTGAATGCGCAATACATCAGAGAAAATTAAAAAAATGCCGTTATCTCTCACGAATAATTTTTTGTATGCAAAAAGCGCCTATTCTGAAACTATTGGAAAAAAAACGCACGAACTTATGGACTGACCTGATAATATTAACTTTTAAAATAATTTTTAATTTTAAAATTTTAATTTTCACTTGTAAATGTTTCATTTGTAGTTTTTATTTTTATCTTTTATTTTTTAATTTTTGTTTAATACATTAATTTTTAAACTTTGTATATTTTTATATTTTTTAATATTTAGTTTTTAATTTAAAATGTTTGTTTTTTTATTTTTGATGTTATGTGTTTAATTTTAATTTCTATTTTCTAACTTTTGATTTTTAATTTTTAATAAATTTTTGCATTTTAATTTAGATTTTAATTGTATTTTGCATATTAATTTTATTTTACATTTTTATTTTAATTTTAATTTACATTTTAATTTTCATAACTTATAACTTTTAATTTGTATTGCCTTTTCAAGTTTTATTTTTCTTTTTAAGTAAAGTTAGAAAAGTTATACATTTTATTTTTAATTTTTAAATTTTAAGTTTATTTTTTTTTATTCCAGCTTTAGTTCTCCCTTCGCATTTTTTAATCTTTAACGTTTAGATTTTAATTTATATTTATTATTTTAATTCAAATTGCAGTTTTAGTTTTATTATTCTCAATTTTCAAGTTTCCAAGTATTAAACTTAAATTATTGTTTTAAATTATTGGATTTACTCTAAGCAAACGCCACATTACTGCAAAACAGTTTTTTGACTAAAAAAAATATTGAGGGCTTCTAAAGAATTTTGTACTAAGTCACAAGGAAATTGCCTTCTTCACGATGTATTTTAAACCACATGTAAAGGTTTGTAGCGGTTTTCAAACGTTGCGAAACGTTCTTTGGTCTACCAAGTGAGTCCAAGTAAGCAATTCAATCAGTGCATGTAATGTTCGGAACATTAGTCAATGAATCATCAGTAATTTCAGTCAAAAAGTTAAGTGTACAATTTAATGGTTGCTACAAAAACAACAGGAACCTTTAAGTGTAGCAAAGCAAGAACACACGCGAGCCAACGCAGGTCAGCAAATTTTCTATTTGTTGTAATTGAGCCAAATTGGTGTTGGTGTGAGTTAAGTGCGCCAGGACGTCGATATTCGGCATTATCAACCCCATACTTGCTTTCGCTTCACCCCTCAAAATAAAATTGTCTTAGTCATAGTTTCAAGTTTTTGTTTGTATTTGTTGAAATGTTTATTTCTTCTTCTTTAACTTTGCGCGTTACAAAATTACATAAATCTAATATTGAATTGCCAAATTTACACTTTTTATTTACTCTTTTTAAATAATAAATAAGTTTTAATACAAAAATCATTTTATTTATGAAAAAAAAAAAACTATAAAAATAACTAACGTCGACAAGCAGTGCTTGCTACAGGAAGAAACGGTTACCACTTATGTTAGACAAATTAGAGTTAAATTAACTAAATTGAATAAATTAAAGTACATTAGAACTTGCAAGGAAAACATACGAGAGCGGCAGTCATCAACTGTGGGAAGAACTTACGAGTACAAACTAAACATTGAAAAACATTGTCATTTTGCTCTACATTGAATGTCGTTTGTGAATCGATGAATGGGACTGCATTGAGGACGGACATTCCAGCTGCGCCACATGCTGCACACTCGCTGCCAGCTGCACAACAAAAACTTGACAACTGTGTAGCTGGGCAGATAATGTGTGCTGCGAGCTTAGATTCGAGTGGTTGCGTGAGTCTTTTTCGTTTATTGCCTTTTACTATAGATTTTCCGTATATTTAGTTAGTGTTCATATGACCACTTGAGTTCTCTTTATTCGACATGGGATTCGAGTCTGGGCGCTACAACATACTTTTAGGTATCTATGTACAATACATGTCTTAGGCGCTAATACTTAAAGCTAAAATCGTTAGAAGGAAGCTCCGGTCACTTGCGCTCGACACAGGCGCAAGTGTGAAGTGAACGCAAACGCTTTTGAGAAAGCAGTAATTTTCAATAAAACATTTTGCATGCCTCACTTTCAAGTTGGACTTCAGTGTTCGAGTTCGATTATGAATTTTATGGAATAAATATTATCCAATTTTGATGTATGCTTTCGATTGGTCTGCAATCAGTAGAAGTCCACCGATTCATATATAAAGCTAACTATTTCAATTTTGAAATTGAAGCCTTCTTTATCGGAATTGTGCAGTGACTATTTTCTACTCTCTCAATCTGAACATTACTTCAGATTGAATCGAGTTGTTACCCATGCAGACTCAGCTCAAATGCCCCCCTACCCCCAACTTCTAAGTCACCTTTACACCTCAATACTGTTCAAACTGCCCGACGACATGTTGTCGTTGTGGCTGCCAAGCCGATTGCGTTTGATCATGGCGCGCGCCGGCATCGGCGAACGCTGCACGCGCGGACTGCCCGGCACTATGGGTATGCCCACGCCACCGTTGTTGTTGTTGGCGCTGCCGGAGGTGCGTCGCGTGCGCCGCAGCGACGGTATGCGTGTGGGCAGGCCGTCGATGTTCATGGCGCCATCGTGCGGTTGATGCTGCTGCTGCTGTGGCGTCGGCACCGGATAGTGCAGATTGCGCGCGCTGCGCTCGAGCGTGCGGCGGTGCTGCTCCATGGACGGCGTCAGCGGCGGCGGCGGCGGCTGCTGGTACGTGTGGTGCGGATTGTGGTGGCCGTGATGGTTGTTGTTCTGGTGCGGCGGCACCGGCGGCGGATGCTGTGACGGCTGCTGATTGTGATGCGGTGCGTAGTCGCGCTTGTGCAGCAACGTGGGCGTGCCGGGCGGCGGCGTCTGGTGGTAGGGTTGCGCGTGGTGCAGCCCCTGATGCGAGCCCAGATGTGCCTGCGAATTATTCAAGGAATACGAGGGTGAGTGAGTATTGGTTTTGGGCGGTTGTTGTTGTTGTTGTTGTGCGAGGTGTTGTTGGTAGTGATTGGCAGTGGTTGCTGCGGCGGCCGCATGCGATTTACTTGTCACTTTTGCGGGGGTTGTATGGTTGGCTTTGACAGCTGCGGCGGTGGCGTTCGATTTGGTGGGCAATGGTGGCAGCGGCTTGGAGAGCGGCGAGTTCGGATCGGTGCTGTTGCTGCTGTTGCCGTTGCAGAGACTCTGCGCAACGGCGGCAGTGACTCCCTCACTGGCCTCCAGCGTCTCACAGGAGGAGGAAGAGCGCTGCGGCGGCGTCTGCTGCGCATCGGCATGCAGTCGTTCGTCACTGCTGTGTGCGGAGCGGTGCAGGTTGTTGCTGCTGCCGCTGCGACTGGTGTTCGGATTGCTGGCATTGGCGCTGGCACTGGCAGTGTTGGGCATGAAGCGCAGCTCCATCACGTTGCGATTCTAGAACAGTTCACGCTGATATTTCTAAGCTAGTAGCAAATGCCTAAGAGTCGCACTAGTGATACCTAATTAAGCGCACACATACATACATGCATACCGTTAGGGATAAATACAGTGACCTACTTAATAAAGTCATAAGACTATTTTTGTGCCATGGAAGCAAAGATGAGTTCGACTGCTGCGATCCGCACAATTTACAAAAAGTTTGGCAATAGTTGAGAGAGTAATGAAGCGACGCCCTTCAGCCAGTTGGGGTGCAGAAAGGCGCAAAATTCTACTGCGGCATTTCCATAGCGCTGTTTAAGGTTAGTGGGCAGTGTGGGCGAAACTTGCAAAAGCACAGCAAGGTTTCTAAGTATGTTTACTATATACAACAAATACTTAATCATACATACATATATACTGTACAAACAGGCGCGATCAGAATCAAAGCTATGGGACCGAATTTATAATTTTACATAAACGATTAAATTTTCTTAAAAAAAAAATTGGGCAGCTGGTCATTGCTACTCAGTAATAAATACTTTGAACCACAGATTGGCGTACTGGGAATTTAGATTATTATTATTATTATTTATTTATTTAGATTAGTCACAAAGTTTAAAAGCAAAAGTGACTAATGAAATTTGTTCTACAAACAATTTTGACCATAGCTGTTCACGTTTCGGTTTTAAATGGTAGTTAGTATAAATACAATGCATAAGATAAGGAAATGTATTTCATTTATGTGACTATAGCTTATAAAAGCTGATAAAGCCTGTCCCGATTGCGCTTGAATACTTTTACGCTTTAATGAAATGAATACAATGAAGCAGACTTTCTAGTACTAAAATTAGACTTCAAGGCAGTCAAGAGCGTTCTAAATATTTTTTAAGCCATTAAAGTTTAGTGACTCACGCCTCTTTGTAGTTTTGTCTACACTTCGTGCAACTCCAAAATTTGCACCAAATCTTATTGCAATTCCAGAAACAAATGTACATAGAAACATATATACAAATATTCATAAAATATTCATACACACAAATTTTGAGTCACATTTTAGCCTTAATGACCAAAAGTCCTAAATTGTTATTCAGTTATAAATTCTAAACCTTTTATACATTCCAGCATAAATGTAGTCTATACATATGTGAGAAGGCCTTAGAAAATATCAAATGACGTTACATAAATACGTATGTATGTGTACAATAATGCATAGTTTTCCATAAAAAGTGAGCTTAAAATATGAAATAATTTAAATAGTTAGTGCTGCAAGAAGAGTTGCACAGAAATTGCTTCACAATGATTGCCAGTTGCAATAAGTGAAATTGCATTTTTTGTGCAGCTCTGCTCATAGATAAATGTTTTTTTACAATAGAACTTATGTGAATGCCAAAAAGTTGGATTTGTTCTTTGTGTTTTTGAATTTTTGCCAGAAGAGTTGCATAGGTTGAAATAGTTGAGTATAAAGTTGAGACCACCAACAGCTGTTGAAACACATACAACCCCACTAAAAATCGACTAAAGTACAAGCATTTACAAAACATCATTTCCGTCATTGAAGGAAATTCGAAATTCGAAATTTTGTCCAGCCAAAAGTAAACCAGATCGTTAAGGCAAGAGAGCAGCCGTAGATACAAGTGCGACTTGGTAAGGCACCGTAGTGGTGCGTGCAGACGTCTGCGGCCTACATACCTTGTCGGCTTCCTGCGCCAGCGGATTCGGCGTTATGTTCATGCGCGGCATGACGCCGTTCAGCCGATGTCCTGACTTGTGGTGCGCCGACACGCCCAGCACCGAGGGCGTCACAAAGTCGGCCTGTATATGGTCCAGCTGCGGTTTGTCTTCATCTGAAAAAAGTGCCAGAAAGCGATTGAAAGATGTCAACTTTAAATAAACCACCTGTGCTGACTCACCTTCGGGCTGTGAGTTTTTGCGTCGCCGCATGCACAGACACGCCGCTATGGTGGCAATCAAGAGCAGAATTCCACCGCCCGCTGCGCCCGCCACCACCGGGTATATTGAGTTGTCCTCCTCGTTGGCCTTCGTGGGCGGAATTCCTGCCGGCGCTGCCGGTGACGGCGTAATGGGCGGCTCTGTGTGAGAAGCAACAATTAAAGTCAACAGGTCAGTTTCTACGGCGCCGCTATGCTCACTGTTCGTTTTGCCTTGCAATATGGCGCTGAACTCCGAGGCAGTCATTGCATTGAACGACTGCAGCTTGAACTCGTAGGCGGTGCCCGGCTCCAGCATGTCGATCTTGAACTTGCGCGTGTGCATGCCGTCAACTGTGGCCTTCAGATACTCGCCCGCCGACGAAGCGGGTCTGTAATAGGCGTAGAAGCCGTCGGCCACATTGGCGGGATTCGCCGGCAAGGTCCAGTGCAGCATGACGGCCGTCTCGGAGAGCGGCTCGATGCGCGCCAGCTCCGGCGCGGGCAGTGTGGCCTTGGACGGGCCCAGCGCAGCGCCGCGCTGCAGGAAGAACTTGGCGGACGTGTTTCCCTCCTTGTTGTCGTTGTTCGAGTAGACCGCTATGATGCGGAAGCGATAGTAGCGGTCTGGCTTGAGGCCGCTGACGGACGAGGTGAAGTTCTTGATGCCGCCTTCAAAGTTGCGATCGCGCTTGCCGTAGGGTATGTCCTCGTTGGTGGTCTGCCAGTTCTCGCGCGGAATCTTGCGCGTCGTGTCGCCCAGCATGCGATACTGCACCTTGAAGAACTGTATGGGCAGACCGTCGTTGCGCGGCACGTACCAGCGCAGCATCACCGAGTCGTCGGCAAGGCGGGTCACATTGGGCCGGGACGGCGGAATCATGTTGGCTGCAATTAGAAAGAAACACATTTCCGTTATTAAATGTTAATCAGATAATTTATGGGTTTTCTTGCACATGTATTACAAATGTTTTTCTATTCGTTGGCCCATTTGTCTTTGCTATGAAAGCCTTAAAACACCCGTAGACACTTTTCAAAGTCAATAAAACCAAAACAGGAAAGAATTGAAAACTCTCACAATTTCAAATTAAACAATCAAACTCAATCAAACTTCCGGTCGTAACAACAGCAAAATTATCTGTACGCGGCCAATTCATGCCGAAGAAGTCAAAGAAGAAACAAAAGAAAATCAAGGACATCGACTGGGCAGCCGATGCCAACTTTGACAAAAACCGCTCCATGGTCTACATTGAGCACACCACCGAGTGTCCCATATTCGCGATGAAGGCCGAAGAATTCGCTTTATGGCTGCAGGAGGAGGTGCCGGAGCGCATGATTCAGCTGGTGCGCAACAACAACAACAAAGTAGTGGCGCGGCCCGGCGCCTTCGAAATTAATTTCTCGCAGAATGCGCGCACCTCACAACACCTGCTCTGGTCGGGCTTGGATAAAGGACCGCCGCGACGTGACAAATTTCCACCCGACTACTACGAGCTTCTGCCAGAGATAGTAAAAGTACTGAAAAAGTTCTATCCAGACCCCACACTGAAGCCGCAGGATGATATGGAAATGGACAATGAAGGCGAAGTATACTAAAAATGCAACGGCAGAGTTAGGTGATCGCATTTCTAAAACAATACAATAACAAATAGATGCAGAAAATATATGAAACTTTTCAAATTCTCGGACAAAATTACTATCACAAAAAGCGAGATAAATCGCACTACAGTGGCGGCCGTACAGTGGCAATCCGTAGACGTCGACCGTTGGATAGCAAAAACACTCACAAATATTTTGCTTTCAAGTTGCGGTTTGCGCCCATGCTAAAACAGTGTTGCCTATCTCGCACACTCTCACACAAATGCCTTCTATTTCTATGCACATCTGGCAGCGCCAAGCGCCGTTTCCACTCTCTGCCATCGCACTCGCACCTATAGAGGAAAACTCAAAACATGGCTGACTGGCATCACTCGCCACTCGTCACTCGCACTCGTTTTCAGTTGCTCGTTGTGAGTGGTTTCGTGTGGTGTCTGAAATTTGCAGCAGTTTCTTGCTAGCTCCACAAAAAAATACTGCCGTAATTATTACAATAATTAAATAAATACATCTCAAATTAAAATTTTCCACTTGTGAAACATCTACACCTGGCAACGCCGCCTGCCGCTGAAAAAGAACATTGTTTATAAAAAGTGTAATCAATTGAAAAAACCAAAAAAGTTGCGACGAGCGCAAAAACGCAATTGAGAAGAAAATTTTCGAGCCAAAAAACAATAGCGGAGCTCGGCGCAGTGTTTTGCTGCTTTGTTGAATAGCAAAAAGCCGAGTTTAGTGAACGCGCTGAGCAGCGACCGCGCCTCCTTCGGATAGTGCACCCACCAGCGTCCGTTCGCGGAGTGCAACCATAGCAAAGAAACCACATCAAATGTCCAACGCTGGCGGCGGAGGTGGCGGCGACGGCACCGTTGTGGTGACCAACGTCACGGGTGCGGGCGATGAGCACAGCGCTGCCAATACGTCCGGCAGCAGCGGCGGTGTGGGCAAGAGCGGGCAGCTGTCGTTGACGCCGCGCTTCACGCAGGAGGAGAAGGAGATACTCTACAGCCTATTTCATCAGCACGAGGAGGTCATCGATATCAAATACCGCAAGAAGCAGCGCAGCAAGTACTCGGTGCGCGATGCCTGGGAGCAGATTGTGCGGGAATTCAATTCGCATCCGGGCGTTGCAGCCATGCGCAACCTGAAGCAGATTCAGAAATTTTGGCTGAACGCGAGGTAAGCACAAGCGGCATACACCTTTCAATGCCGGACAGAGCTGCTTCTAAGGCTTCCCAGCTGGAGCGCCGGGATGCACACGTTTTCTTGTCGTCCAAATATCGAACATCTGCACTGTCCATAGTGCCACCTTTGCAATCGGCCCGCTGTGCAACCGCCCCCAGCAACAGTGGAGTGCAGCGTGTTTGGGCATATTCGCGCTGCACTTGCACCTGTTACTTAAGCGCCAGTCGAGCGGTGAAACAAGTGCGAATTCCCGCAGCCATAGTGATTCGCACTCACTTCTGGCATGTGGTAAAAGTATCTCACAGCTGCACAACTCACAACAAACCGAAATATGCTTAAGTAGTTTCGTTGTTAACTTGGCAACGTACTCAAAAACCAGCACAAGCAGTGATGCCGAGCCGTCAACTCGAGCGAGTTTAAGCAGTCAGCGAACGAGCAAACAACTTTGAGATATACAAAGTGCACATTTGGCCTGTCGCCGTTGTGTTAAAGAAACAGCGGCACGTCATCGTGAAAGTATCTGAGTAACGTGCCGTCCAACCAACCAACCGGCTGTCCGTCCGCTCACCATCATTCGTTCCCGCATCGAACACAGTTGATTCACCGCTCTTGCACTCGCCGTTCGAGTGCAATTAAAAATGGCGGCAAACGACAGAACGAAATTCTCAACCGCAGTTTGTATCTCAAAGATACACGGGACAACGTACACGGTGCGGCATAGGTACACGACTCATAGTTTGTGCCTTTTGTTGTTGTTGTTGGGCCCTTAACGCCAGCGATAACATTAGTTCCAAGCGTTTTTCGTTTTTCCTCATTCATATTTTCTCCCTCTGTTTATTCTTAGCACAGCAAAGTATCTGAACGTTGCGGATTCTCGACGGGGTGCGACGAGCGGCAACGGCTGCGAGTACAGTTTCGAGTGCGCGCCAACGACGGCACTCAGATCTTGTGCTCTGCCTCGAACTTTCGCTCGTCACTGCGGCTGATGCTTCGAGTGCGTTAGCCGAGGCAAGAAATACCGGTTTTTGTTGTTGTCTTCGGCCTTTGTGTGCAAAAAAAGTGTGACCAGATTGTTGGTGCTGGATAATTGGATTTTCGATGAAAACTACTTGATTTTTGAGCCTAAAAATATCACAGTTTTACACATTAAAACAAATGAATTAAGTTTTCAAGTAATTGAGAAGAGAATTAGGCGTTGATTTGTTAAGTTTTCCAATTGAATATTAGTTGATTTTGGGAATGAACCATTTAAAAATATAATTTTCAACAGAAATTCAAATTCTTTTGCAATATATTTTTCGTTGTAATATCCACAACACTAACGACAAATAAAATTCTAATGTGAGTCGAGTTAATTGATTCTGTAACTTTTCTATTCTATCAAAAACTAATCCAGAAACAATTCAAATCTATATTTCGTTCTATCAAAAATTAAGCTTGAATTATAATTAAGTTTTCCCTCCGGAATCTTGTTCGTATTTGCTAACGAGTTTTCTATTGCTTCATTAATTTTCAGGCTTCGCAAGCAGTACCCTTTTCGTACGAGCAATCAGAAGGGCAACAGCAATGTCAACGCTGTCAACAATGGCGCACAACAACAAATGGTCAACCATGCCATCAAGGACGAACCCGACTTTCAGATCTCGGCCAACGAAACTCCCGAACACAATGCTCAGACGGAGGCTTTCGAGGAGATCGAAATGGACAGCGGCACTGTCACACAGCTGGAAGATGACCCCATCGACCCGCAGCCGGGCCAGCAGCAGCAACACCATCATCAGCAGCAACAGCTGCAGCAGCACGTGCACCAGCACCAGCAGCAGCAACAACAGCAACCCCAGCCCACCACCATACAGACGCAGCAAATAAGCGTCGATCAGATCAGCGCCGAGAAGCTGACGCTCAACGATCTGTTGCAGTTCAAGACAACGCGTCCCCGCGAGGACATCATCTTGCAAATCAAACATCCCTCCGATGCCACTGGTAGGTCACTTGTGACAGCAGTTTGAATAATTTGCCATTACAATTGTATTTTCATTGCAGCAGCTCAAATCACCATCCCCTCGCCAACGCGCATCACCATTCCCACCCACCAGCCGCAGCAGCATACCATGGCCACCATCACCACCAACGGCTACAATCAGCAAATCATCAGCGAGATTAAGCCGCAGCAAATTACGCTGGCCCAATACCAGGCGCAACAGTTGCAACAGCAGCAGCAACAGCTGGCGCAGCAGCAGCTAGCCGTTGCCGCACAACAGCAACATCAGCAGCAGCAACAACAGCAACAGGTGAAAATGCAACTGCAGTCGCCAGCGCCGCAACAGTTCGCCACCGCTACGCCCACCTTCACTTGCACCACGTTCAATGCGCTGCCCGTTGCGACACCGGCTCCGACACCCACCACCACCATGACGCCAGCGCCGGCCACAGCCAACGCTGTAACAGTGGATAACTTTGAGGAAAAACTCAATTATTTTAAGCTGAAAGAGGCTGAATTGCGTTTCAAAGAGGAACAAGTGACGCTGGAGAAGAAGAAGATCGAACTGAATCGCGCGCAGGAGGACCTGAAACATATACGAGAGGTGCATCGACTGCAGGTGGAGGAATTGAAAATGAAAATTCGCATACTCCAGGAGGAGGAGAAAGTGCTGCGCAAAAATCAAACCGGCCTGCACACGTAAGCAGCCACTGGCTGCCGTTAATGCTGGTGTAAATCTTTAGTACACACTAAGTTAATTTAGTTTAAGTGTAGTTGTTAAATTTTAAATATTCTATTTAAACTGTCCCCTTTTCTAACTACTGTATTATAATCAAATTTGAGCGCGAAAGTGCTTTTGGATTTTATGCGAAATGCCATTTCTACCATTTACAGTAGACATTTGTAATTTACTATTTTTATGTGAACTCCTAACAAAAATACACAATTTTAGTATTCGAAATGTGTGCTGTGTTTATGCCGAGACTTTACAGTTTGTAAAGCTATACAGAATAGAAAAGTCTGGTACTCACGCATCTTCATGTGC
The DNA here is from genome assembly GCA_963971225.1 of Melieria omissa. Taxonomy (NCBI): domain Eukaryota; kingdom Metazoa; phylum Arthropoda; class Insecta; order Diptera; family Ulidiidae; genus Melieria; species Melieria omissa. Next base: position 45,962,048 of record OZ020268.1, on the reverse strand, counting down.
TTCCGTTTGCCTTTATTCTTGTTGCCGGAATGTTCGTACGAAGAGCGAATGGGCACGTTGCCCAGCGGTGCCGAGCCAACTTCACCTTGAATCTGTTTGGGATTCACCTGCAGAAGACTGCCCTCACTTGTCTGAAAATTAATTAAATCACATAAATAAATGTAAACATTAATAAAAGGTGATATGAAGTATTAAAAAATAGAAACGTTAATAAAACGTGACATAAAGTATTAAAACAAACATGTGGATTACAAAATAATTGAATAATTTATAAAAAACAATTGTGTAATATTTGCATACATTATAGATAGTTATAGAAACGATAAATCAGCTAATTTTATAAAATAGCATAGTCAAATGAGTAAATATGTATCTCCAAACAATTACTTATAACTCGAACACATAAATGTTAATGAATGTCTGCATTCCATTTCTACGTACCTCGCCCACTTCGTTCTTTGCGAAGCACTGCACAATGCCCGCATGACGCTTCTGCACACGTTTAATGGTCAGGCGATTGTGTCGATCCAGGATGGTCTCATTGTCCCGCGACGTATCCTCGCCATTGATCAACCAGTAAATGTTCGGAAAGGGATTACCCGCTGCTGTGCATTCCAACTCCAGAAAGGCACCTTCGTTGGTGAGCGTCGTGGCGGGACCGTGCAGTATTGTCGGCTCCTCGAGCACAACGAATTTAATGATCTGCACCAGTGCCGGCGCTATGCCGTTGTCCAGCCGGCACACGTACGAACCCTGGTCCTCGGGCCGCACGTCGGTGATCTGCATGCCGTACGGCAGCTTCTTGGTGCGATTATTGTAGATGTTCACCACATTCGGACTACTCCAGACCGCCTCCGGTGGCGGAGAGCCCACACCGGGACACTCGAGCACCACGGTTTCGCCCGGTCGTGCCGTCAGCTGCGACGGTGGCTGTATGAGAAAGTAGGGCGGCGTGCGCTCGATGTAGTCGACGCGCACATCGATGCGCTGCGGCAGCTTCACCTCTACGCCCGTGATTGTGTTCATGGCCGAGCAGGTATAGTTGCCCGAATCCTTTGCCGAGACCGAGTTCAGTATGAGCGCACCGTTCGACGAGGGCAGAACGTCCGTCTGCGGCATTCGCTCGCCGTTGCGGTAGAAACTCCACAGCGCTGGCGGATTCGAGGTGACGGTGCCGCAGCGTATGAGAATGCAGTTCTTGGGCGCAACGCTCCAGCGAATTGCGTTGCGGCTGTAGCCGTTCGAGTTGTCAATGCTGATGGACACGAGCGTGAGGCGCGCCGACGTCGAGGCAATGGCCGCCGAGCCAAACCAGGCCACGCACTGATAGTCGCCCAGCGTTTCGGCGGACACGAAGACGCGCAGCTTCGAGGTGCGATCGTCCTTGGTAATGTTGTAGCCGTTCTGAAAGCAAACACAAGCAGTTGCAATTTGTTAGTAGGGACATACAAATGGTCAGGGGGAGTGGCGTTCGTACTGACCTTCAGGTAGTGAAACTCGTTGGCGTCGAGGTTGCGTGCGCTTGCGTTCCGAAACCGCCACTCTAAACGTTCCGGCGCCAGGTTCAGTTCGCACTCGAACACCACTTCGTCGCCTTTGGGCGCCACCGCGGATTCCGGCGAGCGCACAATGTGCACGCCCAGCGAGGAGGACTGTGTGGCGGTTGCGGGCGCAAACTGTTGACTCAGCTGCAGCAGCCACAGCGCCACCAGAGAGGAGGCGCACAAGGACAAACACGATGTCGACGACGGATGCGTTGGCGACATATTGCTGACAACAATGCTGCGGCCGAGCGATAAAAAATGCTGCTTTCCAGGGAGCTGCAATGGAAATGGAAAAAAATACAAACAATAAATCGGCTGATAAATAATTAATCAGGTCAGCGCTGGTCAAGTGCGAGAACACTGACGCAGGCGGAAGGCGAGCGCGTGTGCGCTTCTGACGACGCCGATTGCAACAGCTGCTGATGTGGCAGCTTTTTTACGGTAAGCTGGGTATTTTTTAGTTTTAAAACAACAACAACAACAGCAGTGATAACAACGACAACCACCACTAGGGGAACACAGAATCACCGCTTCAAATGCATAAATCAAAACTGCAGCCGCAATCGAGAGGAGTAGGTGCCTCGTCCAAATGAAGATTGAAGGTTGTTTCCACTTCTCATCGATGTCTATCAGCGCCAGCAACAGCATTCCAATCGATGCGACTAGCAATAACAACAACAACGAGGGCCAAGTCAACCCGCAACACAGTGACAGGTTAAAATTAGATTGCAGGACTCTGTGCTGCAGCAGCGGGTGACTGCAACACATTGGCAGAAATTGATGGGAGAAGTGTTGCTGTAAATTCGTTGCTCATGGCAAGCGGCGCGACACAGCATGGAGCCCGGTGCCTGTTGCGCATTCTGCATTCTTCTCGTTTATGCTTTCGATTGCTTGCGCAGCGCGTCGTCGGTGTGCAGCGCTGTTGGCGGTGCGTCAACCTGTTGCTGCCACATGTTGCAATGTTGGCAAATTTATGCATCTGTTGTCGCATTGTTCATGGCAAACTGTGCGGAAAAACTATTTGCCGAGTCGCTAAATGTAAGCAATAAGTGACGGGGAGGGAGGACGTAGCAAGACGTGGAGATGCGTAAAATCAATTCTTGGGAGAATCGATTGCATCAGTGCTGGTCGGGTACGTTAATGGTTTGGAGGCTACAGCGGAAATCAGTAGAAGTCAGGCCGAGCGGTGTTCACACTTGGACCATTTCGAGTGTAAGATGTCTAAAAACCGACTACAGGAGGTCGATTTGAGATCAGTGATCGGTCGATCATGTCATGTTCACATTGAAACCAAAGCGCATGCGAATGCTTCTTCTTACTGGATCAACACTTTAGGGGGCATTACCCTTATGAAAATAAATCGTCGTCAGAACCGACATCGAAAAAGGCAATTTGAGACCAGTAGTCAGATGATCGGGTCGATTAGAGTCAGGGAGGCTTTCCACCTATGAAAATTATAACATTGTGTCAATAATAAAACCATCAGTGTTGATTGAACACTTCAATGTTTTGGATCAACCTTAATTCGAAGAACCGCAAGAAAGCAATTTGTGATCAGTGATAAGGTGATCGGGTCGATTAATAGTTTGGAAGGAGCTTTCTACCTATGAAAATTTTAACATTATATATGAGACCATCAATCGTCAATGTTTTGCAGTAAAGAACCGACATTAAAAAGGTGATGTGAGATCAGTGATCAGGTAAGTGGGTTGATTAACTGACATTCCTCTGATCAAAATTATAACATTATGCTAATTATGAGAGGCGTACAGATGGGGGAGACATAGAAAAGAAGTTAGTTTCCTTCAAACTTTAGTTTAAGTGTTTGAGACTCCCAAAAGCGACATGAATACGGTTTTAGGGCAAATAAAGATGTTGCAGATCAGGTAAAGATTAAGATGCACTAATGCAGCTTTTGGGCGATTTTTTGAGACACCAAACTGTGATCGTTCTAACAAAGGTCACACCTAATGTACTGTCCAGATCATAAAAAAATACTCATATATTTTTTTTTAATCGTTTTCCAGAACCGATTTCAAGTATTGCAGAACTTATTGTAATCAAAACTTATTCGTATGAATTTGACTATAACTTCAAAAATAAAATAACAGTCGAGTTTGCTTAGCTGTAAGTAGCTTCTTCAGGCCTTTTAGTAGCAGGTAACCGGTGTTTTAAGTTAAGCTAACTGAAAATACTTCCAATTAAGCGTATTTTGGGTAAGTGAAAAGAAAATATATTCTGATTCCGAAATTTTCGCCAACGGCCAACTAACAAGATCAGCTGATCCACTTATCAGGCATGTAATAATACGACTAAATAGTGCTACTATTTTCAAATTATGAAATTTAAGGCAGCATTTTTTACTCACTCAGGCGGAGTTGAAATTGTGTAATTTTATGTTTTGAAATCAAAATATTCCTTTACTTATGAAACCTTTTCAGTCATGGGAAGTTTCAGTTAAATGAACTAATTTTCAGGAAAAATACCAAACAAAAGTGGGACTTGGACTTATATTTCAGTTAAACGGATTTTCCAGTTAAGAGGTTTCAGCTGTATTTACTTTCAAAAAAAAGTGAAAAGAACCGGTCAACTGACGATCTTCTGCATCTTCCATATTCAACGAAATAGTTTTTATTACCAAGAATTTTTTTTCGAACAAACATAGCTTCCGCTTTTGAACCTCAAAAATAACTTCAATAACTTCAAGAAGGCAGGTAAGCTGGCTGGGCAAGGAGGCCACGCATAGACCCTATTGGGTCCCTAGCGATATCAGTTGGAGCTCCTTAATGTTGCGTATCGACATAAAAGTGATCGGCGAGAGTGCGGGTGTTCCTAGCGAATACCTTCAATAGCTTTTAAAAAAATGTGAAAACTTGAGCGTTACTTCAGAGCCCAAAACCTAATTGACGCTGCTTATCGGGTCGGAGTAAAAACATAAAATTGCCTGCAATTTGTGATTTGCTTGAACCATTTTCTTGCCACTTGTGATATGTTAAAAACAGAAAAATAAATAACAAAAAGGTCTGTAAACGTTGCATGTAGCTGAAGTTTTTGCGTATCAGCGACGGCGGCAAAATGCAAAAATAATCAATTCTAATCAAGCACTACACAGCGCTGACGAGTCCTTCGAGGGGCTTCGAGCGCAACGCAGCCATGACTAGCGATGCGAGGACAATAACAGCAACAACAAGCGGCGCAACATAGCATGAGATACGCATCTCAAGTAGATGCAGATGAGCAGCCGCCGATATTTTATGAGCATTTTTGCACTTTTTCAATAGGCAATGCCAAAAACAACAAAAACAACTACAACATACGCTCATAACAACCACTTGCACAACGACAACAAAGACGCACGTTCGTGTACACACGAGACCCGCGTGTGTTGGACTGCAGCGGCCGCCGGGGCCTTAATACGTTTTTCACCTTTCAATGGACGTCGCGTCTGTGATGATGTCAAGTTGGCAAGTCGGCTGGCAGGTACGTAAGGCCAGCGCGCCGTACGCCCCTGCCAGAGTGACCGAAGTGGCAGCGGCGGCGCGAGTACAAAAGAAAAATTCCATTTAAAGTGGAGCTGCGGCCGGACTGTGTGCGGTGTCGTTGCGTGCATTTGTGTGTGTGTGTGTGTGTGTGTGTGTGTGTGTGTGTGTGTGAGTGAGTGAGTGAGTGTTGCAAAAACCTAAAAGCGAGGCGAGGCAAAACAGAAAATTGGGATTTTAAATGGGCTGATTGGGGTCCGCTCTGGTGTGGCGACGACGACGACAGCGCAGACGGCCAGACAAGGCACGGCCAGGCGTAGCGCTCCAAAGGCGCAGCTCGGCGCAGTACGACGCGGCGGTAATGGGCAGCGGGTATGGCGTGGCGGCTGCCATGGATTTTGATATGCCAGATCAACAGGACTCGAGTTGTTGTTTACGCTGTGCACTCGGCACTGTGTTTCTGTTCGTGTGGCTTTTGCTGTTATTGTCATTGGGTTCTTTGTTGTTGTTGTTGCTGGCGATAATGATGCTGACGATGATGATGACGTTGCGATTGAGGATAACGTGGCGCGCTGCTGCTGTTGGTGATGTCGTTGATGGTGCGATTGTGGCGATTTTGATGTGATGCGTTGATCCGCTGATGTGCGCCGATGATGCGCGACGATATGTGCGGAGCGGCATTGTTAATGGGTGTCATTATTCTTTAGTGTTTGAAAGCGGAGCGAGCTGAGCGCATTTTTTCGGCGCATTTCGTAAATTTGCACAGGTTGCTGTACTTTTATTTTTATTGTTATTGTTACTGTCGGTGACAGTTGGACTGGAATGAATGCGGCGGCGACTGGTGGGGCTCGGTGGTTGCGCTTTTAGACTTCCTTGAATTACGAATAAAGCGGAGTTGCAGAAGGAAATGCGGGTTTGTTGGGTTTGGAAATATTAAAGTTTTCAAGTCCAAAACTAGACGGAATTGTGTAAAATAATAATGACACAAATAAAGATATAAAAAAGAACTGCGCAATTCTTGTTATTTGACTGTAGTCAGCAGACCATTTGGTGTGGGTATTCATTGGGAACAATTGAGAAAACAACGAAGAACATAACTAAGTAAACTTTTAAACCATCAGAAAAATCCCACTTCATAAAAACTAAACTGAAATATTGAAAGAAAGTTTGGAGAAGTAAATTAGAAACAAGAAAGGAACAGATTTGTTGTTAAATAAATAATAAATAATGAATAAAAAAACAATTTTTTTATTTTGGAGTTTCTTCCATAATTGGGAACTTTCGACTTTCTAAAAAATGTCTTACAAAAACCAGCCATTCAGTCGTCAATAGGTTAATATCGAAAATTTGAAATCTTGACATAAAAAATACATACAACTTGAACTCAAATTTTGAAAAACCTTCGCTAAGACGCATTTTTATAAATTAGGAATCTAAAGGAGCAAAATATAGGTTAAGGTGTTGCATAAAGAAATGTGATTTCATGGGCCTATAGACTTCAAGATTGGTGAACACACTTGATATTAAAAATAATTCGACACGTGTTTTTTATTTCTATTTTTCCTTTGAAATCTAAAGGGGTAAATCAAGGGTTAAAAGTTTCTATGGAGAAACAAGATTTTTTTGGGCCTTTTGAGTTCAAACTTGGTGCGAGTAATTCAAATGTGAAACGATACGTGTGATACGTGTTTTTAATTTTTTCGAAAATCAGAATTTTACTGGATCAATTACAGATTAACCCATTCCAGCCGGATGGGGTGAAATTTCACCCCCTGGAAAGGTGATTTTCCTTTGGCCCCCCTGACTAAATGTGTTATGCGATTTGGCTGAAATTTTGGCAGAATGAATTGGAATAGATGCAGGTTTATTTCGTGTTTAATAATATTGAAGAATTGTGGCATTAAGTTATCCCAATCCGTGTTTAAAGTTGACTAACTTTTTTTGTTTACTTTATCGAGAAGTTTAAAATTCTTAAAAAATAGTAAATATTGGAAATTCCAGCAGTTTTCTCTGGAGTATGTAGTGCATTGCCCTGCCTATCTTCTGTGAATTTTTGGTATTGCTTGTACTATCTACCTGTGTACAATGAATGATTTTCCAGAATGGGGTGAAATTTCACCCGTCCGGCACCAGGTGTACCGAAGTTTCAAAAATTGCGCGTTATTATTTTGGTACTTAGAAAAAGAGTTTTTGGTACTTAGAAGAAATTTTTAATATTGTAATAGTTTTGATATCAATAAAATCAATGTGTTGTTCGTTTGGTCGGATTTTCACCATTATGATAATTTTCGAAACAGTTTTTTGTATGCAGGCACACGTCACACTGCATGCATGCAAAGAAGGTTTTTCCTTAGCAATGGTTGCAACGACGGTATTTGTCTCCTCGTTGTGGTAAGTAGCCAATCCCATCTTTCCGAACTCGTTTTTGACTTGGTGTCACTGTGCTAAATGATCTCTTGGATTGTACGTTCCGTTCAATTGGGGGCAACCAACTCTTAACAACATCACGTCGAAGCTCGAATTGCGCCATCGGCTTGCTTTTATTAAAATTTTGAAGCAAACAATGCAATTTCCAGGCGTTTACCGCATCTAACACATTACTTATCAAAGGCCAGTACCATTTTTTTTCACGAACCCGGATTCTGTAGTTTGCAATGCCTTTATCTACTAAATCAACTCCACTCATTCGTTGGTTGTATGTAAAAATGGGAATATGGTTGGTCAATGAAAATGTGCTTAGATTGCTTACGGTCATATCTTTTAGCTCTATGTATTGGGTGACTCCATTACTTCCATTACTCCGGCTACCTCAGATGGTAAATTTTGATCAGTGTCGTTGAACACAAGTTTATCATCGTCGGTCAAGTCAATCACACGATCGGGTGGTAAAGCACTACGTCTATATCGTCGGCTCAGCCAAGACTTGCGATGTCTTCGTGCTCACTCCATTCTTCCTCAATTATGTCATTTATTTTGAAGGTGCTCAAAACTTCACATCTGCGAATCATTTTCATTGATTTTTCGTTAATTCTCGCCTTCATTTATAATTTTACGTGCAAAACATAGAATAGAAAACCGTCATTTATTTTGGCCCCATTTATGAAAGCTGAAGACCTCAGCTACTTTTTTTTATAAGAGATAGTCCTTTCCATAATTAAATAAACGTAAAAATAAAAATAATTAATTATATCGGAAATTTTCAAGAGGCAATAAGAAGTCAACCAAGCTTCTTGCAATATATGGATATTTCGGCACACCTGGTGCCGGATGGGTGAAATGTCACCCCCTCTATATCTCAGGTGCTATATCAGGTAGATACCTGAATTTTTGTGTATAACTATTCTAAGCACCCCTTACCAACATATGTAAATTTAGACAAAATTCGCTGGCTAGAACTATATGCAGGCAGTAATGGGTTAAGGTGCCATAGGCTTAAATTTTCTATAAGGAAACATAATTTTAGAGACCTGTTGACTTTAAATATGATCAAAACACTTGCAATTAGAAATAATTAGACAAGTATTTTTTCATAAAAATCTGATGGGACAACAAAGGGTTAAAACAAACAAGATTTGTTGGCCCCATTGGACTCGCGGTCCAACGCACTAACCAACTGAGCCACGGGGCCCTGCAAGAATCTTGTATAAAATTTGCATCTGAAAGCAGATACAAAAAAGTCCTGGCAAGTGCTGCCAAGTGATCGATCGAAGAGTGTTAGATTAGTTAAGGTCAGCTACATGTTCAGTAATGTCGACTATTCAATATTCTCATGCGCCTTTGAGACAAAATTCTCAACTTAATATACAAACCCAACAAGACTTTCAGATAAAATGTCAAAAAAGTAGACTGTAATAACACAGGGGACAACAATAACACAGGGACATAACAACCCCAATATGGGGTATGAACAAATGATGTCGAATAGCCAGACTGCAATTTAAAATATTTTAAAGACATCTACGATCTCAGAAGTAGTTGCCCTATGTCGAACTCTTCTAGATGGTTCATTAATTTATTTAATGATTTAAGGGAAATATATGGAAATTGCAACATAAGCAAAAAATTCCACTTTGCTTGGATAAAATGACTATTCGCTCATCCATCCTCAAGGAAGTCAGCTAGAGGAAGATACTCGCAGAAGAATCAGCCTTAGATTTTGCTCCAAACTTACTAAAGCACTATTATAATTGAGTGGATAGCTCATTAGCACCGGGTCGTGGGGTTATTGATAGATCACTGCTTATATGTCTGGAAGATTGGAACTTTTCTCACAGTTGTCCCAATGAGGAGATGACATGGCTTTGACCAAACACAATTATTTTATTTTCAATTACTGGTTTCAATGTATTTTTTAATCCATTCGTGTTTTTATTTATTAAGTAATCTAGAAATTAAGTTTTGGAAACCTTCTGACGAACGAAATATAATTTTAAGTAAAAATTTGTTTTTTTTTAATTGTAGCTTTAGTTGTGCTGGCTTTAAAGGTTTTTAAAGCATAATTCCACTTTTTAATAAAATAAAAGTAGTTTCATAAAAATAGCTAAACGCAGTTCACTAAATGGTTAAATAATCTTTGACCTGAAGCGTGCGTAATAGAAGCGAATTTGTTTCCTTTCCTTAGGCAAATTCTGGGTTGCGCAGCGCAATTATTGTGCACGGCAAACGTTTTATTCAAGTGGCGCATATCTCGAACCGATTACGGCCATTACGCAGTACACTTTGGTTGGTGTGGTTTTTGCTATGCTGCGCCGCAACATTTAAAAGTCATAAAAATTGATGAAGTGCTGCCGTTGCCGTCGCCGCTGCCGCTGCGGCAATTGTGGCAGTAAAAGTTGCACGGATCTTTTTTGCGGCCACTTGTCGGCCGTTTGCCTGCTGCCTGCTGCCAACCTGTCCACTTGTTGAACGGCAGCGTCGACTGGGTTGTCGTCGCTGTTGCCGCGACCGCTGCCGCTTCGAATGCCACTTGTTTTATTATTGGAATTTCGTAGCAATCCAGTTTCCGCCGGCACATTGCCAGCCCACTGGGTTCCGACCAGCTTCCATGCAGCTGTCCGTTCGGTTGTCTGTTCCCTTTTTGCTGCCGCAACTGCGCTCGGAAAAAAATTCCGAACATCTGATGCGCGTATTTAAAAACGTGTTTAAAGCGTTGATTACGATGCTGCTGGCCGTTGGCCACTTCGGCGGCTGCAGCGCTGCTCTTGCTGTCCTTTTTGCGAACGTTTTCTGGACGCTTTTCAGCGCGCGCTGCCATGGATGCGAATTCTTGTGCCAGACGAGAGGAATTTGTTGCGATGCCAACTCGACAGCAACAACAACAACAGCATGAAATAATAACAATAAAAGAAGATAATGAAAACAGCAGAAGGAAAAACGCATTTTCGATGTTTTTAATGTTTGGTTATTAATTTTTATTGCCAACCAGAAATTTTGTTGCTGCTATTGCGTTGCTTTGCGATCGTAAATCAAAGTGCTTTGGACTGGCTGCCACTGCCACCGTTGCAGCCACTGGCCGCCACTTACGGCACACTGCAAATTGTACGTTCCGACACCCGTGTTTCGGCGGTTCGTCGATATTTTCACCTCGTTGCGCTTTCGCGCTGCTCGAAGGTGGAACACGTTTAATGGCCACGCTGCAGCGAGGATTTTTCTAATTGCTTCGGCTGCGGGATAATACGAGATAAGTGCAGCGGCGTCCTTCAAGGCCACTACCGCTGGGGGGCGGGGGGCTGTGGAGTTGACAGCAGCGACGGCGCCAAACAGCAATTAAATCGAATGTAACTCGCACAGCAACTACGCCCAGCGCCAATAAAACTGTCCGCGAAGCCAACAAGTGTAATTTAAGCACAGCAAGAAGTTAATCCTTTTAGTAGTTGTTTAAACCTACTGAGCATTAGGAAACTATAACTTTGGGAGATTGTAGATTTTTAAAATCCATGCAGAGTATAGAACTTTACATTTTGAAGGTTGCTGAAACGGATCTGCACAGAGCATATCAACATTAAAAATGGCTGCTCCAATCTGTTAAAAAAACTTTCCCTCTACAATCTATTTTTGATCATAAGTTTTCCTTCTCAAGTCATGTCAATTCTACCATTTCCAAATCCTATGCTATGTTAGCTTTTGTTAAACGTAATTCATCTGTGTTCACTGATCCGCATACCTTGACTGCTACTCTACACCTCTTTCGTCCGATCTAAATAAGAATATGCCTAGTTCATCTTGAGGTTCTACCATAAATGTTATATCAATCGCATTGAACCTGTTTATAAATCCTTCCTTCGCCTTGCTCTTCGGTCTCTCAGATTCCAAGATCCCATACCCTCTTACAGTTCTCGCTGTAAAATCCTCAACCTGAATTCCCTACATAATAGGAGAATCAATCTATCCTTATTCTTCGTCTTCGATCTAATTTCTAGTATAGTTGATTGTCCTTTTCTGCTTGAACGATTATTCTCAATATTCAATATTTCTCTTAGAATACTTCGTCATTATATCCCTTTTCATGTTAGGTTTGCTAAAACCAACTATGTGTTGAACGTCCCCTTGGCTAGAACCCTATTTGAATTTAAGCATTTGCCCAAAGTAATTGATGTTGACTTCTCCTGCTCACTAAATCCCATCTCTTACTCTTATTTTTAATTTTCTTTTCTTTGTTCACTAGTTTTAAGTCTAAGCTTAAGTTTGTTATTCATCCATTTAGTCTGTAAGAACCCTTTGTTGGTTGACTGAAATTTAATAAAGAAAGAATAAAAGTTATTCATTCTGAGTTTTGGGTGGGATGACCGGTAGACGACCCATAAATTATTATCTTCCGATTATTATCTTTTTTTTCGGTCTTGACTAGAATATGCTGCCTTCATTTGTTGCTTATGATCTTTAAAAAATCGCTTTAGATTGCTAGAAGATCTTTTTTCTACTTAAACTTATAATTCTTCATCAATGAACTAGTTGAATGCCCGTCTATACTTGAAACAATACATTTGGAGATCTCTTCAACAGTCCGAGCTTCTAATTGTTCACTTTAACAAAACCAATTATGACTTAAATGCTTCTATGACATCCTCTCAAATTCTTTGGCTTGACTTTGTCTAAGGATGTGGTAAACACTCTCTAAGAAACTGCATTGCATTTCATTGCATTTATTTGGTATGGTCTATGTCATTAAACCTTACAGATTAAGTAAGAGCAAACTTAAGAATAAATATTGTGCAGGGTTTTCTTCCAGCTGATTTCCAGCTGATTTACGGGCATACTGACCGACCTCATCTAACTGATAGAATGCAATTTAGCTACAGCTCATGCAATGGGTCCGTTCAAGGTGAAGTTAGGGCTCCAAGAACTTATAGGAAACAAGCTATGCTTTTAAAAGATTTTTGCTGGAACCCGGAGAATTTAGATTCCGATGAAGAAGGACAAGCAATGAGACCACAAATTATATCAAAAAGCAAAGTAATTAAGGCATTGATCTCCCTAGTCATAAATACTTATATCTAAATAAGTTTTCTAATTGTTTTGAATTTTTTATTTATGAATTTATTATTTATGTATTTATTATAAAGTTATAGTTAAAATAAATTAATGTCTCGCATTACAAGGCGTCATCCCCTGCGCGTTTGTTCGAGTCAAAAAAAAAATCCTAAAAAAAAAATCCTACAAAAAATATATATGGCAACAATTTTTGAATTGTAATGAACCATGTCCATATGGATTATAGTTCCTAGTTTGAATACCAGTAATATTTGTGTAATTTCATGCCGGTATTCTTATTTGCTATTTGTATTGGTAATGGGTTGAACAAGCCGGTACTAAGCCGATTTTCCTAGTAACATCTTTGCAAACCTTGAGAGTGTATTCTCCTAGAAACTTGGTTAGATTCAGCAGACAGCTTGCCGATGATCTGGGGCCTTTACAGACCTTTTTGATCACCGATAGATTGTGAAAAGCTTCCTTGTCAGTGTGTATCCAGTAGAGTTAAAAAACACTCCGAGTTTCGTATGAATATAAATGGAGTTTCTATGATAGAGTTTCTGGAGTTTCTGATAGCAAGAACACATTGAAGACGATAGAGAGAAGATCACATATCGCTCCTTCGCTGCAAGAACGTCATAACTCAAAACTACATCATTCCGAGAAAATTCAATTTTAAAATTTACCATTGCAGGCAGTTCAAGGTATCAAAAAATTTTTCATGTCGTCTTGTGAGCAAAGTATTGAATATTTTACAAAGAGGTTTTGACAGATAAAAGATCATATGCAGATACACACAGGGCTGCCATAAACTGAAAAAAATGTTTTTTTGAGTTATGACGTTCTTGCAGCGAAGGAGCGATATGTATTTCAAACTATAAAGTCCACTGTCTGATGGAATATGTAATCTACATCTGGAATCCATGAAATTGAAAACCCTATAGCAAAACTAAGATGAAGATTTTCGTGTGAATTCGTGCCCGGACCTACAGTTTGATGTCGTTGGGAACGATCAGTTGAAAGTTTTTTCATAGGCAGTTTTGCTCTCGAACGATTCCTGGAGGTATCTTTTTTAATAATTAATTTAAGTCCCTAGGTCCCCTAACTCCCTGTTTAATTCGTTTGAGAAATGCCGTGATGAATATTTTTCGATGAAGAGTCTGGCAAGATTGAGAGCTGATTGAGTGGACCTCAATGTGAACCATCTAAGCGCAATTGTGGAAGAAAGCAACAGCTAGAAGTAAGGTCGCTACTTGTAAGAATTCTATTGGACAGGTAAAAATTAAGGCAAATCCTTCGTATCTGGATACCCCAGGAACTGGAAGGTCGACTTGGACTTAGGGTTCAATGAGAGCAGAGAATTACATTAAAATTTCTTGGAGACCATTTAAAAACCACTTTGTTTGATCGAATAAACTTTGGGTTAATAACAACCACAACTACTTTTGCAGACTTCAGAAAAATTGCACGCTGTGTTGTTGCAATTTTTACAACAACTATGGAGGGAGAAAAAATTGCTGTAGTTATTTGCAGCGCTTAGCAGCAGATTAAAAATGCCAAATGTAAAATGATAATAAGAAGCAGGCGACGAGGCCGGAAAGCGTGCGCACCACACGCAACAACGCGCATTGCCACGCACAACTGGCGCGTGTGCCGCGAGCTGCACGCAGACGCCTGCAGACGTAAGCGAAAAAGCCACAAGTGGCGGCGTACGCGGCAACCGCAGAGCATGTGTCGCCGCGCATGCGCCACGATGCATTCGTGTTGCATCAATGCTTGCGTTCGCGCTTGTAACGGCAAATGAATGCCGTTTTCTGGGCCCACTGCGAATTTATTGCGTGCACTGGCCAACACTGTGAAGAGCAGTAATAATTAAATTCTGCAATTGTCGACTTGCTTTAGTTTTCGATTCTTTAACTAAAGTAAAATATTCCAAACTGCACAGTTTTGTTTGGTGTTTTTTTTTAATTTTCTCTGCACACATTGAAAATTTCTCTACAACAGAAAAACGATTGTTTTTTCCTTTCAGTGTCTAAAGAAAACAACACAGAATAAATTTTGTCGTTGCTGACATTCCGGTCGTCCACACATGCCGCAAAAACGCGCCGCGCATACTTTCAACCACTTAATGCAACCGAAGAAAAACAACATAAAGCAAATAGCAACAAAAACAACACTAAAATCAACCACAGTAAATGCGGCCAAAATTGTAGAAATTCAATTCCAACAAAAACAAGCCGAAATTCTGGTGTAAACCACATTCCATAGTCCCCAAAAAAACAACCAAACCAAGATCCGAAAAAAGTACAACAAGAAAAATGGCAAAATTGCAAAAGGCACAAAACGAAAATTGCATCGTTTCATGGCAAAGGAAAGTCAGTGCGGACCAGCAACAACAACTGTCACGCATGCAGCCACAGCTGCATCCAGCAGATACTTTTACGCCAGCAAGAGCAACTTTTTCGCTGGTGTGTGTGTGCCCCGCGTCACAGTCGCAGTCATCGTCGAGTTGTCTTGGAGTGCAATAAAAAATCGAACTTGCGCACTGCGGCAACGCTGCGAGCAGATGTGGCCGCGGCTGCTTAAATGCTTTAAATTTGTATTGAAGGATTGAAATTGGCAGACAGAGTAAATGCACAAAAAAAAACAAAAGAAAAAAAGGAGTAAATCAAGGAGTGGACGCGTTCTTTGGCGTCTGGTGGCCGGCGATCAGTTGCTTATGTGGCAGAGATACTTAAACGTTCACACTTGTTGCTACAAGATTTAGTTTTGTAGTTTGAAATTTTAAAATTCTCCATTCCACTTTTCAAAGACTGATTTGAGCTGCGGCAAATCTCGCAATCTCTGGTGGATTTCGGGTCATAGGGACCTTCCAAGGAACTGGAGAGCAGACGAGCTCGTTGGGCGGGGAGCTCAGTCGTATCCAGTCAAGAAAGCTTAGAAGTAACTTTAAGAAATAGCAACGATCGGTTCCTCTTTTTACCGTACTCCATTTAACCCATTTCGTACCTTTGATCGTAACGAATCATAGAAATTAGTAATGTTTGCAGTTTTTTTTTATTACGATGAACTTGTGTAATCTAAAGTGAAGGTTTTTTAGATTATACTAAGATCTATGGGCTTTCTAATAAAATATGAAGATGGGCATGCATTGAAAAAACTCAAATTAATTATTTTTCAAAGTATTAAAAATAATTAGACTTGTGCAAAACCCAAACGCAATCATTAGAAAGACAAATTTTAATTAATTTATTTTAATTAATGTAATTTTGTATTACAATAAAATTCGTGTTAATCTGTTTAGATGGCCATAAAGGGCATGAAACTGTTAAGAAAACTCTATTTAACCATTGAGAAACCTCAAATCTGAATCTAGGAGATCTATCCGATTCATTCTAAATTTTTTTGAAAATATTAAAAATAACTCGACTTCTGCAAAACCCAAATGCAATGATTAGAAACACAAATATTTAATTAATTCAATTTAATTAATGTAACTTTGTAGTACAATGAAATTCGTTTAGTGTTAAAAAAGTGTTAAAAAAATCAAATCTTAATTTGCAATTATGGACAAATGCCATCATCGATTTTGCTATAACTCATTTCTCGTGTCTTTTTGCACCTAATTTGCCTTCATATTACGAACATTTTAAAACAAAACCTTTTTTAAAATAATGCACGAAATGGGTTAAGAAACTAACTTAAAATGGGTTGAAGGCAACTCAGGATTTTCTGCGCAATCTCAAACCACCTGTTCTATATTATCTTGAAGAAGCAAGAGTCATTTGGGCAACTTCTTTTTTGACAATCTAGGAGATATATCTAATTCATTATATTCATTCATTTTTTTCACAATCCACTAGGCTTCTTCAGAAACTCAATCTGGTCCAATGAGTCATCGGTCTTGTGAGCGTTTGTTTGTGGAATCACAATGGGCCTTCATGGTAGGCTCCACTTTGGAGCAGTAAAACATACCTAACTCCTATCTTTTACAAAACTTTTGAAATGAACACAACTGTACCCCTAAACAAATGTTTGTGAACCACTGGTTGTCATGCTATACTTGTTTATTCATACCAGTCACTTGGCTTAGTTGAGCAATGAAAAAAAGAAAACAAAGTTTCGTAAGGAACGTAGCTCATTTGATATAATTTAAAGAACACAGTTGGAGAAGATAAGTCACGCTCAATGCTTGGACAGAATTCAATTATTTTTAGGGGATCAATACAAAAAGAAATCCACATAATAAATTCCATTACACTTTCTTTCGACTTGTTCAAATTATATGACAATTTCTATGTTCTAATTAAAAATGGAAGGAATGTTGAAAATTTTGTGAATGTAAATTTCCGATTTTGCTGAATATTTGAAGTTGGAACCGTTTTGATCTATAGTTTTGGTATATTTTCCAAAGAAATTTTGAAGAGATGTAAAAGTTGAGCTTCTGTAGAAAAAACAGGAGCGCCTCCCAGTCACTTAAACCGCCGAGCAGCACCGTTTCTTTAACTCATTAGTGCCTGAATGGACGCTTAAAAAGTTGTTTACCAAGCAAACAGCAACGAATTACAAAATCATTGAAATTGGTAAAAAAAATTTGAGAGATTAAGAACCACAAGCAAATATTTCAGGCACTTCCATGGGAAACATTTAGTTGAACCACACACAACACTCGAAAAGTGCATCAACTGCTTCGCTTAGCCGGAAAGTGAACTCCATTTTTCTTTAGTCCATGACCGCAGTTCATAAAATAGCAAAACACAAAGTTACCTGGCAACTGATTGGCCCTTCCCACTCCCCTCTCCCCACACAAGGTGCGCTCATTTGCGCATTCGTGTTTACCACTTTGTGGAATGTCTCTTAAATTTGTTGCTGTCACATGCAAACTTGTCGCACAGTAAATACAACACGAAAAATCAAAAATAAAAACAAAAAAATTTAAAAATGAAAAAATTCCCTTTGAAAAGCGTTGCATCGCGCTGCATTCCATGCATATGGCAACCATTGGTTGTTGTTAATGTTGTGAATTGTGCACTTCTTGCCAGTGTTGTGCACTGGTTTGTCCACTTGTGGTGCATGCGGCGATTCGCGCAGACGAGTACGTGGCCTGGGTTAGATTTGCGCAAGTGCACATGCACTCGCGATGCCTGAAAAATCTCTCCCTTTTACAAATTTCCATTTAACTGCGCGTTGCTGTCGCTTCCTTTGTTGTCAAACAACTTTCTGCGTCTTTCTGCTGAGCGCACTTCGTCTATGCTGCAGGCAACTGCAGTGTTGTGGCAAAATTTCTTGCCGTTTACTGTGTGGTTAGTGTTGTTGCTGTACGTTCTTATGTTGGTGTGGAAAAAATGTGCAAACTGTTGCAAGCAAGAAAAATGGTGCGCTGGCTGAAAGTGAAGTTGTGCAACTAAGACGATTTTCATATTTTTATAAATGATGAACTTTGTGATTTTAAAAATTATAATTTTCTTTATACTCATTAGAAAAAAAATTGGGCAGTTGACTTTTAAAAGCTGCTCTGGAGGCAAATTCTTCACAAGCAACATCATTAGTCATAGACAAAGAGTTAATAATTTGATAGCAGCTCCAGACTGCAAGGTGGATGCATAAAAATCGCCCAACAAAGCTCCTGGAGCTTCTAAAGATTCACCAGTGGCGCTCACAGGGGGGTTTTGGGGCTCAAATTCCCTTAAACACAAAAATTGCTGGTGCAAAATATGGTTTCGAATGGTATTCGGCTTAAAATTTGTAAGAAACCTCGCCGTAGCTCAGCTGGCTAGTGCGTTGGGCCGCGAGTCAAGACTCCGCGAGTTCAATACTCCATTACGTTAACACCGAAAAAAAAGAAAAACAACAATTTTTCTTTCGGCGGTTGTCCTCTTTGAAGGAAATGGCAAACCTCTGAGAGTAAAATTGCCTATGAAAAAGCTCCCTCTCGCCGTTCGGAATCGGCATAAAACTGTAGGTCCCTTCCAACCTTGAAAAAACATTCGCACGCACAACACGGTTGGTTGCGGGTAGCTAGGCCGTAGTCTCGTAATCGGGCTGTCGTGCCAGTCAAAAAGAAGAAGAAGAAGAAGAAGAAGAAACCCCACAAATGAAATCCTGTTTGCGCCACTGAGAGTCACTATCGATATGCCTGGTCTGGCGTTGTTCTGATGAACTACAATTCTTCTTCTACTGGTCAAAGGCCGTTTCTGGGCGAATGCTTTCTTCAGACGTTCCAGTTGTTGATAGAACAGATCAGAAATAAGAGGCTGTAGGGAAGCAGCT
This sequence comes from Melieria omissa, assembly GCA_963971225.1. Lineage (NCBI taxonomy): Eukaryota > Metazoa > Arthropoda > Insecta > Diptera > Ulidiidae > Melieria > Melieria omissa. Next base: position 45,943,285 of record OZ020268.1, on the reverse strand, counting down.
CATACGAGTAGTAGATGATTCCCTGTCATTCCCATCAAACACAAAACCAAACCTTTCTGGCCATCAATCCTGGCTTGACCACAGTTTGTGCCGGTTTAACGCAAATCGACCACAATATGTACATACTTAGTTTTCGCTTGAAGTTGTCGTAAATGATCCATTTATCATCACTAGTTACCATCCAAACGACTAAGGAGCTCTAACTGGTATCGCTAAGGACCCCATAGGGTCTATGCGCGGCCAACTTGGTCATCCAGCTCACCTAACCTAATTTACCTTCTGCCTCAAAAATAAGTCGAAAAATAAGCTTTTTCGGATTTACCAAAAAAATTTTGTAATTTTTCTCTTTACTGGTGTCCATCTTTGAAGAGCGCTCAAACAAAACTGAGTCCAGCAATAACAAAACTGTCTGAAAAGTTTTTTTAGTACGAAATCCTACCTTTCCAACGCTATCAAGTGTAACCTGATTGCACTTTTACAATGCGAGATATGGATAACTAACTGGAATAACACGAAATTTGTTTTTACTAAACAAAAGACCAAATTTTTGTTTTCATTTACATTTCACATTTGTTTTGTTACGGTTTCGAAAAATTATGCTCTCTGTGTTTTTTTGTCTTCCAAATTTAAACATTTAAATCTCATTTCGGTGACTTATTTCCAAATCATAATTTGTTTGGCCGCAAAGCAATCAACAACGTTCGCCTTCGCTCTTCAACAAAGCAGAAACACGGCCTCTACAACAACAACAAGTCTGCTGCAAATTGGCAATACGCAAATGCAGCGACAGTTCGCTGCATGTTGTGGTTGTTTTTGTTGTTGTTGGTGGTGCAGCAACTTGACGGCAACTCAACACAAGATCATTGCCATTTGTGGTGCGCGTCTCTCGCTGACGCGTTTTGGCGATTTCCTTAGCGCTTCTCCTTCGGGTTTGGCGTTCGTAAACTTGTTCTCGTTCGTGGCGGCTGCGTTTTGCAACAAACAGACAAGTGCGTCCGTCTGCCGGCGCGCAACCGCACCCACCACTATGACTTCCCCCCCCAAATCGCACACTGACGCGGCCGCACGCGTTTGGTGTTATTGTTAGCCATTGTTGTTGTTGTTGTTGCCATGAAGTTGCGGTTGCCTAAATTGCCAACGTGTTATTTGGATGTTTGCAGTGCTTGCTACCAATTTGCACAATTTCATACTTGTGAGCGTTTGCGTGCGTGCGTCAGTGTGTGTGCGTGTGTGGCAAATCCGACAAGTTGCCACAGTAGAGACATCGTCAAATGCAGTTAATAGCAACAACAATAACAACTACACCAACAGTCACAGCAATGAACATTTTTCTATGCTCACTTCACTTGAATTATTTTACAACAACAACAAAAACAATGCACTTTTGGCTGCATCGTCGCCACATTGCATGCTTTGCCAACGTGGGTTGCGGTCACTGTTGTTGTTGTTTTGTATGGCATGCATGAGTCATGAGGCATTTTTTGGCACGCAGCGTCGGCGGACTTTGGCTAGAATAGATTTTTATAGCACTCTGAAGGCTATTTAAGCGGCAAATTGCAATTGAACGCGTCGAACACAATTTTTCTGTTTTTTTTCAATGATTTTGCGATTGTCAGAGATATAAAATAATTTAAGTTTAGCACCCACAAGTAAGCAATGCGACTGGTGTGAAAAGCTATTTTAGGATAGTTAGAAAATGAGTGGATTCAAAAGATTTTTTTGTTGTATTTCCTTCATATTTGTACGTGTATACACTAAAGGGATCTTTGGGCTTGAGTCTACTCTGATTGACGAGATGCGGAAATTTGCCATGGGAAATTATTTTTGGAATTTATTACAAGTCAGAAAAGCTGGGAGACTGCCTTCAGCTGAAAAATCGTCACTATGATTTGGTGTTAAAAGGTTCGCTTTGAATTGTTACAAAGTTGACTGAAGTCTGACCACGTTTTCACCCAATGAACGGAGTCACAAATTGAGCAATCAGTAAATAAAATTTTTTGCTCACACTTAGTTGATGTCGTTTTTTAAGGAATAAAACGTTTTTCGAAGTAAAACTTTACCATAGAAAATTATTGTTATTGAGTGAAATGAGCAACAAATGAAATCAACACGTAACGCAGATTTCGATTTAGCTGGTGTGAGGAGGACAACTCGCCAGTCAGTCAGCGAAATCAACAATTAGCAAATCAAGCAATCAAACCATCAAAATTATTGTTTGAACAGCAAACAAAAACTAAAAACAATAACAAACAACAATAAAGTAGCAGTCACAGCTGTGGTCAAAAAAGCAGCAAAACTTAATGACGGTGGAGGCGAAGAAGAGACGAAGTATAAAAGAAAGGCCAGCGAAAATGGCAGCGAAACGAAATTAGCATAAAAATATAAATATCACAAGTTAACAACTTGTAATTGACACTTGCTACAGCCAACAGCAAGGAAAGGCAATAACAACAACAAAAAGAACAACAACAACAAAAATGGTGGAAGCAGCTGCCATTTAGTGAAGCGCAGAGCAACCACAGCAACGGCTTCCACTCAATCAGTGTTGGCGCATTGACAGCTATTACAACAACAACAACAACAACAATATAGGTGGCAGTGGCAAGCGAACAGAGAACAGCGAAAAGTTGTGCTGCAAAGTTCAACGAAACGAACGCGGCAGCAATATGCGAAACAAGTTTAAGCCAAAGTGGCTGACCGACAGCTGGACAACAGCAACTAGCTGCTGCAGCGACCGTCTCCAATCGTCTTGGCTAATATATTAACGCGCTATTATTACAACAAAACGGCCATTAGAAGCAACACGTTCCACACCTCGCACAATGCCGAAAAAAGCCCCGGAGGGAACTGCTAAACGCGCCGCCTTTGTGGCGATCGGTAAGTGGCGCGCAACACTTGGCGCCGAAATACATTTCCACAAATTCCCACTTCATTATTATTTATGCAAGTTAACACCTAATTGTCCGCAACCAGCGCCCCCCGAGAAGGCGCTAGTGGCGGACCTGACCAGCGGCCAAAGAAGAACGTAATGCAGCTGGACTGTGGCTGCCGGTAGGCGCTGACGGTGCAGAATCGACAGCAACCGTTTGCGCCGGTCGGGGTCGATGCACGGACCACCAGGGCATCGGAATACGAAACCCGGCACGAGCCGCAAACGCAGCAAAAACGGCTAAAACAACAACAACGCTGCCGTTTAACACGAGCTGCGAATGCAGCGACGTCCATCGCCGTCGCGGAATGTAGGGTTTAGTATTAAGTTTGAATTTTGTAAGTGGCTCTTGAAAGAATAAAGTGAAGTGAAACGGTTGAGCTCAAAAGAGCCAACCACTTACCCAATAAAACTATTAATTGGCGCCCAACGGCAAGGAACCAACGTCAAGGAACCACAACTACAGGAAGGAACCAACAACAAGGAACCAACAACACGGAACCACAACTACAGGAAGGAACCACAACAAGGAACCACAACTACAGGAAGGAACCACGGCAAAGAACGGCAACCACTACAAGGAACCAAAAAGAATCACAGCAGGAAAATGTATTGGAGGATAAAAATATCACTGTAAGTAGAGTGCTCGTAAATGAAATAAGAAAACCTAAAAATAAGAAAACCCAAAAATAAGAAAACTCAAAACTAAATAAAGGCATATGAGCGGTAGTGAATTAGAACAAATTTTAGATAGGATTGCTAAGTTAACTGTAGAAGATAAAAGAGTTCAAGACAATAAAATGGATGCGGAGCAGATAACGGCTATCGTGGAGGCGGCAGTGTCGGCCGCCCTCGCAAGACAGAAACAAGATTTTGAAGAGCAAATCCGAACATTGACAGCGCGGGTGACTTCACTAAATACTGACACGACAGTGGTGACGTACGAACCAGTAGTGATAGATCCCAGAGCTCCAAAGTGCGACGAGCCTTTGGATCTAGTAAAATCTCTGCCTGAATTCGACGGACAGGCCAACAATTACGTATCGTGGCGCCAAGCGGCCCACACAGCTTATGAGTTATTTAAGAATTACCCCAAAAGCTCTAGGCACTTTCAAGCTGTAGGAATAATCCGGAATAAGGTCAAAGGCTCTGCTGACGCAGTGTTAGCGTCTTTTAACACAGTCTTAAACTTTAACGCGATTATCGCGAGACTGGACTTTACTTATGCGGATAAACGTCCGGTCTATTTAGTCGAGCAGGAGCTGTCTACCTTAAGACAAGGTAGCCTCACAGTGCTACGATTCTTCGACGAAGTTGAAAAAAAGCTAACGCTGTTAACGAACAAAACCATTATGACATATGAGGGTGAAATGGCTGCGACAATCTGCAGCAAGTACAGAGCGGACGCTCTGAGAATTTTTATTTCTGGCTTAAAAAAGCCACTTTGTGACATTCTCTTCGCGGCACGACCTGAAGATCTTCCTAGCGCTTTGGCACTGGCCCAAGAGGTAGAAGCAAATCGCGAACGATACCTCTTTGCATCCAGTTACGCGGCGCGGAATGATGAACAAAATAGGAATAACAAATCAAACTACAATGACCAAAGCAAACCACAGAGCCGGGAGCAGCAAAGGAATCCTCATCTTGCGGGCAGACAATCGTGGGGAACTGGAAATAATAGGCAGGTGTCACGGGATCAACCCACACCGATGGAAATCGATCCCTCTGAGTCGCGATTGCGCCAGAATACAAACTGGCGGCGCAGTCCCTCGCAACAGACAGGACTACAGCAACCCAAACCCAATAATCAACAGGACTTTCAGCCAAGCAAGCGGCGGGCAGAAAGATCGGAAAGATTCACCGGACCAAAATTGCAGAGAGTGAACAACATCGAACAGGGGGAAGTTCTGGAATCGGACTATGAGCGGGAAGCGGAAACAGCTGCAGAAAATCTGGATGAGGAACAGCTTAATTTTTTAGGGGGCAGTCCCTGCTCCCGTGGATCAAGCGAACCATAGGCGAAGCAGGAAGGCAAATAATGTTACTGGTGGACACAGGTGCATCAAAAAACTACATTAAACCGTTACCAGAGCTGAAAGGAATCATACCGGTATTAACTCCTTTCGTAGTTAAGTCCATCCATGGCAATAATATTGTAAAAGAAAAATGTAAAATAAAACTGTTCGGAAAAAACGCAGACTTCTTTATATTACCGGGACTTACGACGTTTGATGGTATCATAGGTTTGGACCTACTAAACCAAGTAAACGCGAAGATAGACTTGAGTAAAAATGTAATACACTATAATAATACAGAGGAAACTCTATTATTTCTTGAATGTAAAAATGTTAATTTTATTAAAATACAAAATGAGGAAATCCCGACAGCAGTAAGAGACCAATTTTGCAAAATGATAAAGAGCAGGTTAAAGGTATTTGCGGATCCTAACGAATCCCTTCCCTACAACACTAACGTTCTTGCCACTATACGAACCAGGGACGAAGAGCCAATCTACTCCAAGCTCTATCCATATCCAATGGGAGTTACGGAATTTGTTAACAATGAGATACGGGACCTTCTAGCGAACGGTATCATTAGGCCCTCGAGGTCTCCGTACAATAATCCTATCTGGGTCGTAGATAAAAAGGGCACGGACCAGTCAGGCAATAAGAAAAAACGTTTGGTTATAGATTTCCGAAAGTTAAACAATAATACGATTGATGATAAATACCCTATGCCAAATGCTATGATGATATTGGCAAATATGAAAAATGCCGAGTACTTTACCACTATAGACCTCAAGTCGGGGTTTCACCAAATTGAGTTGGCCGAGCGGGACAGAGAGAAGACGGCTTTCTCAGTAAACAATGGCAAGTACGAGTTCTGCCGCCTGCCATTTGGATTGAAGAATGCCCCAGGCATTTTTCAACGGGCAATAGACGATGTTCTTAGAGAACAAATCGGCAAAACATGCCACGTTTACGTAGATGATGTTATCATCTACTCAAAAACCATGGACCAACATGTGAAAGATGTGGATTGGGTTTTAAGGAACCTTTATGAAGCCAATATGAGGGTCTCGGTTGAAAAATCGAAGTTCTTCAAAACTGAAGTCGAGTATTTAGGATTTATAGTAGCAAGGGGAGGGGTGAAATCATGCCCTGAAAAGGTCAACGCCATAAAAAATTATGAAAAACCTACCACCTTACGCGGACTCCGATCGTTCTTGGGCCTCGCGAGTTACTACAGATGCTTTATAAGAGATTTTGCAAGCATAGCAAAACCACTCACGGATATCCTAAGAGGTGATAATGGCAAGGTTAGCGCCAGTCAGTCCAAAAAAATTAAAATTGACTTAAATTCGGAAAGCCTTAAAGCCTTCAACAAACTCAGAGAAGTACTCTCATCGGAAGACGTCATGCTGACCTATCCGGATTTTAATAAGCCGTTTAGTCTAACGACAGACGCATCGTCTCGTGGTATAGGTGCGGTACTCTCTCAGAGTGGAAAACCTATCACAATGATATCGAGAACACTTAGGGAAAATGAGGAACATTTTGCAACGAATGAAAGAGAACTGCTTGCGATTGTTTGGGCCTTAAAGAGCCTAAGAAATTACCTTTACGGTGTGAAAGAGTTGGACATTTACACTGATCACCAACCACTAACATTTGCGGTCTCGGACAAAAACCCTAACGCCAAGATAAAAAGGTGGAAGGCGCTTATAGAAGATTATAACGCGAGAATTCACTATAAGCCAGGTAAAGAAAATCATGTTGCGGACGCATTGTCCAGACAACACATGAATATGATAAACGTGGACGCAAGCTCAGACTGCGCTACTATTCATAGTGAGGAATCTCGGACCTACACTATTGAATCTGTCGAAAAACCAGTTAATTGTTTTAGAAATCAAATTATAATAGAGGAAGGCGAGCTCCAATCGAAACGATCATTTATTGTATTCGGTACCAAAACAAGACACGTAATTTCTTTTTCCGAGGACGAATTTTTGATGAGAACACTCCAGGAAGTTATAAATGATAGTGTAGTAAATGCTATCCACTGTAGCCTACCAGTCCTAGCACGAATCCAAAGTAGGCTGGTTGAGTTATACCCAGCAGTAAAATTCCGCCACACGCAGAAAATGGTAACAGACATTTATGACATATCGGACCAGAATGAGATTGTAGTTGCTGAACACAATCGAGCCCACAGGGCAGTACAAGAAAACGTTAAGCAAATACTGAACGACTATTTTTTTCCAAAAATGGAAAAAAAAACAAAAGAAGTGGTTCTTAATTGCAAAATTTGTTCGAAAGCGAAATATGACAGACACCCGAAGAAACATGCTATTGCGGAGACACCAATACCATCCCACCCGGGGGAAATACTCCATATTGATATATTTTCCACAGACAAAAAATATTTCCTAACTTGCTTGGATAAATTTTCCAAATTCGCGGTGGTGCAAAAAATCGCATCTAGGACTATAACCGATATAAAACCGCAAATTTTACAACTTATGAATTTTTTCTCGGGAACCAAGACAGTTTACTGTGACAACGAGAAATCACTAAATTCGCAGACTATAAAAACCATCCTTCGGAATCATTTTAACGTGGAAATAGCTAATGCCCCACCGTTGCACAGCACGTCGAACGGCCAGGTTGAGCGGTTCCATAGTACTCTAACAGAGATAGCTAGGTGCCTAAAGCTCGAAAAAAACCTGGATGACACGGATGATTTGATTCTTTTAGCAACTATTGAATATAACAAGTCCGTACATTCGGTTACTAACAAGAGACCAATTGACGTTCTTCACTCCACATCGCCACTGACCGAGGAAATAAGACGGAAAATAGAAAAAGTTCAGAGAACCAACCTAGAAACACATAACAAAGGTAGGGAAAACCGGACATATAACGCTGGTGACAAGGTCTTAGTGAAAACAAACAGAAGATTGGGAAACAAGTTGACCCCCCTCTATGTAGAACAGGTTGTTGAAGAAGACCTTGGCACCACCGTTCTCATAAAGGGGAGGAGGGTCCATAAAGATAATTTAAGACCTCCTTAAGATTCACTAACAAAAAATGCTAATTCATTTGTTTCTTACGATTAGGTTACTGGAAATCATATTCTCCATTACAATGACTGAGGCGATGAAACTAATTGACTACACCAACTCGGACTACATACCAATCATGGACGGGGAGGCAATAATATGGGAACAATATGACTACCTGATGCACCTTACAAACCTAACATTTTATGCTTCAACAATAGACGAGACAAGGAGACTCTCTGAGTTTTTCCCTCAATCACATATGAGGAAATTATTGGACTCGGACACGGGCCATATTGAGACTTTGCTGCAGACAGTCGGGATCCATCATCGACACGCAAGGAGCATTAACTTCCTTGGTACGGCTCTGAAGGCGGTAGCTGGTACGCCCGACTTTGACGACTTTCAGAAACTACAGACAAGACAGGACAGGCTAATCGATTCAAACAACAAACAGTATGAAATAAATACCCGCACCCAACTTAAAATTTTAGAATTAACCAATACCGTTAACAAAATCATTGGCATTAAGAAGATAGAGGAAATCGACACAGGCCACCTTTATGAAACGCTCTTAGCCAGAAATAGAATGATAATATCAAATTTGGAAACAATCATAATTTCAGTAACTTTAGCCAAGATAAATGTAATTAATCCAGTCATATTAGATAGTCAAGACATTGATAAAATTGTAAACGAGCACTCTACGAATTTTACAATAACAGAAGTAATGGGGATATCTAGTGTTAAGGTATTACAAAATAAGGAGTATTTAGTGTTTATTATAAAATATCCAAAACCTATGTTAACATGTAAGAAATTAAGTCTTTTTGGAGTCCAACATGGAAATAGGATCCTACATTTTGGGCAAACCAACAACGTGGCGAAATGCGGAAATGACGTCTACGCTGTCGATTGCCAGCGCTCAGTAACAACGACCTTCTGCAAGAAAATCGGGGTCAAAACGTGTGGCCAGCAACTTGTCTCTGGTGGGGTGGCGAATTGCAGTACAACCTTCAACAACCAGGGTGCCATAATTGAGGTCGACGATGGTATCATCCTCATCAACAATCAAGTAGCCCACGTGAAGGGTGAAGGTCAGGCAGTGAGAACCGTTAAGGGGACGTACCTACTTACCTTCCAAAATCAAGTCGAAGTCAACGGTACGGTGTTCCGAAACATGAATTCCGAGTCCAAACGAAAACCAGAAGCACCGGCATTTCCCCAAATTAATCTGAATGATGAACTTGAGGTTCTGAGCTTACCTTATCTGCATGACCTGAATCTGCAAAATATCAACCATATCGAAAATCTACGGCAGGAGGTTGTCTCAAAAACAACGGTATTTGCTTGCGCAGTATCTAGCATAGTGGTACTTCTGGCTATCTGGCAGGCAGTGGTTATTTGGAGGAGACGAGCGGCCGCTAAAGCTGTGGACGTCGCCTTACGAGAAATACCGAAGAGGATCGCGGACGCCCCTCACTTAGGAAGGGAAAAGTTAACACCTAATTGTCCGCAACCAGCGCCCCCCGAGAAGGCGCTAGTGGCGGACCTGACCAGCGGCCAAAGAAGAACGTAATGCAGCTGGACTGTGGCTGCCGGTAGGCGCTGACGGTGCAGAATCGACAGCAACCGTTTGCGCCGGTCGGGGTCGATGCACGGACCACCAGGGCATCGGAATACGAAACCCGGCACGAGCCGCAAACGCAGCAAAAACGGCTAAAACAACAACAACGCTGCCGTTTAACACGAGCTGCGAATGCAGCGACGTCCATCGCCGTCGCGGAATGTAGGGTTTAGTATTAAGTTTGAATTTTGTAAGTGGCTCTTGAAAGAATAAAGTGAAGTGAAACGGTTGAGCTCAAAAGAGCCAACCACTTACCCAATAAAACTATTAATTTGCACATATTTGTTTAGTTGGCCCCTGGCTGACTTCGATATTGAAAAGATTGTGTCAACACAATGGGCATGGCGCCGGTCAGTGCTGCTTCTGGCGCGTAGTTAGACAGACATGACCCGACGACGGCGAGAAAGCAGTCAGAAACCGAGCCCAGTTGGTTGAAAGTTGAAAGGGCCAACATTGGTTTGGGGCGGCGCAAATTGTAAGCAATTTTTTTGTTGTTGCACTGCGCCATATCCGGTCCGGCGCCCGTTCGTTGACAATCAAGTGGCTGGCACTTTTAATTGCCTGCCAGCAAAATGGCTAAAATAACTGCAAAACGAGCAGCCAAATCGGTGAAGCAATAACCAAAAGCCTTCAGGTATCGATTCATCAATGAAGCAGCGACCGCAGGACGTGCGGGAATGCGAAGTAGGCGCAACGCAGCTGTGCACAAAGCGCAGCCAAAGAAAATCATTGCATCAGGAATGAGTTAATTAAAGGAAATAAATTATAAAATTGCAAAGCAGAAAAAGCGAAGAGCACGTTCGAACCGTGGAGCATCTCATGAGGACAAGCGAGACGCCCTAAAAAAACGGCATCGAACGGATAGAGATGCGCCATTCAGTCGCTGTGTTATTAAGTTTTTTCGTAGGTTGAAGAATTTTTCAAAAGGTTGCCGGCTGCATGCTTCGATGTTTACGCTTCAATGGACAACGTAAAACTGTTTTTACTGCGCGTGTTGGTTCGTAACCCTTTAATGTGCACTGTATACTTAAAAATACAATTATTCAATCAATTCACTTAATGTGATTAAAAGATTTAAAAACCATAAAAGAGGTGCAGAAATGATACGAAACTATTCTGAAGCTAATCCATGCCAAAGATTTAAGTTGTTGTTGTTTTTTTTACAGGCCCCTATTTCTTCAGTCAAAAGGAGCGTTCAAGTAGAACTTTTGAGTCTTATTAACTCATAGCTCCTAAGATATCATAATAATAATTAATTATTAATTAATAATTTGTACAACTTGTACAACGCCCATTAACTTTCACTAGAGGAACGACAGATCCATGAGACAATTCCATTCCAAATTTTTAATTACAGATTTGAGTTTTATGGGCGCTTCTAAGCCCTCTGGCCCCAAAACAACAAGAAATTTCCAGGAACCTTCTCCCAGGTGTCAAAATTTCATATCAGTGGGCCAAATAGTCTCTGAGTCTATAAAGAACAAACTTTTAATTTTGTAGACATAGACTACCTTTGACTTATGTTTGTTGTTTCATGAGCATTTAACACTAGAATGCCTGCATGACTCCAGTTAAAATTTTTATTATATTTTGCAGTGCTTTTGGAAAAGAATCTTTCATGACTTTTTTTTTAGAAGCAAAATTAATGCAAAAACTGTGAGTAGTATATTTCAAAACATTTACCCATATTTTGTATTAAAATATTATTCCATTTGGTCATTCAAGAATGACTGAAATAAGCTGGGAGTTCTAGTGTTAAATTTCTAATAGAATATTTAATTCTACTAATTTTTTAGTAATGTCAATGCTTTCTTTTGACCAATGAATCCATATTCCAAATCACGAAAATGTATTCAGTTTGCAATACGATTTTCAATACTTTTGTTGCCGATTGATAATTCATCATTCATCAGTCATTTAAGAATGAGTGAAATAGGCTGGGTATTTCTAAATATAATATCTAATTTTTTTAGTAATGTCAAAACTTTTCTTTGACCAATGAGTCCATATTCCAAACAACGAAAATGTATTCAATTTGTGGAATTATTTTCAAAATTTTTCATCATTCATCAGTCATTTATGAATGACTGAAATAGGCTGGGCATTCTAGTGTTAAATTTCTAAATAGAATATATATAATTCTACTAATTTTTTTAATAAATGTCAATACTTTTCTCTGACCAATGAATCCATATTCCAAACCATGAAAATATATTCAGTTTACAGTACGATTTTCAATACTTTTGTAGCCGATTGATAATTCATTAATCATCAGTCATTTAAGAATGACTGAAATAGGCTGGGCATTCTAGTGTTAAATTTCTAAATATAATATTAATTTTTTTTATTCCAATACCAATATTCCAAACCACGAAAATGTATTCAGTTTGCGGAATTATTTTCAACACTTTTTCAGGCTGGCACTCTAGTGTTAAATTTCTAAATATAATATCGAATTTTTAGTAATGTCAAAACTTTTCTTTGACCAATGAATCCATATTCCAAACCACGAAAATATATTCAGTTTGCAGTACTATTTTCAATACTTTTGTTGCCGATTTATAACCATCACTGCCAAGAATCCTTCGCCGGTCAGACCCCTTGCCACCGACCATGGAGCCAGCATTCCTGTCCCAAATCACACAGTGGCCATAAGCAGAATTCTATACCCGCTGAAATGAATATTTTTGAACGGAGAAACGTTGCTAGCGTTGCTTATTTAACGTTGCAAACAGTCATTAAGCACAACACGCGTAAAAGCATGAAAAGGAAACAGCAAATGGGTGCAGGGGAATGCAAAACGAATATAAGAAAAGCGCGTCCTCCATCACAACAACACTAACTGACTGGAGCAACTGTTGTTGCAGTCGAAGACGGCCAATGCCACATGCGGAGCTCGTCCGTTCGGCCTAAAAGCCGCTGCTATCAAACCTGCATCGAGTCCACAGGCTCACACGAGACAGACCGGATCGAAGCGTGAAATAACCACCGAAGACAGACTTTTTGCTGGTGCAGCACCAAGTGAGATTTTTAATATATTTTGGTGTAAAGTTTTTGCATTTGGTTTCATTGCAGTTGTGCTGAACCGTGCACCAATTTTGGTGGCAGTGTGCGGGCAGTGTTTGGAACTGTTGATGACTTTTCTGACTGCGTTAAGTCTCTTCATGTAGGCACTAAAAATCAACAGCTGAAAGCTTTAAAATAAACATAACCATAAGAGTTTTGAATTCTGAACAGCAACTGCTAGAATTTAGTTGGCTGCAGCAAAATATTTATGACAGGGTCAATAATTTCGAACCTTGTAAGCAGCAACGAAGATTCAGACTTTAATGTAGCTTTGCTTGCAATTGAAACATTTTTGTTAACAAATTTTTTTAGAGTACCTACTGAGTAGTGAAATATGTTGCCTTAGACCCTTGAGCCAAAGTTAACTAGAATAAGCCACATCGTAGGTGGTTCATGGGGCATGTAGGTAAGCACATGTAGGCTCATATCCCCAGAAGTTTATTCCATCTGTAATAAGACCCATCTCAGTAACATCTAAGCTGAGAATACAAGCAATTATATTTAGAAAGTTTATTTACATGGAGACCCAGGAAAATCCACAATGCCCTAACAGTGCTCAAATCTATCAATAAGTGTCCAGTCTGATTAGTTTTATTCGAGATTGGAATGTCAATAAAAAATTAACTCACCATTTGCTAAACTAGTATCAAATAACAGCCATTTTGAACAGAGATTTGATCAATTCAACATACAAATACTTTTTTTAACATTCCATTTAGTTGCAGAAATAGAAGCAAATCTTAAATACTTAATTAGCAAAAGCTACAAGTAGTTTTTTTATGAAAAGACAAAACAGAACTTACGAACTTTTCAACTCATGTAGCTGCGACATTCGAACTTATCTTTTCTCAGAGATCAGCAGGAATCAATGAAACAGGTCAGAACAAAAACAATAAACATGAAAAGAAACCTAACACCAATGATTGAAACATTTTGCAAGTTTTAAACTGTTTTTTTGTTAACTACCACACATCGAATGTTATGGACGGGGCTTGGTCATTGGGGTTTTAAATTTTTTATTTTCTTTTTTAGCAATTTTAGTATTATGTGCATTCGAAACAGGACTTTTGACTTAGATGTGAAATTGGTCTCGATTTTCAGTCAAAATTGCATGATATTTAGTTCACTGGAAGCAAAGTTATTGCAACTGAAGTGAAGGTATCGAACAAAGAGTCAGTTTTCAGTTTTGCTTTGAACTTGAAACTTGATGACCAACTGTAATCCGAAATGAATGCAGATTCCATCAAAACTGTGCGTGAACTCATCAAAGATCAGCCAAAATCTTAATTGAAATTCTTGAAATTGAATTTAAGCATTTCAATAGCATTTTATAGCAATTCAACTGAACATTTGGCTATCGAAAAGTGCACAGTTTTTTCTGCTGAAAAAAGGCCGTGATGTGCTGTGATTGCTGTTTTGACTAAAAATCGCAATAAACTATTTCGTATTCCCCTAATTTGACATAGTGCGACTTTACCTTTTCGAAAAAATTCATTTTCCACCGAAACAAAGGCGTTTTGAGAACAAAGAAACAATTCAAAAGGCTTAAACCAACATGCTGAAGGACATTCCGGCCGATGATCTAAAAGACTCAGAGTACTATTTTGAATGAAACCTATTGATTGTGCCAACAAAAACGTGTCATTATTATTATTTTTTTTAAATTGCTCAAAGATAAAAGAACTTTAGGTCACCTTCTTTGTCACTGTCGGGCTCCTTTTTTTCGAAGGTGGAAATCCCCAGTCTCTGCTTTCTTCGACAACTTGGATGACCTCAGATCAGTCAAATTAAGGGACTTGCTAGGTTTTATCTACAAAACAAATTGGAACTTGCAATAAGTCAGTCACTTTTTCCTTGTGGTATCACAATGGGCGCTTTATGCTACCTAAGTGTATCTTTGGGCAAGTCCCATGCCCAGTCATCCACTTTAACCTAATGTAACAAGACCTGTACATAGCATCTATAGTGACCGAAAATGTTAATTAATGACAGGTTATGAAGGCAAAGCTCCCCTTTGGCACCGCCCCTGATTATAAAAAATATCCTTGCCTGTCTTTGAATATGCCATATGTCCTTTTCCACTCTTATTTTGGATTTTCCTTTTATTATTACGGAAGTTTACAGACCCTTCAGTGTTTTAGAATTAGAAACTCAAACTATCGAAAATATCGAACGATCCAACTATCAATAGTTTCCCAGATTTAATGTATGATACTAATTTGATGACTATAATTCGGCAGAAAATAACAGATTATAGTTATTCGATGACTTTAACCGGCAGAACATTCATGAATCTTCTGGACATGCGAAGCTAGGACTGACTGCTTCGAGTGGAGCTCGTTAAGGACACAGAGATCCGACACATTTTTTCGGCCTCAGATTGCCTTCGTCTCAAAATCATTTAGCTTTCAATTAGTTTGACTTTACCTACATTTGCGGCCTTAGTCTTAGTCCCAGTCCTAGTCCACATAGTCCTAGTTCTTGCCAACATGAAAAGCAAAAGCCGAGTAAATCAAAGTACTGTCTACTTCTTGGAACCCAAAGACAATCGATTTGCCATTGTTTCGAAACTCAAAAACCACAAGAATATTAATAATTTATATTATTGAATTATTATAATTTAATTTATTATTATTTATTATTATTTATTTTATTTAATTTACTTAAATTTTTTAGCAATTTGTTTGCATATGTAACGAACTCACTGCTTTTCTCAGCACACTTCTGAACTCTAACATTGATCGAGCTTTTCGAAGACAAAATTGAAGCAAGTCCAAGTTCTCAACCCCAACCTTGCTCGGCCATTAAAGAGCAACAATTTATGGCAAACATTACACTTTGTTAATAGACAAATTTTCAACGCAACACATAAAATGTGCTGTTATTGTGTTTAATTGTGGGCTCAGCACAATTTGTTGTCTGTCTTGTTGTCTGTCTTATTGTAAATATTATGAATGAACTTTGTTAAAAACTGGACGCAAAAAATAGCCAAATTATACAGTAGTAGCAGCGGAATAGTTAAAAGATGTGTGAGGCAGAAAAAAGTGTTAAAATTGAAAGCCAGCATTAACCGACAGCGCCAACTCCAACTCCAAACATTCCCAGCAGATTCGCCGAGAGTGTTGCCTTCGCTTTCGACTAACCAACTGCGCGCGTTTTCCTCTTCCATTTGGACGCCTCACTAATGTGCTTTTTGGCCCCAAACACGTAGTTGAATTTGTTTTTTGTTTTTTTGAACAAATGAATTATTGCAAAAAAGCGCCAGGCACAAAGTTGTTTACAGTTTTTCCTTTTATAAATATTTGTATTTAGTTATTTTCTATTTCCTACAATATTTTCGCTCGGGTAATGAATGCGTGTTAGCTTTAATTATAATTATTATGTCTGAACTGTGAGAAGTTAACTTAAATTCGAGTGGATTTTTGTGCCTTATTTAGAGAGAAAATATTTGTGTAGCAGCCGCAATCACCGCGTCCACGTTGCTGCTTCTTCTTCTTTGTCGGCCTGCACGCTATGCTTTAGTTTTAATGCGTTTTTTTGCTTGCAGAACCAATTTTTTCTTAATTTTTTGCTTTGTAAAATAGAAACTCAATTAGCAGAGGTCAGACGAGTGGCTACATGCCACCACAGGTGTTTGTATGTGTGTGTGTTTGGAGAGTGTGAACATTTCGCCGCGTTTTGTTTTTTTTGCTACTTTTAAGCTTTTTTTATGCGGCAATTTGTCGGTGTGGTTTTGCTGGAACTGAAGTTAGTCATTTGTGTACGAACTGCAGGCAAACTATTTTCAGCTGGTGGATATCTTTTAACACTCTAGTGAACTCATTTGGGTTTTATAACAAAAGCAGCTAAAGATCAAAATAGAAGCAAAGTTCAAGCGAGAAACAAATTTTTAAGTCAACGCATCTTAGGGCAAACCTAGAGGCGGTTATATTTTTTTAAGGTTAAACTATCCACAGGCCTTCTTGGGTTAATTACACACTCGTGCACGTATGGTTTTTTCCATTACATTTGCTAGCTTGATTTGCAGCCACAAATTAAACTTAATGCCCAGTCAGATTCGCGTTCGATGTAGCTTTCGGCGACGCGCTGCGCCCAACACGCACCTGTGCAACACACCCAACGCAACGCACGAGGTGTGGCCGCTTCAGTAGCTCGGCTTCAGTTCGGCAGTCGAATGTTTCATGAATTACCGACATGTTTTCAAGTGCTGTCAATTTCGTTTTGTTGCACAGCACTGAACCAGTTTTGTTGCCCTTAAGGGGGTCGTCTAGTGTGAAGGCCGTATTTTTATGCCTTTTTTGACAGTCATTATTAAAAAAACCGTTCAAGTAAAATAACTTTTGAATTTTATTTCTTCTTTGAGTACATTTCGACAAAGTTTTATAATTATTTGAAGCCAATCTATTGATTAGTATCGGAGTTACACCACTCAACAGGAAGACGTAAAAAAAAAAAGTTGCTCCACTGCTGCCATGATTCCGGGCGTTGTGATTATCTGAAATCAAAAAACCAAACGCCATTTCATTCCTGAGACTTCAAACTGCAAATTGAGCTAAAAGAAAGTTCGAATTCCAAAAAAAAGTATTTTTTTGCCTAAACATAAAAAAAATATGAGTCTTTCGACTATTTTTCACGTGCATATAATTGAAGAAAAAAAAAAGTAACGAAGCAATCTTAATTCTTTTAGCTTAATTTGTAGTTGGACATGTACTCAAGATGGTGTAAAAAGTTGAGCATTAATAGTTAAATAGTTTTTGAGATATCGTGGCAGCAGTTTTGAAGAAACGTGTTTTGAGAAAAACGCGTTTTTAAGTTGGAAGTTGGAGGTATGCGCTCCGCATACCTACTCCGGTTTACAAGTGCAACTTGATAACGGCTTCGAATTTACAAAAATCCATTTATACACGTCTTCTAAACATGTTTTAGAAGTGATTTATGAAAAAAAAACAAAAACGATTTTTTTGACCCGTCACACTAGACGACCCCCTTAAATTGTCCAATTATGGCCAAAAAATCCTGTTTGCCTCTCAGGCTAATCACAAATTGCACACATTTGCATGCGGACGCATGCAACGAGTGTCCGCACGATGGCATTTTTTGTTTGGCCCATGGCGATTCGGCGGCCTCATAAAACATGGACCGAAGCTGATTTAGTTTTTGCCAAAGTTGATGCATGTTAAAACAAAGTTAATGCTTTCAAAATGGAATGAATAAGTGTTGGGAAGTTAAAATAATTTTGTAAGTTGAATCGATATTTGTGAGTAACCGGTACTTTTTGAAAGTAACGAGTACTTTTCTATAAAAGTGTCTTTTTCAAAATAAAATAGACAAAAAATAAGTAATATTTCTTCGATACTGTGAACAAACAGCGATTCTGAATATTTTTCGATACTGAGTACAAATTGAGAACATTTTGTTGCAGGACCAAGTATCGATACAGAGTACTTCTCGATACTAAGTGCTTTTGGATACCGGGTTAAAATATCGATATTGAGTACTTTTTTATAGGTTCAAGCATCAATGCAAAGTACTTCTCAATAGTGAGTACTCTTGGATACCGAGTACAAATATCGATATTGAGTACTTTTTCTTGCAGGAGCAAGTATCGATATAAAGTACTTTTCAATACTGAGTACTTTCCGGTAACGAGTACATGTGGATTTTGAGTAGAATTATGAATATTGAATACTTAGCAGGTACAAGTACCAATACGGAGTACTTCTCAATACAGAGTACTTTCTTACACTGAGTGCAAATATCGATGTTGAGTACTTTTTGTTACAGGTGCAAGTATCGATGCATAGTATTTCTCAATAATGAGTACTTTTCGATGCCAAGTACTTTTGCACAAATACTTTTGCACAAGTACTTTTTGTACAAATATCGATACTTGGTACTTTTTGATACTAGAGGACAAATATTGATACTGGCTACTTTTTGTGAGTACAAATATCAACACTGGTACTCTCCAATACTGAGTACTTTCTGATACTGAGTTCAATATCGATAATGAGTTTTGTTGTTTTGAATGAATGCAGAGTACTTATCAATCCTGAGTACTTTTCGATACCGAGTACTTTTCGATACTGTGAACAAATATGGACACTGACTACTTTTTGTTAAAGTGCAAGTGTCGATGTAGAGTACTTCTTAATACTGAGTACTTTTCGACACTGGATACTAAGAATATCGATACTTGGCACTTTTTAATACTAGAGGACAAATATTGACACTAGCTAGTTTTTGTTAGCATAAATATCAGTATTGGTACTGAGTACTTTCTGATACTAAGTTCGAGTACTTTACGATACAGAGTAATAACACTGATACTGGCACACATTTCAATACTGAATACAAGTACTTATACCGAGTACTGATACCAAGTATATTTCGTTACCGAGTACAATTATTGATACTAGCTGCTTTTTTGTGAGTAAAAATATCAGTGCTGGTACTGAGTACTTTCCGATAGGTACTGAGTACGTTCTGATACTAAGTTCAATACAGAGTAATAAAACTGATACCTACTGGCACACATTTGAATTCTGAGTACAAGTACTGATATCAGGTACTGATTTCGAATGTTTAGTTTCGAACTGTCATCATATTTATATTTTAAATATAGATTCTGTTCGGTAGAGCTAGAAAAGCCGGCCTTGTACCAGAGGCCCTAGGTTCGATTCTGAGCTCGGGCTGGTAAAATACTCGTCTACTTCTATTGCTATTCACATGAAGGAGATGAGAATTGCAGGAATCGCACAATGTTCCCTGCTATCCCACAAAAGAGTCTCCCCACATCCCTGGTTATGGGTGGTGTAAGTGCGGAATAGGCAGTCCTTGATTTTCTCGACATATCCATTAAGAACGATCTTCGTTGGAACGATTATATTTTTGGCGTATCGAAAAAGGCAGCCAAGTGCCTCGGCTTCCTAAAGCGGTGCAAACAAATTTTCACTCCGTCTGATCTCCGCATTATTTATACTACCTATATCCGACCTAAAATGGAGTTTAACTCGCACCTATGTGAATGCAGTGGAGGTCCAATAAACCTCATCAAGAGCGAGATCCCTAAGGATAGGCTGGACACATGAAGGGTTAGCAAACAAATCGGTAAAACTGATATGCAGCAAGCGAGGTTAATTGGCCAAACTCATTGCTTTTATCAGGGAGCACTGGCCTTTAGGATTGCATGCAGCCAAAATGGGCATCCCTCACAGCACCAGCTGCCATAGGTGTTGCGACCCAGCTGAGAATGAAACTATCGAGCACTTTCTTTGTACATACTCAGCCTTAGCAAGATGGAGCATGAGATCGCTGGGGAAACTTTCTTTGAGAATATTAAGGAGGTCTCCAGCAGAAGAATTAGCGATTTGTTGACCTTCATCAACGCCTCGAAGTGGCTGTAAATTAGCCAGGGTTTTCGGAGCATTCTGTATAAACCGGCGAGCGTAACCAACCTGGATAGGGTTATCCCAGTAGTCAGTTTGCTATTGTTTTTGCCTTTGTTGCTTAGAACTTTTTTACTTTCCCATCTTAGAAGTCTTATCTTTCTACTCCGAATGCTACTTTTTGGATATTATTTATTTATTTTTCTTAATTTAACTTTTTAATTGTTGATTTCTTCCTTGCAGTAACTTGTTATTTATGCTCAAATTGTAATTCTCCGAGTTGTCTTCAAAATGTATTCCTACTGTCAGGCATATCTTGAAGATTCCTTAACTTCCATACTTGAAACGTAAATTTTCCAAATTCTTATGGCCAACTGTATGAAATTCTATAACGACGACGGCAGACCTCGACTCCCAACAACCAGAAGCCAAGAGACAAACACTTGAAGAATTCCACACAAAAAATTAAATGCAACGCTACCGTGTGGCAGATGCAAGCAGCGACGCGCGTAGGTTAACAACCGGTTAAGGGAATTTAATTAATTAGCGTAATTTGTCAAGCTTTGACAGGTGTGTAGAGGCGGCGAGAGTGCTGGCCTGCCGTGCGCGCTAGTCGCTGTATTATTTAATTGGAAAACATTTAAGGATTAAATTATATAATGGAAAGCCTAACCGTGAGTGGAAAATGCCGCCGCACAACACAGCCGCACAAATTCCACTCGACAATGGGTAATAAAGGGTTTCGGCGCGTTTACGTGCGCCGTCAATAGGGAACCAGCCCGACACGACGCGGCGATATACCGAAAGCGATAAGCTGCCATATAATTGAAATTCCTGCAACGTTGTGCTGTGCCGCGGAGGCTGCAACGAAGCGTGGCGGAGCACTGTGTGGTCCAGGTGCCTCGGCCGGCACTCGAATTGTGTGCAACACTTGAAATGCTTAACGCTTGCAGGGCTACAAAATGGTTGGAAAATGAAGCAGAATGTTCATTGTGGTTTTGTTTAACGAAAAAGAAGTATTTACAAAAATAATAACTTTGTGGATTTCTTAAGATTTCTGAACGCAACTGCAATAAAAGGAGTATAGTGAAACCATACTTTGGTATCTTGAAAGAAACAATACAGTCTTGTCTGCCTAACTGCAAGTGGATTTTTTTGGACTTTTAATTGTAGTCAAGCGGCGATTTTTTAGCTAAGCTAAAAGTTGCAGTTAAGTGAAATCATTTACTTTTAATTGAGGCGTTTTCGGATGAGTGAAAAGAAAAGACATTCTAGCTTCGAAGTTCTCTATTGTCGTTGCAATTTCGAAAGCCAACCGCGCCAACTAACGAAATCAGCTGATTCTCTTATCAGGGATGTATTAATAATATGAAATGGGCCACAAAATTGGTTCACTCAAACGGAGTTGAAATATTTTAAATTTATGTTTTGGACCCAAAATATTCATTTACTTAACAGCATTTTTCAGTTATACGAAGTTTCAGTCGAACGAACTGTAAATCTATATTGTGACGATAAGGCATACTCTCGCTGTACAAGGCACTAGAATCCTTTTACTGTTGCTGTTTTATTCAGCAAAATCCAGAAAGACGAATATGCCTGCTGAATTAATTTCCGTAACAATATATATAAAAATTAATGTCTGTCTGCTTGTTTTTTGGTCACATAACACTAAAACTAAAAAACCAGAAGGCCGACTGAGCTGAATCTTTCACGAAATGTTCGACTTGACTAAATCTCGGTATGCCACATAGTGCGAATACGATCTGACAGGTGGGCGTGGCATCTCCCATACAACCTAAATATTAAAAATGGAATCTCTTCGTCATTATACGTGTAGGTCGATGAGCATTCAAATTTGGTTCAGGACCACTGCTTAGGTATATTGTTTCACTGGTAAATTTTCATAAGGGTTTGATATAGGGCGTGGCATTTTTCAAGCGACCCTAATGTTTTGAATAACTTTGAAACTAGAGATTATACAACCAAGACATTTGACTCAGTCTTACGATTTAGACGAGCCCTTCGACAGATGGAATAGGGTGGGTATTGGACGAAGGGGCATGGTACCGCCCATACAACCCAAATTTTCAATGTAGAGAAGCTTTGGAATAATAAGTCGGATGGCTTTGAAATTTTGTATATCGTTGTCCCATAGATGTATCATTTTACTGGTAAATTTTAATGGACGTTGGACAAAGGGCGTGGCACATTTTTTGTGGCTCTAATTTCGCGAGTAACTTTTACGCAGATCAATTAAAGTGGGTCGCACTGTACGACTGAAAGAATGAGTTGGGCATTGCATAAAAGGGGAATTGGACCGTCCATACAACTCAAATCAATATACATAAAATTGTTTGCTCTGACTAACTGATTGATTTACTGACTGATTCATAAGCGCACAGCCCAAACCAAACATGAAGTTTGAGCTGTAGGACGATTCAGGAATATAAACTTCCGCTAAGACGGGATTTTTTAAATCGGGGTCTAAAGCACCAAAACATGGGTTAAACTATTGTATGAAGAAACTTGATTTATTGGGCCCATTGTCTTCAAACTTCCGCGGGGCCCTGCTAATAAAAATGGGATCTGGACTTCTATTTCAGTTAAGTGGATTTTTCAGTTAAGCAAATTGCAGCAAAACGGATTCAACTGTATAATTTATAGCAGTATCCATAAAGAAGTCCTTTTTTTCAATTTAAACTTTTTAACTGCAAGTTTTTGACATTAAAAATTATGACTCCAATTCGCTTTGAAAATAAATTTTTGAATACGAAATTCACCGCTATCCCAATAAGGGTTAATTGCCCTGATATTTCTCAAAACCAAACCAACACTCCCTTTTCATTTGCAATAACAAATGCTCAAATGTAAAAAATAAATAAAAATTTTAATACAAAAAAATTAAAAACCAAACCACAGCAAATACAAAAAGGAGGCGTCATGCGTATCCTTACAAAAGCCTCGCATAAGTCTCGTACTTTTGGTTATTGTTTTTGTTGTTCTACTCGTTGCATTATTATCATTATTATTTGGCTTTTTTACGCTCTGAGGTACTCGCGCTGCCTACACAAAAACCATGTTGCATGCAACTTTGCGCGCGCCATGCACAATAATTGTGGTGCCCAGTTCGGTTACGTTTCATTGTTGTTGTTTTTGTTGCTTTAACTGGAATTGTTGTTATTGTTGTTTTGGTTGTTGGGCAAATGCGATGTAGTGCCCCGATAATTTTCATGGCGTCCACACGTTGTTGCAGCAGTTGCCAAACCATATCTGACAGTCTCTGTGCCGACCGATCGACCGGCCGGTCGCCTGTTCTTATTTGTTTATTTGTTCAGCGAAAATAAATAAAAGACGCAACTTCGGTGAGAACAAAAATAAAGAATTATCACACACACACACTGTTGGCGTTTTTTTCGCCCGCTTAATTGTTATCTACTTTTCTGTAATCAATATTTTCTTATTTAATGATTACTTTGAGCTTCGAGTAGGATGTTTGCTGACGCTTGTGTTGTTGTTGCTGTTATTGTTGTTATTAGTTTGCCATAGCGCCGATTTATTGGCGCTTTGTTGCTATTGAAATGCAATTAATTGCATAGGAAATTGCATCAGGGCGGAGCCACCAAGCATTCGAAACATTCCTCAATTCAATTCCGCAGCATTGGCTCTTGTATTTGCTGTTCTTCTTATTGTTGTTGTTGTTATTATTGTTTTTGTACTTATTGTTATTTGCTCTTCTTTACTTCAAAGTGTACTTTGGACTTACCTTTGAGCGTTTGTGTGCTGGTTTCGATTCTAGTTGCATCGACGCTCAGCGCGTTTCATATTTGGAACTGCAAGAAAAAGGCAGACACGGAAGATATTAGCACAAACTGAACACAGTTGCAAGGGGTTTGTAAATATTTTTTAAATAATTGATGACTATCTAGGAACATTAGTCACTTGAGGAAGGCAATATTAATCGAGTCAATTAATTACCATGTTTAAAAATAATAATAAATTGTATATTGGATTTAGGAAATCAAATTTTATATTCGATCATTATCATTGATCATTTGATCATTAAGTAGAAGAAGATTGCTTATCTCATTTAAAATCTACCTCTTTAATCCTTTTCTTGTATCTTTCGGCTGGCGTTATAAACCCAATGTTTGAATGCTTTGTGTGGAAGAAGTTTGGCTTTCTGACTCAATTTCATATCAACATCATTATTAATGAACTATTTATAAGTATAATTCATAAATGAAATTTCTTAAAAGTTAAGAACTGATTAATTTTTTGAAGATAAGAACCCGTCTTCCCGAACCGCCTAAAGGCATGGGGCTGCTATCCCAGAGAACATGGGTTCGAATCCTAACTAGTTTGGTCCCTAACGTTCGCAAATTTCAAATTGTTACTGCTTTCCGATTGTTTTCTATGTCTTAAACATTGCCCTGGCCAATCCTTTACCTTTGGACAAACTTTTATCGGTATCACCCTAATCAGTTGTGATGAGCAGCTTGCTGCAGATTTTCATATTCAGCACTACACTACAACAACAACACTATTAGTGTTAGTCTGAAGTAACGAAAATAATTCACAGCGCATACTTCATTAAAGACTCCAAACTCTCCATTTTCTAACAACACCTCCCTCCAAGCAACAACGACTTTACAGAGGGCGCCTTATACAACCCAGTAATACACTTTCACATCGGGCAGCAGTTGTGTCTCGACAGTAAGGTCCTTCGAGCAGTAGTGCACACAGGGAAAGGGAGTGTTTGGAGGTCAAAACCCCTTCAATACAAAATATGCTTTCAAATGATATTTGGCTCAATATTTGTAAGCAAAACCTCCGCAAAATGAAATCCTGTGTGCGCCACTGTTCGGGAGGGACAGCTCTAGGACCTTAAGTTATCGGTAGTGCTTTGCAAAGTTACGCTTCGGCTAACCGAGATTCAGAGCTTGTAGGAAGCTTTTAGGGCAACTGTCAACCTATCAGACACAGATCACTGTAGACTGGGCCTGTTTCGGCGTCTGCAAGCTGCTGCGTGTTTCTTAGAAACGGCTCTCTTCTGGCTTGGCAATGATACTCGCTAGTAGTCGCTCTTTACTTGCTTTGAAAGCAAAGAGGTGAAAGCCAGGTTTTTTGTACCCTGGCCAGCGTACTTTTGGCTTGAAAACGCTCCCTATACATTAAAAATAATACTTTCACATATGTACGTCTCACCAAGGAGATAACAGATAAGAGATCCATCACCTCGGACTGCTAGCGATGGGCTAATCACCCATCCAGGCAGAACTTCAATCGATTAAAGTAACCAACACAAGGCATTAGTTCCCACGCGGAGTGCAGAATTAGAAAGAATACTGGTACAAAAAAAATTATTTCACTACAAACTTAAAACATTTATTAATTTTGGTAATCTTGGAAAACCTGAAATTTGTTTAAACAAAAGCTTTAAGCTCAATTAACTTAACAAGCTCATTTAAATTATTTTTGTAAAAATTGCATGGAATATTTTCTATGTGTCATTTAATAATGATTTAAAAATTACACAATTTTTATTATTTTCTTTCTTCTTGGAAAATTTCTACAAAATGAAAAAAATTTTAAAATTTTTTTACATACTTTGAGTTTAAGTTGAATTTGGAAAAACGGCGAGTTGCATTTCATTTATTTAATTTTTGTTGTCACTTTTGAATTTTTTATATTATTTCTTATTTAATGCTGTGATCATTTTAAATTTTTTTAAAATCAGTTATGACAGATTAGTTTTGTTAGTTTTTTTGTACAATTCTTTTTTATACCCTACAGGGTATACTACATGTCAAGTTTTTTTATATACAGATAATTGTTTGTCCTGACTTTACTGACTGATTGATTCAGCATCTCCCAACCCAAACCGCAGAAGCGACAAAAATGGAATTTGAACTGTAGGCGCAATTAAGAAAATAAACTTCCGCTAAGATGGGATTTTTTGAAATTCGGGGCCTAAGAGGGCAAAACCTGGGTTAAGGTGTTGTATGAAAAAATTTGATTTAATGGGTCTATTGACTTAAGGATTAGTGAAAACACATGAAATCAAAAATAATTCGACATATTTAATTCAGTTTTTAAAAAATCAAAGTTTAATGGAGTCAAAAATGGGTTAAGCTTCGCATATGGGAGGGCTACGAAAAAAATATAGACCGATGGGCCTATTCACTTCAAAGTTGGTGAAAACCATGAAATCATAAATAAATAGACACGTGTTTTTCATTTTTTTAGAATCGTAATCTAACAGGGTAAACAAAGGGTTAAACATTTGTATGCAGATGCATGATTTTTTGCGCCTTTTGACTTCAAACTTGATGAAAGTACTTCAAATCTGAAATAAATCGACATTTATTTCTTATTTTTTCGAAAATGAAACCTAACAGGGTCAACTATGGGTTAAAAGTTTATATGAACAAACAAGAGTTTGACTTCAAACTTGATGAAAATTTCTTTTTTTAGCTTTTCCATAACTGGAAACTGAAGACTTTCTAAAAAATTTCTTACAAAAACCAACCAACCAGTCGCCAATAGGTTCATTTTGAAAATCTGAAATCTTGACATAAAAGATATTTAAAACTTGAACTGAAATCTTGAAAAACTTTCGTTAAGACGGAATTTTTATAAATTCGGGATCTAAAAAAGCAAAAGATGGGTTCAGGTGTTGTATGAAGAAATGTGATTTCATGGGCCTATAGACTTCAAAGTTGGTGAACACACTTGACATCAAAAATAATTTGTCACGCCTTTTTCATTTTGTAAAAATCTAATCCAAAAGGGTAAATTAAAGGTTAAAAGTTTGTAAGAAGAAGCAGAATATTTTGCGTCTTCTGACTTCAAATTTCAAAGTACTTGAAATGTGAAATAATTCAACAGGTGTTTTTCAATTTGTTTAAATAAAAATCTGACAGGGTCAACGATGGGTTAAAGTTTGTATGGGGAAACATGATTTAAAGAGCTCTATTTACTTAAAATATGGTGAAAGAACTTCTAATTCGAAATAATAAGACAAGTCTTTGTTCATAGAAATCTAACAGGGTCAACAAAAGGTAAGGAGAAACTATATTAATTGGGCCCATTGACTTCAAAGTTGCGTGCAAAGCCGCGGGGCCCTGTAAGTGTGTTGTTGATTTTTTTTTAGATTTTTTTTAGATTTTTTGGGATTTCTCCCTTCTTCTTCTTTCTACCTTCCGGACATTGCAACTGCCATACCAAAGTAAATATTAAAAAAATTGCACACACACACATTAAAGTCCAACTTTTTTTGCCCGAGTAAACAGCAATTTGCAGCATTTCAATCAATGCAATGGTTGGTATTTTTCTTTCAAGTCCAAACATTTTACAAGCGAGTGCGAAACGATAAATTCACAATTCGTATCTTGTGCGTGGTTGTCGCCAACTTAATGACACCGATGAGATTTTTATTTTAGTTTGCACTGCAGGCGATACCAATAAATTTTGGAGAATTTTTCACCAAAGCCGCCAAAACATAAAAACGAACTGCAAAAAACCGATAAATCGAACGCAGAGCCACATTCGGAGCAGACAGTAGACAAATAAAGACTTTTTAAGTTATTTTTAAAATGTGATTTGCATTTAAATATTTACGCAGCAAATTCTTTGGGGTGAGACCAGTTTGTGCAAAAGTTTGCGCGGCAATAAACATAAAAAATAAAAATGCTCAAATTTGGCAAATTAACCAAGATTGTGAATCTGTCGGAATATTCATGAGGCGGCAAAAGCTTTGTGCTTTGGCGCTGATTTTTTCAATTTAACAAAATTACTTAATTACTATACAAGTTTATTAACGAGTTAAATGATTTGTGCTCGACTTTAGTCACATTAAAAAAAACGAAAACAATTTAAACAATTCTTCCAAGCGCATTGCTTTACTTGCTCGATCAACTGTGACCGCAACTTTGTGTGAATAGTTACAAAAGTGATGTGCGTTGTCTGAATTGGCGTTGTTGTTATTGTTGCTGTTATTGTTGACTTTGTTTCTTGCTATAAATTGGCCACATAATAAGCGCAACTCAATGCCGCACAATCACAACGCACTTAAGCCGTTTAGCCAACTTGAACCGCGTCCCTGCCGTCCAGCGTCCACCGTCCATCTAACTGTCAGCCACGTACCCTCAGCGTCACCGTTGCGCAGTCGCTTAGCGCTTTGCCGCAATTTGCGCGTAACGCCAACAAATTAAGTTTAATTGCGTAAATAACAATAACAACAACAACAACAACTAATCGACCACTCCAATCATGCACGCTCGTTTAATGGCGGCAATAACAACAATTTTGCATTTTGCATTTCGCATCAGTGATGTCGGTTTCGTCGCGCATTTTCCTGCTTTGCGTTGCCTGAGCGCG
This sequence comes from Melieria omissa, assembly GCA_963971225.1. NCBI lineage: Eukaryota > Metazoa > Arthropoda > Insecta > Diptera > Ulidiidae > Melieria > Melieria omissa. The sequence goes on along the minus strand of OZ020268.1, from coordinate 45,914,828 downwards.
GATTCGAGTGCGTGCCGGGCGCACGGCGCAACCGCTGCTGCCGATTGACTGGCGCACCGATGGGCAAATATTGTTGTAGGCAACCAGGAGGCGCCCCCGTTCGAATTCGGTTTAGTTGGTTGTTGCGGTTTTGCGGTTGCTGCCGTCGAAACCAATGAAAACGGTTCGCTTTAGCTGTAATCACATAATTTAGTAGAACAGCCTGGAGGTTAATGCATGGTTAAATATTTTTATTCAAACGCATTTGTTGCGGTTGAAGCAAGTAGTTAGGAGTTGCGTTGAAGCGGAAATTGATTTGACAAAAGTGTAAATTTGTAATCTGTTCCTAGAAAATTAAAACACTCAGAGGACCTTTTTCTAGTCACGAGCTGATCAAAGCACAAAGGTCGATCTATATACAACTATGTATATAGTTATATACAACTATATACATATAGTATAATCCATAGTATAAGTAATCTGGTAATATCGATTATCTGGACAATAAAAACCCCAAATATTCGAAAAATCGAAATGTCCAAATTACTAAGATTAAAAAAAACCGATGAAAATACTGAACACAAATGAAACTTACTTTTTACAATTATTATTATTGCTAAAAAATTTTGTTTAAGAAATTTGTAATTTTCATTTGGCAAAGTTTTGATACATTTTTATAGAAATTGTAGATTTGCCTACAATGTAGTTCACTGCCAGTTGACGAAGTGACTTTTCTCGACTTAATTTCTTTAGAATATCTTTTTTCTGGTCCATCGTTAAGAAATCAAATTTTATCCTAACTTTAGATGCCATCAGTGGCGCACACATGCGGGGTTTGGGTGTTGAAACCTCCCCTCCAAACACAAAAATTGCTGATATAAAATATGATCGCGAATAGTATTCGACTCAAAAGTTGTACGCAAAGCCTCCCGAAAATAAAATCCTGGCCCTTGTTCCATTCATTAAGTTTTCTATGGCATTTTGACAAAAATATGGCAAGTCACCGGGAACGCGTTGGATCTCAGCTTTGAAGACAATTCTTTTGCTTTACTTATTGAATATGAAAACTAAAGATTTCCCAAAACCCTAAAGAAAGAAGCCAGTTGACATCGAAATTTGGGAAAATGATTTGGTTTGAAAATTGTTGCCCTAATAAATCAACTCTTGTCCCAATGATAACAACTTTTTTCTCTGTCAAGCGCTTAATTTTTAATAATCAAAACAGTCGTAGACGATAATAACCAAATTTCAGAGTTGCCAATTGAACATAGAAATTGCAAAAAAAAAAAATTCGACAAAATTACAATTGTGCGACACGCTATAGATGCAATCGCTTATTGAAGTTTATTTTTAATTTATTTAAAATTTTTCTTTTAAACACATTTTCACTTCATAAAATGTTGGTAATTAAAATGTTGGTCAAAATAATTTTTTTATTTAAAATTTTTTAAATTTAAATTTAAAACGTCTATCGATTTATTCTATCAGACTGTATAAAATAGTTTAAAAAAAAATAAATGAAAATTTATATTTTCGAAAATGATAGAAAAACTCCACTTTTTAATTTTTCATCGCCAATAACTCCACGAAGTCGTATCTGATTTGGGCAATGCATATATCATTGAAAGGGATAAGGTATTACTTTCTGGACAATGGACTGCTTGTGTTGATTAGTTCGCCTTTGGGGAATGGAACTAAAATAAAAGGAAGGGAACTAAAATAAAAGGAAAAAACTGGTTTTTGAAACTTCCTTCAAAAATGCTTCCTTACAAAAACAAATTGTTTTCTTTTTTTGATATGTAGAGGTCCCAAGTAAGTTTAGAAAACATTTGTTTTTTTTACACATAATTTTCTTGTCGAGTAATGGAGAAATGTTAGATAGGTCTATGGAAAGTTCTGCTCACAAGGCAACTCACTTAGGCCATCGAGCCTCATTGCCATATCGCGGTTGATCGAACGCAGATGTCATTGCTCACAGAATCAGTTCGATCTTCTAAAAAATTTGATCAGATTTGTGCTTAGGCTTATGGGCCGTATACTTGATTTTGTCAAAGAAGAAGTCACCCAAATGGGTCCTCCTACTCCTAATGAGTGCAGCACAAGGGCATAGAAGCTAAAGTACATTTTCTTCTTCTTCCTTGTCCACGTAAATCCTGTGGAAATCATTACAAAACACTTTTTTACACTGTTTTCGCGTATTAAATAGACATTACTAATAATCTGCATTTAAAAAAATTTTAAAATATTGAAATTTCTGTTATATTTATAAGCTTTTCAAAATAATTTTCTACCTTTTTTAAGTTTGCAAACATTTACTTGAAAAAAAAAACAGTTCTAAACTTTGTAGAAATCATTAACCCGTGTTTTTGCCTTTTGTACCCATCGGACAGGGAACCATCAAAACATCTTCAACTGTTCTCAGCTGGTCTCTTCTTAGTGAACAAATTTCCTTAAAACTACAAAGATACCAGAGGGAAAAGGTTGAACTTAAACCCAACTTACTTTTACTAAAATTGAGAAGTAAACTGTTAGTTAAAACATTTTCAAATCACAGTAAAAAGTTTACTAACAAAACTTTAGTAAACATTTTTGAAATATGATTGGAAATTATTTCCGTTTCTCTGGTTTAGTTGAGTGTTTTACTAACAATTTGTTTGACAAATAAATTTTAATTTATCAAAAATGTCTTCATTTCTTTTTGAATTATTAGAAATTGGTTTAAAAATCATTAGCTTTCCAATGTTTGGAAAATGTTGAGTTAAAAAATTAAAAAAAAATTTGAAAAATCTTTAGTTAAAATCTTGAAGTTTTGAAAATTTTGCTACTTTTAAATTAACTCGACAGTTTATTGTTCGAATTTGTATGACAAATAATTTTGTTTTTAATCTGAAATTTGTTTCACAAATCATTTGTATTTTTTGTTAATCAGAAATTTCTTTGAAAATCATTGATTTTAGTATTTTTGAAAAATCTTGAGTTAAAAAAACTTAAAAAAAATTTTTCAAAATCTTTAGTTAAAATCTTTGGTTTCGAAAAACTTCCTACTGTAAAATTAAAACTTGACAGTTTATTGTTCGAATTTGTATGACAAATAATTTTTTTTTATCAAAAATGTGTTTAACAAATCACAGTGTTAACAAATCAATGTGTTGTTAATCAGAAATCAATTTTTTGTTAATCAGAGAAATCTTCGGTAAAATAAATCCAGAAAAAAATTTGAAACATTTTTAGTTAAAATTTTCCGTTAAGTTTTGAAAAACTTCCTACTGAAGAATTAAAATTCGACAGTTTATTGTTCGATGCGGAGAAAATTAAAAGGAAAAAATTCTTTCATCGCACAGAAACTGAAAGCAACTACAAATCTGTCAACAGTCGCTTCTGTGTAAAGTAAAAGCATAAATTTGTGCTAATATTAAAAAGCAAAAGAGCATAAAATTCTGAAATGAAAGGGCGTGGCGCGTGGCAACGCCAAACAGCTAAACTAAAGCTATAAAATTAACACTTCTGACCAAATGGCGCTGCTGATTTGGTCATAAATACTTACAATACCCATACGTACGCACACACACACACATACAAACATGCAAGCCTAAGGGATTAGATTTTTGGCTAAAATGCGGCACGTCTGTTCGACTTGGCGACATTTCAAAATTCGACTTTTTTTTTTTGTTGGCCCAAACATGAAAATATGGCACAACAACTGTGGCCGACTGCAAGCGATCGCAATGTGTGTCGACACTGCAGTGAACATAGAGGGGCGGAGGAGTGCTTGGGGCAATGCAAGTGACAGTTGTAGGCTACGGTGCCCAACGAAAATAAAAATAACAAAAAAAAACATGTCGAGAGAGGGAGACGTAGGAGTGGAGACGGCAGAGAGAGCGCGATTTGCATCATTCAGCGCAGAGTAAATGAAAATTTGAAAGATTCAAATGCATTTAAGAAAAGTGGTGAACTAATTTCACAAAAAATAAAAAATTAATAAAACAAAAAACTGCACAGTTGTTGCTGCCAGGCCCTGGTGGCAGGTAGTGATGTGTATGGAATTATTATAAAAACAACAACACTGCCATGTAAGCCCGAAAATTTAAACATTATTTGCTCGATGTTAATAAAAACATTACTTTAAAGTAGCTAACCGAGACATAAAAAAATTTCCACAAAATTCTCACACACACACACACACACACATTCGAAACTGCAGCTATTTTTGAGCGTCAAGCTAATGAAATTTTCATTTTCTATTTAAGAAAACATTTTAGGCCACACACACCAACCACAACGCACACTGGGCTGGCCGCCCGTTGGCCGCGTCATTTGGCACTTCTGGAGCAGGAAACACGCACAAATTCCACAGCCGTCGAAAAGCTTGAAAATTCACGCTCAAATGCTGCCAGTTGCATTTATCACTTTTTCTGTTTTAATATTTGTTTTTTGTACTTTTTTTGACGTTCTTGTCCGTTTTGAATTTTTTCCCATTTCTTTTTTTTAGTTTTTTTTTTAGTTTTAAATGAATTTATTTGACTCTTTCTTAAGTAGGAAAAAGCAAAATTTATTTGGTTATACCACATTTGAATTGTCAAAAATTACGCTTTTACATACTTTCTTGCTTCCTAATCGAATAATTTATGAATTTCTGCTGCCGCTGGCGGCTTCGGCTGCGGCTGCACTGTGGCGAGTTTTGTTGCCACGTTGACGTTAATTATTTAGAAATTCATTAAATGTGACATATTTTTTGGTTTATTTAATGCGCAAACGGCTGAGAATACAAAGCACGAGCCGCGCGTGTGTGAATCAAAAGTGTGAACAAATAAGTAATAGGAATTTTGACAGTGTGTAAAAGAGTTTATGTGGGCTTGAAATTTCTTAAAATTTTCATCAAAAGTCACACGCAATAGAATTTATCAGCGTTGGTTTGAATCGATACTAAATGTGGTGGTATCATAACGATGAATCGAAATTGATGAAATTGATGAATAGAATTGACAGATGCAAACAGCCGCAATCAGCGGGATCCGATTGGTGTAGTGTGATAAACCTGGCTGCTTAAATTATTCGACAACTGGGCCCGATTTCAACCAATCGTATCACATGTGTGAACAACCGGACTGCAATAAAATGACTTGAATCATACACAGCTAAATCGAGATGCGTTCTAGAATGCCGCCAGTTTATGAGAACAAGTGCCCAGATTCGCAACTACTTAACCCATTAAAGCCGGGTACCAGTTCCGCCCATACGATTTTGATAAAATTTCAAACACGACCTGGAATTGGCCCAAAATGATCAGAAACAAAAATTTCAGCTTTCTATCTCTGCACGTTTCTGAGATATTCATTGGGTATTTTGTACCCATTAGGCAGCAATGGCAGCTTTTTCCATACTTTTTGAAGTGATCAGCTAAGCACGTGAACAAAAGTTGTATTGTTTAAAGGTGAGTTAGGAGGCAGATTTTTGTGAAGTTTCATTCACATTTTTCACCTCCGGAAAATTCACAATTTTTGGAGTCTGGTAACTCTAGCTAGATGGCGGAATTTTAGGGTGACCTCTACTAGACTAAAGTAGTTCCATCTTTATCCCAACCATCCCTATCAATGATTTCGATATATCTCTACCACGAACTTTTCTGTGATTTTATAAAAAAGTCAATTTTAATGGGTACATTTTTACACATTAGGCAGCAATTGGTTAAATTAGACCGGGCTAGCCCCGCCGTGGGTGGTTCTATGGCCTTCAACCATTGACTTTAAGATTCCCAGAGACTGCATCTCTTTAAACCGATCCGTCGCTTTTGTAAAGCGAAAGTGCACAATTGGATTGGCTCGATAGGGGCGGAAGCTGGTTGCTCTGAACCCCGTATCGCCACTTAAAAATCCTATTCCGTTCATGACAGCAAGCGCACCTACGCTCAGGAGGATTCCAGATGCGCTGTGGGCAAAACTGAATTAACTGACAACTTAACACCAACAAAACATATAAACAATTAGTAATAGTAAAGTAAAAATTTATTTAGTAAACTCCTTCATTCATTGCATAAATTATACACTTTGAAGCATACAAATTAATTCAATTAGAGTAAACGAAGCCCGTTGTATGGTCTGAATGTCATCAAAAAAGCATCCTTTCAACTTCAATTTCAGTTTCGGGAACAAAGATAAGTCGCACGGTGCCAATTAAGGTGAATACGGCAGATGATTCAACACACAGACCTGATTCCGAGCCAAAAATTGACGAACAATGAGTGCTGTGTGACTCGGTGCATTATCGTGCAACAGAGACCAACTTTTTGGATCGCGGTATTCTGGTCGAATACGACGAATTCTGGCCATCAAACGCTTCAAAACTTCGAGGTAATATGCGGCAGTAACTGTTTGACCAGTTGGAAACAATTCTTTGTGGATAATTTCTTTGCTATCGAAGAATGTGATGAGCATTGTTTTGTTTTTGATGGAACTTTTCATGTTTTTTTGGCTTGTGACGAGTTTTTGATTTCCATTCCGCACTTTGACGATTGGTTTCTGGATCGTATTGGAAACACCATGTTTCATCAACAGTAACAATTATTTTCAGGAAGTTTGGATCATTTTCTGCGGGTGCAACGAAAGCGTGTTTTGCAAAATGAATTGTAATAAATATTAAATGTCAACCAAATGTCATGAAGTAGAGGAAGGTTAACAGTTAGTAGAGGAAGGTTGAAGTTTCAAAACGCATGTGCTCGCACATAGATGGCGCGCTTGGTTGCTGAGATATGATTCGAGTATTAATACATAATTGTTGGACTGTGTATATCACAATCAAAATCTCCTAAACTTTATCCTAAACAATTCTGCCTCCTAAAAATTCTCCTAAAAGGCCAAGAATCTTCTAAATCTAGGAAGAAGTCTCCTGAACTGGCAACACTGGTGAGTCCTTCTTCTCCTAAAGAGTGCAACAATGTTTTGCATATAAAAATATTAAAAAAAAAACTAGAAATTTATGTTCACAGAAGAACACTCAGGACTCTACGCAGAAAAATTTTAGAGCCAAACATTTTCAAGCAAAAATCATAATCAGCGCAGCTCACAATTTTTTTTCTTCCAACAATTTTCGGCACCTCACAACTTATTTTTCTTGTTCTTCTTTTTATAGGTGTTTTTTTTTACAAAATCTTCCGAATTCCAAACGTTTTTTTTTTTTTTCATCTTCCCGAAACCAATGAGAAAACATAACCATGCATCGGAATTACTTAAACGATATCGACCATTTAAATTTTATTGCTAATTTTTTATGGGTTTCTAATAAATTTTTATTCAAATTTTACAATGGCTGCAAAGCAAAACACAAATTCAAACAATAAAAATACACAAAGCAAAAGCTAACGAGACAATTTATTGAGCTGGCGATTATGCTATAAAAATTTGAATCTTCAATCACGCACACACAACAGTTGACTTTTGCTACTTAAAATTCTAGTAAGTGATTTTTTAAGTTGAAATGTGTTGTTGTTGCTTAAGTCCAAGTACCAAAAATTGCATTACAAAATGCATAGCGCATTGACCGCAATGAGTCATCGATGCACAGGTCGATCAGTCGGACGCGCGTATTCTCGAGAGTTGACACCGAGCGGGCGGCGCGGGTAGAAATGTAAAATTGTGCGTGGAATCAAAATTTGGTCTGGCGCACCAATAAATGCTAATAAACAGGTGGCGCGCGTTCGTTCGCACACACTCACACACACACACACACATAAGCGAACTTGTAGGCTGGCTGCTCGTTATCAAGACGATTTGTGAATGTTTTGCAAATTATGAACCACTTTTGCGCCGTTTGCGTATCGCATCACTCAGCGTCGTCGGCCACTCATGGCAACAACTCAATTAGCGGCTCAACCCCCTCCGCCAAATAGTCATAAACACAAATCACCACCCGCTGTGTGGCCCCCGAGAGCATCGTTTATTTTATTGTATGTGTTTTATGAGGGTATTTGCTTTGTTGTTGTAATTGTTATTTGCCTCTAGTTACTTACAAGTTTTAAATTGAAATTTTCAACCCAGAATACATTTTCACGTTTCATTTTCCTATTGTTAATTTTTGTACTTTTGTGTAAATAATTTTTGTTTGTGTTATTTACAATTTTTTTACTTCTGATTATAAGTTTTTTATTGCATATTTATTATATTTTTGTCGGTGCTTTTAGCTTTTCATTTATTTTAATTCTTACTTATGCTTCATTTTTTTAAGAGGTGTTACCTCTTAATTTTTAAGTGTTTTGTATCCTATATTTCGTATGTTATGGTAAATTGTGTACATTAAGTTCTTACTTTTTATATTTTGTAAAACTTTAGTGCACACAATTTTTTTATATTTTCTATTTTTTTATTAATTGCAAATATATAGACGCATTTTCTAGTTCTTCTCTTCGGATATTTAATATTTTTTAATTTTATTTTCTATTTATAGTTTAAAGTTTGGATATTTTAAGCTTAAGTTTTGAATTTTACATTTTTGTTTGTAATTTTTACACTTCTAATTTTAGTTTGTTTTAGGTTTTAGTTTATCATTTTTAATTTTTATGTTAAAGTTTTTAGTTTTTAATTTGATTCGATTTTAAAATTAAAATTTTTAAATGGTAACTTTTCATTTTTATTTTTCAGTTTCGAATGAGTTCATTTAATTTTGAATTTTCAATTTGATTATTTTAATCTTAAATTTCGTATTTTCCATTAATTCAACTAATTTTTAATCTTTTATAGTTTTTAAGTTTAAAGTTCGATTTGTAAATTTTTTTTTATATTTTCAGTCTTAAATTTTTTAATTTTTAATGTTTTAATTTAAAAATTTTATATTTTTTTTAGTTTTTAATATTTAGCTTTTATTTTGTGATTTTTTTTTTAATTTTATTTTTTAATTCTGTTTTATTTTGAATGTTAGAAATTTTAAATTCTTATGTTTTTAATGTTTGAAATTTCAAATTTTTTAAAGTTTTTAATGCTGAATTTTGATTTTGTAGTTTTTATTTCAATTTTACTTTTTATTGTAATTTGAATGTTAGTTTCCTGGTTCATTTTTTTTTAATTTTGAAGCTTTTAAAGTATTGAAAACACTGATTTTGGATTTCGTAATTTTTAATTTGATGTTATCTTTTATTTTTATTTGAATGTTTGTTTACATCTTAAATTTGTCTTTTTTAATTTCGAAATTATTTTTTTAAGTTTTTAATATAGAATTTTGATTTTGTAATTTCTTTTCAATTTTACGTTTTTAGTTCTTACTTTCTTATTTTAAATTTTGATTAATAAATCAATGTTGCAATTTATTTCTTAATGTTATTTTTTACAGTGTAACTTTTAACTTACACTTTTGTTAAATTTTTAATTGTAAATGTATTTCCATCGTAGATTTTTAATTTTGAAGAAGAATTTTGAAGAAGAAGAATTGAAGAATTTAAAGTATTTTAAGTTTTAATTTTAAAACATTTTTACAAAATTTGCACTTCTTAGCTGTCAATTTATAATTTCAACTTTTTAACTTTGGCTCTCAGTTCTTATTAAATTTTATTTTTATATTTGTATTTTTAGTTTTAATTATGATTTTCAAGTCCATTTATTGTTTTTTCTATTTGCTCAGTTTGCTAACCATTTTTTTGTGGCTTAAATGAATTCATTTCTTGCTTTTGCTTCGCCGAAAATTTATGACTTGGCGTTTAGCATAAATTAAAAATTATTGGGACATTTTTATGTGTTTCATATTTTGGTGTTTTGTTTTTGCCTTTTTTTCTAGTTTTTCATTAAAAACAAAATCTATTCATCTTTGACTAAATAGCAGAGGAATTGAAAACAATTAAAATAAATTATTTCTTACATTCGCAGGCCAAATGTTTTATTAAAACTTAACAAAGCCTGTGCTGTCAGTTGTGTGCAAATTAAATAAATTTTAAGCAATTTGTGTTCCATAAGCGGGACAATTTATGAAGAGTTCATTGTGCGTAGTTGTCAGGCGGCTAGTCTCTGATTTAACATAAAACTTTCGGTTGTCAAAAGTATTTTTTGTGATTATCTTTACCGACAAATTGTAACACGCAAATGGTTTATGGAAAAATGCTAACGTCATTTGGCTCAGATTCGTTGGCGTTTGGCAAAAAAAAAGAAATAAGAAATAAATGTCTGCCTCCCTCTCCTCTTTTTCTATCATACGCCATTTCTATAAGGCCTCATTCTCATGTGCGCATTGCGCGTACAACAGCAACAACAACAACAACGACATTGTAATTAAATACGCTGACAACGTAGAACAACTCAATTTGCTTACGTCACACTGCATTAATAGTGAGAAAGATACACGCTGCCGATATTTGTTAACCTACTCTGAACACAAATACAAATACATACACACACACACAGGTATGCTTGTGCGTCTTAGTCTTAAATGAAACAAGTCAGCAACAAATTTGAAACAAAAGAAATCAGCCAACAATGTCAAGCAGAATTAACACGATTTTCCACAACGATTAACAGTCATTTAAAATTTTACGTACAATACAACAACACCAACAATAACAAGTACTCGTATGAATTGTGAAGAATGCACCGGCACAAAAAGCTCAGTAAAGCATAAAGCATGAAAACGTTTGGAATTCGGGCAGTAAGACGACACCCGGCCCTGTTCTTCTCTTCCCTTCCCGCTGCAAAGAACCCACGGGACGCGCACAACTCGTGCAGCGGACTCGTGCCCGCGTGAGTTACTAATTTACAGCCGCAATAAAATTAATAAGCGTACGTGGTGCGGCAGAAGGGGTGCATTGCCGAAATTGCAACAACAACAACAGCAAAACAAAATGAATAGCAGAGCTTTGCGATACGAAAAACAAATAAAACCTGCCAGAAAATGACAAAGAAAGACGTGAAAACGGCAATGCAAGAACAGAGGGGAATAAGGTGGCAAGGGGAAAACCAGAGGGAATACAGCGGACTCGAAAGAAATCTAATACGCACTGCAGCGTGTCGCATTACAGCGCACAAAACACAAGAAACGCGCTGGACTGGGACCCAAGAAATATGCAAAGAAACTGAAAGGGAAGACAAATGAATTCAATGCAAATGTGGCATAAGACAGGGAAGTTTGAAGAAGTAATAATGAAAATGTGGGGCATGAATAGTGGAAAGTGGAGAGGGAGAGAGTAGAATAGTGAAGGATCAGAAATCGGAGTAGTTATAGAAGACAGCGAAGCTCATAGCTCGATAGTCCTTTGTTTTTTTTTTTGATAAATTTTTAAAATTTTAGGCAACTGTAATGAACTCGAAAAAATTCAACTTAAATTAAATTAAAATTATACTTTTGTCAAAAAATAAAAATAAAATTATTACTCGTTAGAAACGTTTTATGAATCCATCTTAGCAGAGAAAAAGTCGACATTGCATTTTCTTTGCCAAATGAGTTTTCAAGCATATTTTCGCATTGCGATTTATAAATCACTGAAACTGTTCGAACCGAAGTGCTTATCTGAATCGCTAAACATCTGCACACATGTTGCACGTCGGTTCAGAGCGTCGCAACCATATATCATAGTTGACAATCAGCTGTTGCATGACTCACTCTGGCGCAGGCTTTTGCATTTTCACAACGTTTTGTTCTGGCATCTTGTAGCCTTATGGCTTTTATTGGTGTCCCTCTTGGCTGCCTCGCCGCAAATCAAGTTTGCATTCAGGTATTCACCTCTGCATAGAGTAATTTGCCTACATTGACGCCCTTGTGCCCAGCCGTGTCGTGTCGCATTGCATTGAATAGCGCAGTGTTTTGCTGATATTTTTCTTTCATGTACTCACACTCACACTCGCACGACTTAATGTCAGCTTTATTGTCAGCCACGCGTAGACCTGCTGTGAACGGAATTTCAGTGTTTGGGAAACGTCAACCTTTCTGGGCGCATGTCTGCACCGCTCGATGTGTGTGAATGTGAATGACTGTGGGATAGCAATAAATGATAATGTTGCTGATGTTTTTCATGTGTTGTCATCACAGTTTAGTGGCGTTGTTGTGTGTCTGCGAAATGTCAAATGAGAGATCAAAACTTCTTGTCATGCCAATGCAATACGGGGCGTTGTATTTGTCAGCGTTGATTATGGCATTTACAAAGCAACACTGACAAGCGCTGGAACTACTAAGCAAAGAGGAAGAACCGGAAGTTGAATGCTAACGTGTGAAGCTTGAAGCATTATTGATGAGGATTACTTGGAAACCGCATGAAAAAGGTTGTGGAACACATTTCAATGTTATTTAAAGGATCAAAAGTTTGATATGTCTACGAGTTGAATGCTGAATGATTCCTATTGCGAGTTCAAGTGGTCAAGGTACCAGACTCCTTCTGTTTACTAAACAATTTTCCCAAGAGATGCTTAAGTAATCCGTATCTTGTGTTCTATAAGTGAGATGGACATTAGGAGGATAAGATCTCTTGCTAAAGAAACTTTTCAGACAGTTTTGTAATTGCTTGACTCCAAAGAAAAAGCAAACAAAAATATACGCATTTTTTTAAATTGCCGGCCAAGACAGTCTAGCAGGTAGCACACTGGCGTCTCTTACCAGAGGTCCTAGGTTCGTTTCCTAGCTCAGGTCTGTAAAATACTTGTCTACTTCTTAGTGTGTCTCATACAGAGACCGCCTACCTACCTACATACCTATTTAAAAAAATTCTATAAAATGTGTCTCTAGCTGCGAACTGCTGCTGAATACAACAATTTTAACTCATTTCTGATAGTGACTGCTGATGAAAAGTGAATCACTAAAGACAACGTCAAGCGAAAACTTTTGAGATCGAATTGCAGTGAGCCGCCGCAAGCGGTAGCCAAGCCAGGATTGACGATCAGAAAAGTTTCGTTGTGTGTTTGGTGGAATGAACAGCACACTATCTACTGTGAGCTGCTCTTCCGCGCTCAGATTCTTAATTTGAGAACCTGTACTCTCAACAATTGAAACGTCTGAAGTAAGCTATCGTCCAGAAGCAGCCAACTTTGGTCAATAGGAAAATATTTGTATTCCATCAACACAACGAGAGGCCACACACATCCATGGTGAGTCGTCAGAAGATTCAGCACTTTGGTTGAGAAGTTCTTATGCATTCACTTTATAGTCCATACCTGTCACCAAGTGATTACCAACTGTTTCAGTCTATGGCAAATATTTTTGTTGGTGAACATAAATGTATTAATAATAAAATGATCCCGTTAATCCTGTGAGAATCCAGTATAGTTTCCATACCCACAGCGTCAATTCAGACCAATTATTCTGTCGTCGTTTCTACTCAAAGCTATGGAAAGAATTCTTGGTTTTCATATCAGGAATTTTATTACATAGGCTCTCTTATCTGAATTCCTACAAGCCTATACGATGGGCAGATCTGTGAATACTGCCTACATGCGCTTCTGGAAGGCGTTGAGAAATCTTTTTTGAACAAAGAGCTCGCGATAACTGCGTTTCTGGACATCGAAGAGCCTTTAACAATGTCAGCACAGCAGCGATTGTTGGTGCTCTGTCCGGTTTGATCCTCAGTTGATCGGGTTCGTTGAGAAACTACTTAAAGCACGTTTTGTTGGCGCTTTTGTAGATAATACCTTACTTAAAATGTTCGTAAGGGGGTACTTCCACTATTGATTTAGAATCTGGTTAATTCTCTGCTTACTGGGCTTGATGAAACCGGCTGCTATATAGTGGCATACGCCAATGGCATCGCCATTACCCTATCCCGCAAATTTCCCTCGATTAGATCTCGAGAGGCTAAAACACTAACTTGGAATTTTATCCAAATAGTGTCACGAATTTGACCTTGATCCCAGTCTCTCTAAGATAGAGGTCATAGGTAAGGTTAGGTTAGGTAGGGAAGGGTGTGTGCGGCACAAAGACCGTACTTCTCCTTCAAGGCCAAATTGGCCCATTGTGCATCCTATCTTAACTTTTTCTGGAGATAACCAGTCTTAATCCGGGGCAAACCAGTTCGACCTCTTGATGAAGGAGAGTAGATCGGAAATTTCAACTATTGCCGCGCAAGCCAAGTCAGCCAGCAACCTTGACCTCAGGGTACGAAGACCGCGTTACTGCAGAGCTGGGAAGTGGCACAGGAAGTGTTGGATCGTTTCCACTTATTCTTCATCTCCACAGCTTCTGCAGACATCACTGGATGAGAGGCACCACTTGACAAGCATGGATACAATGGTGCAGTGTCCAGTAATGACTCCAACAAGCTGTCTAATAGAGTTTCGACTCAGGGACAGTACATATCGTGTTTTCTTCATTCTTCAAAGAAAGGGGGGCCTTAGTGTCCGAAAAGTGCTGCAATCAGTTCTCCCTCATGAGGACTCGATGTTCTTGCTGAACCTGTCAATGTACATGACAGAGGTCATGCTTTTCAGTAATAGATACAAAATACCCAAGTTCTACCTGCCTTCATTAAATGGGACACTACTTAGCCTGTGCAAGAAGATTCGGTACATCGGTCTTATTCTTAACCCTAAACTCAGTTGGAAGGTAAACATTGCGAAAGGTCTCATGTGCTCTCTACTGCTGTAAAAGGGCTTTGGAATCAGATGAGGGCTTCAACTTCGCATCAGGTCCTGGCTTTACATGTCAGGCGTTGAGCCTGGTCTACTGTATGGCGCCGTATTTTGGTGACCGGCCATTGCAGAGGCGGTCAGTCTGAAATTCTTGACAAAGTCGGGAGGATGGCAGACATTTTGATGCCGGAGGCTCTTCGAAACACGCCAATCAAAGCACTGTATATCTCTCTTCACTGGCTCCAAACGTAGCTCTTGTTTTAGACTCATGTTCGTTGCTCTACTGTCAGACTGAACGCCATTTCCCGCTGGACCTAACCCGAACTTGGCTATGCCAGGATTATCACCATTAACGGTTCCAGCCCTGCGAACGTCAACTAAATATGCGTCTCTCTCACATTTGCACAGATGTTCACTGTTCACATTCCCAGCAGAGAGGACTGGTACGAGAATAGAGTCCAAACTGAGGTGTCAGTTGACATAAATATTTACAGATGGCTTCAAGCTAGAGAACAGGGTTGGCTGCGTATCTTCTTCAATACGCTGTGTCTTTGAATCTGCCATCGCCTGCGCGATTACTGCAGCGAATTTTAGGCATAGGTGATCACCTTTATTAGACGTTTTTGTGACTTCGTGGACAGACCTATCAAGTCCCTGACTACCACTTAGCCTAACCTAACCTACAATAAAATAAATAATTCAATGTTTCCTATCTTCCGAAACGAAACACAACTCTTGAACATGGAATTTGTGCAAACAATTTGTCAAAAAAGCAAAGTAAAACAAAAACAAAAATTAGGCGAGTAAGCAAGAACCAGCAGCGACGATTTCATCATTAAATGCTGCTGCCGGCGCAAAATCGAGCGGAACTGGCGCTGGCGTTTGAACAGCGTGGAGCAAATGAAACCTCCACATGCACAGCGGCTGACTGGCGCTCAGTGGTGAAATTGAGGAGCAGCCGTGGCGAAGCGATGCGACGCGACACAACAGGGTCACCTGTTCTGCTGCTGTCGTTTAAATCACATTAGTTGCGTTTAGTTAATTGGAGAATATTTAAAACTGTCGGTCATGCCGCGGCCACTGAACGATTATCAGCCAACATGGGAGCAGTTGAGACATTTGTCCAACGCTTTGAATTTGAATGGCGCGTAAATTACTGGCGACTGCGAGTCGACTGTGGCATGAAGAATGTCTGGAAGAAGACCGCTGCGTGGGCAGCTAAATGGAGCCATTGCAGTAAAGCTTCTAATGACGAGGTTTGTTGGCTCATTTAACATTCTGCCAAAGTTAGAAGAAGAACGAAGAAAGATAATATGGAAAGACGTATTGAAATTGGAGAAGACGTGATTGGTTGAAAGCAACACAGCCGCTAGAAGCTGTGCGCGTCTAAATGGGGATTGTGTTTCATTTATCTGAGCAGAAGATTTTAGCGAAAGCCAACAAAGACGTCAAATGTATGAAGCATACAATAAGCTCACAACTTGTATGCGTGTTGTATTTCATAGATCGTGGGCTGTGAAGCACCGCATTAATGCAGATGCTTTCAAATCTCCGCCATTCTAATGCATTACAACGGCTCCACATGGCTTCCATCTACTCGAAATTGTCAGTTAAAAGATATATTTAGTTTTGTTAATGTGCAGCTTAGTGAGCGATCTACAAAGAGGACATTACTTAAGAAAAGCAAATCGTTCAATGAACTAATAAAAGTGGGATTTTTTTTTACTATCTTCAATGATTAATCGACTTATACACTTTATTCGTTGACTGAATGAAGTTTACAAAACGGCCCATGGAAATAAAATAGTATGACATTTTGATGCTTAAAAAATTTAACAAAATTTATGAGCAAAATCTTAAAATGAAAGACAGTTGAGTTATTGGTTTGAACAGACTCACAACCACTCATAACAACGAAGTCGACATAACTCCGAACGACCGATTAGACGCTTTTGCTGGGCGTTCACTTGATTCAAAGAGGTTTATCTTTGATTGCTAAAAGAAAGCAACGATTTTCGTTTCCCTAATGTCTTTGTGGCACAAGTCGACATTTGAACCCACGATCGTCTCACGCATCATTCAATGAACAAGTTAGTAGAACAAATGAGCCTCAAGTTGCTTGAGTGAATCAAACACTATCAGTTTTTAATTTCGCATTTCGAAAACCACAATTAGTTCTCTGAAATTTAGTGAGAACAACAGAACTTTTCGCTATAAGCTTAAAAAAGTCTTTCTTTAAAGTGACCAAATTTTGCTGCGCCAAAAGATTTCTCAACTATTTAATAATCAAATTCTTAGTTAATTAGCGCCAAAATTTACATTTTCATAATGTCCAATTTGCGGTTATCACATTTTATACTTAAATCACACCAGCTTAAAACTATAAAATGTTTGTTGAAAACGTGATTGAAACGCCGAACATCAACAGCAAATTGTATTCTTATACAACAATAAAAAAAATAAGCCAAAACGAATTGCATAATGCGGCCTACATAAACATCGTTTGATTTTTTTGTTAGCATTATTAAAGACAACCTGAAAAAATTTATTAGAAATCAAATAAACACGTAAAACCAACGCGCTCTTCATTGGCCTAAAAAAGTGGCCATTAAAAAATCCCATAAAAGTCACAAATAGTAATTTAATGCTGAGTGAGCGCACGCATCTTAATGTGACAGAAGGGCTAGTAAAATGTTTATAATTTATTATACAAATTTATTATTTTTAATATTTGAAAGCTAAACAATTGACGCTCGAAGACAGTCGTCAGTTGAGTGCATCAACTGACAGCAGTAAATCAAAAATGAACTGAACTGTACGGAAATGTTGTGACTTCCGGAAAAAGTGAAAGAAAAACGGAATGAAAAGACAAAAATAATAATAAAAGTTCGTTTCCTTGGCATTTAGCAATAATTGCTTATAAACAAACAACAACAAATTTAAATGAAGATCGAAGTTTTTTGAACACGTTTAACTAGTCTCAAATAAGTTTAATTATGTCTGAAATATGTTGGAATACTTTGAAACTATTTAAATGCTTTCTGAACTTCATTTAAAGAAGATATTTTGACTGTTGTAAGAAAGATTTTATGGGTTTTGAAGCATATTTGACTAGTTTGATACACTCTGAAGTTCATTTAAAGAAGAGATTTTCACCTTTGTACGAAGAATTTGATGGGCTTTAAAGCATATTTAACTAGTTTGATAAACTCTGAAGTTTATTTAAAGAAGAAATTTTGACTGTAGTAAGAAAGATTTGAGGGGTTTTGAAACAAATTTGACTAATTTGATACACTCTGAAGTTCATTTGCAATAAAGATTTGATGGGTTTTTGAAGACTACTTGACTAGTTTGATACACTCTCAAGTTCATTTGAAGAAGAAATTTTGACTGTAGTAAGAAAGGTTCGAGGGGTTTTGAAGCATTTTTGACAAGTTTGATAGACTCTGAAGTCTATTTAAAGATGAGATTTTGACTGTCTTACGAAGTATTTGATGGGTTTTGAAGCATTTTTTACAGTTTGATACACTTTGAAGCTTTTTGAAGAAGATAGTTTGAATGTTCAGAAAAAGGTTTGATGGCTTTTGGTGCCTTTTCAAATGCATTTGATGCTTTTTGAAGAACACTTAACTAGCCAAGAAAACTTTTGATGGTTTCTGAAGAACATTTACCTTGTCTGAAGCACGTTTGATACCATTTAAAAATCATTTGATATTTGCTGGAGTTCATTTGATGCCGTTTTGGAAGACATTAAACTATTGGATGCTTGTAACTATTCTGAAAACCATTTGATGCTTTCTGAAGGTCATTTGACCATTGTGAAACAGGTTCAATGCTGTTTAAAAGACATTTGATGTTTGGAAAAGTGTATTTGATGCCTTTTGAAGTACATTTGATTATTCTGGAATAAGTTTGATGCATTTCGAAAAACATTTGAATACTGTAAAATATTGTTTGATGCTTTCTGAGCTGCACCTGGCTATTCTAAAGTAAGATTAAAACTTTGTAAAGCTTATATGCAAATTTTAAAAAATTTTTGTTGATTTCATTGGTTTCATTATTGGAAGTTTATTTGCTGCTTTTTGATTAATTTTTATGCGTTTTGAAGAGGTTTTGATCATTCTAAATTCTGTTCGATGCTGGCTGAAGATCATTTGACATTTTCGGAAATTAGTTAGTCAATTTATCACTTAGAAACTTTGGTTCTCTAAAAATTTTACTATTCTGTAATGAGTTTGATACCATCAGAAGTACATTTAAAAGAATTTGATGCCTTCTGAAAAACATTCTGCATAAAGTTTGTTGCTGTTTGATGCATCTAGAGGAATTTTTGATTATTCTGAATTTAGTTAGTTGCATCAATCAAGCCTTCAGAAGAATATATGAACATTCCGGATTACGTTTGTTTTTGTTTGATGCCTCCTAAAGAATGTGTGAATATTTTCAATTAAGTTTACTGCTTTTTGATGCCTTTTGAAGAACATTTGAATATTCTGAGTTAAGTTTTAGTGTTGTTTGATGCCCACTTATAAATATTTGAACATTCAGAGTTGCGTGTCTTTTTGTTTTACGCCTTTTAAAGAAAGTTTGAATATTTTGGATTAAGTTTAATGTTGCTTGATGCCTACTGATAGATATTTGAACAATCCGAATTATGTTTGTCAATTCTTACGTATATATGACTGTTCTCAAGCATATTTTGTGCTTTTAGAGATAAATTTTACTGCTATAAAACAAGTTTGATTTGAGTTTTAGTTGATTAACAAGTTGACCCATATCGATTTGTCAAAGTAAAAGTCATAGATTGCTCCTAAGTTTACCTATTTTGTGCTTTTTGAAGAGCATTTTACTATTTTAAAATATGTTTGATGTAATCTGAAGCCATTTGAGCTAATCAGTTGACTAATACAATTTCAAGGTTATGTCTTTTGAACCACGCTTCATTATTTCTAAACTCATTTGATGTCTTCTGCATCAAAATTCAATAATCAGAAGAATTCAAATCAAAATCCCACAATTTTCAATCTGTAATTTGAGAAGAGTTTCCGCTGATTGTTGCGTCAGCGCTTAGCAGCAACATTGCATCCGGCTGCAGCAGCGAACGCTCAGGCAGTCAGTCCAAATACAAAACGGAAAGCTGTCATCAGCGGGAAACTGTCAACGCACGCATTTTCTGTGCTCTCTTTTGGCGCTGCGCTGACAATAAGCAATTCACAATGCACAGTTTTGTAATGTTGCAAGCATTGGTGGCGGCAACTGAAACGCGGCGGCGGCGGCCTGCAATTACCGCCACTGGCGTCGCGCTGGCGTTGACTGGCCGCACTGCCGGCAGCGGTGCAGGTAATTTTCGGGGATATTTTTGAGACTTACGAAAGTGCAACACGACGAGGTGAGCGAACTTTGCGTGCGTGCAACATGTGCACATAATTGCGCCCCGGGCGGAAGCGACCCAATAAACAAAACCTAATTTCAAATATTAATTTGGAAAACTAATTATTCAGAATATTTATGCAAGCGTTGAGCGTCGGCCACCTGTTGTCTCAGTCCAAAATTTAATAAAACTTCACCGATTTTGGTTGCGCAGGCAGGTGTTTTCATAACAATTTTATTGCTTGAATTGCATTTTTCATTCATCTTTCATTCGTTTTCTACGCGTTTTCGTTGCATTGCAATACAAGCAGTCAACGCCTTTGCCCGATGGCCAACGAAAATAGTGGCGTTGCATGGCAGCTGGAAGCCCTAAACTGGCACCAACCGCCAACAACAACAACAACCAATACACACGTGCAACACGAGTGCTGCTCGAAAATGCAAAAGCGAAACATCCTCCCACCTTGCACCGCGCCGCCTCGGGTGCCTCTCACCACACGTTGATAGCACTGCAGCGCGTCGCCCACCTCCTCCTCCATCTTCCGCGTCACAGCCGAAGCTGTCTAATGTACTGCTCCACTTTTTCGCTGCGCTGCGTATCCGCCAGCGCAATTTTCAGCGGCACCAGCCAGCGCACAGCTGAAGACAACGAAGGCGAAAATGTGATTTTAGTGCTTTGGCAATTTGATTCAACCCACTTTCATCCGCTGCAGCGGCTGTCGGTCGGTCGCCGCTACTAAAAATATGCCCACGTCGGCATATCCACATTTTTCAATTACAATCAAAATCAAAAACAAAAAGCAAGCACCGAAAAACATTATAAATGCCATTAAATTGAAAAACCAAATTTTCAATATTTGCAAAAAATGTTTTTAAGATAAAATTTATGACTTTTGTGACAACAACAACAAAAAGCATTAATATGTAATATTTAATGCCATTAATTTGAAAAACAAAATTTTCAATATTTGCCAAAATTTTTTTTTTTTTAGATAAAATTTATAATTTTTGTGAGGTTATGTAAGAAAAATGCGTAGAGAATATTTTATTTACAAAAACAATGACTCAAAATAAAATACAAAAATAAATCTAGTAAAATATTAAAAATATTAAATACGAAACTAAATGATTAATTCTCAAACTAATTTGCAGAATTGAGATATTTGTTTACTAATTTTTACATGTTTTTCTTTAATGAACTATTAATGTACCTTTCACAATTCTGTGCCCGTAAGGAATAATAGCCAAAGTCGAGTTAGGACAAAATTGAGTTATTACCACATTGCATTCGTCGTATTCAAATGTACTACTACACAAAATTCTATGGCTTTTGCTCATAAAATGAATGTTTTACGCCCAAAAATCTAAAATTTATCTAGTTAAATCTAAAGCTAAATTCAAAAATAAAAGCGCTCTCCTGAAAACTTCATAAAATCGACTTTAATTGTTAATACAATATTTATAAATATTTGAAATTATGTAGAATAGTTGAATACTTAGATACTTTATCAATCCACTTTTTTAATTAAATTCGATTTATTTTCTAAGGCTTTATTTATAAAACAGTTGTATTCAAAGAGTTTAAAATATTTTCTCATTAATCATTAATTACCCGATTATTTCTCAAATATTCACTCTTTAATTTCATTATATAATCGACTAATCAGCTTTATTTAGAGGGAGTTGTATTCGTAGAGTTAAAAATATTTTCTCATTAATCATTAATTACTTGATTATTTTTCAAATAATGCCCATTTTTTTTTAAACTAATAATCAACTAACTACAAATAATTATATTTATTTATTATGTATTCATATAATATTGTCGCAATAATTCTATAGTCAACCACAAATAATGAAGTAATTTTTTAGTAAAATATTCAGGATTAATGTAAATTAAATAGAATATGTAGTTGCAGATATTGACTGATTATATTCTTTTATAATCGATTATTAATAAAAATGGCATATCCATTCTCAAATCAATTATATTTACTATAATTATCAATGAATTATCAATTGTAATTATTATTACTATTAAAAATTATATTACACTTATTCATTGTTCAGTTATTTATAAGTATTCTTTTTAAAATTCCTTGATCAACTTTTAACGTAACAAAATATTTGTAAATAGTTAAAATTGTATTATATAATCAGAAATAGTTACTCTTGAGTTTGATAATTTAATTAACTAATATCTATACCCAATTATTTCTACTGTAACGACGTTCGATCATTAATCAATTATTAATTATTGTATTAATTCAGCCGCCGTGGCTCAGTTGGTTAGTGCGCGGTCCAGCGAGTCGGATGCAGAGCGACGCAAGTTCGAATACTGCATGTAGTAACACCTAAAAAAAATAACGGGAAACTCGTTTTCTCTTTCGGTGGCTGTCCTCTCAGCTGGAAATGGCAAACCTCTGAGAGTAAAAATTTCCTATGAAAGAGCTCCCAACCTGCCGTTCGGAACCGGCATAAAACTGTAGGTCCCTTCCACCCGCGTACAAATTCACCCGCACAACACGGGTGGTTGCGGGAAGCTAGGCTTTAGTCTCGCGTGAGCGGGCTGTCGTGCCAATCAATTAATTATTATTATTAATTCAGAAATATATAAGCTCAGAAATATTTCAACTAAATTAATTGTAATAGTTAAAACGAGCAACTATTATTTTCATTAATTAATCGACTATTTCACACATTTACTCTAATCAACTATCATTTAAGTATTAATTACCTATTGACAATAAACTATCATTTAAATATTGTCACATTCAACCAATTATAAATAGACTCATCCATTTACTAAAATTATTAATTTATTTAAATATTTATAAATGGAAATTGAATTAATAATAAATTAGTTACAAGTATTTTATGATTCAAATTAATTAATTAACAATTAATCAATTGTTAATTAATTAATTAATTAATTATCACAACCATCAATAATCAATTGTTGTAAGTAGAAAGCAATTGATCATTATTATTATCATTAAAATATCTTGAAATAATTAAAGAATTAATAATTTATATTAAATTAATAAATAACTATTGAATAATTAATAAATTATTCACTGAAGTATCAACCATTTTCATTGATTATAAACCGTAATTAAATGGATTAACATCGGAATCAATGAATGATCAATCATTTCTTTAAAATAATTTCTTTAAAACGGCGTTTATTTTAAAATAAATGAATTAATGTTTAGCAATTATTTGAGTTTCACTCACCTAATAATCAATAATCCAAGTAATCATCAATTCAAATTGAAATCTGCAAATGAAAAGGAGAAATCAGCATTTCTTTGCATTTCACATTTTCATAAATTGATAAATTATGAACGAAATTCCACTCCTTTCTCCAGCAAAGGCTGAGCCCACGTCAATCTAAAACTGCAAACCCCAGTTTCGCCCCCGCGTTAGCTTCCGCTGGCACAGGCGCAATAAACGTTCAAACGTCCATTAAACGTGATCACAATCGGCAAAACTCACCAAAACTGGAGCCGCACAAATTAGACGCTGTTTGACCGCAACAACAACAGCAACAACAACAACAACAAACTGATGCGAATGCCGACAAATGCAATGCAAATTCAACTGCACGCCGACAGAAATAACTGACAAAAAACAACAACAACGATAACTGCACGAAGCAATGACGTAAGGAAGTCGCACCACAACGAAACGAACCAACGAATTGATTGGCCGCAGTCGAGTAAAACCAAATCGCGCCGAAGAAATGGCAAAGAAAGAAATTTGCAAAATTTGCATTCGACTTTGCAGCGCCAAAAAATTCCATTCAATGTTGTTGTTATCGTTGCTGGTGTTGTTGTTGTGGTAGTGTTAGTGGCAGTTACAAGTGGCTTTGCGGCATTGCTCCGAAATCGCTTTGCATTGGAAATTATGAGACCATTGTTTGCCATATTTAGGCTGCGCCAGTGCCGCATTTTCTCTGCCTGATTGCGTTGCATTTTTGCGTGCTGCCGCCAGCAGCAACTGTTGCAGCGACCAGGCGGCATCACTTTGTTGGCAGGTAAACGAAATTGCTACGAAATTCAAATGACATTAGTTTATTGTAATTTGGTTTGGTTTCATTTCGGTGACCAGTGCGGTTCGGTGATTGAAAATTTAGTTTAGATTCTACGGTTTCGATTAATTCTTGGAATTTGAATTTCATTGAGTAAGCAAAGTTGTGCGATTAATTTGGAGAAGTATGGAGTTGCATGTCCTGGGCTGATTTGCCAGGAGAATCGGTATACATAACTAAGGCTGTCAATCTGTCAATAAACCGATGGCTGATGGGTTTTGTATGATGACTTTTGATAGATTGAAGATATCGGAATGAAAGGAAGTACAACTAAGGAAAGGAGAGGTGTGCGATTAATTTAGAGAAGCATAGAGTTGCATGCCCTGGGCTGAGGTGCTGGATATATGCAATTTTTAGTTCGACAGGAGTATCAATATACAAAACTTTGGCTGTCAATCTGTCCATCAATCCATGGCTGATGCCTTTTGTATGATGGCTTGAAGATATCGGATCGATCGCTTGAAGAAATCGAAATTAATTTTAATTTTTGCGATATGTAAATGACTGAATTTCATTTTATTTGTCTTGTCAAACGATATGAAATTATGTGGAAATTTTTCACCTATTTTGACTTCCATGAAACTTCGTTATCATTTTTATCTCAAGCCACATTTTCTCGTTCTAGCTGCAAAGTATGAACAGCGCAGTCCAAGCAATTTTACTTGTAATGTATATTTCTCGAAACAACAACAAATTTATAATTTATTTTTTGTTGCAGCAATAATCACAATGATTGTCACAAGTTTTGAAAGTTTTTTCCAATGTTCATTTCAACTTTGCAAATGCTTTTTAATTTGTCTGACAACGCAAACTGCAACAGCACCAAAGCAACAACAACAACAACAGTTGCATATGAATGATTTATTCACACTGCAGCACCAACAACAACCATAAGAACACCAAAGCAGCCACCGGAGCGACCACACACACACTCGACCAACTCCAATCTTAATAAAATAGAAAAATATTTCACACTCGCCACTTGGCGTTGCGTGTTGTTGTTGTTGCCATACATCATAATTCGCTGTTACAGTGTTGGTGTGTATAATTTTTGTGGTTTTTGTGGTGCACCGTTTAAGCCGCAGCAGAGTAGAAGAAAAACGTACGGCGGCGCTTTTCACACCTCAAGCACGGCAACTCATTGCTGCGCGGCGAGATGGCGAACAGGCGGCCAGGTGCCGAAGATGAATTGTGGTTGTTGCCGCGCTGCTGCAATGACGTCCGCGGCGTTTGTTGGGTACGATGCGGTTTGTGGCGTTTCGAACAATTTCCCAATTCAAAAGCAGTTCAAAGAGGCTGAAGCAGCGCAAAGTTGTGGACAAAAGGTGGAGGGGCGTCGTCAGGGGAATGTGGTGTGGCATGTAAACTCATTTGGGATGAAGGTGAACGTGAATTTTGTCGCTTTTATGATATTTATGAGCTTAAGTGTTGTTTCAAAGTGTAGAAGATAGATTCGCGTTGCTGTATCACAGTAGGGAAGATGCGCTACGTGGGTGGCCAATGCGGCAGCTCTGCATTCCGTTCAGGTGTATATGGGTTAAAGAGATAAAAGAGTCGCTTACAAATAATTTTTGTAATAAATTTTTGCAATTTTAATGCAATTAAAACATTTTTTACAATACCACAGAACCATAGTCGACAAATCAATTAATTAATAAATAATAGTGAAATAATTAATTTATTAATTTATTTATTTCTTAATTAATTATTAATTAATCAATTCTTTAACAATTTAATTAATAATTAAAAAATTAAATAATTAATTATAATTAATAAAAATAATAATAAATAAAATAATTGATTAATTAATATTTATAAAATAATTCATTAATTAAATAATTAATTGTTTAATAATTTAATTAATAATAAATAAAGTAAATACTTATAATTAATTACATAAAAAATTAAATAATTATAATTAATTATTCAATTAATTAATTTTTAATTAAATTATTAAATAATTTATTAATTAATAAATAATTAATTATTTATTTAATTAATTTGCTAATAATTAATAAATTAATCAATCATTTAATAATTAAATTAATAATCAATTAATCAATTATAACTAATTATTAAATAATATTTATTTATATTATTTCATAATTACTTATAATTAATTACTTATTAATTAATTAATTATTTGACTATGCACAGAACGACTTATACAAACAATTGAAGCTTAAACCTAAGAAATTTTTGTTTGACATTCATGTTTGACAAAGGCGTTTTTGTTTGACATTATCTCTAATAGTTGTCAACAAATGCCAGTAGGAGTCTTCACATCCGAAATTTTACGCTGCCATATTTGACTTGAAATATCTTTTTCTTTCAATTTGACTTTTCCGCGGAGAAATTCATCAGCGCTCATTAGCTCAGACGCCCTTCAAAAGTGCTGCCCACACATGCTTTCGACGCCCGCGTACTTGCACTCGCCGCCGCAACAACTTAATTAAATGCGTCGACAGCGGCAGCAACCAAAACCATTTAAGCCAAATGAGTGTCGTAATTCAGGCGAACAACGCAGCGCGGCAATAATTCAATCAGCACGCACACCGACATTGTTGCGGCGCGACAATGACAACGGCAGCGCCAAACGAGCGAACAAAGCGTTCACAATGGAAATCTTCGCTTAAATTACAGTTAAATTACAAGAAGTGCGCGTCGTAATCGACGATTGAGATACGCAAGCGACCACTCGTGCGGCACCGGTTGCAGTGCACATAATTGTTGTTGTTATTATGCATGTTGCAGCTGTTGTTGTTGCTGTTGTTGTTGTTGAGCATATTGCACGCGCGTGTTGCATGTTACGCTGGGCAAATGCCACAACGGACGCGCATACAACAATTTGTTTGCTATGGTCAATGAACAACAATAACAATAGGAACAGTAGCAACAATAATTGCTGTAACAACATTTTGCTCATTACAGCGAAATTATGGCTTAATTAATTAATATACATAAATTTCAACAACAACAACAATCAGTTGTCGTACTAAGTATTTGTTGTTGTTTACATGCTGCGCCGAAGTGACGAAGTGTGTAAATTGCAGAATTAATCTGTTGCTGCCCGCTGGCCACTCCAGTCCCGGCAAAACTGCACTTCAGCATTACAACAACAACCCCAATGAAAGGTCTGCATTTCTCAGCAGCGCTGCGCAGAGATTTTTACACTCCGACTCGCGTCCGTGTGCGTCGAGCAGCATGTTGCATGCAACTGCCCAACCATAGTTTGTATGGTGGCATGTTGCATATTGTTGCGCTTTGATTTGCGGTAATTAGCCGCAAGTGGGAAGCGAGCACTTTTGATTTAACAAATTTCATGCAGCGAACAATTTAATTTAATTGGCGGTCATTTGTGGCAGCCACCGGGAGACAGCAAAGTGCCGCAGACGGTAACAGCGCACAAATGTTGCAATTCTAAGAAACGACGAAGTAGCAAATTGGCTCTTACCAGTATTAGAAGTTAATTTCAGGAAATTTTTTTTAAGTTGGTTGTGATAAACTTGAGATGTGTGCACATGCAAACTTTGGTTATAAGTCAGATTTTAGATTTAACAGAAAGCTAAGTAATAATGATTGATTTGTCCAGAACTTAAGAAAGTTTATAGACTTTTTATTGATGTAAGAACTGTTTTGTAATTGTAATAAAATGTAAAAGTTATTGCTGATTGCTTCATACGAGTAAAACAGATTTTAAATAAAATGTATTTTGTCGAAAAATTTAATTTTTTCTGAGATCGGAAGATATCGTAGGAAGTGATTGCATTTTTCGGCAAGGAAAGAATGTTTCTTCAAACAAAAATCCAGGAACATACTTTTACGCACTTTTTAGATATTTTCCTCTCAGTTTTACCAATTTTCAGGTTTTTAATTTTAAAAAATATTTTAAATTAAAAGTGAATTAATAGAAGCCTCAGCTTAGCAAATTTGGAGAAAAGATGAAAATCAAAAATGCCCACAGCATTTCTTTATCTCTATTGAAAGTTTTAGCTACTTCTTGCTAACGGTGATTTTTTTTAATTTTATTACTCAATGGACTAAAAAACAGAAAACATGTGTTTAATTTTTTTTTGTAAAAAAAGTTTCGCACAGATTTTTATTTTTTTCTTAGTTGTAGTTTTAACATTCAAATGACATCAAAATCGTTAAATTCTGAGACTAAGATTTTTTTGAAGTTTGTCTTTGGAACGAATACTGTGCAGTGGAGTAATTTTTGGTATTTATTGGCAAAAAACTGAACACCTTATATAGACACAATGGTCCATAGTACTATCGCAAACGTCTGACCCTTTTCTCATTTCTGGACTAAGTCCATTGTTATTGCATTTGTCTTATATACAAAGAGTAGTAGATCTTTTAAAGGGGTTTCGAGCAAACCTCTAGAGAGAAGAACCCAACCTCTAGAGTAGAGAACCCAAATATTCACTACCCAAGATTTTCATCCTGTGTCTTGCTAAAGCTAAAGACACAGGACGTGTTGCGTTGTTTCTTCTACCTCGGGATCCGAACAGTGCTTACATATGTTTGATCTAGTCAGCTCAGTGATCTGTTGTCATACCTATCCACAGTCGTGTGAACCTTCGAGAGAGGAGAATGTAGTTTATCTTTTGTTTTGAGAGAAGTTGGGTAAAAAAAATTTACTAATCCTAGAAGTGCTCAATTCGTTAAAGGTCTTAAACGCCATAGTCTAAAATTTATTTTCAATTTCTCATCTTTAATACTGCAAAGAGGAGCGTAAGGAAAATGGTTCCTCCTCTGAAATTGGTCCCTTTGCACCCAGTTGGTCTGCTACCTGATTTCCTGAAATGCCACAGAGTATTGGAACCCAAGAGAGGGAGACTTCATTTAGTTGTGCTAAAGATGTTAGTGGATAAAAGTATTCGTAGCTCTCTTTCATTGTTCCAGAGTTTCTTGATAACGCTTTCAAGGCCTTAAGACTATCAACAAAAAGAATATTTCTGCATATTCGACTAAAACTTTCAAAATCTTTCTTTGAGTTCAGTTTGCAAAACTGAACAATTATCCAAAAATGTTAAGCATTTTTAGACGTCATAGACCAGTAAATAAATGCCCGAGCCGATCTTTAAGTTCATAGCAATGACAATTAAATATTTCTTCATACCGACCACGCCCCCCTCTGATGGCTGACAATTTATGGCAACCCTGGGTTAGCCTTCAACTCTTCCAAGAAAAAGTAATTTCACTTGTTCTGGGTTGCCTAATGATCGTAGCTTCTGTTAGTCAATCACTCCAACTGTCAACTACTATTTTCGCTTTGCACAACTTTCCTCCAAGCATTGCGCGTAGAACGTCAAATAAATCATAGTCTGCGCGGAAAAGAGGAAAAATTGCACAGTGCACAAAATACTCAAACCAATGTTAAGGCGTAACCCCAGTTGACACACTGCACACACGAGCCGGCGCGCGGGCTGGCAACGCTGCAAGAGGGCAACAACGCCACCGTTGACTTTGATGCCGTCACCAGGTTTGCTGCCATCGGGCTCTTTTACACGTTTTGCTTTTGTTGCGGCAGGTTTTCGATTCTTTGTTTTAGGCGCTTCGGTGTGGCTTCTTGATTTTTGCGCGTGTGCACCCGTGCAGCGGTGATGTGTGGCATGCGAGCATTGTGGCACAACGATGACCGCCGCATTTGCCGCATTCTAACTGCGAGTATTTTAACTGCCTCCACATTGTGGGCGCTGCAAGCGCAGCACTTTTGCGCTTCGCTCGTTCTTCGGCGCATTGTCGCCAGGCGTGGAATTCTTCAGTCGCAGTTTTTGCTGTTGGTAATTCTCGGTATTCGGCGTGTAATGCTGGTTGTTGTGGTAGTGGTTTTAGTGGGTAAGAACAGTTAAAAGAAATTGCACTCGTAGCTGCGAAATTGCCGAAGACGAAATGCTTTGCATGCAACATGCTGCTCGAAGCGTGCAACATGCGGTTCGGCGCATTGGAATGCTTGGCATGTTGACTGGCTGGTCGACTGGCTAACTGATTGTGGTTAGAGTTGCAGTAAGGGGCTGAGTAACGTTGTTGCTTTGCTTCGATTTGGGTTGGGCGACTAGAAAAGTTGCACAGCAGTGATTCGGGTGCAACGCTCTAATGATGCGCGTAATTTGTGCAACATTAGGGAAGCACACACTAACACACAGACATAAGGTGGGGTAGATTTTATAGATATTTAACGTAGAGAGTAGTCGGTTCTAAACAGAATCGATCGTACTCGATTGAAAGTACTCATTATGGAAAGTTGTGCGCAGTAGGAAAAAGTACTTAATACCCATTCGATATTTGTGCTGAGTGAAGAAATGTGCTAAGTACAATAATTAAGTTCATAATATTGAAAGGTACTCAGTATTAATTATCGATATACTTAACAACGAAAGGTATACTTTATCGAAAATTGTTATTACTATAGAAAAGTGTTCAATATTGAAACGCACTCAATATCGATACTTGTACTCAGTACAGAAAATACTTAATATCGATACTTGTGCTAAGTATCGAAAAGTACTCCATATCGAAAGATACTCAGTCTTCTACTAAACATCGAAAAATACTCAATGTTGATACTTTTACTAAGTATAGAAAAGTACTAAATATCGAAAGGTACTCAGTATCGATGGGTACTTAGTATCGATAATTGTATTTAACATCGAAACTTGTTCTCAGTATCGAAAAGTACTCAATATCGATTCGTAAAAAGTATCGGCTATTGTATTTAACAACGAAAGTTGTACAATATCGAAACTTGTTCTCATTTTGAAAAGTATTAAATACCGAAAAATACTCAGCATAGATACTTGGACTCAATATCGAAAGGTACTCAATATCTATACTTGTGCTAAGTATCGAAAAGTACTCAATATCAAAAGGTGCTCAGTCTAGATGGTACTAATCATCGATAACTCTATTAAACATCGAAAGATACCCAATATCGATACTTGTACTAAGTATATCGATGGGTACTAAGTAACGATAATTGTATTTAACATCGAAACTTGTTCTCAGTATCGAAAAGTACTCAATATCGATTCGTAAAAAGTATCGGCTATTGTATTTAACAACGAAAGTTGTACAATATCGAAACTTGTTCTCATTTTGAAAAGTACTAAATACCGACAAATAACCAGCATTGATACTTGGACTCAATATCGAAAGGTACTCAATATCCATACTTGTGCTAAGTATCAGAAAGTACTCAATATCGAAAGATACTCAGTTTTGATGGGTACTAATCATCATACAATATCGAAACTTGTTCTCATTTTGAAAAGTACTAAATACCGACAAATAACCAGCATTGATACTTGGACTCAATATCGAAAGGTACTCAATATCGATACTTGTACTAAGTATCGAAAAGTACTAAATATCTAAAGGTACTCAGTAGCGATTGGTACTACGTATCGATAATTGTATTTAACATCGAAACTTGTTCTCAGTATCGAAAATACTCAATGTTAAAACGCACTCAATATTGATACTTGGACTCAGTTTTAAAAAGTACTCAATATCGAAAGGTACTCAGTATCGATTGGTACATCGATAGGTATAAAATACCGAAATTATTTCCCAGTATCGAAAACTAAACGCGCTCTATTACGATACTTATGCTCAGTATCAAAAAGTACTCAATAGCGAAAAGTAACCAGTGTCCATATTTGTATTAAGTATCGGAAAGTACTAAATATCGAAATGTACTCAGTATGGATCAGTATTCATTGTCGATAATTGCACTTCTTCTCAGTATCAAAAAGTAAACGCACTCGATATCGATAATTGTACTCGGGATCGAAACGTACTCAATATCGAAAGGTTCTAAGTATCGACACTTCCAATCAGTATAGATGGATACTAACTACCGATTTTTGTACTCAGTACTGAAAAGTACCCAGTAGCGAAAAGTACTCGGGATCGAAAGGTACTCAATATCGAATGGTTCTTAGTATCGACACTTGCAGTACCGAAAAGTACTCAGTATCGAAATTTAGAAAGGTACTCAGTATCGAAAAGTATTCAGTTCGATCAATTAGTATCGACATTTGTCAATTTAATTAGTATTGACATGTACACAATATCAGTAATGGCTAATCAATACGGAGTATATTTCTTCATTAAATAGCAAAGTTACCTGGTGATAGAAATAAAAATATATGAAAAACTTATAGATTCTTTAAAAAAATTCGCAATGCCTAAAGGTGTCAGTTTCTGAACTATATGCTTCTCAAAAGTCCCAATACTTGCCATCATTACATACACCTAGTCATCTCTGGCAACTGTTGTCAGTTTTTTCATCGTTGTTGTTGTTGTTGTCAAAGCAAATGTTCAGGGTGGTACGTGTTGACAGGCAAATGCCGTAAGTTCTTGCTCTTTGACTTTCTTGACATGCAAAAGCGCCAAACGTGTGTAGGTAGATATAAAAACTACAACAACAACAACGTAAATTAACCACTTCTACTTAGTCATGCGCCCAACAGGAAGCGTGATGCAGAGATTAGTATTTAGCTTGGCGACAGGCAGCACGTGAATGCCGCAAGCCAAGGAAAAACTCAAAATTCAGTGAATGAATGAAAATCTTCAATTCCAAGAAATGTTTTTTCATTTTTTGGAGCAGTTTTTCATGCCATAAATTTGTCACTGTATGATAGCTGTCAGTTTTGCTGTTGTTGTTGTTGTTGTTATAAATCTATTGTTGCAGTAGCCGCACGCAACGATCGGCCACTTGTTGACAGGAAATTTCATTTTATGATTAACACAAACGACGATGTGGAGAGAATGGAATCGAAATGTGCGCATGAAATTTTCGTTAGCACGTAAATGTAACAATTACAACAACTATAATGAGTACAACAACAACTGGCATTAGAAGCGGTAGCAATGAAATTCCTGCAGATGCAACAAACGAAATAAAAAACTGGTTGAGCGAAGAAAAACCCAGACAAGTGTGGAGAAGACGAAGCGGGCAAAAGGTTGCGCACAGTGATTTAGACCCAAAATTGAGCGGCGACAGCGAATGGAATGCGATGCGGCAAAGGGCAGACTAGACAAACAAATGAACACAAATAAAAATAGACTTGAGTACGCGACGAAACCTGGCCGACCAGGGAGCGAGAAGGGGGAAAATGCTTGAGAACGCGACGCCTACGTAAAGTCAATCACAGGTCGCATTTCCACATGGCAAGTTTTCTTTGTTTGATTTTCGTTTGCTCGCTGGTTCTTGCTTTGGACGGTGAGTGTGACGAAAAAATTATAAATAAAAAAATTAGGAATGTTTTAGTTGGTTTCGTAGAACTCACTAACTTTATTCCGTGTCCCTAGACATGCCAGGCCCATTTTCCGTAATTTGGATTTTTTGAATTTTTTCTAAACGGTCCTTAAGGAATTTCATCCCGATATTTCAACAAGACGACATCATCATGGCTTCCTGGAATCCCAAACAAAGCAT
Source organism: Melieria omissa (assembly GCA_963971225.1). Classification (NCBI taxonomy): domain Eukaryota; kingdom Metazoa; phylum Arthropoda; class Insecta; order Diptera; family Ulidiidae; genus Melieria; species Melieria omissa. The sequence goes on along the minus strand of OZ020268.1, from coordinate 45,881,419 downwards.
ACTTAGAGTATCAACAACATCTGATTGCTATTGACTTCATTGATGTTTTCGGATCCGAATAGTACAACAAATTGTAACAACATAATTTTCCGAAATACAAATGGGGAATGTGTTCCAAAACGTGTTAAATTCTGAGCATTTATAAACTACGAAATTTGTTGGTTTCAAAATTACACTTCATAGAGTAAGGTTTACTCCTTTTCTGTCTCCTTGAAAAGGGAGGCAGGACAAAAGGAAGAGAGGGAGGTATTTCTGAAGACCCGGATTTCATAGTTTGTGGGAGAAGAACTTAATGGGTAAAAATCGTGCATTCGGGCCCCCAGAACAGGGTTTTCTCACGAAAACTTGTCGTGTGTATTTTCGGTCCCAACGCGTCAGAGGTGCGTCGCCGCTGTAGTTGCAGCTTGTGGATACCTCGCAGTCAGCAGCAGCGCAGAGCCATAGCGTAGGTAGGCGACTTGCATGTGTGTCTGGATGTGTGTGTGTGTGAGTTTCTCGATATCTGTCTCTCAACAATAGGGAAATTCCAAGTAGTTGTGGGTTAAAGTACCCATTCTCACAATTCGTCTCCCTCTTCGTTGCGCTGCATTTTATAGCTGCGCGGGCACTAAACTTAACTTAGGCGCACAACACACGAAAAGCAACAACAACAAAAACAACAACAACAACACTAGTTGTGGCCACCACGCATCTGTATAAGAAAAATTAAATAAATAACTCTAAAAAACCACTGTCGACCAGTCGTCGAACATTTCATGCGTGGGCCGGTCAAGCGGTGCAACGCATCAGCTTACCACCACTTATTTATGCATGTGTGTGTGTGTGTTTTGGTGTTTACAATTGCTACATTTTTCCTGCAGCTTTTTTTCCTTCACGTCTTCCTTTGCAACGTATGTGTTATAGTTGTTGTTGTTCTGCTTCTACGATTATTTGCTGCTATAAAATTTTTCGAAAAACCTCGTTCAAGTTCAGGCTTTCTTTTCTATATTTGTTTATTGCTATTTTTAGCGAAGCAATACCATAAATTTGCATGCTTTTTGCTCCACTTGCTACGTTCTGCTGCTCTGACATTGGCATTCCAGCGAATTGTGACCAGTGGGAATTGTGTGCATTGGGAATGTGCGACCATCTTCGATTGCGGCGCAGATTGACAATCGAGGATTTGGTGGCGTCCGTCGTTTTTTGCATATGAAGTCGATTAAAAAAAGATCGTTTTGGTAAAGTTTATCAATTGGTATAAAGTGACAGCACTACAAAAAGTGTATTAGTACTACAGGACTTAGTTCTACAGAAAGTAATAGTTTTTGAAATATTTTTGCTATTCAAATCGTTAGTTAATTAATATGAAAAAATACTTCATTTTACGGGATCTGTCTATTCAAAGGGCTAGAAATGACATACAAATGTTCTCCTATTTAAGGTTAAGGTGGATGGAACTGCAGAAAAGCACAGCCCAAGAGCCAAACAAGGTGGCAAGTGGGCGTGATTGATGCTCTCTGTGCCGCTTGGGATTTAAAAAAATACAGAAAATGTTAGTTAAATATCCTCTTTACGTTGTTTTCACTTAAAATAATTCAGATATTCCAATATTTGTCTGTGATAAATCACATCTTTTCCCATAAAAGTTGCTGCCCACTGAAGCATTTGAGAGTGAAACCGATTTAACCCGGCGTTGGTGTGGTGAAAAAAAATTACGTTATTGGTGTGGTGGGGTATGACATACCCCAAAACTTTATATAGCACCAACCCCACGAAACAACACAAATATAAAAGATAGCAATTACATATTATTCTTCATTTAATTTTACGTAAGAAAATGCAAAAAAATTTCATGTGCAAGCAATTTGTAAAAGAAAATAACAAATATAAGAAAAATAAACGAAAAATACTGAGATTTATAGGTTGACTTCATAAAATGGGGTTTAAAAAAATTACATTGTATAATTTTCCAAAAACCATAGTCTGTTTTAAAAACGACATACATGTAGTTATGTGACATACAATTTTCGGTAGCTACGGTGAAAGAGTAGCGAAATATAGGGTCTCAAAATTAGCGCATGTTTTGCAAGATGTATAAGGTTTTTGCTCTCAGACAAACCGTACATTGTGTGCTGTACTGACGACGTTTTGGTACAGCTTTGCGTTATCTCAAAGATTTACAGAATCATGATAATGTACAAAAATAATGATATTTTTTGGTACATATTATACGATGAAAACGATTGTCGTATGTGCTATTAAGTTCAATAGAACATACGATATTCGCTTTCTACGGCGACGAAATGTGAATACTGAACTGGGAGCTTTTTTTGCACGTAGCAGTTGGACAGTTTGTATTTGCCTCTTATGTTTCCGTACGGTGAGTTTTTGAATAAATCGATGACTACTAGACCATCAAAAATATCAATTTGAATTCAAAATCATTTACACAAAAAGTTACGTTATTGGTGTGGTGGGGTATGTCATACCCCAATGAACTTTAGCGGGATGTGACTGAAAACTGGTAAAACTCAAGTTGTTTTTGGATAGCAAATGTGTAAGGTTGGACTGTTATAAACAGCTACTAGAAGCGATAGTGCCCACAAAAAACTAATAGGCGTAATATTTACAAAAATACAACCTCTGGGGTATGGTATACCCCACCACACCGATGCCGGGTTAATGTTAAAATATTTATCTAAAATACCCAAACAATTAGTAAAAAGTCTTCTTTGCATGGTTTTCACGTACAAAATTTCAGATATTTCAGTATTTTCCTCTGATAAATCACATATTTGTTTACCAAAGTTGCCAACTCATTGAAGCATTTGAGGGTTAAACTGGTTCGGTGTTAACATATTTGTCTAAAATACACAAAATGTTTGTTAAAAGTTCACTTTACATGTGATTTCTTAAAAAAAAAACTCAGATATTTCAAATCTCTATATGATAAATCACATATTTGACCACTTAAGTGCTTTCTTCCTGAAACATTTGAGAGTTAAACTGATACAGTGTTAAAATGTTTGTCTAGTATTCTAGAAACAATTGGTTAAAAGTCCATTTAGATGGTTCTCACTAAAAAAACTCAGATATTTCAGTATTTCTCTTTAATAAAGCACATACTTTCCCACTAAAATCGCTGCCACTGAAGCATTTGAGAGTTAAACTGTTCCAGTGTTAAAATATTTGTCTAGGATACACAAAAATTTTATTGAAATTCCTCTTTACATGGCTTTTGCTCAGATATTTCAGTATTTCTATTTGATAAATTACATATTTCTTCCATCAAATTCGCTGCTAATTGGAGCATTTGAGGGTTAAACTGATAAAGTATTAAAATATTTGTCTAAACCACACAAACATTTTGTTAAAAGTCCTATTTACGTGGTTTTCACTTGCAAAATTTCAGATATTTCAGTATTTCTATCTGATAAATCATTCAAGTTTCCACTTTGTTGCTGTTGCTGCTCATTGAAGTATTTTGAGGGGTTTAACTGGTTCAGCGTAAAAATATTTGTCTAGAATACCCAAATATTTTGCTAAAAGCACTCTTTGCATGGTTTTGACTTCAAAAACCCACTTGCATTCGAGGGTTAAACTGGTTCAATGTACCCCAAATTTCCTTAGCTCAGTTTAACCTCAAACAACAGGCTCGACAAATTTGATCAAGTGAATTAAAACAACTATTTGGTTAATGATAAACCGCAGCGCACATTCTCACTTTTCAAAGCGTTGACTTTAGTACAAAGTTTACACAAAACTAAAACAACAAAATGAAAACTTGTTCGACTATTTACACTTTTGGTATTGTTCTTTTTTTTTGGTTATTTTCGACATGTTTTCATATTTTCGGTCGAAGCGAACGCCTCGAAAATGCGACCGCCAACAACATTCATTTTGCTTCGCTTTGTCTGCGTTGAGCGGCTCTTTTAATTTCAACTTTACCACAAATCCGGTAAATAAACAAATAAATACAATAAATGAATGAGTTTCGTTGAAGTGGCGTTTCTCACGCTGCTGCAGCCAACACATCATTCAAAAAATTGCTTGCCACATTAGTGTCCGCCTAAACAGGCTACAGCTGCCGCATCTCCAACAACAACAACAAGAGCCAAAGCATGAACAACAACAACGTGTCAATAAGTGTCCATTTGCCACACCATGTCCGAAATTTGCAAAAGTTGAGTTTGCAATGGATTTGAAGTCAAATTTTAGTCACTGCCGCCCGCCGATGCAGTCGCAGCCTGTAATTTGCAACTCATTTTGCGGCGCACAAAACGAACGCACATCAAACGCCACAACACGACAGGAAACAAATAAATCCAGCCGAGCCGGGCTGGGTTGATCCGCGCAGGCGTGTTGCAGCTGCGTCTGCGCCACAACGCACGCGCAGAGGAAGCTGTCCGTCTTGGCAAACGATTAAAAAACTAACGCTTCAGCATCAAATCAAAATGCCACAAAGCGCAGAGCCTGAATTCTGATTTGATTTTGAAGGTTTTGCGTTCGCTGTCTAAATTTTTTATTGTTGCTTTTGATTGTTGTTGTTGTCAGTTTTGGCAATATTCAAGCCGCATGCGCAACGTGTGGCAGTTATGTGCGTTGGGTGTGCGCGTCACTGCGCATACGAAATTTGATGAGCTCTGTCCGGTCGGTTGGGCTGACTGTTCCACTTTTTTGTTTTTGTTTTGCTGGTTGACTGAACTTGATCGGTTCTTGGCCAACGAGCGACGATGTTCCGTGAAGTTCAACAAATTAGTTGCTTGATGAAACACATAAAAATCAGCGCACTCTGGCAGCACAAACAAATGGAGGGTTTGTTGAGAAATCGCAAGAATTCGGTAATCCCTGAGTTTCTGTTGCTCAGTGGGAATGTGCGTCAAGGCTGCTTGGTATGCTTTGAGTGGAGTTAGGCAAAGCAATTGCCTTGATTTATGTTCAGTCAGTCAGTTAGTGTGGCAATTTGGCGCAGTGATGCTTTTATACTTAACCCTTTCGGACTTGATGATCACAAGTGTGCGGAAGATCTTCAATAGCACATCTGTTGAAAGATAAAATTCATTCAAATATTCACACAATTCTATAAATTTTTTCTAAAAAGATTTCTAGAAACTTATTGGTATAAAACTATGAATCTATAATTTTCAAACAATCTACATAGCAATAATCAAGAATATCTATAAACTTTATAAAGTAAAGAATAAAGATACCTTCTATTTAGGTCTTCTTAGAACAAGTTATAGGTTAAAGTAAATTTTTATGAATCATAATATTTCCATAGTCAGTAAGTATCTACGTTTCCTCATTGGCTAAATAAATCAGTGAATAAACTTAACAACCCCTGGTGGAAGAGGGAATCCATTGAGACTCTCTTATAAAGTGGGAGATGACATTAATGTTTGTGTCCGTTGACTTGGAATGACTTCAAGACTTGAGCTCTTTGGATAGCTTTGGATAGAACAGTGACTGCCTTGAGTGTAGGCAAGATTAATCTATCAAGCTTCGTCCTTTTAGTAAAGAGAACCATACTAGTCTTAGTGGGATTAGCGGATAGCCCATTCAATCTTGTCAATCATAGCCAGAGTTCTCTGCATCTTTCTGTCCATGGACTTGTAAACGGTAAGCAAAGTATCAATCACCCTCACTGCAGTGGAGACAGAACCGCACCTTGAGGAGTGCCCCTATTTGTGTGAAATGGTAATAAGAGGTGCAAATCTTCGATATATTTCAGAAATTTAATTTCGGTTTCTTTCAATGTCGACATTGACTATTTCTACTTGCAAAGTTTCAAATGCTTAGAAAACCTACTTAACATAGAAGTACTTAGTCTGCATTGAAGGATAACTCGTCGCTATACTAAATTTCTCTCCACTTCTTGTAAAGACTGGTCCTCATCAATAGAAATATACATAAGTATATACAAAAACTTCATATGAATCACTTATTTTGGTTTATTTAAACTGATTGAAAAACTTACTCATAACGTTAAAATATGTTGGAATTAATTGTAATCTGTAAAGAAAAACAATTTCATTAGTTTTAAGAAGCTTAGAAATGAGTTGTTTTAAAAAGAACCAACATAGTATAAAAGGATCAGAGAATACCAAAGTAAGCTATGGAGTGACTAACACTTTTCAAGCTTTGCAAGTTATTACAGTAGCCGGAGATCTGGAATTATGGACCTCAAATAAACGATTTGTCGGCGTCTACAGAAAGCTATTTATAGAAGAAGATCCGGAGTTACCGATTTACCGGCGTTCGTAGAATACCTGGAATTATAGATTTGTCAGCGTTCATAGAAAAACTAAAATTATATATTCCATGTTTTTCGCTCAAGACCCAGAATTATTAATTCATTCAAGAAGACCCCGAGTAATTGATTTGTAGACATTTGCAGAAGACCCCAAGTTATCGATTTACAGGCATTTGAAGAATACCTGGAATTATCGATTTTTCAGCGTTCATAGAAGATCCTCAATTACATCAAGACCCAGAGTTATAATTTCACCAGTGTGAATAGAATACCCCAAGTGATCGATTCGCCGGTTTATGCAGAAGACTCGGAATTATCAATTCGTTAGAGCAGGAATTATAGATTTACCAGCCTTCATAGAAAGCCAACGGCATTTGAACCGTTGTATAGGCACCACCCGGAATTTTTAAACCGGTGACGTTCGTCAAAGAATCTTAGTTATCGATTCACCAACGTTAGTAGAAGACCCGGAATTGTCGAATTGTCGGTATTCGCAGAGTTTTATTTCAAATGGGTCGGCTAGAGCAAAGGTCCAGACTCGGAATTATCGATTGCCCGGCATAACTAGAAAACGCGGAGTTGTCGCATCGTCGGTGTTTTCAGAGTTTTATTTCGAACGGATCATCTGGAGCAAAAGATTCAGAGGCATTATTGGTCACAGTTTTCATAAACTACCTTTGATTCATACTTCTGTCAGTCTCTTTATTGGGTTCACTACTGGACACTGAGCTACTCAATCCAAGCTTGCAAAATCGTTTTAATTAAGTGATGACTGCAGTGGATTTTTGTATACGAATCAGAGCTGAGTAGATATTACTACTCATTCAAAGCTGCAGTATTGAAAGGAGAAACAGCAAGAACATAAATTTTATGTCTATGACACAACTCGACTCTTTACAAAATTTGTATCTTTGAGTCTGAGGTCAAGGTTTCTGATTCAATTCTGAGTCTAGTTATCTTATCGGCTGAGCTGAAATCAAGAAAACGATTAACTTATTTCTGTTCAAATGCTGTTGAATAGTTCCTTCGAAATATCGAGAATTTCTTGACTTAATCTGCATTACATTGATTTAAACAATGTGTAAAAATGATCAGATCTGCAGAATTCAGTTCATCAGGCACGCAAGTCTCTTTCGAAGCTTCTACAACGCAAACACTAACTTTTAAGCAGTTTTTCGTATTCCGAACAGTCACATCTCGGGCCTCGGATCGCCACCATTCATTGCGAGTACGTGCCGCCACAATTTGTCACTTGCGCCTGCAAATCGTTCGTCGCCCTATCGGCGCTTCTAATCGTCCTCCGAGTCGTTGGAGCAGTGCGTACAGCCACTAAATTCTATCATAATGGCATCAACTGACGACACGTGAACGAGCGCTGCAACACTTTTGAGTGGCTGGCAATGTTTAATTTATGCAGCGACACCGGCAACTGGAGCTGGCCCCGGCGGCCAAGAGGTGGCGGCGCAACAGGATGCCGCGCGGTCGCTGCCTGGCTGCGGTATGTTTTCGATTTTAATTTTAATAAATGCACATTTCATTAGGCGACACGCACAACGCTGTCAAGTGCTCGCTGGCCGCGCGGTGGCGTCTGCCACTCTGACGCCATCGTCAATGTGAGGCGATGCTTTGTGGCCGATAAGAGAGACCAGCGCTTGTTGTGCTTCTTGTCGTCGCTGTTATGTAATGCTCTACGTGTTGTTGTTGTTGTTATGTTTCTAGTTGTCATTGCTGCTTTGACGTTGCAGCACACATAATAATGAGTTGTTAGAAAAAATTTGCTGCAGTTTGAATATTTAAAGTTCGTTTTCAGCAAACAGCTTAAAGCCACCAACAAAGCCACAGCCAATTGCACGTAAATTGCATTTAACACAACGAAACGATTGTTGCCAACAAGCGTAGACATTTTCTTGGGAAATCTAAACAACACATTGCAGAATTAGTCGCCAACAGTGGTGCGAACAAAAATGCTTAAACGCTGCGTCAACGTTACTCGGCAAATTTGAATTGACATTTCCGCTGTCTGGTCGCCTAACTGTCTGTTTGCATTGACAATCGACAAGCAACATTTACACCTTCACGACTAAAAAACCCCAACGAAAATCGCTGAAAATTTCTTAGACAATTTCAATGACTTTGCTGGGGAAAACACAAAATTGCGTCCCTCCCACCACCCACTCCACATGCTTGCAGCTTGGGCGCCCACAAGTCGCACTCTGTCGGTTCAACCACTCCCACTGTTCACTTCACTGGCGCGCGCACACAAAAATGCTGCGCATGCGTCGTTGCGCCGTGGAGTTTTTCACTGTTTTCTAACTGATTGTGGTTTTTCGCTTCGCTACTTCTTGTTCTCGCTTTGTTTTCGTTTGTAATTGGTTTTTGTTGTTTTTGTGGCCGTGTGTCAATTTCGATTCTTATCGTTGCTTGTTTAGGAAATTGTAAATTATGAGCTTTGACCGTAAACGCCGAGGCCTTTTAATTCGCTTTCAGTAGAGTTACCAGCGTTTCGAATGCTCAGACTGGGAGAAAAAATATAGAAATACAAAACTTGATTAACAATTTTTTAATCGTCTTTTCCAAGTGCGCACCTTCAAGTTAATAAAAATATCTAAGTACCGAAGAAAAGTCAATTGAAGGGAATTTAAGGAGCAAAAGCCTTTCGTATGAGTACAGAATTCTTTTGAAAAGTATACAATACTTACAATTTTGATACTGCAGTACCCAATTCCCAAGACTATCGATACTTTCTACTACTTAACCCTTTTGCTATTTTGTTGCCATATGGAAACATGCTACCTTGTGGATGTCTGAACCTTCTACGGTTTCAAGAATAAATTCTTTTGTTGGCCCTCAGAACAGTTTGAAGTTTTAGAAATAATACAAAATTGATAAACTGAATATTTAGGTTTAAAGAAGAGAAGTAGACACGTTTCCTAAGTGCTATATTTTGACATTGTAAAGAAAGAAAAGCCGAAAAATATAAGAAACATTTTAAATTTGCCTTTTCACTTCAATTCAGATATATTTTTTTAAATTATTTTAGCTGAAATAAATTATGAAATATTCGATTTTTAGTTGTGCATAGAAAATTGTATGTTTAATCCTTTCGGGACTACTGAGATAATACGTCCCAGCAAGTTTTTAATGCCCCTCAAAACAATTATTCAAATCTTACGACCCAAGCAAAATATTTTTTCGATTTCGGTGTTGACGCATAAAAGGATGATTTCAGAATTTGTGAGCGTCCAATATAATAGTCGAACCCCAACATTCATAGCATGAGAATATTTCAACATTAAACTCCGTCCCGAAAGGGTTAAGTAATTATTACAAGCACAACGATATATTGCTGTCATATGAAAAATTCTAAAAATACATTCTAAAAAAACAGGGTTCGGTAATAAAAATTAAAAAAATATTATGGAACGGATTAACGTAAAATTTTAACTTTGCTCATTAAAAACCTGTAGCGGAAGGGTTAAAGCTTATTTGAAACTGCCTACAGAAGCTCAATCTTAATGGGAACAAATCAATGCTCTTTTAACTTCCAAAACATGAAAGATTGAGTGTTATGAAGAAGCAGAAATTCTTGCTAAAGAAGCAGCTAGATCTCTTCTGATCAGGTAGAAGGGTGTAACTGGCTGACATAGGTGTAGATAGCCACAAATAGAACCCCATTGGATCCTTATTGATAACAGATGGATATCTGTTCATGAGTTGTAATAAAGATCCATTAGGACACAATTAATTTTGACAAACTCAGCAGAGACCTCAGTCCTTTCTTCCTATAAGGCCTGATTTGGTTCGTTTGTTAACTGATCATAACAACTCGTTATGGAGTTAGACTCTGTCTTCAGTAGACCACCTCAACTGACAATGAGACTTCCACAACTTGTTCATTCCACCGAAATCACTGCTCCAATTTCTCTTTGTCGGAGCTTCATCGTAGGTTCGAGAGCCAACGTAGCAGCTCGTTATTGTTTATTTTTGTATTCGAATTATTTTTCATTCTTAACACAAGAGAATAAAAAAAATCAGTTATTGGTGGTTATTGATGGTTTTTGTATTTGAGTTTTTCTATTTTTTGTGTTTTCCATTCTTAACTTTCATTCTTAGAATCAAACAAGTCAAGTACTTTTTTAACCCAATGTTTCTCTTCAATTCTAATAAGTAGTATTGGAATTTTTTTTTTCAAATATAAACCAAAAATTGTTTCAAAATCCAAAAGAACTTTCCTCAAACTCACAACCCTGAAAAACATTGAATTTCCCAATATCCTCAATTAAAATTTTCCCTCTGTGTTTAAAATTTATCTGCTCTGGTAACCCTACTTTGCAGCCATTCTACTAATTCGCATGCGGTCTGCCTAATGCGCGTCTAGCGCCCGTTGTCGCGTTCACTGAATCGATCGACGCTCGATCGATTCCATAGAACGAGTGATGCGTTGCTGTTCATTTAATTTGGCATTTTTATGGCAATTTAATTAATTGTTGCAGCCAATTGTGCAACGGCGCGTAAATTCTCGAACTTTATGATCGCCGCCGATCGACGGGTGCGTGGCGTTGCGGGGGCGTGCGGTCAAATGAATTGACTTGTTGTTAGGCGCTTGAGGAGTAGCCCGAACGATTTGGCAATAAAAACGAGTGTGGTTTGGCAATTTCGTTACCAGCAGCAAACAACTTTTGTCGTGGGTTGAGGCTTCGCGTGTTGCTGCTCTTCAGTTGTCTTGTTGACACGTTTGTATGCCGCCCACAGCAATGAGCCATTAACAACTGCTAACAACTGTCAGTCACACCAGCGAACACAAGGAATAAAATAAATAAACAAACGCAGCGTCAGCTGAGCCGCGATAGTGTATTGAAAGTTTCCATTGACTCGAGAAAGCAGCTTTCAGCACCGCATTCAGCTACATTCACCACGCAAATTTCGAGACACAATCAATGGAAAAGTCTTTTATCGAATCTCTTAAAATACATTCAAAGTAAAAGCTATAAATCAAGGCCAGAAAAAGCTGTTTCAATAACAACAACGATGGCGCCAGCTATAATGCGACGCCTAACGGCCGCCGAAGCAAGTGTCTGCGCAAACGTGAGACGAAAACTAAAAGTCCATAAATAAAACGCAACTATTTTTAGCAAATCCCCCTGAAACGTAACAAAATGCCTAGAACTCTTTTAAATTTCTCTGCCAAAAATGTCACATAAATTTCCATTTCGTTTGTTGGAAAGCGACCAAACCAGAAACCGAAGCATAACAAAGCGTGGAAAGAAAAATAGAAACGAAAAACTCGAGCAGTAGTCGGCAGTCGTAAAAGTGTGCGCGACAAACATCGACAATGTACAAAGACATAAATTTGCATTCTAATCCCTAATGAGACAAATTTAAACAAAGCCAAATACGCGTTAAGCATGCGCTAAGTGCGGCCAAATGCTGGATGACAGCAACATGTTGCGTGCGTTGGCAACATGTTGATTGCGTGGAAGAGTTCAGAGTGAATGTTGATGACAAAGTTGATCAATGATTACTACTGAATGGAAAGGAATTACTACTGACTGGTGGTCTACTAGCACAATGATCATCACTGGCTTAGAAGGAAGTTTTGGTTAATGACGATCAAAAAAATAAGAACAGTATTTGTCAACATTTAATCTTTCAGCAATTTAATAGCTTCTTACTATTTCAAATCGACCAAAAACATTGAATTGCTTTCATTCTATGCTTAAAGTTGCAAATAAAAAATCAATAATTGCACAAAACTCGGCCTAAGTCTTCATATATAAAAGGTCAGACAATTTGTTATACAAACTGGTGTCTGCTCTTTAAGTAAGCTGCATCTATACACACATTTTTTTTGTTAGAAAGCTTCAAAGATTTCAACGAAACACTCATTTGATTCCGAAAAATGCTGCACTGCCAATTAGATTGCTTTGCCTGAGCTCGACGCGGTCCAGCAGAAATGTCAGCGCGGCCACAATTTATGCAAATTTTATGCAATACTCCAATAATGCGACAGTTGCCAAACACAAAACAAATCTCCAAGCAAATGCTCGAGACGAAAATCTAAATTAGAGGATAAATATCGGCGAAAATGCGGGAATGCGGCCGCGCCGTGTAGACACGTCGGACAGGCGCAAACAATTACAGGCTCAATAACAACAAGCGGCAAGTACTTACCGGCAGCAGCAACAACCACGACAACAACTTCAAAGCAATAAAAACCACAGTGAAGAGAGCAGATGACAGCTATGGAGACGAGATGAGTCTGCGGGTAAAAACTTAGAGCTGATGCCACTGTTTTGATGCTGACAACTGGGCCGTTGCACGAAATTCCAAAAAACACATACACACACATTGACAATTGCAAGAGCGACATAAGCGCGACAAGCAACAACAACAATAATGCCCTAACTATGCTTGCAGCGCACATTTAGCGAAGCGAAGAAAAAACGCAGCTACAGCAGAAGCGGTCGAACCGGCACAATGGGCCGAGAGTGATGAGTGTCGGACGAAGGTAGAAGTGTGCGCGCCGCATAAATCAGTAGCAGCAGTTGAGGAAATCTTCAAAGCGCAGCAGCCAAGAGGAAATCTTAATATTATCCTGCGCCACGACAGCAACAACAATAATGAGCGACCAGCGTGGAGCTCATTTAAAGTGGAATTGTTGTGACTGGCAGTTGTTGTGGGGCCGGGCACGGGATGTGTCCAACAGCAGCCGCGGCCACTGTCTCGCAGTCGCTGCAACAACAATGGTGGCACGAAAGGGAACGTGACTTGATTGACGCAGCCGCAACAGTCTACCGGCGTAAAAAACTGCAACCAGACAGAGGAAGGTAACAGCGCCAAGAGTAGGTTTTGTGATGGGCGCTGATTTGGTTCCAAAATGAGACTCCGTTGCTTGTTGACTACGTGCGGCCATGTTGCGCGGTAAATAAAGCGGTTAAGTTGTGAGTTGTTGAAGTTGCAGTGTTTCCAAATAACTGAAATTACTTTTTTCAAAATCTTAAAAAAAAACTGAAATTTCTTACCAAAAAATTAAAACATCTGCAAAAATGTATTTTAAAATATTCATTTGAAAAATATTATAATTAATTTTTGTTAAAAAATTAAAAACGTATTTAGTTTTTTTATTGCAGAAGTTGTATTCATTCAGCTTCAGTTTGAGAACAACTTGGCAAACACAAATTTTTTAAATGCGATCGGTGTGAAATTCGCTTTTATAAAACAAAATAAATAAAATAAAATAAAATAAAATAAAATAAAATAAAATAAAATAAAATAAAATAAAATAGAATAAACTAAAATAAAATAAAATAGAATAAACTAAAATAAAATAAAATAAAATAAAATAAAATAAAATAAAATAAAATAAAATCAAATAAAATAAAATAAAATCAAATAATAATAATAATAATAATAATAATAATAATAATAATAATAATAATAATAATAATAATAATAATAATAATAATAATAATAATAATAATAATAATAATAATAATAATAATAATAATAATAATAATAATAATAATAATAATAATAATAATAATAATAATAATAATAATAATAATAATAATAATAATAATAATAATAATAATAATAATAATAATAATAATAATAATAATCAAATAAAATAAAATAAAATAAAATAAACTAAAATAAAATAAAATAAAATAAAATAAAATAAAATAAAATAAATTAAAATAACATAAAATAAAATAAAATAAAATAAAATAAAATAAAATAAAATAAAATAAAATAAAATAAAATAAACTAAAATAAAATAAGACAAATAAAAAATAAATTAAATTAAATTAAATAAATGTAATAAAATAAAATGTAATTTAATTAGTTAAATAAGAGACTTTAGCTTTCAATATTCAAGGCTTCAATGCCACTAATATCAAATGTATAACCATCAAATCGCTTTTGTAAACTTCTTCATAAAATGTAAATCTCCTAATGTTTTTCCTAAACAATTCTTCCCTATAAAATTTCTCCTTAAAGGCCTAATTTTCTAAATCTAACAGGAAATCTCCTCATCTGGCAACACTGATGATTTGGGTTGTTATGTTACTTTGTTATGATTAAGTCAGTTGTTTCACTCGCTCGCATTGGCTGTGCACAAAATGTCAGTTGGATCTAACTTACCAAAGCTTTTAAAAAGTTTTACTAAAAACCTTTTCAGTTGGTTTCGATCGCGGAAATGGATACTCTGTATATATTGTAGAACAATTAAACATTCAGTTTGGTAACTGCTAAATTGTTTAAGTCCCTTCCAGTCATCTTTTAAATAAATGATTGCATAACCAATTTCTTAGCGTCCATTGAAATGCAGTTTTAACTTCATAATTTTACATTAAATTTCATTTTAAATTACCCTTCTTGCCCTCTTAGTTTTATAATATCTTTAATGAATGCTAATTTATTTTTCATTCTTACACCAACAATTTATTCGATTCTCTTTTAGTGCCAGCCATCTGAAACCGTTAATTAACACAAATTTAGTAACCACAATAAAAATAAAAAAACAACAACAACACCAGCCCGCGTTAGAGCAAATAAAAAGGGCCACATTTACGGCCACATTTTAGAGGTTAGGAATTTCGGTTTCAGCAAAAGCAATCAATACAACGCAGCGCCGGAGAACGGAAAGGCAGCTGAAGCAGAAGTAGGAAGCGCAGTGTAAAAGCAGCAAAGGCGTCAAAATAGTAGCAACTGGGGAAAGCGAAGGTTGAAAGCAGCGCAGTAGGAAGTTGAGCATCAGACCGCCCGACCCATTGGTCGCTTGCGCCATT
This sequence comes from Melieria omissa, assembly GCA_963971225.1. Classification (NCBI taxonomy): domain Eukaryota; kingdom Metazoa; phylum Arthropoda; class Insecta; order Diptera; family Ulidiidae; genus Melieria; species Melieria omissa. The sequence continues at coordinate 45,866,395 of OZ020268.1, read as the reverse complement.
CCACTTTTACACCTTCCACCGGACGTGGTTGCGGCAGCATCGCTCTTCTGGCCATAAACAGCCAACGGGTTGCGCTTTTTGTTGTGGCTTCCCAAAACGCTGCCAGCTTCGGACCAGTTTCGATGAGGCCGACATAATTTGGGCAGCCGCGCTGCTGGCTGTTTGCCTAACCAAATTTTGCAGCATTGAAATTCAGAATTTCTCATGGTCTGCAAATACAAATACAAATACTAATGCAAATACTTTGGGGCCAATCAGCGAAATTGCGGCACTTGAGCGATATTCAATTGCCGCCGCAGCCCCAGGGATACCAAAGGCCACGCAAAGTGCAAATGCTTTAAAGGCTCTGAATCTCTGAATCATCACGAAAGATATATGAAATTTAATTTCTCTGCTGAATTTTGCGTCGAGTCAGCGCAAACGCAAAACGACGCCGACTTTCGCGCAGAAGCGTGGTTTGTATTTCTTGCTGTGCGTCCGTCCGTGCGTTTGTTCGGTCGGCCGTCTGTTTGTTTGATATGTCAGTCGGTGTGTTCGGGCGGACGCCCGCTGTTTAGCCAGCTGCGTTTCATGATTTGCTAGAATCATTGCCCTATAATTAGATTTAAATGAACAGGTACACAAATGGCCGCGAAACCAACAACCACAACCAGATAGAATTTCATTAGAAATTTTGCACTTTTTTTGATGGGGGAATCTCGTCTGGAAGTGGATGATTTGTGTGCGTTTCACTGGCAGCACGCAGGAAACATAACAACGAGATTACCCAACAAATTGCGGTTGTGGGAAGTGTGACTTGAGTGGTTTATAATTTCGAATTGCTGGCAGTGGTACAAAAACAAAAACTCATGAAAAATGTGAATATTTGTGAAACTTTATTTTGATGTTATTAAAATAATTAAATGTCGACAAATTAAGTAATTATAATTGCTGACTGTCGGCAAGTCTTGCAACAAACTGCTGCCAACAATTTGAAACTGGAATTTAAATATTTCCCAACAATTAATGAATTAATTAATTAATAAGCTTTTCAATTTGTAAACTAAAATATTTATTGACAGACACAAGTAAAATTGAGTGTTTGAAAATTGCCACAAAATATGATTGGACACTTTAAGGCCGCAAAACGGAAAACAATAAAATTATTTAGCCTTCTAGTACCGAAATTTGTGTTTTTGGTAACAAAATTGTCGCCTTGTTTTGAAGTGTGGAAATAATGTTTGAGAAAACAGTTTTAAATTTGAGAAGAGTATACATGATTTAGTGTTGTGTGGAGATTCCTTATAATGGAATATAATGCTCCGCAACCTATCATTTTATGCGGTTTGGTGAAAAAGTACATGAGCTAAAAAATTTGGGGGCTAGAGTGGGGCTAAATGGCGTCGCATCGAAGTCAAAGTTCCCAAAAAAGCTGGGAAATTCGACAAATTGCTCCACAGCTGGTCAGAAGTTGCTCTTAGAGGGTTAAAATCTATGACTGACCCCACTAGTTTTCTCTACTGAACATTTCTTTCAAACATATTTACACCCCATCTCCAACCCTTAATGGGTCTCCCATACAAAATGGTCGTTTTTACAAAATAGGCTCCAAATGCTCCCAGCTTGACCCCAGACGTGTCAAATGTATAACCGACACCCATTTATTTTCTCTTACGAATGTTTCTTCCAAACATACCTACCTGCTATCACCAAGTCTTAAGGGTCTGCCATACAAAAGTGGCCATTTTCTATGCAATTGGCTCCCCATTTGTAAATTTAGTAGTTAAGTAAGCGAGAAAACATGGTATCTCGGTAACTACTGAACCGATTTTAATGATTTATTTAGTGATCTACAACATTCCTGAGTGCAAAAAATACAAAATAAACTAAAGTTCAAAAGTTCACCACTAGAGGGCGTCTCCAATACGATCGCATTGGTGACGTTATGTTTTGGGTTGCTAAAAAGCAAAAATCATGCACTTTTTCACCAAACCGCATAAAATGAGAAGTTGCGGAATCTCGAAATTGAAAAATCGTGCACTAAATCATGTCTACTATTTAGTAAGGTTATTTAGATTAAATTATTTGGGGGGAGCCAAAACCATTTGAAGCCCAAAATATTTGTAACAAAGAGATATTTGGAGGTGTTTGAACTTTAAAACTACCTCTTGCTTGCGCCATTGGTCCTAAGCTAACCTTAAGCTACCCTAGAAATATGGCAAGACTACGCAAGATTATCAAAAATTCTAAATTATGGTCGGTTAGTCAAACGATGAATGAGACTGCTCAAGGCTAATGTAGACCAAAAATTGTATTTCTTTCTCGACCTGACACTACACTACTGTTTTACAAGTTTTCAGTAACTAAAAAATTTAGTTGTATAAAAAACTAGGAAAATTTTAAGAAGGATCAATTGCAAAGTGTAAAATGTATGTAACTTTTTCAAGGACCTTAACTTTCTCTCATCTACGGCCGAGTTGAAGGTGACTGATTCGGTACTCACTGAACTGTTGCTGAATCACTTTGTTGTCCTTAAAAGAAAACATTTTGTAGAAACAACAATTGCAGTATCAGGTCATTTTTGGAATTTGAAACCCAACTTTTAGAACTGCGGTTGAATGCCTTAGCTATTGAGTCGTACCGGCCACCATAATAATTTGATACCAATATATTTCATCAAAACCTGTACGAATGTTGCATAAGCAATCTCCCTGCTTGGCACCTAACTTTTTGGCACCGAACTTTTGCTCGTCACTGAAGTTAAATTTACACCGATTAAGGCGTTTGGTGTTGATTGAAGCTACGAAAACCCAGTAGCTGGAAGAGCTAAAGAACTTTTCCTCGTCACCGAGATTAAAGTTACGAAAGACGATTGGTGTTGATTAAAGCTGCAGGAACCCAACAGCTGAAAGAGCTAAAGGACGTAGAGTAGATAGGTAGCAAAGAGTGGCCGTTCCTAGGGGATCTTGCTTAGATCAAAGAGGTCAATGTGTTACTGCAATAATTCGGACTTAAAATTACTTAGTCGCAGAATCAATCATTTGGACTCAGATTGTCTTACTCACACAACTCAGCTTCTAAAGAATCTAAGGAGACTATGAATACTACCTTTGGGCAAATTTCCTATTGTCGAATAAGAAGATTCTCAAGTGTGTCCATTTTCACGTACAGAGTACAGAATAAGAAATGTAGAGGACGTAATTTAATCAGTTTAATGATTAGTTAGTTCGCTCAAACGTAGGTTGAATTTTTGGAATCTTATTAAAGAAAGCAATACTTTCTCTCTAAAGACAAACAAGAAATTTTTAACAAGAAGTTCTCTAGGACTATTCTATATGCAACTCATGTCAGGTCTTCACTGATGGCTCCATGTGAAATGGATCGGTTCACCGTGTCAATCTCTGGTGGGTTTCAGGCCACTCGGGAGTAGCAGGGAACAAAGCAGTGGACAAGATGGCGAGCAAGGGTGCCGCCTTGCCCAACACTGAAGTAGATAACTCTGTTCTTCCTTCAATCTCTGTCCTGTATATGAATATTAACGTTTTGAGCAAAAAATACATTTAGCCCTCATGACACTATGGGCACTATGGCCCTCCTTTTCCTTGAGGAAAACGCAATACGTACGTACTGCCCCTGAGTCGAACCGACAGCTAGTTGGAGTCATTACTGAGTTTTTGGATCCATGCTTATCAAATGGCGCCTTTCATACGGTGATGTCTGCAGAAGCTGCGGAGATGAAAAAGAATCAGAAACGATACGATACATTTTGTGCTTTTGCCCGGTTCTACAGTAACGTCGAATCTGCACCCTGAGATCAAGATTTCTGATAGAGCCGACTAGCGCGGCGATAGTTAAAATCTCGAATCTGCTCTCCTTTATTCAGAGGTCGAACTGGTTTCCGCTGGCTTGAGACTTTTGGTTACCTCCAGAGCGATTTAAGAAAGGAATCACAATGTGCCATTTTGGCTTTCGAGTCGTCTACCGGGCCAACGTAGCGTGTTTCTGGCGGAGGTAACAATCATTGATGTTGGCCTGAAGTTGTTCAATAAGGGCTATCCAGGGCGGGATATAAGCATACTCTTTGACAGCCAAGCGTCTGACTGGGACCTAGTGTATCATCTTTTTACAAATCTCTTAATGAGATGGCTAAACAACTTTAAATACGCCTAATATGGGTTCCAGGCCACAGGATCATCCGGGAAACTGTAGGGCAGAAGAATTGGCCAGACTAGAAGCAACAGAGGAGCTATCCGCAGAATTGGCTTAGGTATTTCGCTATGAACTTGCAAGCTGAAAGTCAACACTTAAAAAATTTTTGAAGATAGTTTCAGAGCAGGGGCGCACACAGGATTTCATTTTGGGCGAAGGGAGGGGGGAAGGGAGTTCCGTACACAACTTTTGGGTCCAATGCCAAAACCATATTTTCCTCTCAAAAAGTTTGCGAGATACAGATGTTTGGCATTGCCATTGCCATTGTTTCAGACCTACTAACTCGAAGGGACTAGAAACCCAGCGGCATCACAATTGTTGGCCTCATTTGGCCTGAGTGCACTCTCGTTTAGAAGCCGCCATATCTATCCATCTACATCCCTAAGATGCCAATGGTTCATTAATAAGTGTACCAGTGGCGCACGCGGAGATGTTTGGGTGTTCAAACCCTTCCTGCCAAACAAAAAGTTGCTGGTACAAAATATGGTTTTCAATGGAATTGGCCTAAAAAGTTGTACATAAAATCCTCCAAAATGAAATCCTGTTTGAGCCACTGATATGTAGATGTAGATGTATCTACTGACAATAGTTTTTTTTTTTTTTTTAACAGGAACAAACGCGCAGGGGATGACCCCTATTAATGCGAAGCATTGCGTTGGTTCAGGAAGGATATAAAGGTTAGGAGATAGGGTTATGAGTGAAGTGTTTATGGACTCTTGCCTTGAACCCATCGAGATCATAAGTGCTGGGGAAAATATCCGCAGGGAGACCATTCCACAGCCGCGCTGTGCGGGCCAGAAACGAACTTTCTCTGTAATGCGTAGTGCGCTGGAACATCGTTTCAACGTGGAATGCATGGGCGCCAGTGTTCAAACGGGTTGCCCGTGGGAATACCCGGAGTGATGGCATCAAACTGCTCATCTCCACTGAGCAATTGCCGAAAAAGTATCGGTAAAACAACACCACACATGCCACGTTTCGACGATGTTCTAAGGAGTCAATAGAGCTGGATGCCCTACTCTCCCCTATAAGTTTAATCGCACGGTTTTGCACCCGGTCCAGGAGCTCCAAATGGGTTTTTGAAGCCCCCGCCCATAGGTGCGAGTTAAACTCCATTTTAGGTCGGATATAGGTAGTGTAAATAATGCGGAGATCAGACGGAGTGAAATATTTTTTGCACCGCTTTAGGAAGCCGAGGCACTTGGCTGCTTCTTTCGACACGCCAAAAATATGATCGTTCCAACGAAGATCGTTCTTAATGGACATGCCCAGAACATCAAGAGCTGCCGATTCCGCAATACCCACACCACCCATAACCAGGGATGTGTTGGGATGTGGGGAAACTCGTTTGTGGGATAACAGGCAACATTGGGTCTTGCGGTAGTAGATTTTGACTGCTTCAGTGCCATTTTTAATAAAGATTTTCCCACATTTCACACATATTCAAGGTAAGAAATGAATGTTGATCAATTTATTTATTTATTTTTATTTGATCTTTTATTAATTATTATCAACAGTGTATCAAACCATTTCACTATTTAAGAGTCCCGTCTTTAAATGATTTTCCAAGACTTTCTCAGTGACTTTATTTGGTACAAAACCGAACAAAATATCTTGCAACATAATTTTATAAACTTTGGAAATGTGCATTTGAAATTCCATTAAAATGCAAATCAAAACATTTATGTTTATTTCAAAACCCAAGGTTTGTTCAATTAAAAACATTTGTCTTTCATTATTTGTATAGGAAAATATAAAGCAATATTTCGAATTTGTGAAATGTATGCGTCCATGGGCCCAAATCGTCAGCAGTTTATTTTTCAATGTGAACATCTAATTAATGCCAACTAATTAAATAATTACAATAATTGCAGTAAACAGCTGTCAAAAAAATGGGTATGCAGATGACAGCGCCAGTCTTTAATAACACTTATTAACGTCAAAAGGCCATGACAACGTCTGACAGCCGCGCAGATGTCATAAAGAAGTGCGAAACTCTCATACATAACAACAACACACCAAACACTCGTTTAACACGGCCCAAAAGGTTTTTTAATTGCCGACAAATGTTGCCAACATGGCTGCGGCACTAAAAGAAAAAACGAAAATAATCAGAGAAACCAAAAAGCGAGAAGCAGATAAAAAGTGTCAACACTAATTAAAAAGTTTTACAAGTGACGGCTGTCGCGTCGGTGTGACTCTCGTCTGATCGGTGAATTGCGCTACACTAAAAAAAATAATTGGTAGTAGGTACTTGGACCATAACGCGCACCTTATCTGCACTCAGCCATTGCAACAACAAAAGTCCAGATTTCCCAACAACACTACTCAGCTGAGAAAATAATGCACGATCGAGTGGTGAAAAAATGTTGAATAGTTGCCACTTTTATCTGCGCATCAGTTAGCGGAGCTTATCAGCAGCCGGCCGCACAAACAGACAAACAGAAAAAAGGTCGCACACTCACCGGACAGGAAGTCCACTATTTGCACTTCGTACACAGCCGAGAAGATATTCACATTTCAACCACTTAACGCAAAGCCCGAAAAATTCAAATCAACAAAACATAAAACATCAACAATTTGTCAAGTTTCGCCAAGCTGACCGAACCAACGGCTGGTCAGACGTTTGAATAAGCGGACAGATAAAGCAATCGGCAATGCGCTCGTGTGTGTTTGTGTGTCAGATGCGTTACGACAGACGACATTTGACATAGCAGCAACACTGCCACCAACAGCAACCACAACGTTGACTGTCGACACTGTTCGTTGCTGTGTCAAATGTTGACAACTTAAATGCGCGTCGCATCAACTAACTGCCACAACAACAACAAAACCAACAACAACAACAAGAAAAACTTAAACCGTCAACAACACGAAATTAACTGACATTTTTGTGTTGTGTTTATTATTGTCGGTAGTTGTTGTTTGTGTGTAAATTGTGTCCGCGGCCAAGGTGCGTGTCATCGCATACAGTCGCAGGATTTCGATTTTTGTTGATATTTTTCGGTGCTTGCGCACTCGCCTGGAAATGTGGAAATGATAAGTTCATCATTACTGGCCACTAAAACCGAAAGCATTTGAAACTTGGCCCATGTCAGGTGCTGTCGAAATGTGACAGTTATCGCAGCCATTAAAGCCGTTTGGATATTTTCACAAATTATTAAAACCTCGCTGCTTGCATTACCAACAATTCCGATACTCGAGATTGTGCCGCAAAATGTTACAGTGAACCGATCCACAGAGCGCAGCGGGCAGCTGTCAGAAAGCGCTCGCTGGCTGTTAAAAGATTTATCAGTATTCATAACTTATAACTGTGTTTTAACGGTGTGTAGAGTAGTAAAATATTACTCAAGGCTGCCAAGTTATTATTTGATGTCCTTGAGGCACTGGAACAGTGAATGATTGAATACGAAAAGCGACACGCAAAGCTGAATTTTTCAACAATTTTAAAGTTGAGCTGGTAAAAATTTTAAGCACCTAACCTGAAGAACTTACGAAGATCAAATGCAAATGTTGTATGCAAATGGTCACCCATGGGACCTGCTTTACATGGCGCTCAAATTATTCGTTTTTTGTAACAAAAATTAGTTTCTCTAGGATTCTAGTCCTGAAGTAGAGAGGAAGGTCGATGTTAGTATGACCTCAATGTACTTAATTTTCTATGTACTTATGTTGTTTTATCCACAAGAATAAATAATCACCTGGGCAACTTCTTCTGCGACAGTGTAGGAAATCTAGCGAAGAGAAGAGACGCTTCAATTGGTTCAATGAGCGTTCTTGTGCTCGACTGTTTGTGGTATCACAATGGGTCTAAGTGAGCTCCGCCTTGGAGCAGTCACATCTACCTACCTAGCATGACCTCAACCTTCCTCCATCTTCATTGCTTTCATCGACCAACGGCATTATGTATCGAGTCACTTGACAGTACTTTGCTAAAGGTCTTTGGGAAACCCGAATGAAACGCAAAGTTTCTAAGCCTCCGGATCAGAACTGATTGCAGTAGCTGCCGGACAATATGACCTTCCCTTTCCTTGAGGAAAACACGATTTGTACTGTCCTTGAGTTGAACCTCTTTTAGGCCGCTTGTTGATGTCATTACTGAATTGGACACTGCGCCATTGGATCTATGCTTATCAAATGGTGCCTCTGGTCCAGTGATGTCTGCAAAAGCTGTGGAGATGAAGAAGAAGTGGAAACAATCCAACACTACCTGTGCCACTGCCCGGCTCTGAAGGAACGCCGTCTCCGCACATTGGGGTCAAGGTTCCTGGCAGACTTGGCTTGCGCGGCAAAAAATTGAAATTTCGGATCTATTCTCCTTCATCAAGAGATCGAATTGGTTTTCCCCCAACTGAGAGCGATTGGTTAGCTCCAGAACCTTCTAAAAAGAGATTTACAATGGACCATTTTTGCCTCCGAGTGAAAGTGCGGCCTCTGCGTCTCACACACCCTTCCCTACCTTAGGTAACTAAGCGTCCGGATGGGTGGTCTCCTCCAACGATTGCAGATGTTACATGGAGAAACAAAATCAGTTCAGGGTTCCATCTTCTTTCTTGACGTTTTTCGTTGCACACTTTAAGAAAACCGTGAAAGAGCTACTTGCAAAGGGAAGGCATCATTTACTGAGACGGTCAGATATCTAATTTTGTCTCGAAGTCTAATTTGGAAGTCTCCCCATCCAAACCACAAAGGACGAGACAATTAGTACGAATCAATACTGGAACAACCAACCAGAATTAGAGCATCCCAAAGCATTTCTTGGTTCATATGATATGAATTGATTCGAGGAATGTAAGAGTTTGATAAAGAATAATCTTAAGATTATTATTTGCAGGCATCTTGACAGCGCTTTGCAGGTTGAACTTTCACCTGACTATACCACAAATTCGTAAAGACGAATATTGCAGATTCTGTACGCAGGGAAATGTAACAGCAATACATTTGTAAACAAGGAGAACGTCCAGTTTTTATACATGGTCGAAAGAATCATATGGGGATTGCTTCATAATAGGTACTCATTGCAAATGCAGATGTTTAGTAGCTAAACTAACACTGCACTTACAGAGAAACTGTAAGTACATGAAGAGGGCAATGGATCTTTTAGATATCAGTGCATATTTCCCCACTAATACCTAATAATAATAAAGAATACAGAGGTCTCTTTCCTTTTGACTGCAAATCAAAATCCCTTGGATGTGGTTCTAAGAACACCTCGGAACTAGGAGATCTCTGTATCCCAAACAGAAAGTACGAAATAATCAATACAAATCAATACTGGTGCTACAAGGGCTAAATTTGAATCCAGAGGTTCAGGAGCCATACTAAAATGTTTTTCAAATGCTGGACTTACAGATAGACTGTGAGCACATATGGAGGGCAATGGGTCAACCGATATTTCCTCCTGATTGAAAATCGAATTTATTTGAGCACAATTTCAAGAACACCCCGGAATAAGAAGCTGTGACTATTAGCCACGTAGTCATTAGCTATGCGTCGTACAAGGTTGGATCCGACGAGCACAACTCAGAGTCGTATCCATCAGCATGTATCGCTTAGTTAGATACTAAATGCCTTTGTACGACGACATGGCGGCCACGCATCGCATAGGTATAAGTTATGTACCAACTCCGTTTCATAGTACCAAGATCAATCTAATTTTTTGTCCATGGTGGACTCACAAACGGTAGACGTAGATTATTTGAATCGTTTGCTTATCTTAAACATAAATGTAAAATCTCGACCCATATTGCACACTCCTCTAGACAATATAATCCTCATGGCAAAATGTCAACTTAGTTTAGGCAATAACAATCTCCCGTTTCTTAGTGTACCAACACGTCGCAAGAGCCTCAGTTATAAGAGTCCATTGAACTATTGGTCAACACGCCTGAGACTAAACTTTTCCTGCTGCTGTTAGTCAGTTAACAATTGGAAGAACGTCTTTTATTTATAGGAAAACTTTCTGTATCTATGGAAGATCACTTCTTGGACAATGTTAGTGAGGAAGGCTAATGTTGAACCAAGTCCGAGATGCCATTTCTAAGTAGCAACTTGTAGTTTGTAATTTTTAATATTTCTTATAGTTTTGTTCATTGGCTAAATAAATAAATAAATGCCGAAACACGTCATTCGGAATTGATATAAAACTATGGATGTCTTTCATTCATATAAAACTTAACACACACAATACAGACATTAATATGAGGAAGTTCGAACTTGGTCCGTCAATGGGCTGTTGTGACAGTTATTAATAAATACAATTGTGTGTCAGACTATTGACATACATAAGTACATTGACATTTATCACAATAGATCTTCATGGCCCTAGCGAACTCCACTTTGAGGTAGCCACCGGTACCTTCCTAACTATGTCTGTTTGTTGACATAGAAAGCTTTTCAAAATTGAAATCAGCGGTTCAAGTTAAGAATTGAGTAATAAGCCCAACTAAAATAGAATGTTTACGAATGTACTTTTCTACTCAAAATGTAACTTATTGTTTTTACAGTATCTACAAAAATGTTTTCTCCGTAATGTGTCACTAAAAAAAGATTAGCTGTATTGTTGTATCTTGATATCAGTGGTTCAAGTCAAAAATTTAGTAATAATCCCAACTAAAATAGAATATTTATCTATGTACTTTTCTATTAAAAATTTAATTTATTGTTTTTACAGTATCTACAAATATTTTCTTATTCTAATTAAAAATAATTTTAGCTGCATTCTTTTATCTTTTGGTTCTGTTACTTCAAGACTACCTCAAGGCGCCGGCTTATCGATTTTCGACACTGCTAGGCACTATCTCATTGTATTGAATTACAACAACAATGAAGATAATCAAATAAAACTGACAATAATATATTAATAACAACAACAAAAAATCACAACAAAACCCCCAAAAAAAGGTGGAAACCATGAGTTGTAAATTGTAAAAAAATATTTGAAAAAATCGTCTTTCATTTTTTGTACCAAATAGCAACAATAACAACAAAACAAACGAACAGTAAAAAAGGCGAGCGTCTCAAATGGACGGCGCAGTGTCCGCACGACGGGGTTAGATTTTATGATCGTTGTCTATGGAATATGCTATGGATATGCTTTTGTTGTTGTTGTGGCGCACTCATTAGACGGATTAGATGGACTTTTGGCAGACATGTTAATTTGTGGATTGTTAGCGCTGCCAGCGTCGTGGAGGTCAGGCTGCGGGTCATATTTCGTTGTGAGCGTGTTTTGCAATTTTTATTTTCTTTATTGGCCAATTTTCATCGATTGTAAAGAACCGAAAACTGGCTAAGAATACTGTGCACATTATTGGAATTTTATTGTGCGCACATTTGTGACTACAAGAATGAGGCATTGAATAAATCAATTTATTCAATTCTGAATAAATCAGTTAACCTCAAAGGCATTTCTTTATTTTGTTTATTAAAAGAATATACAAAAAATTTAAATTGCAAAACTTTTATTAATAATTAATTCTTTGTCATTGTTAATAGCAACAAAAAGCAATAGCAACAAAAGAATTTAAATTTGGCATCGAGAATTCAACTCAAAAAATTACAAAGAATGACAGCTGACAAATGACAGATTTCAGAATTGCCATTTTTAAATGCCAAAAACTCGGTTTGTTCCAAATATTTAATAGTTGAACACCTTAATAGAAATGCATTGGTGTCCCCCAGATGCCAGCAAAGGCGCACATGCGCTGCTATCTGCCGCTCTCCCATCCTCCTCTGAACACTACCGACACTCGTTCGTAAGTTGTGTTGACGAATTGCTGCCTGCGCTGCCAACTGCTGCGATACCAAAAAATAATTGATTACACCTTCACCGGCATTCTGGCAATAAAACAACACAAACCCAAACCGACTTCAATGATGACAAAGTTTTTTATTTTTTTTTTAATAAAATACAGACAAATTCACCTAAAACAAAACCGTCGATTGATTGAACAGAAAAGCGGCGAATAAGTAAAAAAGCAAAAATGAAAAATTCAGTGAAGCATTTCAATCACAAGCAACGCGCTCGCTGATGGATAACTGCGCTGCGCACCGGTGACACGTACGGCGAGGCGAGCTGGAAGCCAGTCGCCCAAATAGGAAGCTAGACAGCTGGACGGACAACTTATATGCAGTCGGCCTGACTGCTGACTGGCTGAGTCGGCGGCAAGGCGCAGCTTTGTTGGGCGACAAGCTGCCATCGCCGCCACCGCCACAACCAGTTCAATTTCATGTCAGCACTAACCGCAATTTATGAATGAAACTGTTGCCAGTCGAAGCAGTAAATGTTGTAGTGAAATTAATACTAAAGCAACCGATGGCCATAACAATGCGGAAGTTGAGGAAGGCGTGTAGAACTCTGTGATTGTTCAACGGAAACACAAATCTGTGCGTGATGCGTGTGAGATGTTGTGAGATTCGGAGGAAAAAAGGCAGAATTAGGACAGATTTCGAGTATCACTTGAAAGCCGAGAGAGTTATTCGAAAATAAAAGATTTTAAATCTACTTTAGTTGAGAGAGTTTGGAGTTGACTGGCGAGAGTTGGTACTAATTTTCAAATCAGTAAAAAAGAAACCCCCAAAAAATGCATTATTAAATAAGTATTCATGCTTGTTCGGAATTTTTTATTCAATTTAACCCTTTCGACCCCGAATTTTCCCTGTGTCTCGATATTACTTTTTGGCATTTCAATCATGAAACACAAAGAAGTGAAACTAAGAATTGTGCACACGGCATTTAAAGTTGCCACGCCTCTTTGTTAGAGTTCTAGAGATAGTTCAATTTTTGGGCAAAATTAGCTTAAAACGGGTTAAATAAATTTTGTATCAATGTTTCTTAATTACAGAAAAATAATTTGATAGTTATGGAAAAAAAAAATTATGACTTTATGATTTTATTTAACCATTATTAAAGAAATTGGGTTTTGATTAAACGCGCCTAATTCGTAGAATTCAATTAGAACACAAACTTTTCCTGATATCGCTGCAATTTATTCTAAATTATTTTGGGAATAAACTCAACTGCAAAATTGAATCACATTCCATTCAAATGGTTCGTCAATCTTTTGAAAAAATTAAATCTTAAATGAGAAAATTGATACAGTTTTTTGAGTGAAATTTTACCACAGAATTACGAGGACAGTTTGAGAAGTCAGTGACTTTTTTAATTTCCCGCGTGGTAACTTCAAATGCAACCCTGCTACTCTCAACTACCACCTCTTAGTATGCTACATTTAAAATTTGAGCATGATGCATAATTTACTTTGTGTTTGACAGTCATTGAAAGCAGACAACTTTGTGAATTTCGGCAAAAATAGAAAGAAGTGCATTTCGCGCGCTGATAAAATTCTTATTTTTTCTTATTTTTTTATATTTTTTTATATTATTATTTTTGCGTAAAAACCATCAGCGAAACCAAAGAAAGGTTTGATAAATACTATGGGTACTCTACACCATCAATTTCAATGATTAAGATTTAGTTTACCGAATTCCGTTGTGGTCGTACCAAAACAAGAGGCACCGAACGTTCAGGTCGCCCAAAGAAGGTTTTCACGCAAAAAATGGTTTATAAAGTCCATGGAATGATATAAGATGAACGGAGAATGGATGAGTTTAAAACATGAATCCATCACTGCACACCAGAGACCAAGTAACAGTCAAAGCAGTGGACTTCTTCCGGTGAACGGGCACCAAAGAAGGCCAAGTTGGGTCTGTTGGCCAAAAAAGTCATAGCTACAGTTTTTTGAAATCCATACGGTATCATTAACATCGATTACCTTTAAGAGAGTAAAACGCTTACTGGCACAGAGCTGTTGGATTGATTCGACGCCAATTTGAAGCAAAAACGATCGTATTTGGCGATGAAAAAAGTTCTCCTCCACCAGGACATCACACCAGCGCACACGTGTGTAGGCAAAAATCCATCATGAACTGCTACCCCATCCAGCATATTCTCCAGATTAAGCCCCGTGTGACTGTTTTCTGTTCCCAAGCCTAAAGACATGGCTCGGCGGTAAGAGATTTAACTCGAATGAGGAAGTCAAATGCCGATTTTGAGGACCTTGAGAAAACCTTTTTTTTGGAAGGTATCAGAGAATGAACTTGGTTGTTGGTTTAGTGGCTGCCTCTGTATGAGACACACTTAGGCCTATGGATCCGTTGTGATACCACAAATTTCACCCGTTTGAAATGTGTATGCAACACTGGGAGGGAGGGAGGGGACCTACAGTTTAACGCCGAATCCGAACGGCGATTGGCAGTTTTCCTTTCACTCTTGGAGGTTTTGCCATTGCCTGCCAAGAGCGCACTTGTGCGATTCTTGTAATTCTCATCTGCTTCACGTGGATAGCGATAGAAGTAGACGAGTTGTTCACCAGCCCGAACCAGGAATTGAACCTGGAGCCTTTGGTATGAGAAGCCAGCGCGCTACCCGCTGGACTATCGAGGCCGGCAAAGAATGAACTATTAAGAAATATTGTTTTGCCAAACAATTTTTTTTTACACAAAAATTCAAACAAAACCTCACACCTAGCACCACTGATGCACAGACGACACACAACCACAGTGTTAAACTTTCACGTACAGTGGCGTCTTTCCTAGGGGACGACAGATGGAAGTCCCAATACCCAATAGTGCTAGCAATAAATAAATGACCCATTCTGACAGAACTTTAATCGATTGCCGTAACCAACAAAAGGCAAAAGCAAGGATTATTGTGGCCCTATGCTCCCAAGAGAAAAGAATCGGGAAAAAATAGGAAATTATGTCAACCACATGTTACTAAATAATAATATTGACTGGCTGATTCAGTGCATCTGTCAAAATATTCAGAAGATTTTTAAATTCCAAATGTATTGCTTTATACAATCAAATATATTTAAAACATTCCCTGAAAGTTGGATACATGTTTGTATTGTTATTATTATTTATTAGTTATTTTTATGATTTATTATTATGTTTTATTTTCATTATTCAATAATATATTTTATTATTATTATTATTTATGTTCTTGATTTATTATTATTTATTATTATTAATTTTTATTATTAATATTTTGTATTTTTAATATTTATTATTTTCCTAAGTATCCATAATTTTCATTATTATTTATTATTTTTTATTGTATTTATATATTTATATTTTTTATTATTTTGTATTTTTAATTTTTATTATTTATATTTATTTATATTTATATTTATTATTTTTTCTTATTTTGTATTTTTAATTTTTATTATTTATATTTATTTATATTTATATTTATTATTTTTTCTTATTTTGTATTTTTAATTTTTATTATTTTCCTTAGTATCCATCAAAGTTCAAACAAATTTCTTGTTGCATTCATATCAACAGATTTTTTATATTTATTTACATTTTCCCCCATTTTCATTGACTTTTATTTAGCTTTCTATGAAATGGGACGTTTTTTTTCAATAATATTTCTCCACTTTTGAATAAAAGTCAGATTTGTCAGATTAATTGAAGTCAGATTGATTTAGTATTATTATTTATTATTATTATTTATTTTTTATGATTTATTATTATTAATTTTTATTTTGTTATTTTTCAATATTATTCTTCATATAATTATTTTTTCTTATTTTTTATTTTTAATTTTTATTATTTTCCTCAGTATCCATCAAAGTTCAAACAAATTTCTTGTTGCATTCATTACAGCACATTTTTTATATTTATCCACAATTTCCCCCATTTTCATTGACTTTTATTTAGCTTTCTTTGAAATGGGACGTTTTTTTTAATAATATTTTCTCCACTTTTGAATAAATGTCAGAGTGCAACAAAGTGCGCTCACACTAACTCACACGCAGGCAAATTATAATGATTTATGTGTGGTTCATTAATTTGACTTGATTTCATTTCAGAGCCATTGAAATTGTTGTTGCTGTTTTTATTATTATTATTTACTAGACGCTGGCACAGTTTGCCGGCGAGTTTGCTCGTGGCAATGTTCGTGTTCATTATCGCTTTTGTGTGGCAAGAAGTGCAACAACAACAACAAAAATCTAATCATAAGCGATAAAGCAAAGTATCGGCCAGACATAAAAATAGATTTGACGGCGTCGTGAGACGCGGAAAGAAAATATTTTTCCATTTTTCTTCAAAATTTGTTCTTTTTTTCGAAATTCCTTCCTCGTCTGCCGCGAGTGAGCTTTGTTGTTTTTACGGATTGCGCGCTTTCGGCCGAAGCGTTCAAGTGGCGGCGCAACCCAAGGCGCTGCGGCATTGTCGAGCGCGTACGGATGGGTGTGGAGCGGGTTATAAGTAATTATGTAGGCATGTATAATAATGAGGTATCTACGATGTGTTTATGATGAAGTACGGAAGTTTAATTGTCCAAGTGCTAAGTAGGACCACCGAGGGTTAAGCAAAGCCAACAAAACGAAAGAAATGGAAGTGCGCGCTGCTGGTAGGCAAAAGCACACAAACAAAAAACACATTAGGCGCGTTGGACGGACGGACAAACGGTGAGACGCTATAACGGCCAGGTTGCAAGTAGAAGCAAACAGAGAACTGAGAGGCAGCGACAAGAAGCTACGCCCAAGCGGCGAGTGGCATGAAATTTCATTCATTAATTTGAGGAAATCAATAAAAACAACTGTAATTCGCTGGAAATACTTTTAGATTTAGGTGGCCAGATTGCAGTCGGCGTCGTCGTTTTGTTTGCGCAGCAATTTGCATGATTGATTACATGTTTCCGCTACACTTTATGGCACAATTAAAGGAATTTCCAATTTGAATGCGCCGCGAGCTAAAGACGCTGCCTGCCGTCTATCGACGCGAGCAATCTGCGCGCCTTTCTCTTTTGGCTGCTGGCTCAGACCGCATTCTGCACTCGCATCACTCAGCCGACGTTTCACTCGCACAGGAAATGCAACTTGCACCGAATTTTCGAATTATGTTTGGTGTTTTTGTTTTTGTTGCTGTTTTTACCTGCAACACGACTTGTGACACAAATACACGCACGCAGTGACAGTGCGCGCACTTAAATCCAGATCTATAAATAGTCGATTGCACATAACAAAAACAACAACAACAATGTTTGCCACAAAACAGCATCGAACTAATCGTATGCGATGATTTATGAAGTGCAGCCGACTGCTGGCAATGTGCGATGCACACAAATTGCATTGCACTTGTGTCAGCCCAACGTTGCCACAGCGTTGCAGTTGCTTTCTTGTGAATACGAAATGCATAAAAAATATGAAAAAATGTCAAAATGTCATTTGGCTGAAATCAATTAAAACAAGTAGAGACATTTATAGGTCATTCATAAAGAAATGAAATTAATTACTTGATTGGTGATTGTTAATCTTTAGAAATCGATTTAAATGCTTAAAATTTTTTTAAATTTTAAGTTTTAAAAAATTGGAAATATTAATTAAAGGTTAAATAATAATTAAAAAATTAAATTAAGTTAAAAGATTAAATAAAAAAGTTAAAATTTCAAGCCAATCGAATGAAAATAGAGTCATCCATCACGATTCGAAAAAAAAACACTTCTAAAGCCTAAAAATGTGTGAGAAAATGCAGTAACTGGTCCGAAAATAGAGTTCAAAATTATTTATGAAAATTTTTTTTAATATCAATTTCTTTAAAATAGCACTTTAGAGATGTTAATACACAGTTGCGCACTTAGAATTTAATTGTTGTTGTGTTTTTTAATGTTACTGTACAAAACTTGTGCGCCCAGTAACAGTTGAAATCATATTTGCCAACCAGAATGTTTGCAAGATACAGTTATTTGGGAGGGGTTTAAACCCCCCAAAACCCCCTTGCGTGCGTCATTGTTAATACATCTTTTATTCCATTGAAAAACAGACCAACATGTTTTACCAAAGTGTTGTAATCCCTTCAATATTGTCACTTCAACCTAATTCAGCACAACTTGACTTAACCTAACTTTTGTATTACTTGAATTGAGATTTGAACCCGTGTTTCTTTAGCTTGTTGTCGAACGTAAAAAAGTCTTGTTGCAACCATCATGAATTCATAGAGAAAGTTTCCAAACTAACCCATTTCAATGCAACAACAAGTAACCTAACCTAACTTTTGCATTGCTTGAATTAAAATTTGAACCCAAGCTTCCTAAGCTTCTCGTCTACTGTACAAAACGTCTTTAGTCATTTCTCAAATAATAATGAAAAACAAATACAATCATCATAGATTCATACAGAAAGTTCTAAATTCAACCCAATTCAAAGCGACTTAACCTAACCTAACTTTTTCATTGCTTAAATTGAAATTTAAACCCAAGTTTCCTTAGCTTGGGGTTTGCCGTATAAAACATCTTTAGCCATTCTTCAAATAATAACAAAAAATTAATACAATCAGCATGGATTCATACAGAAAGTTGCCAATAAACCAAATTCAACGTCACTTAACCTAACCTAACTTTTGCATTGCTTGAATTGAAATTTGAACCCAAGTTTCTTTATCTTCAAATTAGTCAGTCTTCAAATACGCAACCCAACTTAAAGCGACTTAACCTAACCTAACTTTTCTTCGTCTAAAGCTTCCTTAGCTTTTGATCTGCCGTATAAAACGTCTTTAGTCATTCCTCAAATAATAACGAAAAATAAATACAATCATCATAGATTCAAACAGAAAGTTGCTAATTCAATTCAACTCGCCGTAACCTAACCTAAGTTTTGCATTGCTTGAATTGAAATTTGAACCCAAGTTTCCTTAACTTGTGGTCTGACCTATAAAACGTCTTTAATCATTTCTCAAATAATAACGACAAATAAATACAATTATCATAGATTCATACAGAAACATCTAAAATCAACCCTATTCAACACGACTTAACCTAACCTAACTTCTTTATTACTTGAATTGAAATTTGAACCCCACGAAACCGTACGAAACGTCTTTAGTCATTCTTCAAAGAGGAAATATTCACAATAATAGTCATTCTTCCAAGAAAAAAATCGAAACAGAGAAGCAATCATCATGGATTGAGCATTCATCATTGATCCGCCTCCACTCCATTCGTCAGTTTTGGTCGTTTACTTTTAAAAATTACACAAACACCTGATTGACGTGTCATCGACCTAATCGGACATTCCTAGCATCCAACTTGCAGTGCGAATTTCATCAGCAGCGCCAATTCCAACGCTCAACTGACTCATCACTCGCGTTTAAATTTCACTTGTAAATTGCCGTCAAGCGCGGTGACCGCAATTTTTTGGATTTCATGCGCAACTTTTTGGCAGATGCGCTGTGGATTTTTACACACACACACGCACTACTTTCCATAGGCACAACTTATCAGCGCCGCATCTGCTATCAGCGGTCGGCATTAAAGTGCGTGTCGAAGCAATAAATAGCGGCGCAGGCAATTGGGACCACCGTCGCCGCCGCCGCCGCTTGGCTTTTTGCGGCTGGAGCAGCCTGAAGCGCTGATCGGCGACGTTGTCGCTGACGGTGCAAAATGTAAAATTCGAATCTCGCTGCCTTTGTCGGCAGATAAGCATCGCAGAGCAGCAACCAGCGGCAGGTACCGAACACCGACGGCTTTGGGGCAACAAAGCGCTGCTTACATTTTTACAAGAGTCGCAGAAAACTGTTGCACCATAGGCCGCTGGTCTGGTCGGGTTCGATCTGATCTGCGCTACACACTCACGGCAATGTTGCTGCCGACAATGTTGCAGCAACATGCCGCAAGTGCAATTCGAATAGTTGTTGCCGGCGGCAGCAGGTGGTAGTTAGCCGAAAATGTTAAATTTAATGAAATCAAATTTTGGTCGGCCAACAACACTGACGCGGCTAAATCAAAGCCGCAAGCGCATTGCTGCCACCGAACGCGTTCCGCTGCAAACCAAATTCCACAATCAATTCTTTTTGGTTATTTTTTTAGTGTTGTTGTTGTTGTCAATTTCTACTTTTCAATACAATGTTGTTTTTTTGGTGGGGCAGTTGGCATTTGAGATGCGTGTAAGTGATGGAGCGTTGTGTGGCGAACGTGACGACGCGTTTTTGGCAAAATGTTAATTAAGCGTTCACAATCGACGGGCGAATAGACAAAGTGTCTGCGTGGCAGATTGAGATAGCGCAGCAGCAATTGTAGCTAATAAATGAATACGACAACAACAACAACAACGAACATGCATGCACGCAACGCTTAGGCCGCAGTGCAATGTGTGCGCGCATGCGAAGGCGTTGCCGATCGTTAGCTCAACAATAAAATCTCAATTATTCAAATCATTGCAATGAATCGATGGTGATCGAGCTGCTGAAATGAGACCAGCGGAAATGCGGGTTGAATGCATAACAATCAGCGCTGCATGTAGATACATATTTGTATGCCATGGTTGCCAGAGTGTTGCAAAAGTTGATGCTAATTGGTGCACGAACACATTGCACTTTATGAATGTGATGGAAGTTTCAGTGAAGAGTGTCAAGAAATAAAGATGAAAAATACTCAGAAAAATAGAGGAACATAGTGAATCGACCCCAAAAGGTTATCTGGATTATGTTTGAGGCGTATGTTGGTACTAACTTTAAATCAATATAAAAGTCACTACCCACAATGATCCCTGTGGGTCTCCTCCTCCAATGGCATTTTGCAGATCTCTTTCAGAATATAAGAAACATGAAGATATTTATGAGAAAGTGTGTGAGTCAAACAGTTAGGACGATCGATTGGGTACTCAGTTCACAGTTGAAAAAGAATAATCCACAAATTTCCTCACAACTGCTCCTGGAAGGATTAAATGTGAACCGATTCTAGATAATTTCTTCTCCCTTTGGTGCTGAGGATTGGAATACTATGGATTTTTTACACTAAAAGCCGCTTAAGTACCACACCTGTAAAAATTTTGTTGTTTAGGTACTTAACCTGTGGAGTACTTAAGCGCTTGAGTACTTAAAGCGTACATAGAGCTTAGTGTCCCCAAATTGTGATTACTTCAGCGGGGAGGTTCTAAAGAGTGGATGTACTTAAGCGGGTTTCACTGTACTTTTGGCAATGAGGAATGTTATCCAACAGCCAAAGAATCAGATGAGCTTACAATACAGTGGGGCACAATAGATCATCCCTGGTCTCAGTGAGTAGAGTTTTTAACTCTATCCACAATACAGTAAAATCAAAACAATTCGCTCACTTCTTCAAGATTTACCAAAAAATCAAATATAATAAAAACAACATTGGGAAAATCTTCAGCTACTTTCAACAAATCCTCTAGTCATAGGACTAACGTTTTATGTTGAAAGTTTTTGTAAGTCCCTCAAAACGTCCGCGAATTGCTAATGAAATGCCGGCACGTAATGTAGTTTTTTACTTTTTATTTTGGGGGAACTTTTAAACTTATAAAATCAACATAAACAACCAGCATGTCAAATAATCAAGAAGTAAAAGAATCGCTCAAACCAGTTGAACCTTAAACCATTTTCTAAGTAAATTCATCTGTCCTAAACCATTCATTCTGTTTCTTAACTTCGAGGTAGTAAGGATTGAGGAAAGCATTATTTGAACGTCACTTCCAGTGACCTGGAAGTTCTTTGGTGTTTTTGTTTCTGTTCTCTTTTGAAGATTGTCATATTTCTATCATCTTAATTATTTTCTTAATTCTGTGGACAGATCAGTGCTTTGGCTTATCGACCATGTACTGGGCCCATATGAGCCTCTTTTTCAATTACTAAACTTAACAACCTAACTTATGGTCGGTTAAGTAAGCAAGTAATAACTCTTATCGGGCTACGGCGTGCCACAAAAGGTCTCTCCAGGCGCCTTTGCTTTGCGAGTGCATTCTCCAGTTGGATAAAGATAGAGATGATTGGTCCTTCTACCGGAAACATGGTCTCCCTCTTCGCTGTCGACCTCCAACTATCACGTCGAACACCTTTTCATCCATACGGAAGACATACCGCACCTATTGGCAACAGTAATCCTTCGCTTTGTCCCCAGGCTGACATCATTGCTGTTTATGGCGGTTCCAAGATAGACAAATCCTTGAAAACTTCAAAAGTATACCTGTAGACCCCGACGTAAGACCATAACCGCTGTGAGTCGCTGCGTGTAGACACAATATACTTCGTCTTGCCCTCTTTTCCTACCAAACCCATTTTGGAAGTTTTACTTTTCGATAGCTTCAAGGATAGCGGAGACTTTTCACTTGTTACCTCCAGTGATGTCAATGTCATCAGTGTAGGCATGGATCACTTCGACATTCTTCGTGAAGATCCTTGCTCAGAACGCTCTCCATGGTGAAGTTGAAAATGTCGCATGACAAAGAATCACCTTTGAAGGAACGAAGTATACTAAAATTCCTCTTGGATGCTGGACTCACTGACAGTCTTTGAAGTCCAAGAAGAGGCACTATAGATCTGCAGGTCGCAGTGCATTATCCCCATCAATAGTAAGGATCCTTGTCTGAAGCCTCGAATGCTATCGAATGGATCGGAGAGGTCATTTTCAACCTTGAGGGAACTGCGTCACTCTGTAAAGTCTCTCGAGCTTTGCAGGGATACGGCGTATAGAAGAACACTTATTGGGCTACCGAATGCTGGTTTCTAATTGATAAATAGATGGTGAGTATCAGTTTGGCTCTCATGGGTCTTCTTCATGACTGGTCGATGGTGGACTTAACAGTTCTAAAGCGTCTGATCTAGACAACTTACATTCGTTATGAAGAGAGTCTTGATTCTTATGTTAAGATAGAGAACCGAATAATGAGTCTTTCGAGCTAAGAATACTTCACATCTTTTTATTCTCTCTAATGAAGAAGGAAAAAGCTCAAAACTTCTAATTTTTCTAATATTCTTAAACTTCTTGTGCTTTATTATCTCTTAAAGTTTTTCATATTTTTTTGCAAAAACTTCTGGGAATATTATGTCTTAGAAAGCTAAGAACTTGAAGACTTGGAAAGTTATACATCTTAATTCCTTTTCCATTCCCTTTCATAACGTTTTATTGCCTCTTTAAAACCTTAAGTCACTTGAAATCATACAAATTATTCGGCGCTGAAGAACACTTTTCTTGTCTGCGTGTCTCAGCAATAACAATTTCCAATCTTTCTCTTAACAGACTTAAGAGCGCAAAAGCAATGAAAGCAACCAAGAGTCTTCAATGTTAAAAAGAGCGCATAAAAGTATGAGTAACCATACAAAATCTATGAAAAAATCCAAGAGAATCAGTCACAAATTTAGCACAAAGTAAAATTAGAAACGAAACAAAAAACAAAAATACAAATAAAAATTAAAAAAGCCAAGCAAATAAAATGTGCGCAGCAACTTCATTGGCGAAATGGAGTATTGAAGCTGCAAGAGATGTGATGAAGAACAAACACCAACATTATAAGCAAAACTGCGATAAAGTACAATGGCAGTAAAAGCAAATTGGCACAAATTATAAAACAAAAAAGTGCGACAGACATACAGCAGGAACAAATCTAAAGAGGCTTAAAGTGCCGGAGCTCAACAACCGGCCCGGTCCAGCGGCCGTGGCCGTGTCCGTTCGGTCGGCTGAGTGGATTGGCGTGTAGCGCTAACCGAATGTCATTGTTGACATAAGCAGCAACAAGCAATTATTATTTTCTACCGATCACATGTGTCACATCGCGACGACAACGTTGTGCGTGTACCGTATGGAAAAATGTTTGGCTGCGATACAAAATTACCGGCGATTTTGTGTTATCCGCGTAAGCGGGATTTGAATTGCTGTCAGACGCACTTTCAGTGTCTTGGAGTTTTACATGACTGTCAAGGTGTCGAGATGCTTAAAGTGTGTGTGGAGCTATTTTTAGACGAAATAAAACGAAGTTTTAATTAAAAACATCTGAGGGAGAGAAGTTAAACGTATATAAATTTATGGGAACAAAAATTAAAGAAATCGTAAAACTCATCAATTTAAATAAGATCTGTTAAAGTATTACAAAACTGTAAATATTGCAAAATTTCAAATTTAATTATTTGAAATTTTGAACTAAGACTAAGATAGAAAGAAGAAAAAATAAATAAGTTTCAAGAGTTTTAGTTAATGCGGCTGTCAAGCTGTCATAAACCTGGCTTGTGTTCCGTGGCTTCAGGCCAATTTTGAGTCGTCACAACATTTTATTTTCTTATCCTTTGCAACATTACAGAACCTCTCAAGTAAGTTAACTTCAGTAACTCTAAAAAATTTTAGCGGGTTCATAGAAAATTTATAGGCTTGTGTTCCGTGGTTTCAGGTCGATTTTAATCAGAAGTGTCTTTACCTAATTTCCCGTTTAAGAGTCGTCAGAACATTTCATTTTCTTATTCTTCTGAACATTTCAGAAGCTCTCAAGTAAGTCAACTTGAATAAGAGCGCTTGGCGAACCCCACCTGCCAGGATAGAACTGTAATCTACATAATGGGTACTTAGACTTTAAGGCAAATTTGATACCCAGGTTAGGTTATGGAAGGGGTACAATAGAGCGCAGTGCATTATTCTTATCAATAATAATAATAAAAGGGTATGGAAGTTGACTGGCCAAGTTGGCCACGCAAAGACCCTGTTGGGCCCCTAGTGATACCAGAGAGAGTTCCTGGCGGATTTACGTAAAAGTCATCGGTTCGAATGTACTATAGGTGTTCCTAGCAAAGTTCAGCAGTAACCTAATGTCATACGTTTTTTTTTTGTTGTTCACTCCTCTCTGGAGCATAGGGCCTCAACAAGACTCTTCTATCGTACACGATTCTGGGCTGTTGTTTTCGCGCCGTCAGCGGCTAGTTCGCGTAGGGTCGACCTTCCCCAGGTGTTTTTTAGTCAACCGCAAATTCTACTCCCTTGCGGGTTTCCAGTCCAGCGCCTTTCTCGTGATGCTGTCGGGTGTCATCCTTAGGAATCTCTTATAACCCAGAAACGAAGGAGTCCCCTAAGTGAGTAAGTCGTAGTCTAGAGAAGGCTGGACAGGAGCAACGAATGTACTCCAGTGTTTTCTTGGTACCATTTTCTTTGCATTTTCTCCATTCATACAACTCCGTGATGGGTCTAGAGTTCTTTCTCGGGAGCGAGGGAAGGAATTTTGTATGTGCTTCATTGAAATGTCTGAGCATTGTTTTAACCATAACTATTGTATTTAGACTATGACTCAACGTTCATCTTAGGTCCATTTTGTTTTACTCAGAAACCATGGAGGGGTTTAAAGAATGGTTCTTCAAACATAGGCATGACACGAAGTGTGAGATGGTCTCCTTTTGATTTGCGTCCCTGCAGCTTCTACAACGTGACCGCGACGATACCTGCCAAGTATCGAAAAAACTGGAGATTGGTTTTTCATGGGTTTTAGAAAGGCCACTGTTGATTTCCATCTGCGGTTAGTCTCAGCCCAAATTACTTCCAGATTTTGCCTTTTAATGTACTTAGAGAAACATGAACTTGTGCCGCAAGAGTTTAATTAAGAGAAGAGCCGTCCAGGCAGTTGGCCTTTTTATTGTCTTCTATGTTCCTAAACCACTTAACGAATATGGTCCATTAAAAAGAACATTTTTAGAATACTTCTATACTCTTTTGTTTGTGAAAGAGTTAAATAAATATTGTTTTCTACAAAATTTGTCTACATCTTTAAAAAACCTACACACAAATGCCAACAATGTCAGCCGTTTGAGATGACTTGAAATAAAAAACAAACATGCAAAAGCATGACAAGTCATTTTATATGTCGACTCTGGTTTATTTTCTTGCTACAAATTCATGTATATGCACATATATACCTACATTTGTATGTATGTATGTATGTTTGTATGTATGTTTGTATGTATGCATATGTATGCATGTTGCCAGCAACGAAGAATGCCGACAGGCCGACAGCGATGTGCATAACTTGCAAATGCAAATTATAATTTGCAGCCAGAAAGTAGGTGAAGTTGAATGCAAAACGATGAAATTCTCTGCAAAAACAAATACACATGCATATTGAATGTTTGTTTGTATAAAAAGAGGGGAAAATAAAAGATGAAATGAAATTGGCGACTGCAACATGTGCAGAAATATTTGAACTAGTTTCGAATCCTTGTCACTTGATGCGTCAAGTGGCACAGCGCCGAATTGTTGCTGATTTGATAGAAATGTAAAAAAAGAGAAATCGAAACTGTTCTAAATAAGTGGTTGCTGGAATGAAAGTGTGTTACAAGAAAACGGAATTCTTAACAGTAAACAGAGTTTCCAAATGGATCAAAATTGCATCAATATTTTTGCCTAAACTTGGCACTAGGCGAGGAGTTTTTGAGAAAGACATGAAAATTAAAAGTTCTTTGATTCCATTTCTTTCTGTGGGTTTGTTTGCTTAGAAGGTTCAAGTCCTTTGAGAGCCAACGAACTATTATACCTCTGTCGTTTGTCTGTGATGTCATTAGTTGTTCGAATTACTGTGCTTATCTTTCTGGTCTAATTGCATCAATAGTTTTCGCTAAGAAATCTTAGTGATATCTGTACTTTTTTAGTCTGAAATAAATACGAAATTGGATCTAATTCGATGAGCATTCGATCTTTCAGAAAAGACAAATTAGATCATAATTCACATAACACATAATAAGATTTCATTCAATTCATTCAATTTCAGTAAAAACATAATTAGAGTAGGTGAGTAGATCTTTAAAAAAGACAATTTAGGTCATAATTGACATAAGACATAATACGATTTGACTCAATGAGAATTCAATCTTCCAGTAAAGACATAATTAGATCATCATAACTAGATTTCACTCGGTGATTAGATCTTTAAAAAAGTCAAACTAGATCATAGTTGACATAACACATAATTAGATTTGATTCAATGAGAATTCGAACTTTCCGTAAAAACATAATTAGATCACCATTTACTTAACACATAATAAGATCTAATTCGGTGAGTAGATCTTTGAAACAGACTAAATTAGATCATAATTGACATAACTTATAATAACATTTAATGCGCTGAGAAGTCGTTTTTTGTGTAAAGAGATAATTAGATCAAAATTCAATCTAGACAAGAGAAGTATTTTCGTATTGGTTCCATACAGTTACAGGGAGACATGCTGAATAGATTCCAAATATGTTAAAGGTCTCACATACCTTCTGATGGCATTCAAACAGATATTTGCGTACCTGATGACAGATGTACCAACCCAGAAAAAGATTTTAACAACATCTCAAACCCAGTTTGTTTGAATGGAAAAATTCTAGTACTTTTGATCAGAAGTTATGTACTGCACACTCAATTTTACGAAGAAGGGTACAAAATCTTAAAATTATAGGAATCAGGGAATTAAAAAAAAGATTTTAACAACATCTCAAACCCAGTTTGTTTGAATGGGAAATTTCGAGTCTTTTTTGAATAAGAAGTTATGTACTTCACAATCAATTTAACAAAGCAGAGTACAAAAACATAAAATTATAGGAATCAGAGAATTTAAAACTATTATAACAAATATGAGGCAATGATAAAGTTGAGATGTCTTTGGATTTGTTTAACACTAGAAAGTCCAGTAATCCAGTAATTGCGGTCATTTTAATTTTTGTAGGTTTTTCATTTTTAAATATCGGTATTTTCTTTTGTATTTCTGTAAACTTTTGCTTTGGTTTTTTGTCGTAGAAAATTTTATATATTTTTTTAATTTTTTTTGTGAAAAAATTGCCAAATCCGATGTGTACTTTTCGAGATATCAGCGAATATGATATGTAATCCATTACGGTAATTTTGAAGGTTTTTATTTTTATTTTTTTGTCGTAGAAAATTTTACATGTTTCTTAAATTTTTTTTGTGAAAAATTAACCAAATCCGAAGTGTACTTTTCGAGATATCAGCGAATATAACACGTAATAGATATAGAAAACTTACTGTATTTCTAGTGTTAAAAACCCCCCTTTATGTAAAAAACTATCTGACAAATTGATTCGAGTTTTTTAGTTCAAATCCCCCTGCATTGCTTCTCACTCTGTGTGTCCGAGAGATATTCGTTTTCCATTGCACCTGACCGACACACTATGCTCGTATAATAGTTCAATATGCAAAAAGTTCACTGCTACTTCAATTACTCGCGCGAAAAGCAGCGAGAAATCGAATTCAGTCGGTGCGCTTGGTGAACTGCATTGCCACTGCTTTCGATATTTATTGCAATCTTCCGAGAAATGGGAATTTGAGTTTAATGCGCTCCGCGTGCCGTTGCATCTTGAACTCGAAATGCAGCCACATCGACGGCGGCTGCCGGTTAGCCCAGTTACGCGCAGCCGGCTGCGCGATGCAAATTTAATTGCCAGCCAAGTGTGTGTCGATTGCACTTGCAGCGCGCACTCGCAAAGGGGCCAAATCGCGATAACAGCCGGCAGACATCGGACCCGGCCGATCAGCGCCGACTGGAATGTAATGCAACGCAAGGCAGTCTGACGGGAATCACGGAATCACTTCAACCGTCAATTTAATTCCTTTTCGAGCACAAAAGCAAACAGCGAGAATATCTCTCAAAAATGCATTTCCCAAACGAAAATATTTATTTTTCAAATAACACACAAATGCGACTCATTGCTTGTTATTGTTTTGATTTTTACTTTTATTCATTTTTGCGTTTGTGTGTGTGTTTCATTATTTCTTCTTATTATCAACTTATGGCTGTCGCTATCGCAATGAAATGCTTCTAATTGTTGTTGTTGTAGTTTGCTTCTTCCCCCAAGACGCTGCGCTGGTACCTACACGCTGCACACAAGTGTTTTTATTGTTGTTAAAATGCTTCCTCACTTTTGTTATTTTAGTTCAGTTTGGTTGAGTTTTCTTTACCGGTCGTTTTTTACATATTTTCCCTTCAGTTTTTCTTTGAGGCAGGTATCTCATCTTTTTTCACAACAACAACAACAACAACAACAACACAGCAAGTACATTTGACTTGATTTCATTTATTTTTGCCGTTGTTATTGTTGTTCTTGACTCGATTTATTATGATGGCAAGAAAAATTCTTTTGCGCTCCGCCTTGCACTCTTTCTCTGTCATCATCAGCAAGAACTTCTTCTCCTTCTTCTTCTTCTTAAGCTACTTCTTCTTCCGCTTCGTCGTCATCTTCTGCCAACGCTGCGCTCCATTCGCGTTTTGTCATCTTGCGCTGTTATTGTTATTGTTGTAGTCATCCTGCCTGCCTGCCTGCCAGCCATGTCGATTCATCGAAAGAATTCTTTCGAACTCAACGTCTGTCTGTCGCAGCGTCGGCACGTCCCTGCGTCCGTTTAGCTTTGTGCATGTATTTCCCTTTTTCATTGTTATTATGCTGCATTGTTGTTGTTGTATTTGTTGTGCTACGTAGTCGGTTGCATTGGTAGTAATATTGTTATAGTTGTTGTTGTATTTTTTTATTGGTACTGCTGCCGCTGCATGTTCTGTGCCGTTGTTCCCAAGCTCCTTGTTGTTGTTATTGTTGTTGTACCCTAAGCATGTGCATTTTTTTTATTACCTTGCGTTATGTTGAACGAGTATTATTGTTGTGCTTGGGCGTTTCTTGTTGTTTTCGTTGTTGTTGTTTTTGTTCGACTCATTTTAATGTTATCAACTTCTCATGTGTTCATGTGCATCGTCGTGTCTGCATTTTGCGCATCGGTGTCGGTCGCTGTGGCTGTGACTATGTGTGCGTGTGTGTGTCTGTGTGTTGCAGTTGATTTCAATGTCTGCGCTGCTGTATGTTCTGGCAACGTTGCACTTTATTTCTTTCGTGCAACTTGTTGTTGTGTCGATGTGTTGGTGTAGTGTGTAGCTGGAAAATTTCCCGCTGCCGGCTAAATGCAGGAAATTAATCTACTTTTACTGCAATTCCAGCTGGCGAAGCGGCAAGGATTGAATGTTGCAACAATGGAATGTTGCAACATTAAATTATGACGAAACATTTGTATTGACCATTGACGTTAGGTGCCCCCTGGCGTAATGGTGTTTGCGATGTAGTGCTTGTTGGAGAAATATGTATGTTGTATGTGGTTGAATGTTGTTTGGTGGACCATGTAGAAAGATCGGGGCGCTTCGCTAATGTCCAACGATGTGGTAATTTCATCTAAGCTACAATGAAAGGCGAGTTCCGATGGGCTGTGTTCTTCAGTCTAAAGATTGAACCAGTGTTGAAGTTGATCAGATATATTTGGGTCTTAACTGGTCAGAACTTGAATGTCTCTTACATGAAGAAATCTCCGTTTGATATTATGAACCAAATGTATTTCCATACGCGGCAAACTTCGGTCGATCAGTTTTATCCAGATTTGATTAAAAAGCAGCAGGGCATAGATTTTTATGGAAGAACTCACATAGGCTATCAAGTGGAGTCCTGAAAAAAGGACTTTAGGTAGGTAGGTAGCAGCGACTGCGTGCTCTCCGAGCACACTCAAATAACACTATGTGCAGTTTTGTTGTCGCCTCCTCGACTGGGTCTTCCCTGCGTGGGAGAAGATACTGGGCCTTAAAGCTAACGCGCATCGTCCAAAAAGGACTTGATGCATTTCAGTCTTGTCTCAGACAGACCAGCTAGAGAGCTAATCAAACTGTTCCCCAATGAATTTAGTCTTTTAAAAGCTAATGTAGAGCAGCCGCAGAGGAAGTGTTCTAGTGACCTTACAAAAAGGAGCTTACAAATAGCCTTTATTGGCTAGTTTCATTTACGATATTCCATTTAGCTCGTGAACGTTGAATTGATACCACTGTTTGCGCTGTAAGGGAGATGTGTGACATCTGGATAGCATAGTCCTTCCTCAGTCCGATAGGTGCACAAAGCGGAGAAGTGAACCCAACTTACATTCGGCTACGTTCTTAAAAGCTACCTTCTTAAAGGCATTGGTTTTCCTGGAGTTTATGCTCTGTTACAGGCCAATGGTCTGTGATGACCACAGTGAACCTTACTGCATCCTGATTCTAAGAACTTTACTGAAGCCAATTGGATTTGAAAAGCAAACTTATCAAGTATCTGATATCAACTAATTTGAGGTCAGGGTGACGGAGTATCTCGACTAATTTGAGGTCATACAGGGCATTCGGGTCACACAAACCTGGAGAGTTACGGAGTATCTCGACTAATTTGAGGTATACCGGCCATTCAGGTCACACAAACTTGGAGAGTATTGGAGTATCTCGACTAATTTGAGGTCATATAGACCATTCAGTTCACAAAAACCAGGAAAGTGACGGAGAAGAGAACTTACAATATCTTTCTCTTTCTAAAAGCGGCACTAGTCTTAGCTGTCAAAACCAGTGGTTTGCAAGGCGTCTAAAAAAAACGATACGTTGAATTAAGAATTAAAAAAAAAGATAAATGTGGTAATACATACCCTAGTGAGGACAATGTTGTAGGTAAAGGTGTTCAATGAGTAGGAACTAAGTAGGTAATCAATGAATAGGAAGCCACATAGAGAGACCACTTTTGATTTGGTTTAGACCTTTTTGAAGGCTTCGATTGTCTGTGAGACAGGTCTTTAAAGTTAGCTAGTATTTGCACCTGGAAAACCCTGCAATATTCTGAGTGAGGAAAACTTTTCTCCACGGACATAATACCCGTATTTCGCACCTCGTTCTAGCCTTCCATTCAGTTCGGAGATTTTTTGTTCAGTAATGCGAAGGATTTTCTTTTCTGATAGCTTGAGTTGCTATTAACACTAAAAGACCTCAAGTTCTCCAGACCTACAAAACATACATATTTTATCCGCTGATATCTCGAAGAGTACACATCGGATTTGGCTAATTGTAATTGTAGACCCCTAATTCTGGAAGTCATTTTAGAGACCCTATAAAAAATAAAAGTCATCACAGCAAAAGTTGATTCAAATACTAAAGAAAGTACAGATATTTAAAAATGAAAAACCCTCAAAATTACCGCAATGGTCTTTCTAGAGATAAAAGTATAAAGTCAAAATTTCAAACTTAAAAATTCCACATTTGAATCAAAAAGGAATACATTAAATTTCTAAGGAAAGAAAACGTTTTTTTGCAATACCACCTAATCCAAAACAACCTTCGCCTAACTTAAATATTGCATGCAACTTTTGCCAAATATTACTCACACTTTTGATAGTAATTGTGGGGCTTGGCTAATGCGTTTTTTTCAAGTCAAATATTATGGCGAAAAGTGAATGGAGCCACCTTGCTGCACTTTTTTGGTGCGTTCGTCTCCCAAATGCGTTTTATAAACACCGAAACAACAACAACAATAATCAATCGACGAGAATCAATGTCGCTCCCAGTGTTGCGGTTCGAAATCGATGCAGCCAAAGTTGCCTCAACTTGTGGCCAAACAGAGACAAGTCAACAATTAAGGCGAAACGACGGTGCAGCAGTTGGCAAAAGTTGCAGTAGCTGAAAATGGAGAAAATGAGTGCTGGTGCCCGGTGCAGCAGCCAAGGAGGCGAAGTAGAAGCAGCGCAGAGTGGTGCGATGCGCAATGAAACTGGGACTGTGGCGACTGAGCTGCGAACCGGCGACAGGCTGACCGCTGTCCAAAAATGGGCAAATTAAACCAGTATTGGCTGGCGGCGTTGATGTGTTGGAATACTTTTTGAAAGTACCGTTAGTGCAGCGGACAGGTTAAACAATAATAATTGATGCACGCACTGTTGTTGCTGGTTGAAGAAACGACAACCAAGTGGATTTTTTACTATTTGGGGCAGCAGCAAATTATCGGTGCAACCCATTGAGATCGAGTGTGTAAAAGTGTGAGGGTGGTTTTTTATGTGAAGATCTAAAATAATGTGTTGAAGTTTTGAATGAAGGTCTTAAAAAACGCTTTTAGTCTATTTGACAGAGTAATCGGTTTTTTGTTAAGAAAATGCAATGCATTTTTAACACAAGTTTGCACTCCTGTAAGTTACTTGCGACAATTTTTGGACACAAGTTTTCACTTTTGTTAGTTACTTGCGACAATTCTTGGAACAGTGTATTTGATTCGATGATAAAAAGTAGCATGTGTTGTAAATCCCTTTCCGAGACCAGTCCACTGAATGCGTTTCTGGGGTTGTTTTTCGTCCTCTTACTCGCAGTTACCTATCCAAAGGTTGGCTGTCATTGTGGACCTTCCTGCTGTTAGCTAAGTGATGCCTTATCTGATTGGAGTTTTGACTAATGGACTATAGACCATCCTCTTTTTTTCTATTCGCCAATCCGTTCTCAGGCAGCGGTCTCGCCTTCTTCTAGGTTAGGTTAGGTTAGGCTGACTGAACCACGGGGGTCTCACGTAGACCAAATAGTGGTCCATAGTGGTACCAAGATTCTGGAATTCCAGACCTATATGTAGTTTTTAAGAACTTTTTGGCAAATCTAAGTAAGTCGCCGCTTTTTTGCTCTGCAATTCTTTCCAAGGAAGGGAACAACGCGGATCCGAGGCAGCTAACCCGTGATCTGTGGAGAGCAGGACAGTGGCATACCAAGTACTCCAGGGTACCTTTTGGGATTGTCTTCACTACATCTTGTGCATGCATCACTTAGTACCAAGCCAAGTTTGGCAGCTTGGGACTATGTGAGACAATGTCTCGTGAGTACCTCAACTAATAGTTTGCAATCCTCTCTTTGGACTGATAGTACGAACTCTATGTTTTGATATTATGCGCGCGAAGCATGATTTTTGCTATCCTGTGAGATGTAGATCTCTCCCACATGGACGCCGCCTCATGAATCATTGTCTCTTCAATTGCCACCTTGAGCGTGGAGAGGGATGAATGGATGTCTGGCAGGCAGTCGTGCCCCGGCTTTGGAGAGCGCATCAGCCTTCTCATCTCTCTCAATACCTTTTTCTAAATCGACAGATAACTTCCTATGGCTGGCTGAACCATCTTAGATGTCTTTTGAATGTCCCATAACTGATGCAGGTAACTTTCTCAGAGTTCTTTGGCTTAGACTTGCTTTCACTGCCAAATGACACCTTTAAAGCCATTTGAGATTCCTTACAGTTGACAGTGTTTTGAAGTTCTTCAATTGTCAATGAAGTCTTTGAATTGTTTAATCGAATCTCAGGTTCGAGTGCACAGAATTGCTTATTCGATAGTCTCCAGATCTCTGAAAACGTCCCCAAGCCCACATGGGAATCGGGAGCACCTATTGCACCTATTTATGGATGCATTCCAGAGCCATTGTTGAGACCATTGATGTTGCTACTTGCACTAAATCAGCGCCTGGTTGTTCAGCATTTGATCGATCGATCTATTAGACATCTCTTAATAAATAATGTATTCCAGTCTTAGTCTAATATTACAGACGCGTGTTCTTCTAAAAGCCGACTGTAAGTCAGATTCAGTTCCTTCGAATAAGCTTTGGTTCCTTCTATGTTTTAATCAAAGATCCATCCGTAAGAATACTGATTTCATGCTGCTTGTACTTTTAAATGAGAACAGTGGCGCATATATGATTTTGTTTCGGGGGTAGGGGGTTCCATACATTATTTTAAGGCCACAGTCATTTGAAGCCATATTTGTCCTTTTCCATTTTATTTGGACAAATAGATGTTTGGGGACCTTGAACTTTGAACAAAACTGCTCTTGCCTGCGCCACTGCAGGGAACTAAATCTTAATTGAAGAAATGTTTAGAAGGACAGATTTGTATCTTCTGAAATGTCAAAGTATCATTAACCGGAAGGGGTTGAGATTATTTTACTATTTATGGTTATTGCCGTGAGAATTGCAGTGTAACAATTGGTACCTGTCACAAATTACCTTCAAAATTAAATTCTTAAAATTTCCATGTCAAATGACTCTAAGTAATAGGTCGATAGGTCAAACAAAGACCCAAATGGAAATTGCCTTATGAATTGTAGTAGTGATCAGTTCTAATATGAATACTTCCGGTGAAGATTAGTAAAGGCTTGAGTACTCTTCCTGCACGGCGAACTCAGCAACTCTCAGGGAGGCCAAGGATTGTTTTAAGATAGTCGCTTTGTTTGTTTTTAATTTATTTATTTATTTATTATTTCTACCCATTTTATGGTAAATGGCACTAAACACACTAATGCTTTTTCACTTAAAATATTTTCTTTGACATGTTTCATTATTTATATTTTTACTCCTTTTATGTTTCTATTGTGACAAAAAGGTACGTGAGCAGGGATTATAAAATATGTGCTACGGGTTATAAAAATATTTACGAAAAATTTACTTTCCATTGTGTTAAGTGATGTGTTTATGATATATGAAACAAATATGTCAACAAACTGAGACTCAGGTTTCAAAAGGATAACAAAACATTGTCAACTTACCGTAAACAATTATTTCACTGCTCGTATGTCACGACTTGCGACCTTGTGACCGTTATGCGTAAATTACCGCTACAAATTTGGGTTCGACGCTGCTTCAAGTAATTGTGTAGTGTTGAGTTTTATTTCAACTAAATTAAAAAGAAAAACCAGACACTTGTATTTTTCCCTTTCGGACAGACACTGCACGTGTGATGGCGTTGCCCCTGAAAGGGGTTGCTGCACATGCGCTGACGTAACCCGGCACTCGGCACTTGTTCGGTTTCACCGGCTCCACTTGAAACAGCTGCGAATTTGTTGACAAACTTCAACGCAGATCTTTCATACAGCGGTGCCACGCAGTTTTCGTCAGCGACTTTTCTTTATTTGGTTGCTTTCTTTTTGTTTATTCCGTGGCTTGATTTGTATTTATTTTGGTTTTTTGCTTTTTAGTTTGACAGCAAAGACTATTCTTGGGCAGCGAATGTCGCTTTTTCGGCGTGTTTTTTTCGCCGGCAATTCTTTTGGCTGCTTTTTCGAAAACGATGTTGTCTTTTGTTGACAAACTGATTGTTTTGTGTTGTTGTTGTTATGCGTCAAACTATATTTTTTGTAGTAAATTTGCATATGATTTATCATTCACTCATTCGACCATTCAGCCAGACGAGGATTTCTTTGAAGATTCGTTATTGTTGTGACGGTTGTTGTAGTTATTGCGCCTGTCACTGTTGTTTTATTATGTATGTCATCATTGTCATTGTTGTTGTAGTTGTTATTGTTGATATTGTTATTATTATCACCGATGTCGCTGCTGCGCCTAGAATTAGTGTTGTTCTTGTTGTTATTGTTGTCGTTAAGCATGTGCGCACGTTTTTATCTTGAAATTTCAATTTTTATTATTTTAAAGAAATAAATTCATTTTTGTTAACTCATTTATTATAAAAGGCAACAACAACTTCAGGCTTCTCACAAGTTTTGTTGTTGCTGGGCTATGCAATCAGTTTGACAAGTTTCACTTTAACTGGCCAAATTAACGTATAACGGTATCAATTTTCAACCTACAACAAATGTTAACGCTTCTCTCTATTGTTGTTGCTTCCCTTCATGAACTTTTAATTTACAAATTCATCAAAACACATATTTTGCAACAATCATTAAGCGCCATTCACACCGGTCAGCCGCATCGGTGGATTGGAAATCTTCGTGAGCCGCTTTTTTCGCTGTTGTTGTTGTACTCACTTCTTTGCCCTTCGTTACGAGCAGTCACCGCGTTATTTATGTTTTTCTTTTCGCGTCTAAAAATAAACAAAGTCCCATTTCAGCAGATTCGCTCGCCGCTTTGACAAAACACTTTGTCCGTCCACTCGCAACGCGCCTAACTTCGGTGTAATTTCCCGTTCCGCTTTTTCACGCCGCGTTTTTATTCAACTTTTGCGCCGCTTTAAAACAATTTGATTTTGCAATTGCTTAGTTTAATTTTAGTTTTTGTATTTCTCGAAATCCGTCAAAAACTGTTCCCAGTGGCGAGCGAGACGCAAAATTCACGTCCGATTACTTCAGCGACACGAAATGAACTGATCACAAAATCGTTGCAGCGCCAGAAACTCAACTCAACTCAATTGGCGGCTGCTTGTTTTGGTCTTTCGTGCGGTATTTACTTTTGTTGTTGTGCAGTCTTTTAGCGCGTTCTTCGTTCTTTGACAGCTCGCCGAGGCAGTTCGAGGGTCGACTCGTTGTTACAAATACTCGCTCGATGCGAGGTAGCTACAGTGCTGTGGTGCGACTGATTGGGTTCGACACACATTCGTGAAGAAATATAAACGTGATCCGATAGATAATGACGGTGCTTTGCGTATACCGGTACCTGAGAGCTGTGAACACTGAATTAAATATAGTAAAGATAATCTGTCATCCCAGAGGCCTTGGATTCCACGCCTACCTGGCATGGTCCCACACTCTTCCTTCCTGTACTCTAAATATTTCTAAGCTCAGCAACATAATAATTAATTTTTATAATCCTTTCCCACGCAATATTATTATTATTTGTATTAAAAAATAAAAATATTAAAAATTAAAAAATTGATAAATAAATAAAAAACACAAATATACAGCTACCCGATGCACCAGCAACGCCTGAAAGGGGAAGCGGGCATTAGCGAAAACCGGCACACCAAACCGATCTTAGCGAAGTCCATAACCGTCCTGCTTTCACCTCCTTTAGACAACAGATGGCGCTATTAGCGGTAGCTCACTACATCAGAGGTGTCGTTCCTAAGCGGCGATAGATGGCAGCCCCATCTCAACGAATACCTGCAGCAGCTTAATCCCCTACGCCGGCAGAAGAACACAACCGATTAACGTAACTAGCACGAAGCAATGTCTTGGGGAAGCCCTATGCTCCCGAGGGGAGTAAACAAGGAAAATCTCGTGAAAATCTCTCTCTCGAAAATCGTGAATCTGGACACTTTTCAATTTATTTTCCTTTGGAATGTTTGACCAATGTGAGGTAAAATGCACGAATTGAGTGTATTGTCGAACTGATTCTCAAAATAAGTTTTCCATCTATTTCACAGATTCGAAGTACAATGAATGAAAGGCCTACTTCTCCATAAGATTCCCCGCATTATTGAACTTATTTCAGTCTTCTTGGTAAAAACACCAAATTTAGATGCATTGTTAACGATGATCCCATACAGCAATAATAAATAATGTTCTTGAGACAAGTGGAAAGAGTTTCCGGAAATGCCTCTGTTGAGAAGTTGGAAGCTTATTAGAAACTAAGATAGGTTTTTCAGTATACAAAATTAACTTTTGATACATCGGTTAACTTTTAAGTACACTTTTTGTAAGAGCTCGGGATTTGAAGACAATTTAAACAAAGCGGATTATGAAAATATCTTCATAGAATAGAAATCAACAGCGGTAGATTGCTTTGTGGACGGAATCTTGAATAAGCTATTACTTAAAAAGTAAATTATTCCATAGATTTTTTAGTGTGTATCATCACGGTATGTATTGAGCGCTTTATAAACCTTTAGTCATCTAACCTACAAAAAAATGTCTCTTAAGCTTCGATAAAGCAAATAAAATGGTATCAATGAACTCAAAACTGCGCTTTTTTGCTTAGGGGTCCCGTTCTGTCCTGGCTTAGATGGAATCCCTAAGCTAAGGAATACCCACATTCTAAATTATCACTTTACCGTCGATCCGGCACACTAAGGCGGTCTAGCTGGTAACACTAGGGAACCAACAAGGTTTATGTCTATATATCCTAACCTAACTCTTATATGATGAAAACTAACTCATAAGAGATTTTCTATTCACAGGTCACAGTATCAACTTTAGTACTACGAAGCAAACCTCGATTAACCGATATTAATTTCACGTTCACGTTAATTTCTCATGTTCAAGCAAAATCTTCAGAAATAAAAGAATGGCTCTGTTTGGCTATAACTTTCGTCCGATAAATAAAC
The DNA here is from genome assembly GCA_963971225.1 of Melieria omissa. Classification (NCBI taxonomy): domain Eukaryota; kingdom Metazoa; phylum Arthropoda; class Insecta; order Diptera; family Ulidiidae; genus Melieria; species Melieria omissa. The sequence continues at coordinate 45,827,607 of OZ020268.1, read as the reverse complement.
TTAATATACAAATTCATCTGAAAATCCAAGCAAATTTGGGTTGCTTTCGGTCAAAACCATTCCAGATAATGAAAGATCATTTTTGTAGTGGCACTTGTAAGAGTCTTTCTGCTCACCTGATTTTTATCATTCTTCTGTCAGTGCATTGAAAAACCGCTTTTCCCATCTACTTACACTACAAAGTAGCTCATCAACAGACCATTCAATACCTGCATCATACGAGTGCTCGCTGCTTAGTAACTAGTCCCTTACTCGCTCAAGACGCGCCACTCGATCGCTCGTCTCTCGTTCCTATGTGCACCTATCTTCTCACAGCACTCGTTGTCATGTTGCAGTGGGATGCTCGTTGGCTCTTTTTCACCTTCTTTACTTTATTTGTCTGCGCAGATTTGCGTTTTGGTGCTGTCTTCCGATTGCAGAACTGAGCAATGCTCTTAGAGCATTTTCAGTTTAAAAAATTTATTATGGATCATCAAATTCTTAGCATAACATAAGTGAGAAGAACATAACCAATTAAAACACATCTGCTCATTTTTCTTGTTCAAAACTTATCTCTGATCTCTTTGTATCAACAGCATAAAAAGTGTATGCTGCTCAATGTCTACAAAACAAAAAAGGGTTTCAACTTCTCTTTGTGTAGCAGGTTCTTGCAGCATCTTGTTTGCTCTTATTGAAGCTCTTTTGGTCTACATAAGTTTTGAATTGGAATTAGCTTATGCTTTTGTAATCATATATGACATAATTTTGTTGGTATCAATGAAAGAAGGTTTAAGTATGACAACTAAAATTAAATTATTTTATCTCAGTAGTGGAGATATTCCAAAAAATGTATTGTTTTGTCCCAGACTTAGTTCCCAATTGCTTCTGTGGTGTCAGCTCTTCTCGTAATCGAGCGCTAGGCAACCTAATCCTGGGTTGAGGTTGGATTGAAACATTTCATAAGAACTTAGTGCAGTTGTTGGTTGATCAAGTTCAAAGTAGAAAAGATGGCTGAGTTGAAAATATAATTTCCATGATTATTCAATACCGTCAATTCCATTGCGAAGAGTTGCTGGAGTTTATTCTCTCCATTGAGTAATCAGACTTGGGCTAAAATTGAACAATATTTAATTCAGATGGTCTGATTGTGAACCTAAAGTCGGTACAGTAAGGTCTATGAGCCATTGATTAGGATATTTAAGGTAAACAGACAGCTTGATTTCTTAGCAAGTACACTCGGAGGCCTTGAAGAGGAGGACTCGGAGACCAGTGTGATACAGGGAGAGAGTGTAGACAAGTCCCTGTCAGTGTTGGCTGACAACCAACCTGAGCGTCTAATGAATCTGGCTATGTTCTCCAGTGGCACAGGCCCAAATTATCTAGAGCTCTAGCCTCTGCGATAGATTATACTATAAAGTGAAGGACTTTTGCATAGCAGGTACTTCACAGATTCTATTTTCTTCTCATCCTCGCAGCTGCAACAGTAGTCTCGATTGAGGGAAACCAAGCTTTTCCACAAAAGGACCAATGACGCAGTGCTCTGTTAAGAGTTTGCTTAGTGTTCGATGAGCCAAAATTTCCTATTCTACTACTACAGTTTCTCTAATATGGGTTCCCGCATTATCATGAAAACGACTCTTCCTCTGTGAGCTAAAGGATGTATATTTTCTTCAGTAGTTGGTTCTATTGGTGTTTGTTGTACACATTATAGATTTTTACTGATAGTTGTTTTTTCATTTAACAGCTCCATGTGGATGTTTTTCTTAACATCTTAAATCCATTTTGAAAGGACATCTGATTTGTTCACGTTTTTATTCTTTTATATTTTGCTACAAGTGAAGAATGATTCAATTGGGAAAATGATCTTTTTCAGTCTAAGGAGATGAGATGTGTTGGTTTCTTCAAAAAAGTGTTCTTTTCAAGTCCATAGAAATGAGAAGATCTCACGTGCATTCGGTGTTCAAAGAAAGTTTATATTAAAAAAGGTTATTTTTCAGACCATTGAGATCATTGATTGAGATCAGATTAAAAATCGGGGTTGAAAGTTCATTTCTATAAAGAAAGTTCTTTTTTAGTCCAAAGGGAGGAGAAGATTAGAATTGCATTCGATGTTCATTCGGAACTGCCTTTCTTTAAAAAACGTTCTTTTTCAGTTCCCACAGATGAGAAGATCAGACTTGCTTTCGGTGTTGAAAGTTTTTTTTTTTTTTAAGAAAATGTTCTTTTTCAGTTCGTAGAGATGAGAAGATCAGATTTGCATTAGATGTTGAAAATTCAATTCTATAAAAAAGTTCTTTTTCAGTCCATAGAGATGAGGAAATCAACGGTGTTGAAAGTTCATTTCTCAAAAAAGTTGAATTTGATTTTATTTTGTTTAAATTCTAAGTTTTTAAATTGAAATTTTTGATATTAAAATTTTTATTTTATTGAAATGTATAAATTTGAACATTTTATTAAAATTCTACTTTTTAAAAATTAACTTAAATTAAATTTCAATTGAAAAAAATTAAAAACTTTGACTTTAAAACTTCAAGAAAATAAAAAATACTAAAATTTATAAATTTAACTTTAAAAAATATTATTTTTTTAAATTTTTCTAAGTTAAACATTTAAATTTAAAAAATTAAAAACTTAATATTAAAAAAAAATAAAATCAAATTAAAGTTTTTTTTAAGAAATTATCTTTCAACACCGATAGTCTGATCTCTATGGACTGAAAACATTTTTGTATAGAATCGAATCAATTTTTTTAATTTAAATTTTTAAATTGTTAAATTTCAATAAAATGTGTAGTAGACACAATTTTTTAAAAAACCTTATATTGAACCTTTTTTTAAATATAAAATTTTCCTGGAATATTTGAGACTTACCAACATAAAACTGTTCTCTCTTAAAAAATAATTTCAAAAACACAACTACAATATTTTTTTATAAAACAATTTATTTTTTTATATTTTGTTTTAATAATTTTCAATAATTGATTTATTGTTTTTAGTTTTATAATTTACATTAGTTACAGCAGGTTTTAGTCCCCTTTTTTGCATCAGCGTCTTTTTGCATTATTTTCTTCATGCTTCATGTCTGGCTTGCGTATTTATGTTGTTGTTTTTTTTTTGTTGTTTTTAGTTTGGTTTTTATTTTTCTTTATGCTCTCATTTATGCTTTGTTTGCTTTCTTTGTATGTACTGTGGTATGCGTATGCGGTTTGACTACTTAAAAATTGCTTGAATGTAGGCGCTGGAAATTCGCTTTTTTGTATTTTGTATTTTTCATTTTTTGTTTTGCTTTTCGTATCGGCCACTTTAATTATTTATTTGTTGTCTAGTAAATATTTTTATTATGTTTTCGTACACTATTATCGTTTTGGCATAGCTATGTGTTGTTGTTGCTGTATTGGGCGTTGTTTAGTTGTTGTTGTTAAATGTAATAGAAAATGTGGAATGGAGTGTTTTTTGTTTGGTTTGATTTTGTTATTGTTTGTATTTGTTGTTTAGTTTTGTTTTTGTTATTTAGTTTTGTAAAATGTTAATAAAATTTGTTGGTTCCATTGTTGTTGTAATTGTTTAATTTACTGTTTTCATTAAACTTGCGCCATGAGCCACAAGTAGAGTTTTGCTTTTTTGCCGCCCCACACATTGCAGACTTTCCTTTTGTGAATCGAGGCGAAATGGTAAAATAGGAAATTGTGCAATTTTTCTCATTTATTTCTTGTATATTTTTTACAATGCTTCTTCTAATTCAGTAGGTATTTGTTGTTGTGAAGTAGCTTTTAAACGCACAAAGCTTTAGAGTGAGTCTCGTTAGTTCGTATGTGTGGGTGTGTGTGTGTGTGTGTGAGCTGTAAAATTTGTGTCTTCTGGTGTTGGCAAAACAATGGGCGACAATTTTTGTATTTTACTTTTTAAAAATGGCGTACAAAAGCATTTATTGGAGTGGCATTATTTTTTTTAATCTTGTGAACTTCTGTGTTTGGTTGCTTTCAAATATTTTTTTCAAATTTTTCAATTTCGCAGCAGCTTTACAAGCAATTTGAGGCGCTTCAAAGGTTTCGCATAAGAATTTTTAGCTTCTTAGTTTTATTTTAAACTTTATCTTTAGTTTTTTGTTGTTGTTGCTGTATAGCTTCTGCTTCGATTCTCTTTAAATGTTAGTTATTTACATGCGTCGAGTGTGAATGTTTTCGAATAATCAGCACTTGAATGAATTTCTCACGGAATGGTGAGCTTGTGTGTGTGTGTGTGTGTGAGTGAGTGACTCTTTCTTGTCGAAAACTCAAGTAAGTTTTGTTTATAATTTTTGTTGGTGTTTTTGTTGCAATCAAATACTATAATTTCTAGATATTTGTTTTTGCCTAAAGTGAATTGCATATTTTCTTTTTTGTAGCTCAAAAATTTGTGTTTAAGGCTTTTGTTCACTTGCAAAACGATGCCGAAATTTATCCTAAAACTTGAAAACTCAAAATCGATTTTAAATATCGCGGCAATATATTCATTTCTCATTCATACGCAGGCGCGTCACTCTTATCTATGGATTTACTCATCGCCTAGATTTACTCATCGCATAGATTTACACGCTCCACAGATTTACACTACAGTTTTCCAATCATTTGTCTTCGTATGTTTGCTGTGTCTTCAGTTATTCACTTATTGTTGTTGTTTTTACAATTATTTACAAAGTTATGTTACATTGACTTAGAAAATAATTTTTGTTTTTTGTTTCGGTAACAATCGAATTCAATTAAATATTTGTCTACTAAAGTTTTAAGGGGTTTTCATAAATTATACGTAATACCACAAGAATTGCTTTTCGATAGGTTTGTGTATAAGTGAGTAATATTTATCATAATTTCAACATAAGCAAATTCAACAATGCTTTCATATTTTGTACCAAGTATTCGCTACAAACAAACAATGTAATGTGTAAATTTACTTGTACAATTAAAGTGAGTTTTGTTTCAGGTAACATTGTGTTGTTGTGGCTTGATGTGTTTTAAACGAAGCAATCAAATTTCCATACACCTTTCACATTGCCAACAGATGACTGAATAAAACGGAGGTCAAAGATTTGGAATAGAAATGATTCAGGCAAAAAATTGGACTCTGTGAAGTTTGAATCTTAAAATTCGTTTCACAGCTGTTTAAATGTATAACAAAATTTAAAAAAATATGAAAAATTCTGTTGCTTCAATATTTCATGAAAAGCCCTGGAATGTCTTATTCAGGTTCTCCAAGATTTGTATTATTATTTGATTTTAACTCCATTTGCATGTGAACGCACACATATAATGTGGAATCATTTCAAACAGTTAGGTAGATGAATTCGTACTCCGAAGGCACCGGGCTCAGATCTTTTTACAGAATCAGTTTGAGTTTCTAACAAATCTAAGCAAACTTTCAACTAGATCACCTATCGGCTGGACCATCTAAAAGAGTAAAAGACTCATAAAACTTCTGCAGAAATCATTGAAAAGTAGTGCCAGGAGCGGGACTCGTAGCTTTAAGTTGGTTTGTTTTAGTCAGAAAAGTTCCTTTGAATGGCGAAAATTTACGTAAATCCTAATTTGCCTTCAGCGCATCTGAAGTTAGTTTCTTGTATGAAGTTAAAAAAGCCTAAAGCCTATTTAGAAGCCCAGTAAACCTATCAGGTTGCTATATGGAACCAACAATACAAAAAGTACAAAGCTCTTGGGTCCTGCCATACATAAAAACTCTTAAAAAAATATTAACACAAAGCAAAACTTTTAAAATATATTTTTTCATTAAGTGATGTAAAGATATTGAAATTAAAATAATAATTTTTTTAATTTCAAAAATGTTTCTGAACCCCTAAAAATGTGTGTTTGTTTTAGTAATAAGTTGCAAAAATGTTTAAAGTTGATTTAAAGAAGAGAAATGTTGAATAATATTTTAATTTCAATTTGATTAATTTTTTAAATTAAACAAAAAATATTTAATAATAATTAATTTAATTAATTTTTATAAAAAATATTTTTTTTTACATCTTTTATTTATTAATTAATTTTTATTTTAAAAACAAAATTCAAAAACGTTCCTGAACCTTTGAAAATGTGTATTTCATTTAGTAATAAATTGAGGCAACGGTTAAAGTTGTTTTAAAGTAAGAGGAATGTTGAAAAAAAGGACAAGTATGAGTACAAGTACAAGTACAAGTACAAGTACAAGTACAGGTACAAGTACAAGTACAAGTACAAGTACAAGTACAAGTACAAGTACAAGTACAAGTACAAGTACAAGTACAAGTACAAGTACAAGTACAAGTACAAGTACAAGTACAAGTACAAGTACAAGTACAAGTACAAGTACAAGTACAAGTACAAGTACAAGTACAAGTACAAGTACAAGTACAAGTACAAGTACAAGTACAAGTACAAGTACAAGTACAAGTACAAGTACAAGTACAAGTACAAGTACAAGTACAAGTACAAGTACAAGTACAAGTACAAGTACAAGTACAAGTACAAGTACAAGTACAAGTACAAGTACAAGTACAAGTACAAGTACAAGTACAAGTACAAGTACAAGTACAAGTACAAGTACAAGTACAAGTCTTGGAATTTTAATTTCTGTTTAACTCTATAAAACTAAATCGTTGCGTACTAGAAAACTAGGCTATTTTCCAGTTCCAAACTCACTTTTTGGCTTTTGTATTTAAACTCAAATTTCATTCCTACAAAGTTCCACTAGTGCAAGAATTGAAACTTGTTTACATTGAAACGCACAGATGAGCCAATTGACGACGGAACCAATAGGCTCTGCACTCAGTAGGGTCCTATGGCTCAGTATGGGAAATTTTGTATTTGAACTCAAATTTCTTCCATCACCAAAAGTTAGTAGAACTTTAGCTTATTCCTACATTGCACATCACAATGGGACTTTGGGTCCTCTGAGTGTACTTGCTGAGTAACTAGCAAGCTGCCTGTCTTACCTAACCCAAACTTAGCTAATTCCAAAAGATTAGATATGTCAAAAATATTCCTGTTGTCAGTAAATGTATGGCGGATGATTCAAAATTATTTATTCCATGGCTTGCTTGATTCTTCTGAGGCTCAGTGCTGAGGTTTTTTGTATTTTAACTTAAACTTCATCCCTATAAAGTTCGACTAATGTCAAAACTAATCGACTAATTGCTAATGATGGAATATGTAGAAGCTTCGCCAAATGAGTACGGAACTAACAGGCTGCGGACGCATGAGATATTCGACCAAAGTTTTCTGAAGCGTTGAAAGCGTCATTTCTAGAAAAGTGAAAAGCTACAAATACCTCAGAAGTGGTCAACATAACCTGCAAGGAGACTGTTGTGAAAAAATATAACACCTTTTTCAACCGCTCTAAAGTAATTTGTCATTACATTCTTCTGAACATTGACCACCACACATCTCTCCAATACAATTGGACAACAGTTCCACTTTGGCCTGATCAGAAAATTTATTTCATTGCCATCATAGAACCACATTTTTCGGTATCGAACTAGCCAGAGACTGTATCGTTTTATTCTTAGTGCTATGGATCTGTGATCAACTTTTTATGTCCTGAAAATAAAATAAAGATCTGGACAAATTTTGGCTTTATGAGCCACAAAATACGACTCACTTTGGTTCTATTGTAAAAGAAGTTTGTGAGAAAGAGAGGCTTGTTGACATCATGAGCCATAAAAAAATCCAACTTTGACTCTTTTAGAAAAGAAGTTTGTAGGACATGTAATTTCAGGATTTAGAGATGTCACCGATCCTACAAGATCATGCAGTAGGAATATGTTAGCTCTTATTTTGTGGGACAACACGAAGGTTTGTGTCAATGTTAATAATTCTCTCACTCCTAAATATTAAAACAACCAGAGTTGAAAAGATATGACCGGAAAACCAGACAAAATGTGCCCAAAAAATCATTCATTCAAAAGACTCGAGCCTGGCAAAAAAGAGAACCATGGAGCAGAAACGAGTCTCTACTTGTCCTATAAATTGTTTTCTCCTATAAAGTTCCAAAAAAGAGAAGTAGAAGAAGAAGAATTTTGTAGGATGTGTAATTTCAAGATTTGGAGTTGTCACCGGATCTGCAAGATCAGACGGTATAAAAATGTTAGCTTTTATTTTTTGGAGCAACTCGAAAGATGGTGTCAATGTTAATACTTCTTGCACTTTTAAAACCAGAAACAATATACAGAAATGTGCAGAAAATATATGAAAAAATAAAAAACCAGACGAAATGTGCCCAAAAAGTCAACCAACCAAAAGACTCGAGTTTGGCCAAAAGTTTCAAATGAATAAAAATAGAATAGATTACAAATAAAATATAGAACCATGGAGCATAAACGGGTCTCCACTTCAAAGTCTTGTGTGCTATAAATTTCTAAAATTAATTAATTAAAAATTGCATAAAACTATAAAATTCGGGCCCTCATATACCTGGTACACGGGTCGAAACCTTCTCCACATCCTCAACTAGTCAAGTCTTATAAAATGTTATTGAAATCTAATTTTCAAATCTATTATTTTGCTGTACTTTTAAAACGAGTAAATGTTCTAGAATTCTGTACTTTTCGAATGTCCATCTACGATTTCTAAATATATAGAAATGTCTACAAAACTTAAGCGTTCTAATAAAAATTCAATTCCATTTGAAATCTTCATCCCAAATTGTCCCTAAATCTCTTCGACTTGCAGTTCTGCTTTGATGATTATCCATTTCTAGGCCCAAACCTTTTCGCTCCGTAATAAGTAGTGAAATTATACTTTTGTGTCAGTAACTCATAGTTCATTAGTTAATTTGCCTAGTACCGAAGTAAACCAATGTATTTGAATAAACTTAAAGGCATTTGAGTGCAAGTAGGAAATGGAATCGAAAATAATGCCCACAGATGCCTCTTCAGTGATAAATAAAATGAGTACCCAAGCAGTCACACATCTTCCTTACTTTAGTTAGCTAACCCACAATGCTTAAGTATGCTGAAACCGCTTTGGAGCTTAAACTTAATCAACAACTCGCGCCCATATTTCTTGCTATCCGATTAAAACGTTTACTAATCCTAAGTTACCTACCGCGTCGACTAGTTATGCCCAGCTAAGAGTTTCTATCTATCCATCGTTCTCTGGATGCCTGCTACGATTTTCTATCACAAATTTTAATTTCAATTTCAATGCCGCAATAAAATGACAAATGAGTGTCGCTATTCGTTTGCTGTACAAATTAGTGAATGCCGCTAAGGTGTGTGGAACTCAATCAACGCGTTGTCAATTCATATATATTTTTGTTTTCTATTTTAATTTAATTGTTAGTATATAATTTGTTGTTGTGTTTTTTTTATAGTTAGTGTAATTCGATTGTCGTTTCGTTTTTAAATAATTTCAATATGGCCGCTTGTCGCTGAAGCTTTTAGTGCGCATTGCAGGCAAAGCAGTTCAGTGCACGATTTTTGTTGCTAGTTGGTTTTGGTTGCTGCTGTTGTTGTGTTTCGTAATTCTTCAAGTGCTCTCTAATATAGTTTACAGCTTTGCAGTTTCCTTTAGTTTTTACATAGTTGGCGTTTTGACGCTTTTTTAGTGGAGCATTTCATTTACATTTATTGCTTTTTCCCAATGGCTTTGACATTTCATATAATTTGCCATGGTGAGTGTTTTTTTTTTTGTAATTTTATTTTTTTAGTATAAATAGTTTGTTGTGGTTGTTGTTGTTGTTGTTGAATTTGTAGGACGGGTTCTAAATCAAAATGCCTTATTCATTTATGTATAATATTTCAATATGTTTGTCGCTATGCATTTCTTATTGTGTGGCAGTTAATATGCAAATATTTAAATATTTATGTATATGTATGCGTGTAGCTTGCGCTACTGTCCAGTGACGTATGTACGAGTAAGTACGGTTTCGGTATTGCAAAATGGCATCTTGGCGCATTTGTGGGGCGGTGGTTAGTAGGCAGAGGGGTAGCGAAAGAGCGTCAATGAAAGGCCAAGTGTGAGAGTGTAAAGGCGTTAGATCAAAAAACACGCAAATAGTTAAGGCCAGCTGTAAGGAGTGCTGTGTGAGAGGTCGGACGATATGCCGAGCGTAGAGTATGCGCCGATTTGAAAGGCGAGTTTTGGAGTTTTACAAAAGACAGCTCGAAAGTATAGTACGAAATATATTGGAATAAGTAAAGCTGTAGCGAAATATTAAATCAGATCAAAACTGGTAAAAATGCTGCATACATTTAGGCGGCGTTGGTGGAAGTCTGAGGCAAAACATTTACATTATTAAAAATATTAAATATATAAATAAATTACAAAATTACGAAATTAAAAGAAAAAAATTAATGTAAAGAATAAAAAAAAAGATAAAAAATAATTAAATAAATCAATAAATAAATAAAATAAATAAATAACAAAATAAAAATTGCCTAATTATTTAATTAATACAAAAATGAATAAATAAATAAAGAAAAAAATTAATAAATAAATAAGCAAATAAATAATAAATAATTAAATAAATAAATAAATAAACAAATAAATAAATAATTAAATAAATTTTAAATAACTAAATAAATAAATAAGTAATTAACATCCTAAATAAATAATTCAAAATTGAGAAATAAATAAATAAATAATTAAATAAATTAATAATTAATAAATAAATAAATAAATTAAAAATAAATAAATGAATAAATAAATAAATAAAAAAATTAACAAATAAATACATAAATACATAAATAAATTAGAAATTAAATTCTTAAATAAATAATTCAAAATAGATAAATAAATAAAAAATACATAAGCAATTCAAAAAATAAATAAATAAATAACAAAATAAATAATGCCAATGCCAATAAAAAATATTCAAAATATCGAAATTATTTAGAAAGCTTTCACTTCAACTCAATAAACTACAAATAATTGCAAATTCTTGGTCGCACCAATGTGGCAACGTGTGTCAATTCCTGCATTTGCATTGAACAAAGTTAAGTTAGTTCTGCGTGTTGTCGACGCCGAGTGCCGCGTTCTCACCTGTCTCCTAGTTAGCTTTTCGGTATTTACAATAAATTTACAAGAGTTACGGTGTGGTAGTGTGTGTGTGTGTGTGTGTGTTCAGCGAGTGTTGTGTGTATAGTAGTAAGTGGACTTAGTGGTTGTTCCTCAAACTGGTTGAGAGTTTTGCGTCAGCGTCGGCTTCTGGTCACTCTGGTTCTTCGTAATAATATTTAATATCTTTGGTTATCACAAATATCATGTCTGCATGATGCCGATTCTTTGGTAATAATAACATTAATAATTGCATTAAAATTAGCGCGCTCGCAAGCAATATGCTTCCGCTTAGCTTAGTACACTTTTTTAGTTAACGGTTTAGGCGTTTTGGTTAATTTTACAGTTTACAGTAGTCAATTTAGTTCAGTTGGGTGCAAAAAAGTCCTCAAAAATGGGCTGCGCCTTGCAGCGGCTCGCTTCGACTAGTTTCGGTGTGGAAGTCGGGTGGTCCCACAGTGCGCCATCGAACGCAGCAGCTGTCGGCTGTTGTCGCGTGCGCCGCCATTATTGCTCGAAGCTGCTGCTGTTGTCCGACTGATGGCGCACCAGAATTTTGGGCTAGAGGAACTCGCGCTTGGTGCGCCCGCCGCCGCCGCTGCTGCTGGCACCGCTCAGGCCACCGCTCCCGCAGGGCGTGGTGGCGCCAACACCGCCGCCGCCGCCGCCGCCGCTGCCGCTACTCGTTGCTGCTGTGGTCGTGGTGGGCGAGGTGGCTGTGCCGCTGCTCGCCGCTGTCGTTGTCGTTGTCAGGTCCTCCTCCAGCAGCCGCTGCTGCTCGGGGCTTTGCAGCGCAGCGCTTCCGCCGCCCATCAATGCGCCGTGGGTTGACTGCTTGGGGGGCGCCGGCGCCTTCCTGCTCTTCGAACGCCGTTTCTTGAGCATCAGCGGCCCCAGGCCGTTGCCGCCCGTGCCGGCCGCGCCCATCTGCGCAGGACTCAGCAGGCTGCCGGCGCCTGTCACCACTGCGGCCGCGGACGTCGTAGTCGTAGGCACACCAGCGCCCCCGCTACTGCCGGCCGCTGTGCTGATGGGCGGCGTGGCCGGCACCGTCGAAATGGTTATCACAGTATCCGCAGCCGGCGTCACGGCCGTCGAATGAGTTCCGCCTGCGCCCACGCCCGCGCCCCCAGCCGAGCCGCTGCCGCCACTGCCAGCTGTGCCACCACCACCTGCTCCTCCAGCGCCGCCGCCGGAGCCAGGGCCGATTTCGTCGCCGGGCGTTGTCTGGCCGGACGAGTCCGGCTGCGCCAGTCGCTTCACCAGCTCGCCCAGCAGATCCTCGATGCGGCCGATGCGCTGCTGCATGCGCTGCATCTCCAGCCGCACGTCCACCTTCAGGTCCAGCACCGTAGCGATGAGGTCGCGTTGCGCCAGCGTCGGCGGCTGTTCGCGCAGTCCGGTGTCGTACGTGTCGGAGGTGGTGGCGCGCGACGACGCCATCTCGATCTGGCGCTCGCGCTCCAGTGCCAGGTTGCGATCGCGGATCGCGGCGGCGCTGCTGCCCTCGATGACGAGCCGACTGTCGCGGCTCGGCGGCGACGAGTCGACCTCGCCGCCCTCGTCGATGGTGTCTTGGCGCGCGAGCGCCGCCTGGCTGGCCTGCAGTTTAGGAGCTTTAGGAAAAACCTGAATTCATGCGCAGAGTTGAGAGAGAGTTAGAGTAGGCGAGAGGAGGAACAGAGGCAGATGTAGAGGTAGTGGCGGAAGCGGAAACGGAAACGTTGGCGGAGCCGAAGGAAAAGGCAAATGTTGATGCACAGAGAGGTGGAGAGGGGGCAGGCAATGTGGAAAGGTGAGGAGCGAGTCGAGCAATTCATTCAAGTGATGCGGTGCATTCGTTCGATTTTCATAACCCATTCGTTGTTGTCGAGGTGGCCGGGTCATCCAGATTCGATAGAGTGCAGTTAGTTGATGTTGACGTAAGGAGGTGGTGAAAAGAGCGGGGAAGAGGGAGAAAACAATGTAAACATTAATTAATAGTCAAAAAAAGCAATGCTGCGACGGGGGAGCAAAGAAAAATCAAACAAAATCGACTTTTAACTAAATCGGGCTTAAAGATTCAACTAAGAGTGGCGCTTGGGCTCATCAATGGACCGATCAACTAATCACTTCAATCAACTAATCGATGGAAACCAAACTAATGCCGAACCAAAACAGGTTTCAAATCAAACCGAAATATATCGGAAACGGAAACTGAAAGCAATACCGCATCGAATCAACTCAAAAGGCGACCAATTAAAATTGTTCGCAAATTACTTAAACTTTACTCATGGGCTAAAAACTAGATCCTTCTGCGGGCAAGACGGGCAATTTTACATCAACCAGTAGCGTTCCATTTTTATTTATTGAAAGCGATGCAAACGATTCTACAATAATGCAACGTTGCAAAACTTTACTCTGCTCTGTGACTTAAGCTACTTAAGTATTTTTACTATGCATTATTGGTACTAAGTATGTGGTGGATTGCTTGTGTTGTTGTTATTGTTGGTGAATGATGAGCGTACTAACGTCTAACAGACGAATGCGCCTCCATTGGCGTTCCCACTTATGGCCGGTGGCTGTGGGCAACGATTCCAGACTCTTGACGCGTTTGGTGGATTCCTCTTTAAATGTCGAAATGTATAACTGGGGTTCGGAGTTCTAGAATGGGAAAAGAGTGTGTGATGAATGTCATCAAAAAAGACCAGAGTTGGTAGCAAGCTTGGCTAGAGGGGCTGACGGTTAGCGTAGAAGAAAACCGCAAGTTTGGTGGGTTGTTGAAACCTGAAGACATACTCCCAAGTAGGTTTTAGTTCAATGTAGAAAGGAGTTTTTAACTTCTATATGCGGCAGACGTTTCAGAGATTTTTTCAGGCATAAGAATGTGGGTTTCCATTGCTTGTTTAGATTTTGATTGAATTCAAGATTTGCTTGTTTAGATTTTGATTAAAGTTATTCAAGATAGTCTACGGATAACTCTGTGGAGTTGGGCTAACTAGGCTAACTAGTTATGTTATGTTTGCTGGGGCTACACTTCATGTATTGTGATACCGAACTATAAAGTGATCCTAAGGAACTCTACACTGTTCCAGGTATTAGAAGGACATTAGTGTTTGACTTTACTGGTGTATGATTTATACCAGTCAAATTCCTTAACTGCAACTGGTTCAAGAAACATATTTCAATCTTTGACAGGTCAGAACAAGAAGCACTGATCTCAAAGTCTTCTTTAGAGTTTTTAGTTTAGAGCAAAGTTCAGGACGTTCTCTTTCTTACCTAACGGCAATCGGGATAAGTCACTAGAGAGGTTCTAACAACCAAAGATGCACCAATTCAAAGATGCTCATTTCGGAATAGTAAACTTTAAAAAGTGCACCTCAGAAGAAATTGGTGAACACTCTGTGAATTTTTTACTTCTGAGCAATTGGAACACAGTATTTTTTATTGTAGAACAATTAAAAGAAGTTTCTACAAAAACCTTCTGGCTCAGATAGAAGTAGAAGTAGTAGCAGAAGTAAATAGAAGTGATTCTACATTAACTGAGTTGTTCGGAGACAAACAGAATTGGTCCTAAGAAGACAGGTTTGGTTCTAGATAAACATAACTAATAGACAAAGTAGACAGGCCGCGAGAAGATCTTTCGAAAATCTTGGAGTTTTGATCGTTTTGTCAAAATTTTTTAATTTGGTTATTTTTTAAACCTTTTTCTTTATTAAATTTAGTCTCCTGGACCAACACTGTGCGTGTCCGCCTGTATCTTCTCTTTGGCTTTCGGCAAAGATTGTTAATGTGGACAATAACAGAAAAGGGGGGCTTAGGAAATTAGTGTTAATACTTGTGGGTGCCTAGAAAATTCTCTGAAAGCAGAGGCACAGTTCAGGTAGATAAACGGCGAAGAGATGTTTTGAGTTACCACGAAGACTGTTTTTATAAAGTTTTGAAAGTTTAATACTTTTTTACATTTATTTTGCTAGGTGAACGATTCATTTCCTACTTAATTTAGTTTTCCTGACCAGTTTAGAAATGCATTTTCCTATTTAATTGTGGGTGTCTAGAAAATTCTCTGAAAGCAAAGGCACAGTAAATGTAGATACACGGCGCAGAGATGTTTTGAGCTACCCAAAGACTTTTTTATAAAATCTTGAAAATTTAATAGTTTTCACAAATTTCTTTTCTACTTAATTTAGTTTCCCTAACCAAAACTTGGTATAGTTTAGAAATTTATTTTCCTATGTAATTTAGTTCCCTTTACTAATATTTCCTATATTTCGTTGACACCCTGTGAAACTTGAGTATTGTGTTGGTTCCTAAACACTAACTAAGTTAAGGAGAGATAGAAAATTGAGGTAGGAAGTAGTGAGCGCTTTGAAAATTCTTCGTACGCAGAGGGAAAACCTTCCAAGTCACTTAGAGATTTATAAAAAATCTCGTGGTCGAATTTTTAATAATTTTTTTAATTTCTTCTAATTAATTCTTCCTTCGTTTCATTAATTTCTTCTAAGTTGATTCTACGAGAACATTGGTCTATTATATTTAGTTTCCTTGAACAACACCCTGGCATACTTCTATGAATACGTGACCTTCTTTTCGCTGGTTCTTTGAAGCCTTCTTTGTAGGTTTCGCTGATATACGAGTAGATTCGAATTCGATAAATACTTTGAACTAAGAACCTTTTAGAGATATAGGTTCCAAATTAATATAAAATGTGAACTTCGAGCTTTCAAAGTTCTTTGAAATTAGTTGCCTTGACTTTTATAACCTTCGAAAAAGAACCTTTTAAGGCAGCGCAATTATTATTAAAAAATCTGTCAAGTTTAAGTTAATAAGTTTATTTTTTTAGTATTTGCTATATTTTTATTTGTATTTGTTTTCCTCAAACCTGCAATTTGGTGTCTTATCTGATAGTAATAAAGAAAATTATAATCTAAACAGGCCCAGGATTGATATAGTTTCATAGTTTGCTTCAGGAACTTGTGAGCGTTTTTCAAGAGGATCTTCCTACCTTACGAAACATTGTTTTGGTTCTGAAAGTATGTAAAATTCTTAGCTATTCTCCAGATCTGTAGAAGGTATTTTGTACAAATTGTACACTATAATTTTCCTAATCAAACACCGTTGTCACTTATATAAGCCCTCTTTAACCCTTTGCGACCCAGCATACACCATTACGCAATCTAACTTTAAAAACACTGTAGCGTAATTTGAATTATTAATTATTTGAATTTATAAGCAATTTTAAATGTATGTCATTTATTGTATAACAAATTATTTTATTAATTAATTTATTAATTGATTGAAAATTAAAAAAAATTTTATACAATTGAATGTGTAATACTTTCGATTAATTAATTATCTCGTCAAAGCAAAAAATTTCACTGGGTCGCAAAGGGCTAATGTTTTTTGCCTCAATATTTTTTGTAAGTCCTCATAGTTCTTTCTCCTACTCGACTAGATTTTCCCTGATCAACCTTTATAAATTTCAAAGACCCTCCATATAAATAAACTAAAGTCAACAAGTTACACAAAGAACACAAAAATATTTACCTTTGACAGCAGGTTTAACTAAAAAATAAAATTAGAAATTGTTTAAAAATCCAATAAACCGAAATGCAATTATCAAAATCAATCCTTTCTAGAATGTTTCGTGTTTCCACGAAAAAGCAAAAATACCACAAAAATCAAAAGTTGTTAGGCATTCGAAAGCAAAGTGTGCGCTGTTGCTTTGAGTGCTTGCAGTCGTTGTTCGCAACAACAACAGCAAAAACAACAGCCCATCCTTTAACTTTTCACAGACAAAATCAAGAAAATTTACATTTCTAAAAACCAAAAGTAAGACAAACCAAAGAGAGAACAGATTTACGAAACAACCAATGATAAATAAGTAAGAAATGCATATAACGTTCGAACTGAAGCGCAGTTATTGGGTTGTTGTGAAATTGGATAATGTCTAATTACTTTGTTGCCTTGTCCACCATTACTACTCGAAGTACTGCTCTGCCTCGCTTGGGCAGTGCTCTCGCGCAGACTTTCGCGGGCGCTCAAACTTCTCGAGACTGCTACCTTGGCGCTCGTATCGCTAGCCGAATCGACACTTGAACTGCCCAGAAGGCGTCCCCATTTGCTAGCACGCGTACTACGCGCAGATGGTGGACCCGATGAGGGCGAGGGTGATGGCGTTGGTGAGGGTACGGCGGCGGTTGATAGGATGCGTGAGTCCTCGGTTAGTGTTAATTTGGCAGGTAGCTTCTTGGGTAGTTGTCGCATTCGGCATGTGGGGTGCAAAGCGTATGTGGTGCATGAAATTGAGTGGAGGGTGGGGGTGCATGGTCGTCGAGGGTAGTAGAGAGGTGTAAGATGGAATTTTTCGTTAGTAAAAAATTTTGAATTTTGCAAAATGTTTGATTTTATATAATGATTCAATTTCAATTCAATTCAATTCGAAACAAACGATTACAACAAATTCATAACATAAATATTTGACACAAAGCGTGTTAGTGAACAGTGAAAGTTGTGGTGGTGTTGCAGGGTTAACAGTAAGAACAAGAACGCATTGTAGATGGTTGAGTAAAGCATGAGAGAGAGAGAGATAGAGAGCGAAATGGGAAGACAGACATGACATGACAGCATGACAGGCATAAAGAGAAAGAGATAAGTACGAGAAAATGTTGTTGGGAGAGAGAAGAAGAGACAACAAGCATAAGTACAAATTGACAATGGCAGATGTTTGGCTAATATAAACATAAACGACACAATATCGAGTATAGACATAGAAAATAATGCAAAACAACAGCGAACTCATCTCACACAATAAAAATGTGTGTTTACATTTCTTAGGCGGCACCTGAAAATAGGCAACGATTATGTTAACGGATTACTGTTGACTGGGCGAACAAAAGAGAGCGCACGAGAGAGAGAGAGAGAGGGAATTACTTACGTTTTGAACAGTGTTGCCAGATTATGGGGGTTTCCCATAGATTTGGAGTTTATTTGTTTGGATTGGGGGTAGTTTTATGATAAATATTTTAGGGGGGAAATATTTGACAAACCTTTTATGTAAATTAAAAGGTTTGTAAAATATTTCCCCCCTAAAATATTTATCATAAAACTTCCCCCAATCCAAACAAATAAACCCCAAATCTAGGGGTTTTTAAAATGTCTGTGGCCCTGTCACAGAGATGTTTTTTTGGTGCATTAATACCTTGCTCTGATGTATTGGCTAGTGGGTCTTTTTTTAATTTCATGTACCAATAGCAAATATTTTCATGAAATATTCATTTTCATTTTCATACATTATAAATTTGGGGAAATTTTAGTTTTTAGGGAGAAATCGACTTCATTTTAGGGGGATTGCTTGAAATCCATCTGGCAACACTGATTTTGAACAAACTTTGATCACATTTTTTGACTTAGGCCGCTGGCAGTGTTGCCAAAGTGACTCAATTAGATCTTAAAATATAAATTTGACCTCTTCTGTTTTTACGAACGAACTTGGGTACCTCATTAATTTTTAAGGTAAACCATTTTACTACAATGGTAGTAGTTTAGTACATTAAAAAAAATAAAATAATAAATTGATCGATTAATCTACTAGATGTCTTCTAGAGGAAAAGCTTTTTCTTAAAACTATTTGAACCGATTTTTGAACACTATTCATAAATTCACTATTGATAAATTCATATAAAATAAAGTAAAACAATACTTTTTCAGCGTTGTTCATATATGTATTCGAAGCGAACATATTAGAACAAGTAGGGGATTCCTATTTGTTTTCAAAGGTCAGGTCCGGTCAGGTCAGATCAGGTCCAGGTACTTGGAACAAACGATCTGTCGCTAACTTCTCGCTGAAATGTTTCTAGACTGACGGCAGTGATCTCAAGTCATTGGCCAATTGATCTCTCGAACTCGAGGGTGAGTTATTCGAACAATTATTATGCAGCTGCCCTGTCTTAGCAATGAAAAAGCTAAAATCCCAAGGGAACAGTCCAATAAGCTCTCTAAGCGACTATGATGCTCTAAATTTCGTTCTCTTCCATATTCGAGGAACAGACTAACGGGACACGAATTTAGTACTAATTGTGCGAGTTCAGAAAGTTTGCAGTCGCTATTTTCTACCTAGATTTATACCGAATTGTACGTCCAAAAAAACCATAAAGCTGTGATGTTTCTTTCAACAATGGACCACGACAAAGCTTTTTCAAGTGACAACTATAAATCAGACATTAATAGACTTTCCAATACGAGGACAAAAGATTGTGGACTGCATGGATCAAATTCTGAGCCATTTCGTTACTAAACGGGGTACGAAATGGTGGCTAGTTACTATGTTTGAAATAAGATGAAAGAAAACCAAATGCCTGAGAGACTAAATAACATATATTTTGTAGCACTTTCTAAAGTGTTTAAAAAAAAAAAAATTTTTTTAAGTGAAAATGCGCACATCAGATGTTAATCTTGATTCAATTTGAAATTGATTTTAGAAACTTTCTGCTAACCATGTATTTTTAAGTTTTTTTTTATTCAATAGATTACAAAAAAAACCTGTGCTTCAATTTTTTTGTAAAGAAAAATTTCGGCTTTGAGCAGCTGTTGAACACACACACACACTAATTATGTTAATGTTTAGATTTTTTGGGGTTTTCTTAGTTGGGGATTTAGCTTTCAAATGACAAGAATCGTTCAATTCTGAGAACACAGCACGCACCACTGTGCAGCGGGTACCTTCGCACGGATTAAAGAAGGAAAATTTTCATATTGACAGAAAGTTTGAAATAGTTTTAAAATTTGCTAAAACAAATCAATACATTTTTCAGCATGGCAGCCATGTTTTGAGCTCAGGGAAGAGTTTTTTCGGCAACTAGTTTAAACTAATATTTAATTGGAGCCTAAAAGCAGGCAATAGTTCTTAATTTTTACAGTAAATGATTCTTGTATTGGGAAACATTTTTCAACAGAGACAGTTGCTGCAAGTAATTTTGAATGGTTAACCCACTTCTAAATTTTAAAAATCTCAATTATAATTTTAAATCACTATTTAAATTTTTTTAATATGATTTTTTGTAAATAGTCAATAGCATGTTTTGCGGTCTTTCTAATGTTAAATGCTAATTTGTTTGCTGAATATTTTATATAGGGAGTCAATATAACTCACTGGGCATTTAAGCTGAAAAATTTTGATATTATTGTTTAACCCTTTCGAGTCCAAATTTTACCCTATGTCTCGATACAACATTTTGGTATTTAAATCATGAAGCAATTACTTAAGAATTGTGCACACGACATTTGAAGTCGCCACGCCTTTTTGTTAGAGCTCTAGAGCTAGTTTAATTTTGAACAATTTTAGCTTAAAACGTGTAAAATAAATTTTGTATCAATATTTTTTAATTACAGAAAAATTATTTAATAATTATGGAAAAATACAAAAATATCACTTTTTGATTTTATTCAAACATTATTAAAGAAACAGGCTTTTGATCAAACGCGCCCAATTCGTAGACTTCAATTAGAACACAAACTTTCCCGGATATCGCTGGACAAGTACATTTTTTATATCTTAAACTAATCAAGTTAGATGGACAAAATTCTAGGATGTTGTAAGTGTACTTATTTGTTCTTAAGATATATTTTTTTCAAAAAAAAAACTATTGGAAATTTGCAAGGATATTCAAGGATAAAGTTTTAAAAGGACATTTTCAATACCTCTTCGTCCATTTGCATCAAAACATTAAATTTTCTAAGATTCTAAGGATTTTTCTCTTTCATTTGATTCTCATATTGTTATTCTACAATGCGTTCAATTTTTGAAATAATTCCTTGAAATGTTGATGTCCTGGAAATTTCAAAGTCCTTTAAAAAAAATCCTGACGTCAGAGAGAAAAACTAAAAACGCAGTTTTACTACATTTGCACCCTAGTTTCGCGAGTGTATAGATTTTTTTGTGTATCTCGAAATTTTTGGATTTTTGTCGCACGCAGTAAGCTTTAAAATTTCTGTACAACTTTTTTATTTATTTTTATTTCATATTCTCGCCTCAACGAACTGTCTTCGGCAATCCAGTCGCCAGTTGGGCATTGTTTGTCTTTCTCTCTCTTTGCGCCAATATTTTGAATTTATGGGCACAAATTATTCGCGAGTCAACAACAGTAATCCATTAATTGCACAAATCATAAAATCAACTTTGTTATGAACATCGAACATCAAACCTTGGCGCAACTTTCTCAGTGCAAGCGAACGCCAACAAGAGGCTAAAAGACAGCACAGCACAATTAATGGGATTTCTCTGCTCTCAGTTGCATTGCACAAACACAATAAACGAAATGTAGTAAATCAACCGCAAACCGATATACATATATCCACAAAAAACTCAAGAACACTTCACAATAATAATTCAGCAGTAAAATATGCAGCAACGTCAAACACACACATTGTACAAATAACAAAAAAACCAAATGCTAAAACAAAAACACAAATGCATATTTACATAAATTTCAACACACACACTCTAACACACACACAGATAGGTGTATGTGCATGACAGACGCTCAAACGGTCGTACGTACCTTGGTGCGGTCCGCATCGGCGTCGCCCTTCTCAACGTCGCTCTGGCCGGAGACGGCCTCCTTGGAGCCGGCCTGCACCTGCGGCGTGCGACGGAACTTGGAGAAGATTTTGCGCACCAGGTGATCCTGGTTTTGAGGCAATTGTGGTTCGTTTTTACGCCGTTCGGCCAATTCTTTTTCGCGCTTCACATCGGCCACCTTGCGAAAAATCAGTCGATGTCTTAGGTTATAAGTGAGCACCAGATTGCGTGCAAAACTATTCGCAAATGCGGAATAAAAATCGAGGACTTCGAGCAATTTATCACGCTTGATGGCATGCAAATCACAATAGGTGAGGGCACGCACGTTGGCCGCACTCTGGCCAACGGCCGAATCCTTCCAGAATTGATCGCCGAAGACGTCTCCCTTACCTGCGAACAAACCAAACCAAACCAAATCGAATCAAACCAAACATAAAAACAACACAAACAAATCAGTTATTGCTGGGAGCGAATGGGGGTCGGGGTGGTTGGGAGGAGCGTGAGGTGTTGTTTTGAGACGCACCCAATATTGCCACAACCTCATCGTCCTGTATCACCTCCAAGCTGCCGGTCACGATGAAGCACAGACTGTCGATGCTCTCGCCGGTGTGGTAGAGCAGGTCGCCGGGCGCCGAGTGCGACATCATAAAGTGCATGGCCAGCGCGCGCAGGCAACCGTCCGAGGCAAGACGAAACGCCGGATGCTCGTTAAATACTTTGCGATTTAGATGAACACAAATGTCAGCCTTCATATCTTTCGGACAATAGTTTAGTACCTGTGGAATGGCCGGACAAGTTTGCCGCAAGAGAACCCAATAAAAAACAATAAACAAAAATCACAAAACACAAACAATCCAACAATCAACCAAAGAGAAAAATTAAGAAAAATGAAATAATTGCATTAATGCATTGAAAATAAAAGTGAAAAGTCCAAATGAAAAGTTGAAATGACGAAGAAAAGAAAAGAACACATTTCGAGATAATGAGGAAGCTTTTCTTGCTTTTTATTTTTTGTTGTTTTCTTTCTATCTTTTGTTGTGAGTTTATCTCAAACAGCACACACACACACACACACACATACACGCACAAGTTTGTGTTGTGGTTGTGTAGGTGTTTGTGTTTGTGCTCGCATTCCATTTCTTGTAATGTAATGTGGACTAGTGGCTTCGTATGGTCGAGTGTAGATGATGGGTGTCGGTGTCGGTGTTGGTGTGATGGAGAAGATTCAGGTCCTCAAGAATCAATAGTACGGCTAAAAAGTTATTGATTGAGTGGGGGAGAGTATTAGAAAATCAGTGGGTCTAGAAGATTGTCTGTCTTGGTCCAGAAAAATCTGCTGGAGAAGTGACCATTCAGTGGAGCTATGGATGGTTAGAGGGGCTGACAGTTCTTGACTTGACTTGCTGTTGACTTCACATTAGCTGTATTCATGAGAACATTTGTAAACACTCTATCTGGCTGGCAGTTCATTCTTCCCATATAGTAATGGATAGCTCAGAATTAACCTTCACTAGACAAACCTAAATTAGGCCTGGTTGAAAGGTGGAAAATTAGAAATGGGAAAGAGTCAATAATGAGATCATTTAGTTTGGTTGAAAGGTGAAAGATTAGAAATAGGAAGAGTCAATAATGAGATCATTTAGTTTGGTGATTATTCAATTTGTTCAATCTATCAAATCAACAAATCATTCAGGATATTAGTTAAGGTATTGTGGGAATTTTTTTTGGCATTTTGATGGATGGAGATGGACTCGCAACTTGTTGAGCCTTGGAGTTCAGAGTGAACCCTAATTGGTGAATTTCAGCCTTACAAACCTTCAGCTTGGCAAACCTTCATTTGATCAACTTTCATTTGGTGAACCACACAGGATACCAAACATGGTCTTGCAATTCAAAACGGTTGGTCTTTTTGTAAACCTATGTAACATTAGAGGCGCTGGGAGTTAATTATGGAAGTTGCCGCGGACATGACTTCAAATTTAGCGTTGCCATCACATTCACAAATTATTCTGGTAGTTAATTCAGAGTCTGAACATTTTTACACTACTGACTTGATAAATCTCAGCTTGGGTTGAATCATTACTTGGTGAACTTTAACTTGGTCTTAAATTGATAAGAAGTATTTCTAATGAGAGGAAAAAGTCTAGAAACTTAAAGAGCCAGTCATGGAATCAACCAATCTGATGAGTTCGGGTGCTTGATTCGGGAGTTCAGATTGTTCAGAAAGTTGGGTAGTTAATTTGGAGCTGGTTAGGTCAGGTTTGGTAAGTTACGAGCAGTATTAGCCGGAGTTGGAGTGTATTGCTCAGAGCTGACTATCAGCGAATCGCATAGTGTTTCAGTGTTACTGCAGTCACAATCCTTGGTTGGGTGGGTTTCAGGCAAAGGAGTTTCCTGCTAGGAGAGCCGTGGGGTGAACTCGAAAATAAATTGTTCATAGATAACCAATCAGCAATGCAAGTCCAACTGCATATCATCCAAAAATGTTTTACAATATCGGGTAGCAAGGGAGAGGCTGGCTGCAACCTGCAAGTTTCATATCTATTAGGTGCCGTGGCGAAAAGGCAAAGCAGGAAATGAGACAGTGGACACAATTGCCAAAACTGGTGTCGGCCTTCCAACTGAACAGATTACAAGGGTACTGATGCCACTTGTAAGATGGCGCTGAGCACGCTAAATCGCTGTGCTGATATCACAGTTATCTGGGTTCCTGTCCATAGGAACATTGAAGGGAATGAGAGGGCGAACGAATTGGCGCGCTCAGGTGCCTCGCTTGACGTATCACTGGGTGTCCTGGTTCCGACGCGTTTGGAAGTTGTCAAGTGGAGCTGCTATCTACACTGTTTCCGTCTTGCCAATCGGAGGTGGAAGTCGTTAACTTCCTGTTGTACCTCGCGGGCGATGTGGCCCTCTTACAATGAGCGTAGGTCCCGCGAGCTTAAACACAGATCTTGCACGGACATCGCTAGACTTACGGCAGCAGAGTCACTAAGACTCGAGAAAAGTACCAGAAATTCAGAACACTGGGACAGTGCCCCAGGTCTTAGACAATCCAGAATTTCCATTAAAGAATGCAACCCCAAATGGAGCGAGAAGTGCCTCAGGATGAGGGAAAAGCCAGCTTAGACAGATAACACCCGTGAGTTACTAAGTTTCATTAGGTCGGTGGGTCTAGGGGATGTTCTCTAACGACCTGTAGGGAGCACAATAGATCAGTAATGGTCTGAGTGCAATTTAATCCCAATAAACCTAATCTAATCTAATCATTGTGATTGGTTTAGGACATTGCCTATTAGCGGTTCATGCGCATAGGATGGCTCCGGCAGACAGGGAAAGTTGTAGAATGTGCGGGGAAGACGAAGCTTTGGAGGCATCAGACCATGTTTTTTGCTGTCGCCTCGTCATCTTAAGACAACGCTTGGCAATCTTGGTCGTACACAAATCCCTCAAGGCCTAAAGAGTTTGCTGAAGTTTGTCAAAAGCACTCATACGAGTCTCATCGATCAGTACTTCAACTACTACAACTCATAATCGGATCTCCATCTGGCATCGCTAAGGACCCAATAAGGGGACCTATCAACCTAGCTGCACTTCCACTAGGAGACCCATTGTGAACTTTCTCTTAGCTCGGATTCAGTCGAAATGCCAATTCGACTTCTTGATAAAGCTCAACAGGTTTGATAGACTAGGCAGTTAAGTTGTAATGGCTGCCTGTCTGAGACACACTTAGGACTCTATATTGGCCCAATTGTGATACCACAAATTCCAAAAGTTTGAAAAATGTGAAACAAAGGGATGGGCGAAGGGGAGGGGACCTACAGTTTAACGCCGAATCTGAACACTTAGAGGTTTTGTCATTGTAGCGATAGAAGTAGACGAGTCTTTCACCAGTCCGAACTAGGATTCGAACCTAGAGACTCCGGGATAAGAAGTTAGCGCGTTACCCGCTGGGCAAAAAAATATGATAGACCAGCTCTAGGCAGAAGGAAACCATCCATCACTTTCTTTTCGCCTGTCCGGCCTCAAGGAGGAGATGGAAAACGATGGGATAACCAGCATTCCAGATTTTCGAAGAGATAGCAAAGTGCACCATACACTCGCTACTCTCTTTGATCAACCTCACGGACTGGATATAGGGTAAATATATGTAAAGGGTACAGAAGATGAAACATCAGTATACCGTAAAGTACCTACCGGAAATAGAGGTATCAAAACGTCGCCAAAGCGGTAATCATGTTGGATGGAACATCGATCGCCACTTGAACCAACCAACCAAGTCTATGCAGAAATTTAGATTCCAAAAAGCAACAGCGGCGTTCATGCAAAGTTGAGCAATGACATAGGGATTGTTCTATGATTTCAGTTTCTATTTTAACAGTTGTTTCATTTTAGGATCATAGACCAGGGCAGGCAGGATATTTTGAGTTGACTCCAGTGAGCAACTTGATTGAAGTACAACTCAGTGACAACATATGACTTGTCCTCTTCATGGACACTTGGTACAATATATAAAACAATCGACCCTATAGTTTTATAAAGAATCAATGTCTAGTTACAGGAAAGGGATCGGAGGCTATTGTCTATTTTTTTGTTAACCGGCTCAACTACTTTTCTCCCAAACTCATCTTGAGCTTGTCTCAAGTAACACCAACTTATTTGATAACCCGACAAAGAGTGACGTGGTACGGTAGGTATGGCCAAATTTTACAACCTCCAACTTCACACCAACTGATTGAAGCACCTTTAAACAGACTGACTGTCTCTGAAAATTGTGATACAAAATGGTGGAAAGCCTTTTTAAAAGATTACATCAGGAGTTCTTTCTTCAGTTTAGTGTAGTAAATTTTTGTGTATCTTAAGACTTGGATGGATGATCCATAATCCATCATCTTTATGCTTAGTATTGCAAAAGAAGTCGCAGGTGTTGACTTTTTAGAATAGTTCGGGCATTGTTGTGGTACAAAAAGACTTTGCACCAACCATTTCAGATATGGTCTTCCTTAAAAGTGGAGGCTCTTTTGGACTTAGTACGGACTTGGACATAGAGTAACGTATTCATATACTGTGGGGCTTTGCTGAGTTCGAGTTCTTGTCCGGATGGAGAAGAAAGCTCTGACGAAAAGCATGTTAAAGGTTGTAATTTGAACTCAAAAACAAGATGAGTAATTGCTATCTGTTTTTTCTTCGACTAACTGAAGTGAGAACCATGGTTCGGTTATGCGTTTTTCTAGTTACTTATGAAAATAAACCTTTCAAATTGTTTTAACTAAACTTTCAAGCCAACTTATCACAAGCAAGTAAATTGTAGCGAGGGAATGAGTGAATTTTTCAATATTTGCAGAAAAATACTCAAAAAGAAGTTAGGCTGAAATATACGGGGACTAAATATTGGAAGCTAAAGTTCACTTAGTTATAGCCATGTAACTATTTTTTAAAAGTCAATAAAGCAATTATTTCTAGATAATTTTCTGTGGTGTGTTGTTGCATGATTGTTGTCAGTATGTGTGCATGATGGTTTTTGTAGCGTGTTGCATGTTCTCTGTTCTATAATTGTCCGCCTCACTGTAAACCAGCTTTAAACGAAAAAATGCAATTTTAGTTCTCTGAACTTGGAGTAAAAATTCCCTCAAGTTTTTGTTATATGTCAGTCGTGTTTGTAAGTGCAATGATTTTTAGGCACAAACTACAGTCAACGAAAATGGTATAAAGACGTTTTTCTGTTTACTAAATGTTTGGTTTTTCATAATTTTTTGTTGCTTGTTTGCTATTTAAACCAAATGTCTTCGCATGACTGTTCATTGCAAGTTGCAAGTGTTGCAAGTGGAATTTTGCAAATTTGGTTTAAATCTCATCTAAAGGCATGAATTTGACGGACCCTTTTCGTTTTGGCACACGGATTGCGGTTAGGAGGCGCTACTCGCCACACTTTCGCTCTTTCTCTTTCACTCGTTCATTGTCTCAATCGGTCGTTATGCGCCATCGAAATGTCGCGCTTACCTTGACGCATTTGTTGGAAAGAGAAAAAAATCAAATTGAATTCATTGTTGTTGACAAATTGAAATTACGGCATTTAGAAAACATATTAAACTAGTTGAGAGAGAAGGAACTTTGCAAAAATAATAAAGCGCTAATAAATATTTTACAAAGCATTGAACTCGGCAATATCCGAAAGTTGGCGGGATCTAGACGAATTCGTAAGCGTGTGTTCGATAGCGACAAAACTAGTTGCGGCAAAAATTTACTTTACTTACGAAATGAATGAGAATAGCAATGGGACAGCGTCTGGAATGAGCTCGGAAGCGGATGGGACGGCTACTCTACGAGTACTGTACTCTATTGTGTGGGTTCAGCGGTCAGCAAATCCTACATGTCATCTATTATACGTTCGATAGGAATTTCAGTGTGCTATGATTTAAAATATTTATGTGAAGGGTTTATTTTACAAGCCTCAGTACTGACACTGATTTGGGCTCTAATCCTGCAGCCCAAAGAAGAACTGATGCCATTAGTAGAATTCCATCTTATGTCTTGTTCAGACAGCCAAATAAATTGAGGCAATTTAGTTCTTAATTGAGTTTATTACTTTTGCTGTTCATACGCCTCAATTTAGTTTACATTTCAAATTATCTGTTATCGAAAATGTTATCGAACATGTTTTCCTTTTGATTGAAGTAAGGTTTTTTCTGTTCTTAAAGTTCTTCAAAACATTTATTAAACATTTAGTAATATTTATTCAACATCTTTACTGATGCACAGAACGTTTGATCCTTTCGGGACGAAGTTTTATTTTGAAAACCAAAATACTTTTGAAAGAAATGTTTATCACACGCCTCAATTTTGCTTACATCTCAAATTAGCTGTTATCGAAAATGTTATCGAACATGTTTCCCTTTTGACTGAAGTAAGGTTTTTTTCTTAAATTTCTTAAAAGTATTTATTGAACATTTAGTATTATTTATTCAGCATCCAGAATTTTTAACCCTTTCGGGACGAAGTTTTATTTTGAAAACTAAAATACTTTTGGTAGAGATATTGTCGTATTAAGAAAGTTGGGGCTAGTTGTGAATGTTGCATATTCACAAATTCGAAAATCATACTTTTATCCGGAAATATTTAATTCGAATAAATATTTTGAGTGAGCCATAAGATGTGAATAATTCTTTTAAGGGGCTTTAAAAACTTGTTGGGACATGTTCGGTCAAACGAAATTTCAAAGCAAACAAATGTTAACACATGTTCTCAGTTTCTCAATTTCGTTTATGTTTGGTCTATTGTGAATGCATTTGTTTATCGATAACAGCACGACTCAGGGTTGCATGGCGAATTAAGCTCAATTTATGGTCAATTTAGCGCTAATTGCAATTAGCTAAATTGAGATTTTTGTATGACAAATGGAGTTCAGTTTATACATATTGAAAATAAATTGAAAAAATCTCAGAGGTCTTAAGCAATTCCCTAAAACTATAAGAGCCTTTTCAGTATTTAAAGAATGTTTTTTCAAGTTATCCGAAGCCAAGTTAAAACTGAGATTGGACTATAGTCAGATAATAATGGACTTCCAAAGTCATCATCAAAGGCAACAAAACAAATAAGAAATAATCTGTTGACTTGAAAATGTAAAAAATTATGAAAACTTTCCAGTATGTTATGTGATTAGATTTGTATCTGACATGATTTGAAAGTCATTGAAAGTCAAAATCAAATTTGGTTTTTATTTTAGAACTTTAGAAGACAGTGGTGCACACAGGATTTCATTTTAGGGGGTGGCTTGGGTACATTTTCTGAGCCGAATACTATTTGAAACCATATTTTTTACTAGCGATTTTTGTGTTTGGGGCAGGTTTGAACCCCCAAACCCCCTATGTGCGCCACTGTTAAAAGATAATTCTATATATTTATATTTATATTTTTGTATGAATAATTTAAGAACAAAATTTTATTAAAACTAATGCAAGAAATTCTCGATCTCCACTCAATTTAGAATTAATCAATTCAGAAAATCTTTTTAGAACAAAATTTAAATTTAATTAAAGTTAATTTAATTTTAGTTTTTAAATTTATTAAAAATTATTCCAAAATTCTTAATCTCCTCTGAATTTCATTAGAGCCATTTTTTTTTATTGCAATTTTCTAAACCAAATACTTTCCCACATTAGATTTTCAGCAAAAGATTTCCAAAACGATGCATGTGTGATTTATTGATATTAAACTGATCAGTTATTGAATAAGGCAACTTTAAGCATGAATTATTTTTACAAAAATGCATAAAGGAAATTAATATTTATTAAATTTTTGATTTAGGCAAGAAAAGTCGTCAATGGTTTTCTAGTGAAAGCAGCGTCTTGAAAGCTAAAAAGTTTGTGTTAGTTATGTAAAAACTATGCAATATGAAATTTTAAGTCGAGCTGTGTTTAATATTTTGTAAATATAATACAAGAAAGGAAAAAATGATGCGGATTATTCTGTACAAAAAACGGACTTTGACAGTCTTTCAAGTTCGATTATAAGTTCGATTTAAGTTCGATTATAAGAATTTCCCTGTTCCTGATTTCATGGCCTAATTATTTAGTTTTGGTGCGTGGCTGTGACTGTTACTGTGACTGTGACAGTAACTGTTACTATGACTGTGATTGTGGCAGTAACTGTGACTATGATTGTGATTGTAACAGTGATTGTGACTGCGGTTGAGGCAGTGTGTGTAATTTCGGCATCGATTGTGCTGTACGCATGAATGGTGTCGTGTTGGAAAGTCAGTTAGTTCAATACTTGTGTGAGTAATTTAAAATGTTTTTGGTTTTTGTTTTTGTTGTAATGTGAATTTGAATTTGGTGAAGTAATTTGTTTTTGGTTTTTAGCTAAATGCATCTAAAGCCATTCTACGTAGACGTTGTATGTGTGCAAAAGCTTAAAAATTAACTATAAATGCGAGTGAGTATAGCGCCCACCGCGCTTTACCTTCTCGGTGTCCAGGCCCTTCGTCATGGCCCACGTCGAGACCACATAGTCCATGACGCGCTCGCTGAGTGCTTTCGGCACCTCGTGCAGCTTCATGAACTCGCGCACGTTGTTCAGCATGTCGTGGTACTTGGCCGTCGCCGAGGTCATCTGCTGAATGATGGTGGTCACGTGACCGAAGATGGTCGCGTACAGGAGCGCTGTGGGTTGGAAGCGAACAACAGACGCGATTGCAGTGAGAATTGCCATTTACCACACTGACCAGTTGGCAGTGTGAAAGTTTCCTTAAATTTGAATTGTTTAGCATACTTTCTGGATATTAAACACTGAGCTGAATAAACAAATGAATAAACGCGCGGGGGAGCAGCGACCGTTGCAAACGTAGTTGCAACGTATGAGTGTGGAAGGAATAGGAGTGGGAGGGTGAAGAGAAATAACATAGCTGTACTTGTTTAAAAGTATGGAAGTTTGTGGAATGGTGAAGAAAGGAAGAATAGTAGGAAGAGAAGTGAGGAATGAGAAAGGAAGGGGGAAGTTATGAACGCTAGCTAGAACAGTAATAAATGCCGAGAGTTGTTGTTGTTGTGGTGGTGGTAATGAAGCTGCAAATGATGACCAAGTTACTTGTAGAGCATAACGAAGAGACAGAGCGACAGAGAATTAGAGAACTTTTGTGCTTTTGCCTGAGCCATAATTGGTCACCGCTAGTTGGTTGGAAATTAATCCAAGGCGGTTAAAACTTTTGCATAATTACGGCGCAGGCACAAACACTGAAATTCAATTAAAGAGACTAACGGTTAGACGTTTTTAGAAGTTGGAAGCAGTTGATAAAATTTGATTACTTTTTGAACTCAATTAGAGAGATTAAAGTTGAAAGCAGCTGATAAAATTTGAGACGTTGATCAGCAGTTGATGGTGTAAAATCAAGTTAAAAATATGGCAAAGTTAAAAGCCATATTTTTTAAATTGAATTGATTTGTGTGTAATTGACATTGAACTATTTTGATGGTGCTTTGAGGAAATTTCGGCTTAATACAAAAATTAATAATAAATCATTTGATCTATGACTCCTGTAGCATGTAGAATGCTGGATAAGACAAGAGTGGAGACATATTTTTTTGTAATGAGAGAGAATGTAAGAGAAAAAAATGTAGATTTTCCCAGCCAAAGATCGGAGAACTCATCTAAATTACCTTACAAAGACTTACGAGGCTTTTGCATTCTACAATCCATAAGAATTTGGGTTACAAGATATTTTTCGTAATAAGACAGAATCTAATAGAAAACGATGTCCATTTTTTCCCAGCCGAAGGTTGGAGAACTCACCTAGATTATCTATCAAATGTTTGCAAGGCTTGTACATTCCAGAACCCATAAGAATTTGGGTTATAGGGTATTAATTGTAATAAGGGAGAATGCAAGAGAAGAAGCTGTAGATTTGTCCCAACCAAAGGTCGGAGGGCTTACACTTAGATAACCTAGCAAAGATTTACGAGGCTTCTGTATTCTAGAATCCATAAGGATTGGGGTTATAAGATATTTTTTGTAAGAGAAAAAGATGTAGAATTTTCTCAGCCGAAGGTCGGAGGGAACACTTAGATTACAAGGCTTCGAAAAATCTTCTGCATTCTAGAACCCATAAGGATTTTGGTTATAAGTTATTTTTTTGGTAATAAGAGAGGATGTAACATAAAAAGATGCCGATTTTTCTCAGCCGAAGATCGAAGGGCTCACTTAGATTACCTGGCTAAGATTTACAAAGCTTTTAGAACCCATAAGGTTTTGGGTTATAAGATATTTTTTTGTAGGAGAAAAAGGTGTCGATTTTTCTCAGCCGAAGGAAGCCGAAAGATTTGAAGAAGAAGCCGAAGCCGAAAGATTTGCAAGACTTTTGCGTTTTAGAACCCACAGGGAGCTACCTTCAAAGGTGATACGAAATGGTTTCTTTATTCATTAACATACGATGGGCCTTCTACTATACTGAATTGTTTCAAAGGCATATCTCAGAATGTTGACTATCTACCCAGCCTGTCCTTTGAAAAGTACTATCAGGTTGTAATCCCATCTAGAGCCGAATGGCAGCTGGGTGTGGCCCCCGCCAGCGGCGATGTCCATATATATACGGATGGATTGAAACTGCTTGGTCAGGTGGGCTGTGGTATCTACTCAGAAGGATTTAACCTTAACTTAAGCTCCGGCTGTCAGATCACTGTAGTATCTTCCAGGCTAAAGTCACAGCAATCTGCGCAGCCTCCGATTGGCTCAGGGTAAACAGGATATCGGCAACTGGTATGCTGATACTATCGGACAGCCAATCAGCTCTTAGAGCTCTGGATGCGGTAAAAATAACATCAAAGACTGTTCTCAGTTGCAGCAAATCTCTCAACGAGATTGCCAAGCAGCTTCAAATTCGCCTATGCTGGGTTCCAGGTCATAGGGGTATTCCAGGGAACTGTAGAGCGGACGACCTCGCGAGACAGGGTACTACTGAGCAGTTACGCCAAGAGATGACCACGCTCGATGTCCCCCGGAGTCTATATACAAATTTACTATGGGTGGAAGGCCACACAAGCCTCCTTGCGCGCCAAATTTGGCCAACCTTAAATCTCCAACGTTCTAAACAACTCCTCTCATTAAACAGAGACTAGATCAGAACCATGATCGGTGTCCTTACGTATCACTGCCTAATCGACACCCATGCAAAAAGGATGGGGGTGTTTTCGAACGACTTCTGTCGCAGCTGTTTGGACGAGGAGGAGTAGGAAAATATACCTTACTTACTATGTAACTCTATGTCTCTATGTCCAGCTTTATCCAGAAGAAGGCTGACCTATTTAGGCAACTTCTTCTTCGGAAGTCTAGAAGATCTAGCTGATAAGACCGTACGCCGTCTACTAAGCTTCGTTAATCGCTCCAACTGGTTTAACGAGTGAGCGAAATGATGCTCGATCTCATGTGGTATCAAAATGTGGTATCATGTGGTATCAACCTAACAGACGAAGAGAATAAATAGGGCTTACTATTTCTTTTGGAACCAGCGTTTGCCTCAGTCCACAATTTTTGAGTTCCTTGTTCTTGGAATCAATTGAAGTCAGAATCTTAAAATTCGGTTAAAAAACATCAAAATGGATTCCTTCGTGCACATGGAAGAGTGGCCGTATTTAGAATATTTGTGATTGGTTCTTTTTCCTTTCTAACAATTACATGTAGAGTTCCAACGGCACAAAGTCTTCAATGACAAATTTAATAAATAATATTAAATAATATTAATTTAATAAATAAACGCATTGAAATCACTTTCATATTTACCTTATTTCATTGGAATTGTTAATTTTTTATTTTCGGCCAAAATTTTTTGAAGAGCATTTTTTGAGAGTATATCTTTTTCTTTTAAGCAATCCTTTTTAAGGACTCTTTTAATGACGAGTAAATGTGTTCGGCTAAATTTTTTTGAAGAGCAATTTAATGAGGATCTATTCTATGTTCGAAGTTTCTCCGAGCAAGTCAGAAGCGTTGGGGAATTTATATCTAAAAAAGTCTATATTTCGTATGGAACTAATCTTAAGAGTTATAAAGAGTTAAGAGCTACTTCCTTCGGCAAAAATATTAAGGAAGAAATATTAGTGAAAAATGAAGAGGTCAATTATATATTACAACACTCTAAGACCAACAACTAAGCACTCGTGTAGTAATTTTTGGATTTTCCTTACAATTTATTGAAATTCAACCCCTAATTTTAAACTGAAGCTGTTTTCATTAAGCTTTACAAAATGAGAGATTCCAAAGTATTTTAGAGAAATTAGAAGATTTCATATACCACACTAAAATATGTCTGATGGTCAACTCAGACACACTTAAGTTAAGTGCTCATTATAGAAATATTTGCAAAAGATGGAAACTTACAGCTTTCTGCAAGCTATTTAGGACTAATTAACCCATTTTCGGCTGCCGGCTTAGAAGCATCAAGTTTATTATGCAAGGATATAAATATTTAAAGGCAGGATTTTGCAAAACGAATTTGTGACCTCTCACGATGTTGAAATGTTTGCCCAACCACAATGACCCCAAATTTTACCTTCTCCACAGCGACATTACATCGAAAGCATATCAAAATCACTCCGAACACACAGATTAACACTAACACAAAGTACCACTAAAACTACCACCATTCAAAAAACTGTATTGAGTGTTAACGGTGAAAACTCACACATAGCAACGAATTGTCCGACTAATGTGCCAGAGGAGAGCAAAGTCGAAAAATTTTAGAGCTCGAAAAGTTTTCAAAGCAAAATACTTAGTGTAGATAAAAATTGATAAATGATTTTTCGCTCGTAAGGAAACTCAATGGCTAACGGTAAAATGCATGAAATGGTGTTTGGTAGTTTGGAAGCAGCAACTTTTCTAAATAAACTTTGCAGTAGCAAATGCCAAATGCGAGATTTAACGTCGCAGAGTTGGAATAAATTGTAGGAAATTCGACGCATGAGAGAGGTGGAATTGCGCTACTTGAGAGCGTACAAAGCACGCACACATACAGGCACACAATTTCGTCTACGGCGAGGCACACTACACCAACTCAGCATTTATTAGTTCTAGCGGCGTTCCGGCGATGCAAAATGCGCTCCAGCTTTTCGCGGAAGAAATCTCGAGTTGTGGTTTGGCGGTTTTGTTTCATAGGCATTGAATTGAATTGAATTGAATTAAATTATATTAAGTTGAATTGAATTGAATTAAATTTATGGAATTGAATTTAAATAAATTGACTAGAATTGAATTGAGTTTATTGAAGTGAATTGAATTGAAATAAATTGAATTTAATTAAATTGAATTGAATTCAATTGAGTAGAATTGAATTGAATTTATGGAATTGAATTAAATTGAATTGAATTGAGTAGAACTGAATTGAATTTATTGAATTGAATTGAATTTAATTTAATTTAATTTACTTGACTTATATTAAATTGAATTGATTTGAATTGATTGACGTAAATTAAATTGAAATGCTTTAAACTAAAATAAATATAAAAATAATTTTCATTGAGTTTAATTGATTCCAATTAAGTTGAATTGAAATGCTTTGAATAAAACCAAATGAAAAAATAAATTTCATTGAGTTTAATAGAATCGAATAAAGTTGCAGTAAAGTGAACTAAACTTGATTTTATTGGAGTTTAATTGCTTTGATTTAAATCGCAAATTGAATGCAATTGAAAACGCATTGAATTAATTAATATTTAATTGCATTAAACCATTTTAAATTGTATCGAATTGAATTGCATTGAAATCAATGAAACCTGATTAAATTGCATTACATTGTACATATCGCAATTAAGTTGAATCGAAACGAATTGCATCAAACTAAATTCTTTCAAATTGAATTGAATCGAATAGTCAAATAGTTATTTATATTGAATTCAAATTGAATCGAAATGAATTGCATCAAATTAAATTCATCCAATTGAATTCATTGAATTAAATCGAATAATAAAATATTTATGCATCGAAATTAAGTTTAATCGAAATGAATTGAATTAATTCGAATAATGAAATATTTATTCATACAAATTAAGTTGAATTGAAATGAATTGCATCAAACTAAACTTATCCAAATTGAATTGAATCGAATAGTCAAATAGTTATTTATATTGAATTTAAATTTAATCGAAATGAATTTCATTAAACTAAATTCATCCAAATTGAATTGAATAGTCAAATATTTATACATGTTGAATTTCAATCAAAATTGAATTGAATCGAATAGTCAAATATTTGAAAATATTGAATTTAAACTGAATCGAAATGAATTGCATTAATCTAAATTCATCCAAAGTGAACTGAATCGAATAGTCAAATATTTATACATATTGAATTCAAGTTGAACCAAATTAAATTAAACCGAATCGAATTGAATTGCATCAACAGACTTGATACGAATTGAATCAAATAAAATTGCCAACATTTCTATTGAATTGCATTGCTTAAAATTGCATTGATTATTAGTTGATTATTTAATGTGCTGGGCGCATTTTTGCATTGCCATTTTCATTCGTTTCTTTCTTACGAAGCGTTGCGCAATTTCGAAACATGGCGAAATCTGACGCGGCAACGGAACGTGTCGGACACAGCACCTGCAATAATCATCATGCAGATGGTGAACACCTTCTCGTTGTCCGTCTCGGCGGCGACATTGCCAAAGCCCACCTGAAATTGAAATAGAATATGAAAAAACGTGGCGCTTGTTTATTTCTCGTCTGAACAGTGAGAGGAAATTTGAGGGGTATAATTGTACAATTTTGTGCCGCCCCTTCCATTTCGGGCGGCCGGAAGCTTTTGCCAATTAGTGGTTAGCGTTGGCGTTGGCCACCCGCTCGGCCACTCACCGATGTCATGCAGGTCATGGTGAAGTACAGCGCCGTCACGTACATACTCTTCCGCGAGGGACCATTGATCAGTTCCGGTCCGGTGTCGTTGCTCCAGATGTACGAGTACGGCGACTGCGTGACGTTGGCCAGTTTCCACAGCCAGCTGTACTGAATCTTCGCGTATATGAAATCAGAATGGGATTGCATAATACAAAACAGACGTCCCGCGCGTACGGTCGACTTGATGTACCACACTTACTCCGTTATCCGCGTCGCTGCGCCCGATCGAGTACCAGATGCACGCGAGCCAGTGCGCCACCAGCATGTAGAAGCAGAGCAGCAGTATCAGCATGGCGGCGCCGTACTCGAGGTAACGGTCCAGCTTGCGTACCACCCGGCCCAGGCGCAGCAGGCGTACGACTTTTAAGGCGCTAAACAGTGAGCCGATGCCGTCCTCGTCGCGATCGAACGCGTTGAAGACGTCGTACGGCAGGCAGCTGAGCAGATCGATGATGAACCACGACTTGAGGTAGTTCATGCGTATCACTTTCGGATCACTGACCACCTCGCCACCGGGTCCCACGAATGTCGTGTGAAAATTTAACACTGCCAAATGTGCAAAAACAAATATCAATCAAAGTTGAAATATGGTTAACTAAATCAACATTAACGCTAAATGAAAGTGGCTCATGTTTTACTCACCAATATCTATAAAGAATATAACATCTACAATGGAGTCGACAACGAGTAAAGAAACGTCTTCTGATGTTTTATTTTTAAAAGCTACATTGTACGGCACCTGCAGAAAGCAACACAAACACACAACATAACAACAAAACAAGCAAACATTTGGCTATACATAAATAAATTAATTATTATGCTTTCAGGTATAACGCAAAATGTTGCTTATCCATTGCGCAGCAGCGTACTAAATAATTCCATATGACGGCAACAAATTTCATATTCCTTTTATGAGTGGAGTATATTTTATTTACACACACACACACACACACACTTGCACACTTTTGTATATCTCATACATGAAGATAATCTGCAATATAGCAACTAAACCTTTGTAGATTGCTTAGTAAAGCTGCAGCTGCTGGATGAAGCCTACTTTTGGGCGCTGAGCATTGAGCATTGTGCACAATGGGTTTTTCTCGAGTGTACAACACTTAACATAATCGTAAACATAATTTGCGGGACATTAATTTTCCGAAACAAGCTTGGCGCTGGCAACATCGTGTAATGTGCCACATAAGTTAATGGCCGCCGGAACAGCAGACTTTTGCGCAAGTAGAACTGTTTGCGGTTTTAGCTGAGCAATATTAATTCAACCACATAAGCACTGCTAAGTGAGTGCCAGACAGCAGCCCAAACAATTATGAGCGCTTGAGTATGAATATCTTCTCAAGTAATGGTTAACAGGAGGAGGAGGAGGTCAATGACTGCAGCAGAGCCTTGGAGGACTTATTCGACTGAAGACACGTTGCACAAGGCCCTGGACAAGTGAAGGGGCTGAAGTATACAATGTGCGGATTCTCAGTAGCATCGAGTTTTCGAATGTAATCAGTAGGGATCGGAATTATATGCAAGTGCATATTTTTTTTGGAGCTTCCGATTTGAACGGGACCAAGACAGAAACTATTTTTATTGAAAAATATTAAGAATGAGCTAATGAAACAATTTGTCTTTAGATAGAAGGTAGTTCCTCAAATACTTAGATTTAAAAGATCATGAGCTGCGAAGTTCTGTTCTTAAGGCTCAGGAGAAAAGATGACCACAGAGAAGAGTTGAAAGGTGCAAGCAAACGGAAAAAGGAGGCTGAGGGGAAAAAACCATTGGCCGAAAAAGGAAATATAATTCTATCTGAATTTTGTAAAAAAGAGAAGCAGTTCCCATAACTGCTTTCGATCTTTGACATTTCCAAGTGCAAGTCAGAGAATTTGTATTTCTCAGCCTTCAATGCCTACAAACATTTTCCGCTGTGCTTATAACTAAGTTTGTACATTCTTGTTATATTTAATATTTCGCGCGGCAATAATGCGCGTTACTTACACCTCAAAATGCCCTCGAAGCTCTATAAAAATTGACTTTTATTTACCATTCACACACTCACACACACATACTAAGTAAGACACATTGTTAGACAAACATTGAGGTGTTTTATAAAAGTTAAGTGCTTACCATAATGGCGGTATAAAATGTTAAACACAATATCACCCAATCCCAAATTGCTTTAAATGCACAATAATGCAGAAGAATGTGTGGCGGCGTTTTCGGCGCTTCCTGTCTGTACTGCGGCATTATGTCGGCGCTAAGTGACATCATCTGAAAGGCACAAAACGGCACCTGGGTGAGATGGTAAAACGTTCAGCGTGCGCAGACATTTTGCTAATTTGTCGCAGTGTCACTGTCGATCGATTGATGTCAGTTCGGTGTTTGCCTGTCGCTGTCCGTTCATACTCACATGCGCCAAATTGGATTGTTTCGTTGGATCCTTTAGCGTTGGCAGATGTGCGCTGAATTGACGGCTGCGTGTCACCGAGCGGGCCAATTTGGCGAATTTCGACAAACCTAAAACTTGAGAGTAAATATCAAAGGTTCCAATTAAACACAACAACAACAACAGAAAGACACAGGACAAGGCATAGTTAAGAGGCAACAAAGTCGGAGGCTGGAACCAAGTCGGAACGTTTGTCGGTTAGACGTCGATGCATTCACGATGCCGTTGGCTGCTGCACTGTGTGGCTGATGTCTCGCATTATCGAAAAAAGTTTCGAATGTCATGTGAGTTGTGGCAGATTGTTGGAAAATTTTGTCATACATTTTGAGCAAAGTAAAAGTTAATAAAATTATAGTAACTAAATCGATTACGGAGACAACAACACATGCCAATTGTATGTAGAGTTAA
Source organism: Melieria omissa (assembly GCA_963971225.1). Classification (NCBI taxonomy): domain Eukaryota; kingdom Metazoa; phylum Arthropoda; class Insecta; order Diptera; family Ulidiidae; genus Melieria; species Melieria omissa. The sequence goes on along the minus strand of OZ020268.1, from coordinate 45,787,831 downwards.
AACCAATTTAGAAATTTCGTGCCACACACTCAACGGAAACGAAAATCATAAATTCAAGTAAATTGAAATTGAAGTTGAAATTACAGATAGGCTACATGACAGCAACATGCAGGACGTTAAATGCAACACTGGGTACACTGAGCAGCATTTGAAGCGCAGAATTCCGCTGGTTATTTATGACAGTTCTAAACGATGTAGTTGTTGGTGTTGAAAATTATTTAAATCTTGTTAATTTGTTTCGTTCTTAATCATTTATTATGGCATAATATTAGGCGCAAGAAATGTGTTTGAAACACTTAAACTTTAGTATACTTTTAAGGTATAATTCAAATGCTTTTAGTTACCAGAATAAGTTGGGTTAAGTTAAAAAAAAATTCTTATAGGTCAGTGTTGACAATGAGGTTGGAAACTTTGATGGGAACGATTCCAATTTTCTGTTAATCAGCGACAAGTTAGTTTTATAATCGAAGGATAGACTCAAAACTTAACTAAACATGTAAGAAAAATAGTTCACTGAGGTCAGTGTTGATCATTTATTACAGCATAATTTTAGGCACAAGAAATGTGTTTGAAACACTTAAACTTTAGTATACTTTTAGGGTATAATTCAAATGCTTTTAGTTGCTAGAATAAGTTGGGTTAAGTTAAAAAAATTCTTATAGGTCAGTGTTGACAATGAGGTTAGGAACCATTCAAGTTTACTGATAAAGCGAGCAGTGTTGCTTGCAATGGATAGACTCAAAAATAAACTGAACAGGGAAGAACACAAATCCCTCAGGTCAGTGCCAACCCCGAAATGGGAGTGACTTCATTGCTTGGAAGTTTGATGGTAACCATTCAGATTCCCTAATAACGAGGAATAGATTCAAAACTAAACTGAACAGGGGGGATAAAAGGTCACTAAGGTCAGTGCTGATCACAGGATTAGATTGAATTCACTGCTGAGAAGTTTGATGGTCACCATTCAAATTCCCTGATGAAGCGAGCAGTGTTGCTTTTTGTAATCAGCGACAAGTAAGATTTATAGTTTTATCAGTTAGTTTTATCAAACCCAAACTGAATTCGGAACAAAAAGGAGTCCTATTAATTGGTCTGTTTCGACAAATCACTACCTGGTGGATATTTTTAGACAGAAATCCAGCATAATGAATACGAATACGTTGAGATTTTTCAAAAGAAAATGAACGAAACTGAGGACTGAACAGACTCCATACTGTTGCTTTTGTCATGTCGTGAAGTCAACTGATCCATACTTTGCCTATTCTTAGATCGACATGTATGCAATATCAGACATAATGAACCTTGTTACTGCAAATAGGTGTAGAGAAGATCTGCCCGACCAGACTGGCAGTTAAACTGCAAAATTTGCTCTCATTTCACTTTTCACAGTTCGCTTTTTTTCTGGGGCTCGAACCTTTAAATTTTATTTAATTTTGTTTATCACTGTTTAGGAAAACTCTCCATGAAAAATAATTTTACACGTATTTTTTTACTTATTCGCAAAATTTTAACCAATCAGAGTTCCAATTGAATATGAAATTTTGCAATATCAATCAAAATTTAAAGACGAAACAATGGGTAAAAGTTTGTATGGAGACTTCTGAGAAAGTAGGAAAGAATGAAGGCTGGTACGTCTCAGCGCTGGATTTTGTATCAGTTTTTAGGAGGCGGGACTTTTGAAAAGGAAGAAGGGAAGAAAAGTTGGTACGTTTCAGTCCTTGATTTGCTTTCTATCAGTTTTAAGGTGGTGCGACTTCTGAGAAGGTAGGACGGAAAGAAAGCTGACATGTCTTGGTCCTGGATTTGCTTTCCATCAATTTCAGCAGAGTTGAGTTTGTAGCTCCTGTGAAAAGAAATTTAGACAGCACGAAACACATCGAAATTCCTAGCAACATTACTTTCGATTCTTTGGCTAAGCTGGGTTTTGTGGCGCTAAACCTGACTTTGTAGGCCCTTAACCAGTACGAGATACCACTCACTGCTGTTGTCACTAAGGCCACAACAAGCAACTTGGCTACCTTAACTCCAGACTTAAAGACCTAAACTGTTTTCAGTCATATGGGATCCTCATATATTTTAATAGCATTAATGTTAATTGGATGAATTACGTTGGTTCTGAAAGCTAGAAAGTCTCTATCTTTTTTGAGTCTCTGAGAGTCTGTCAATGGGCCAAAGATCAAAGAAAACATATTTTGTTAACAAAATGTTTCATAAATAAATGTATTCTTTTTTGACACATAAAAGTTTACTGTTTCAAGTTTATAATATTCGAATTTATTTCAAAGACAAACATTTTGGCTAAACAAATTTTTCATATATAAATTCTTTATAACAAATACAAGTTTACTGTTTCAAGTTTATAATATTAAAATGTTATTTAAATTTTTCAAACAAAATCGGATCAAAATTCAAATCAAATCTTGCCCAGTGTATCCAGTTGAAAGACGAAAGTGCGTTTTTTCAATTCGAACGCCATCAATTATGACCAAAACTATCTACTTACCACCCTTCGTGTCTTCGCTGTCGATAGGCTGTTTCAGTGCGGTGATATCTCGAAATGTTAGCAAAAATAACACAACCAAGTCCCTTTCGTTGCGTATGGGCGCAACTTGTAGTAGAAGCCATAGTGGAGTTTCTAAAGCGAAAACGGAAATATGGGAAAATATTGTAAATAATTAAATTTATTTACATACAAACATGACATTTTGTTATACTTAATTTAATATTGATTCTTCTTGTTTTTATAATTTCTTGATGAACAAAAATAAAATCCACTTCCACTCAAACAGCTCAATTGTTCTGTACTTATTTTTCATTTTTTCCGAATCATTGATTTCTGCTGATTTCCAAGTCGCTTCATTGTATTTGACTATGAACAATTTAAATGTTCAACGTTTGTTGCTTTCTTGCCACTTCTTCCCATTTGTTGGCATTTTGCGCTTCATTGCGCCTAAATGGCTGCTGCGCTCAGGTACAACTTAACGCAAACAATTCCCAAAAGTGCGCAATGAAGCAATGGACAGATGTGCGATTAGGCTCGGCCGTGAGTGGGCCAGTGGGTCTGTTGTCCGTCACCTTTTTGCCAGTGCTGGCCGTTTCGTTCGAAAATTGTGGCGCACAGCTGTTGCCATTGTTGCCACACTTCCTGACATTCTAAACCTACATTTGTGTGTGTGTGTGTGTGTGACTTTCCTCTGAATGTTTTTATTTGCACGAAACGATAAAAGGCAAAACTTTAAAAAATATTGCACCCGAATTCCGTTGAATGGGCGCCACACATTGGCAGCCAGCTGCCGCATCGATTTGTGCTGGCAAACGGAAGTTAATGTCAGTGCTAGCGTCAACCTTAACGACGGCCTCCGCTGTCGGAGGTCACTTTGGACATTTGTGTTTTTGGTGCTCGTTGTTTGCGCACCTCGAAGGTCAAACGCTCACAGCCTTTCTTGTTGACTAGAAATCGTTTGGATTTTTTTGCCTTTTGTTTTAAAACTTAATCCTAACCCGTTCGGCCGCTTTGGCCCCGCTTTGGTGGCAAATAAAACCGTCTCTGTCAAAAATTAATCAACTCTCAAGCGGGCAATGTCGTTCGACAGGTTTTAATCAATTTGAATACGCCGCGCCCAGTCAGGTACTTAGCGTGATTGATAGTGTTGGGCGCAACATTTGGTCGCATGTCGAACTTGCCACACTTTGTCGGCTTGTTGACAATGACAGCCAACAGCGATGTGAATGTTGTTTTTCTCGGTAAGCGGCCATTTGCGGTTGGCTTCTTACTTTGTTATTTTGCCTGGCAGCATGTTTTCATTGGACAGCGTCCAAAATGTCAGAGATTCTTATTTTAGCCAAATTGTCTGCCTCTACCTGGTGCGGAAAACATCACAACATGGTGGAAGAAGCTGTCAACGTTGAATATGCTATTTGCAACAGCGAGCAGAGACGTTTCGCAAATATTGGATTTGTTGACTTTGGTTGTTTGTGTATGCTATGAAATGAATCAGTGTTTTTTTTTTAATTAAAAGAGCCTTAAAGTAGACACTTGAATAATACACAAACGACTGTGGCAAGAAGAAATCTGAAATGTGCAAAGTATATTTTCTTTCTAAGCATACTTTTGGGGGCAGCATGCTCTGAATTTCACAAATTGTCGGCTTTGCAGCTGACATTTTTCAAGCTTTTAAGACCAATTGAGCATATTTGTGACATAAATATATTTGCTGCTCTTTTAGCTCAACATTCAACAAATCGGTTTGTTGTTTTTGTTGTCGGTCGAATTGGTTTGACTTGAAATTTATACATTAGATAGGAAAACAATATGAAATACTAGCAGGACCCGGCGGCCTTGCACGCAAGTTGGAAATTCCGTTGCCCTCGTGAAACTTGTATGAAATATTTTTTTTCTAATTATTTATTATTTATTATGCTGTCACCATCATTTAAGTCAATAAACCTGTTGTCAAGAAATTCGAAAAAAATTGATTGGTTTTTTAATTTCATATTTTCAAAGTTTAAACCTTAAGAAAAGCCTCTAAGCGGATTTTCGGAAATTTGAAATATTTTCGGAGTTATAGTTAATTTTGTGACGCGCCACTCAGACTGCTCGAACTGAGACTATAAATTTCAAACACATTTTTCTCTAAACTACAATGCGAGCCCCACAAAAAATATCTATGCGTGTGAGTTCCCAGTCGAGTTGGGAGTTAGTTAAATTGTAACTTGAACTAAACCGCAATGCTTTCGACTTACATTTGTTGCATTGAGCTAATTCCGAACCGCACACACAACCAAATTGCAGTGCACTGCTTTTGGCCGCATGCTGCCAAAAGTGCTCGTTTGAGTTTTAATATGCCACAAACCACATACACACTCACACACACACACACGCTTGCACTGCCAGTAGCATTCACAACATCATCATTCGATTGTCCAACATAAAAGCCCATAAAAGCCACACACTCGCAAAACAGTACAGCCAACACCACAAATTGCAAAATCCATGCAACATGGCAAAACGCATTAAATGTGCTTTTGTGAGTGTGTGTGTGGGTGTAATTTTCCGGCTATTGAACTTCAATGCGAATATGCAATTCGCCACTCATTCCGGTTGTGCGACACTGCTACCTAAACCGAAACAGTTGGCAACATGGCCGAAAGAAGCGATTGTGGTAAAAAGTCGAGAAATGTTTTCGCCCAAAGCAGCCACAAATAAATAAAACCTGAAAATTACGCGCCATTGAAAATAATTCCGGCAAAACATTAAAATGTTGGCATAGCACAAATTGCCACAATGCGAAATTTGTTATTTCCCAATGCAACAACAAAATATTTAGAAATGTATGTGTGTGTATGAGTGCTGTCTGTGCATGAATACGTTACGGAAATATGCCTTATTGCATTTTTGCTTCCTGCGCTGCTGTCGGCTTTGCCGAATGTGCGTGTGCGTGTGTGTGTATGTCGGTGAGCATTTGTGCGAGTGTATGAGTGTGGCTTGTGTAGGCATTTTGCTGCGAAAATGTTATCATGGCAAAAATTGGAAATTGAATAGCAGTTACAATTAGAGAGCCAAAAGCGACGGGTGCCATGGCGTGTTGTTGTGCGCGGGCCAACGGAACTGACGAAGGCGACTGCAAATTGGCACATTTGCATGCCGCTTGTGAAGCTTCCTGCAGATGAACTCTTTAGGCTGTTGTTGTTGGTTCAGATCTGTTCGCCGAATGTGCCCCAAGCAACATTTCGGCAACGTAAACAAGGTTTTGGGCACCAAGTCAAAGTGTGGCTGTTGCCATAAACTGAAACTGAATATGACTTTTCTGTCATGGATTTGCAGCGCACATAACATAAATTCGTGGAAACGATGAACGCAGCTGTCAGTTGTTATATGATCAAAAACTTTGACGTTAATAATAATCGTCTAAAACAAAAGTTAATGCTGCCCCGACTGGGCAGCGGCTAAGAGCATTAAAGCCCATGGTTGCATAAGCACTTTGACAGAAATCCCAATATGGTTGAGGCGAGTAGAGACAACTACTCCTTATTCTGTTATGAAACACAGTTTGGCCATATTGAAGAAATTTAACCTATTAAAACATTTTCGTAGTAAGGAAGAAGGGGAAAAAGGACATGGCTTAACGGACCAGATATGAGTTAGTGTTGTGTGGAAATTCCTCATAATAGGTTTTGTTGTCATTTTGTGAGATTCGATGAATTAATATGTGAGCTAATAAACTAGGAATCTGGTATGGAAGGTAAATGGCGTTGAATTGAACTCTCAGTTTCCAAAATTTCTAGAAAATTAAACAAATTTCTACACAGCTGCTCGGAAATGGCTTTTAGAGTATTAAAATGTTTGACCAACATTACTAAATTTTTCATTCTAAAAATGTTTTTGAACTCTCAGGGCACTTGTACAACAACACACTGATTTCTCGTATCCATTGGCGCCTAAACGGATCTTTTTCAGACTTTTTGGCAAATCTACTCGATATGAAATCAAATGAGTGTAGAAATTGTTGTGTTTAACTTCAATTCAGATGAAATCAATGGCTTCAATTCAATTTAAACTTAATGCATTTTGAATTGAATTTCAGTTGACATTTTTTACTATTTTTCTTATTCTTCTTCGCTGATCGAATATTTTTCAAATCTACTCGATATGAAGTCAACCGAATGTTGAAATTATGTCTGTTGACTTCAATACAGAGGAAATTTTTAGCTTCAATTCAATTAAAACTTAACGCATTTTGAATTCAAATGCAGTTGACATTTTTATTCTTCTTCTTATTCTTATTCGTTCTTTAGTATAGTTAACATGAGTGCTATGCTTAACCTAAAAACCGTCTTTGGGGTTCTGAGTTCCTCCGTGAACATCATCGGCCAATACAATTTACAGACTTGTGCGTTGCTTATAATTCTTTTCTACTTCTTATGGAAAGCGATATAAGTAGACGAGCTTTGAAACAGTCCGAACGAGGAATCGAACCTAGAGCCTGCGGTTTGAAAGCCAGCGCGCTACTTGCTGAACTATTGAGGCTAGCTGAGAAAAATTCGTGGAAAAATTGAAGGACCTATTCCTATTGTGAAGATCTGGACCTGGCCCCCAGTGACTAGTTTTTATTCCCAAATTTAAAAAAAGACCTCAAAGGAAAGCGATTTGCTGACGATAATGAGCTCAAATCCGCTGTAAATGAGCATTTTTCGGGCATTTCGGGCCAAGAAGAAAATTATTTTTCTAAGGGAATAGAAAAACTTATTTCGCGATCAAACAAATGTATTGCAATCATGGGAGACTATATTGAAAAATAAATTTTTTTCAAGGTTTTATCTTTTTTCTAACATACCCATACCGAGAATACATTGAACGCCCCTCGTATGACTGACGAAAAGTCAGAATGTGTTGTATTTTGGGGTTTTTCAACCTTATAAGTTTTAAAACTGAATTAATTTACTAACTAAAAACAAAAATATTAAAAACATATTTAGCAGTTCACTTCCAGAGCTGATGCAATCAGCCAAAGCAATCATGAATAAATTATCATTAATTAAATATTTCTTGTGTGAAGCAAATAGTTTGCTTAAATAGATTGTGAGCGTCAAAGGAAGTAAAGAATGTCAAAATAAATAAAGCCAATGTAGGCAAAAATAAATCGTTATTTAAACAGATCTTCTAACCTAACACCTTTGAAGATAACTTCTAATATATTTTGAATTTGAAATAAATTTACATATAGTTTTTAAATAATATCGTAACACAATAGAATAGAACATAATAGAATAGTATAGTATAGAATATAGTAGGATAGTATGCATAGAGTATAGAATAGTATTGCAGAACTTATACAGAAATTCGTACATTAGACGGCAACTACGGGTTCAAGTTTACTATTTTTTAAATCTATCCAACCTCTATAGAGACCTGAACAGAAGCTGAGTTTCATTGGAGCCAAGGCAATTGCTTCTCAGAACATTAATGCCAATTGTCTCAGACAAGACTCGGATCTAATATAGCCGGACATAAAGAAAGTAGTTCGCCGTATCATTATCTCATCATCATTTTGTCTTATCTCAGGCCACCATGGCATCTCGTGGCTTGAAATAACACTGTCGTCAACAGACAAAAGAAGTTCAGGATAAATTAAGAAGATTCTTGGCCTTTTATGAGATTTTTTGTAGAGAGAGAAATTATTGTATAAGAGAAAGTTTAGGAGATTTAGATTTTATGAAGAAGTTTACAAAGCGATTTTGATGGTACATTTGACATTATTAGTGCCACTAAAGCCTTGAATATAAAAAGCTAAAGTGCCTTATTTAATTTTATTAAATTTTTTGCCTTAAAGTGTATAATTTATGCAATGAATGAAAGATGTTTACAAAAGTTAACTTCATACCGATTTAATGTTTTATAATATTAAATTTGTAACAATTTTTTCACAATAAAGCTTCAATTTTCCAAAAAAAACCCGCACGAATTAACCGGTACCCCTATTATATTTTTTATTAAGTTGTTGTTTTAATTAAGTTGTTGTTAAGCTGAAGCTGAATGAATAAAAAGGCTGCAATAATATAAAACTAAATAATTTTTTTCAGTTTTAACAGAAATTAATTATATATGATATTATTTTTTTAATTAATATTTTAAAATAAAGATATTAAGCTTATTTTTAAATAAAGAGATTATTTAAGAGATTTTTTTAATTTTTTTGTAGGAAATTCCAGCTTTTTTAAGATTTTGAAGAAAGTAATTTCAGGTATCTGGCAACACTGCAAACCATGTTGCATATCCGCAACTAAACTGATTTAACTGCTAACTCCATTAAAAAATCTAAATATATTTTTATATTTTATGAGAAGTTCAATTCCTTATATAATAAGGCAGAAATTATAAAAAAAATTGAGAAGGTGTTTTTAAATTTTTGAGAGAAAATTTCATATTTTTCAAGATTTAGGAGAAAGTAATTTTCGGTATTTGGCAACACTGTCAACAGAACCTGTTCAGGCTAAGGAGTCCGAGGCTTTCTTCAAATTACTAAGGTACAATGAACAACAATGTCTACGTTTCTGTGTTCATGGACACTTCCATAAAGTCGAGAACTACCGGGTCAAGTTTTTTTAATTTTAAAAATATTTCATATATTTTGATAGTTTTCTTTTTCGATATTTAATATTTTAATATATATTTCATGCCTCAATTCTACACAGCTGCACCAAATTCCAGGGAAACAAAAACTTGCATAATGCCGTTACAACGAAACAATGTCAAATGAATATTTTCTTTGCAATAATACTGACAGTTGGTAAGCTAGCAACAACAACGAAAACCGACATTTTGTTTATTCCGTAGAAATTATAGCCGACAACGGAAAACAATGTAAAACGCACAACGAGCACAGCCTTTGCCCAACGAAATAAAAAACACTTTTGCGCTCAAATTCAACAGGAATTCTCACAGAGTGCAAACGAGCACCAGATAAGCACTGAACTTTGCAAGTATTGCTATAAAAAACACACACAAAACCCCAAAGAAAACAGACATAACACGACGTGATGGCAAAATGTCACGTGCTGGTTGCCAACTTTTGGCTGGCGGCAACAACCAGTCAGCGACGATAACAAAATAAAAGTGAAACAGACATGTGAACAGTGCAAAGATAATCGAAATGTTTGTGCGCGGACCAATATGTGGCAATGACGAGGCGACAAATATTTAGTTGCGACAACAGTTTCGAAATTTGAAGAACGCCAAAGGACGTTGAAGCTGAATGAAAAGTGACACCTTTTAAAATGGTTCGTTCCATCTCAGAGTGATGGATAGACGCGTGTCGACTGCTATTCAAATAAGAATAAATGCACTCGAAAAAATGACTATTTCAGCATTTCATGAGTCATGTCATGGAATTTGCTGTTGAAATGAGACAAACATGAGAAAAAAATGAGAATGGTTGTGTTGGCAATGAGCGCAAGGGATACATTAAGACCGGGAATTGAGTGTCAATAAAGGTTAAATAAGTGTGTGAAAACCCATCCATTTTCAACTATTTCCTTGTACAACAACCAACAACAACATGTGGATATATTAGAATAAAAGTAGTTCAGAAATTTGATCCTTTTCAACTACAATAATACAATGAACTCTGTGCAAGGAAATTATACTAACTTAATGACACATAATTTAGAAAACTCTGGAACCTCATTAAAATACAGAAAACTAAAAATTACATTAATTATAACTTTGTCCTTTTGCTGGGAATAAGCAAACTTCAGCAAATGATTATGGATGTCCATTGAAATGAGAATTAATGTTTGTTGATGTTTAAACTTTTATTTCAACTTTCCGACGCAGAGTTCAACACATCAGCCATTTAGTTTGTCATTAAGTTACGGTTGAACTCAATTTAAAGTTTAGAATTTAAAATACTTTAATTGTCTAACTTAACATTGCACAATGCTTGGTACGTTTTGTTATTAGCTTTTAGTGTCCGACCGAAGGTGGATTTTTGGTCGAAGCCGAAGCAGAATATTCGGCAAAGCTAACATATTCGACCGAAGACCAAAAACTAATAGAAAATGATTTAAGAAAAAAAGTACATATATATATCTATATTAGTAAAATAGTAAAAAAAAAATTATTAAAAAAGTGAAATAAAAAAAATAGTAAAAAACTCCAAAAACAGTCTTAGATTTCAATTTATAACAAAAACCAAAAACTTTACTATTCAATCGACATAAACAGCTGATTAAAGAAAACTTTCATTACTCGCCAGGTATGCGCCTATGAAACCGGTAATTATTTTTGAAAAAACACGTTTATTATGAGGAAATGATTACAATTTTATTCTTCAAAGTAATGGCCATCGCTAGCTACACATTTTTCCCATCTCTCAGACAATTTATGGATGCCTCGCCAAAAAAATGTTTCGTCTTTTGCCTGAAACCAATCATCGATCCACTTTTTGGCTTCTGCGTGAGAATTGAAGCGCTGTTCCGTTAATGCGTGGCCCATCGGTGCGAATATGTGATAATCCGAAGGCGCCAAGTCTGGTGAGTAAGCCGCATGAGCAAGAGCTTCCCAGTTGTACGATGCAACCAATTCTTTGGTGGCTCTAGTGCGGTGTGGTGGTGCGTTGTCATCGAGGAAAATCACTTTGTGTTGCCTGGCTTCATATTCTGGGCGTTTTTGGCGTATAACACGGTTCAAATCGGCCCATTGTTGTTGGTAACGTTCACCGTTAACCGTTTCACCAGGTTTTAGAAGGTTTTTTTCTTCAAATGGTAACACAAAATTAACTGTGTCCGCAAATCTTAATTTGTAGGCACGTAATCCGACATTTTCCGGAGCGTCAAACAATGCGTTGTTGGATGAAACTTGACAAATTGTGAACTGAATATTGTTGACATATGACAGAAGAAGTAAACATGACATTTGGTACGGTTCCGAAGTTTATAAATATTCGGCTATTTACCGCTAGATGTCGTTACCGGTTTCATAGGCGCATACCTGGTATATGTCCGAAATATCGATAAAACCCGATATTTGATAGAATACTCCGAAACAGAGCAAATTGAATTGCATTACAGGGCGAAAACCTTCGCCTAAAGTATTCGGCTATTTTGGCGGAACCGAAAATTTATAATTGGCCGAATAAGCCGAATACTGATGCCAAAAACGACACCATTAGCTTTTCATTCAACTTGAACTCGAATCCCAAAAAAGGGCTTCAAGGGGTTGTAGTGCTCAACTGAATTAGTGTTGCCAGATAAGGAGATTTCCTCCTAGATTTCGGCAATTTTTGGCTTTTAAGGGGCATTTTTGGGAGAAAGAATTATTTAGGAGAAATTTAGGGAGATTTATATTTTATGTTAGTGGATATTTCTTTTCCTTAGTAGATTTTTAAGAGATTTTTGGATAACGAAGTATGATGTATTGGGAACACTGGCAACAAAACATATTTAAATAATCAAAGTTAATAGTGAAAGCATCCTACACGACTGCACTAATAACGGAGTATGATAACTTCATAAGACACCTAGACGGTTCATCTTCGGACAGGAAGTAAACTGTAGACTGTGCTCAGAAGATAACTAAACAATTGGACTTTGAATGTCGTTAAAACTTTGGCTTTGGATGGTTGAAAATTTTGTGTTTTGGGACTACAATTCCTAAAAGATAATTTGTTCTGGACTATCAGTCACAAAGATATGTTCGAAGTACGTGCCACAGTTATAAGAAGGAGAGTCAATGATCCCAGCAATAGGGGATAACAAAGTATCCAAAAGGGGCTCTGTTTAGACAAACCCTCTCACAGAAAGTACTTGAATTCGGTACGAGTCCGACAGGCTGATAAATACGCGTTTTACAATATATTTTCTATGTAAAACCAATAAACCAATTTGGGTCCAAGAAAATGGATTTCAAACATGTACTTTGCAAACTAACACTGTGCTACAATTAGAATTCTAATGTTAATCTTGCCGAAATATAGCTTGGAAATCAGCCCACCCATTGAATGTGCTATATATGATAATTCCTAATGGCATTCAGAAGCGAAAAGAAGATTATGAACATTAGGAACTTTTCGCTGACGGTTCATCCACAACAACAATGCTGAAATCGATGACACGTACAAAGTAAAAACAAAAAGCTATGTTCACTACACGCCTCCACCACAGCAGTGAATTGGTGAAAGAAAACGCGTTGACTTGCTGACTGGCTATGAGTTGAAAAGTTTATTTGCCGGTGAAAACCTGAGACTCCAACGAAAGGCCAACACATGCTGGCCATGTTTGTGTGTCAAATGGGGTCAAATGTGGCGTAGCTGGAAGGGTGACAGCAGCTGCTCCCACTTCAATAGCACAACAAACTAAAATAACAATTCCCAACTGAAGCCATATGAAGTCATCACATAGAATATTAGATAGCATGCTTTGAGGCGTATTGGCGTGTTGTAAGTAGTTGAACTGCAGTGCGGGTATTTACAGTGAAAACGAAAACCATTAAAAGTGTTTCGATTGTATGAAACCAACTGAAACCACCCAGTTATGTCTTCATGTCTTGTCGTTACGCCTCTTTTGGTTTGTATGTTTGATTTGCTTTCTTTTCTTATCCCAAAGTGGTCTGAGAGCAACTCCACCTATTTTTCATCTGATAGCAAAAGCTACGATTGATTTATGGGTTTAATTTAAGTAGGCACCAAGAAATTAATATTTTAAGAAAAGAATTCAAAGCAAATGACAAAATTTTTACTGTTATCCCCAAAATAATTTCCAATAATTTGCAACGATATCAGGGAAAGTTTGTGTTCTAATTGAAGTCTACGAATTGGGCGCGTTTGATCAAAACCCTGTTTCTTTTATAATGGTTAAATAAAATCAAAAAGTGATAATTTTGTATTTTGCCATTAATATTAGATAAGTTTTGTGTAATTAAAAAATGTTGATACAAAATTTCTTTAACCCTATTTGAGCTAAAATTGTTCGCGACTTCAAATGTCGTTTGCACAATTCTTAGTTTCAATTTTTAGTGTTTCATGATTTAAATACCAAAAAGTAATATCGAGACACAGGGTAAAATTCGGGGTCAAAAGGAATAATAATAATAATAATAATAATAATAATAATAATAATAATAAAATAATTGTTCAGATTTTATGAGTCTCGGATAAAAATTTGTGAATTTCAAAAATCAAAATTTGTGAATTTTTTAAACAAAAGTAAAGGTTTATAAATTAAACTTCGTTGCAAAAGGGTTAAATGAGACTAACAATAATTTGGTATTATTTAATAATATTCCTGGTTGATTGAATTCCCAATAAACGTGGTCGGGCTGTTGTAAAGGAAAAACAAAAATGAAAAAATAATTATGTGTAATTTGCCTTTGGCCAGTTGCTGCAGACTTGGCATTTTCTTGCCGTATTGGGAAAGCGCACAGCCGCATTGCAGATCTGTAAAAATATAATTTTTTGTTTGAGTAAAAAACCATTCAAATAATAAGATTTGTGTAAAGAAAAAATAAGGTAAAATTTTAAATAAACTAAGTAAATAATATTAATAAAGTTTGGGGACTTTACTGGCGTTTTAAAGAATCTACATTACGATTTCAATGAAATAATTTACGTAGTCAATGAGCATTTTTAATAGTTTTCTATTTTTTACAGAATAATGATTGCAGCGCTATTTATTTACTAATTATGTATGAATTATTTACTTATTATGAAAAATATGAGTAAACAAGCAAACATTAAGAATTTTGAAATAAATTTCACTTTTGCGAAGCCTAAAAAAGGTTAAGAGATTAGAACTTTTTAAACATATTGAAATTACGAGTATATTTATTCATTGTTTACAAACATATTCATGCACATTGACTGTCTACATCTCACATTTAAATCAATGAATTCGATAAAAGCTATTTTCATTCTTGGTGAAGGAAGCATTCGATGTTCCTTTCCTTTTACATCAAACTGATGTTGTGGATCGCCAATTACTTTTCAAACTTGGCTTGGCTGAATACTTTTCTCAGACTCATCAAGTTCTTTACAGCAATTAATGTCCCGGTTTGTTATACAAATCAGTGTTGCCAGATACTTGAAATTACTTTCACCTAAATCTTAAAAAAATACTGAAATTTCCTCCCAAAAGTTACAAAAAACTCCTCAAATTTTTTTATAATTTGCGTAATTTTAAAGAAACTAAACTTCTCATAAAAAAAATATATATACATAAAATTTTTTTTAATGCAGCTTTTTTTTAATTCATCTTCAGCTTAACAACAAAAAACTTAACAAAAACAAAACATATAACAAATGAATTAAACAAAAAGTGCCATTTTTGGCGGGATTTCATATATTTTTTGCCAGTGTTCCCAATACGTTATCAAAAAATCTCTTAAAAATCCACTAAGGATACGAAAAATCCCCTAACATAAAATATAAATCTCCTAAGCTTTCTCCTGAATAATTCTTCCAACTAAAAATTCTCCTAAAATGCCAAAAATCTCCTAAATCTAGGAGGAAATATCCTGATCTGGCAACGCTGATTCAAATGTAATCATTGTAGTCTGAATTGCATATCCATAACCTCGTCCTTACCTTTACCTCGTCTTTTACATTTCGAGCTACATTACAGAATTTGAATTATATGATTAATTTTCTTAGACTTCTCACAGTTTATACAGAAATTTACATAAATCCTAGTTTATTTATAAATTATAGTATCGAAACTTTGCATCGAGGCTCTGAATCATATACAGTCGCTCACAAAAGTATTCGTACAGCACTCTGTTCTCAAACAAATGTCTTGAATCTTCAAAACAAACCAAGTTTTTGAGTTCCATTTCACTAGTGTGTTTACCACAATACTTACACTCAAGACTCCAACAAAAATCTTAGCAGAATGTTCGGCGAGACCATAGTTATGTGAACGAAACTTCGAAAAATTCAATTTTTTCTTCCACAAAAATATTCGTACAACACCTGATTTCGCCATAAAATACTGGCAATGCATAGTACCATTTTACTTTATTTAAAATTTCACACCGTACGAGATTGTGTAACACGATGCCTTAGAGATTTGCGTTAAAAATGTGTATGTTGAAAAAATTTTATTCTAAAAAATGGCTAAGGGAAGGGAGTTGACTAACGCGGAGAAAAAAATAATTTTATACCTCCATAATGAGGGAAAGTCGCTATCCAAAATAAGCGAAATGTTCGGTAGAAGCCGTTCTACCATTCAAAGCTTCATACAAAGAGCTAAAACACGCAAAACTTGAAAAAATTAAGATCGTTCGGGCCGGCCGAAATTATTAACCCAGCGCGATGAACGCTTAATATTACGAAAAATAAAGGCGAATCCCCATTTATCCGCGACAAAAATCAACAACGACTTGAAAACATGCCTCAGTGTTGAAGTTAGCGACGAAACAGTGAGAAGAGTTCTGCGGGAAAATGATTTCCATGGTCGTGCAGCGCGAAACAAGCCGCTAGTTTCGGATATCAATCGCGATAAACGTTTGCTGTTTGCAAGAAATCATGAATCGAAGGGAGATGAGTTTTGGAGCCGTGTTATATTTAGTGCGAGAGTAAATACAATATTTTTGGATCGGATGGCCGTCAGTTAGTGTGGAGAAAGCCAGGAGAAGCCATGAAAAAAACGAATTTAAAACCCACTGTGAAACACGGTGGCGGCAATTGCTTAGTATGGGGTTGTATGTCTTCTCGAGGAGTGGGTAATTTAGTGTTCATAGAAGGCATCATGGACAAACCCGATTACTTGAATATCCTTAAGAACAATTTACAGCAGAGTGCAGAAAAAATGGGGTTTGACGAGGAATATCACTTCCAACAGGACAACGACCCCAAACACACTGCTTGGGATGTGCGTATGTGGTTACTGTACAACACAAAATGATTAGCAACACCTCCACAGAGTCCAGATGTTAACCCGATAGAGCACCTGTGGGCATATCTGGAAGACAAAATCAGAAGTCACCCTATTTCGTCCAAAGCAAGAAAGCGTTGTTGTACGAGTGGAATCGAATACCTGTAGAACTCTGCCAAAAGTTGGTACAATCGATGCCAAAGCGTTTAGCCGCCATCAAGGCAGCGAAAGGATATCCCACAAAGTATTAAAACTCTCATATTGTTTTCTAATTTTGTGAAGATGGTCTATTCTTTGTTTTTTGTTATTGTTGTACGAATATTTTTGTGGAATAAAACATTGAATTTTTCGAAGTTTCGTCTACATAATTATGGTCTCGTCGAACATTCTGTTATGATATTTGTTGGAGTCTTGAGTGTAAGTATTGTGGTAAACACACCAATGAAATGGAACTCAAAAACTTGGTTTGTTTTGAAGATTCAAGACATTTATTTGAGTATAGAGTGCTGTACGAATACTTTTGTGAGCGACTGTATGTAATACTTCTATATTGGCACTAACGTATCTTCACAATGTGTTTTCATTCGGAAATCAAAGGGAGACAAGCGACGAAATAGAAAACACGAAATTTTGTGAATATATTTCTATGCGTGTATACATGTGCACTTCTACACATGAACAATTGTCAAACTGCTCCAGGGGCGGTTGAAGAAAAAGCTAGGCCGAAACGAGAAAATGTTTACAAATTGAAAGTTTAACTTATTGTGAAGAAATTCTGGTTTTTTTCGTAAAACAAAGTACCTGCAACAAGTATTGTATTGCTGCTGGCGGCAGCTAATGGGCAGCCGGACTTGTTGCGAGAAAGTGTGCTGCTGCTGCAGAGACAAATAAAAAAAAAATCTAAAATCTTAGTATTTAATAATTCCAACTGAAGCTTGGAAAACATTTTGTCGCTGCTGGCTGTAGCGCCTAAGCCGCACGCATTCGTCCATTCGGTGCGCAAATTTGCATCTTTCGGAAATCTAGCGAAAATGAATTCGTGTTTACATATTTTTTTTTACATATCACTTATTTACTTACATGTGCAAAATGCGGTCTGCGCTTTTTGCTTTACGGCAAACACAGCAAATCCTCACCATTTTTCTCAAATTTTTTATTTCCACAAATTTCCAATATAGAAGTACTACATATATGCTCACTTTATTCGGAAACGGTGACTTCACTTAGATTTTTCTACTAAAAGAAAACTCTGAAAAGAAAACGAACCACCAACGGCTTTTGATAAATGCGAATGTAATGCAATCGACGCGGTTGTATTGCTGCTGGCGGCAGCTAATGGGCAGCCGGACTTGTTGCGAGAAAGTGTGCTGCTGCTGCAGAGAAATAAAAAAAAAATCTAAAATCTTAGTATTTAATAATTCCAACTGAAGCTTGGAAAACTGCACACTTGTCGCAAGGAATTTTATTTTATTTTTATTTCAAAGTGTTTTGTTGATACAGGTAGGTAGGTAGGTGCGGCTGCTCCAGGAGGAGCACACTTAGGCCAGGCGGCCCATTGTGATACCACATGAGATCGAGCATCATATCGCTCACTCGTTAAACCAATTGGAGCTATTAACGAAGCTTAGTAGACGGCGTATGGTCTTATCAGCTAGATCTTCTAGACTTCCGAAGAAGAAGTTGCCTAAGTGGGTTTGCCTTCTTCTAGATAAAGCAGGACAGTGACATAGGAAGTGAGGAATATTTTCTTCCTCCTCCTCGTCCAAACAGCTGCGACAAAAGTCGTTTGAAAACAGCCCCATCCTTTTTGCGTGGGTACCGATTAGGCAATTAGGGGATTGTTGATACAAGGAGTGTGAAAATTGGAGGGACTAAAGTGGTGCTAGCTAATCAACTTTGACGTCTTTTGATTTTGAAAAATTAACAAAACGAAGAATTACCTTAGAAAATGACTTTCAAATAACTAAGTGAAAACTTGAACATTTAGTTCGGTTGCCGATTGGTTAGTAAACTGAAATTTGGTGAAAAAGTTTCATGAAAAAATCCGACGCTTTTAGCGTAGAATCTATTTCAGAGCAAAAATTAAGTTCGTATACATTTTAATATTTTTTTTAAATAAAAACATAGTGCTACTGAAAGAAAAACATGAAGCGAACAATGTTTATAAAGCTGATCGCTGTTAGTTTGCGAATAAACTGAACAATATTAAGATTTTTTCAAGTCCTCAGAGTATACAGTAGACCAGATTTATCCTCATAAATAGAAATTACGAGCATTTCTCCCGCATCGGCGTCAATCAGTGCTTTTTCCCGCAAATGGGAAATAAGCTCCTCCAAGCTCGTGACCCGCTTTTTTAGATAGTTCCTTTGTCCTTGCAGCTTTTTTATGATTTTAATTTTTTTTGCAAAAGTAGATTTTACAAATTTCAGTACGCGGCTGGCGCGTTTCGGTGTCGCGACGTCAGGTGTGCCAATTTCTGAAACGTACCTCGGTTCTGCAAATTTTCTTTTTGTCGACCCATCGTGTGTAGTACTGGCGCGTTTGCGTGTTGTTGCGCAGTTAGATGTGTTGTGATGTGATGTTGGTGTTGTTGAACAGCTGCGTCTTGCTGCGCTTGAGGTACTTGGTAGCTGGTCTGCCACTGCACCAAAACATCACATGAGAATAAAGTTATTGCTTATGCACAGTAATGTATAAACGAGTATGCTTACCCAAATCCTGCTCCCGGTCGACCAAACTCTTCTTCACTCCATGTACCACACGAAGTCCGGGGAGTTTCAAAGACGGGATCGCGTCAGGCCTTAGATACCGTCTATGTGTTACATCTTGGTAGTCTTCATAAGGGAAGTGACTTGAGCAGAGATACATTTTGTCGCTGCTGGCTGTAGCGCCTAAGTCGCACGCATTCGTCCATTCGGTGCGCAAATTTGCATCTTTCGGAAATCTAGCGAAAATGAATTCGTGTTTACATATTTTTTTTTACATATCACTTATTTACTTACATGTGCAAAATGCGGTCTGCGCTTTTTGCGTTACGGCAAACACAGCAAATCCTCACCATTTTTCTCAAATTTTTTATTTCCACAAATTTGTGTATTTTTCCCGTTTGAACGCACCTGACTTTTTGAAACTTTTGAAATATGTCAAGGTACATTCGTTTATACGTTTTCTCGCTCATATTTCACTATTGCTGTACTGTGATGTTGGCCAATGTACTTTGGGCTTAGTGCCAATATAGAAGTACTACATATATGCTCTGAATATTTCTCTGAATGTTTTCACATTCTATAAAATAATTCGTGTCCTAGTTGGTTGTTGAACACGTTAAGTTCAATTTAATTTCGTTTTATGAAAACGAAACCTCGCTAGTTATCAACAACTGATATTCGGATTGTTGTGCTGCATTTTCAAATATTTGTCGCTCAGTAAGAAGCAGCAGAGAAAATCGTAAAAACCTAATAATGAAAGCCCACTTCGTTGAAACGTCACAGCTGTCGACTGAGTGCGCGTGAGCCCGGGCGCCGCTGTAGCGCAGCGAATGTGACTTCATTGCATATTTATGAGCGCTGCTTTGTACATGACTCGTTGGCGCGCTTTCGCGAACACAGTTGTCGACTGTATTTCACGTGCACAACGACTGTCGCAGCGCTGTTCGCACGGTATGTCAAGCGAGTCGAAAAGGGTTAAATCAATATGGCAGCAATTTGTATGCGCGGTGGAAATTTAATATTGTAGCAAAGCGCCAGATGTAGGAAATGTTGTCAGAGCTTTGGGCGACCTTAATTTGAAGCTGAATTTATACACAAATATAGCATACTTCGAGGCGCAACACAATACGAGTTGCTAGTTTAAATTAAATATGAACGAAAGTTCTTTACTGTTGGGGCGTCAAATGCTAAAAATGAAAAATATCCCCAAGAACTCAATACAAACTGTCAACTTTGATTTATTTACATAACCTTTGCATATTTGATAGAACAACTCATTAGCAGCAAATTTGCTATTGCACGCAAGTTGTCAGCGATCAACACAAATTTAATTTTTCTGCTTTTAACAATTTGTTCCGGTTCCGTTCATGTCACTTTATCATCCCCGAGCGTCGACCCAAAGGGCCACCAAAACCACTGCGCACGCCTCAATAATGCAAAAGCGCACGCGGACGCGGAGGTGTGCACCAAACGGGAATAGAGCGCGCGTGCATTTCTAACTGGCAACGAGAGCCACTTGGCAACGCTGCGACAGTTGCGACCGTGTCATAGTCGACGTCGTTGTCGTCAGTCGACTACAATTTATTGCATGGCAAATCTCGGCTGCGCCCGTTACGCGCCGCTAAAGCGCCGTAAATGTGTCACAGCTGGCACCGCAGTGCGCCAGCAGCTTAGAGCCGCAGCGCTGCAGCAACATCAACAACAACTAGAGAGCACAAGTGCAGTGGCACTAATGAAGCCAATGGCAGGTGGTAGGTGAATTTGCATTTGTGGTAGTCGTTGTTGTTGTTGTCTCAACCCACAAACTTTTGATGGGCCAATGAGATGTGTGATTACGTTTTCATCAGTTTCATAAGTTTTCATATCGACTCATTGCATATAGAAATGCGCGATGTGAATCGTTGGGCTGAGTGCTGAAACTTTCTATAATTTGTTGACTATTGCACTAATCATGACTAATTTAATTTGATTAAAATTATTTAAATTAATTAATTGATTAAAAAACTAATTGATTAATGCCAACACCGCATCAAACCGAACATGATTGAAAAGAAATGCTCATTCGTTATCAAACATGGAAAGCGACTAGTAGGAAAACTTCATGTGGCTCCCATGGCCTAAGTGATGTCTTTGAGACAATCTTTTACCTAACCACCAACACGCTTAGAACTGATGCCAATTAGTTTAAGTTAATTTAAGATTTTATGTCACATTGCACAGTGATTCGTTTTATACACATAATTCCCAAAATTTTATAGTCTCAGAATTTTATTTATTTATTTAACGTACGATGAATTGAACGACTTTAATGTCATTTGAAAGGCAAAACTATTAAAAATCGAAATGAAAAAAATCTAAAGTAAATCCCTCAAAAATCTCTCCAAAAAATTAATTATTTTGTGTTCAAAAGTTGCTCAAAATCCTAACTTTTTTCACAAACAAATTTGTTTGAATTTTTTCATGGTTTTTTAGTCTATTGAGTAAAAAAAATCTTAAAAATACATGGCTAGAAAAAAAGTTGTAAAACTTTCAATATAGATTTAGAACTGATGCGGGTATTTTCGCTTTAAATGTTTTCTCAAAATCTCACGTTTCTACTTCACTTTTAACTTGAATTATTTTACTAAAATAAAAACCTGAAAATTAGCAAAATACGTAGGCTGCCTTTTATATATTTTCAATAGGGATGGTTGAGTACGTTTTCGAAAAATCTGACATTGCCTTTGAAAAGTTTGTCATTTTTTACCATAAACGTGCTTAGAAGATTTTGATGTTCAAGCGCCATTTGTGTTGTTTACACTGACTTGAAAATTTAATCTCAGTCAAAAAATGGAGTTAACTCGCGAACATTTTTGAGCATTAATTTTTTACGATTTCCGAAGTAAATGATCTCAACAACAGTGCTTCGATCGCCTTCATTCGGCATTGAGTGAGGAAGCACCAACCCTCAAGACAATTTATAACTGGTTTAACGAATTCAAGAGTGGTCGCTGTTCGCTCCAAGACGAATTTCGTGAATGTCGTCCAAAATCAGTCATTGTGCCAGAAACCATCGATTAGGTGCGTGAACTGATAATGAAAGATCGTAACATTCCGAAAGATTGTAACATTCCGTGAGATAGAGGCATCTTTGGGCATTAGTGCCACGGCCGTGCATTCGATATTGCATGAACATTTAGGTGTCAGAAAGATTTGTTCTCGTTGGATCCCGCATAATTTGGCAATCGCTCAAAAGAAGCTCGTGTCGATTGGTGCAAAGAAATGATGGAAAAATTCGATCGCGGTACTTCGAAAGACGTTTATTAGAACGTGATAGGTGAGGAATGGATATATGCGAATGAGTCCGAAACAAAACAGCAATTGACCGTGTGGTTCTTGAAAGATGAGCACGCATGAGTTCGGGCACGCAGCACATCGAAGCAAATGGTCGCCTGTTTCTTCGGCAAAACTGGTCATGCGGCTACTGCTACATTAGAAGAACGTAGAACGGTCAACTCTGAGTGGTACACAACAATTTTTTTGACAGAAGTGTTCAATGAAAAACGAAAAAACAACCGCTGACGCAGAATCATTCTTCATCATGACAATGCAAACTCACACACATCGGCTCAAACAACCGCCTGATCGACTAAAGCATCGATTTATTGGGTCATCTGCCATATAACCCTGACGTGGCACCCAATGACCTTTTTTTTTATGCGCACATCAAACAAAAATTGCGTGGTCAACGATTTTCATCGCCAGAAGATGCTGCTGAAGCATTCAAAAACCATGTTTTGGAGGTGTCTCAATCGGAGTGGAAAAAGTGCTTCGACAATTGGTTTGAGCGCGTGAAAAGTGTATAAATTTTCAATGAGAATACCTTGAAAAGCAATAAAACCATTTTTGATGATGACAAAATGCATTTTCATCGTTTTTGAAAAAATATAGAAGACAACCCTCGTACAGCATGAAACCGAACCGTATATCCTGAAATTCAAAAATTTCTCATTTAACACATTTAATTTATTTCCGCATGAGTTTGACTAAAATTCACAAAAAAAAAAAACCCCCTCTCACTTATGGCGATTATGACAATGTCGACGGCGGAAATTACCAAATTTCACTATTCAAATTGCTCTGAATGCGCATTATTCCTACATTCTCTTCACTAGTTTGTGCGCCAACGATTTGCTGCCACAAATTTGGGGGCTTGCTGAATTGGCTCGCCGAGAGCAGAGTTGGCAAACAGAGCGGAAGGACATGCAGTTCAAAGGATTACGAGCCACTCTGCACAGCGGAAGAGTCACATTGTGCGCACTTTGAGTGCGCTGAACTGGCACTTTTAGTCAAATTGAAAGCCAAAAACAAAATCAACCGGAAGCCAAATGAAGTGAACATAAATTCGAGTGTTTATAGTTTTGAAATTTTCCGCCAAGTACTAAAAGCATGAATTCACATAAATCTAATTTAATAAATTCAGCCAACTGGCACTGCCGAACTTTGTTGCTGCTTCATGTGCGTTGAGGCTGCAATATTGCGCTAATTTGTGCCTTTTCGGGTCATTATGTCGTTATTAGGTCATCCGAATCCTGAAATGCCAAGTAATCTTCAGAATTAGTAATTCCGAAATCTTGGCACTAAAAGTTGTGGATTTTGCAGTTTTCGTTATGTTTAAATTTTAGGTTCATAGAACTTTTTAAGTAAAAATTCATAAATTGTTTTAATTAAAATGTATAAATTTTTCATGATGTTTAAGTTTAAAGTTGATAGAACTTTCTAAATAAAAATTAATAAGTTGTTTTAGTTAAAATTTATCAATTTTGCGTCATAAAAATTTGTAAATTTTTGTTTATTGATTTTTGATTATTGATTTTTTGCAGAAAATTTTTAGATTCTTGTATTAAACATGTAAAGTTAGTGTTTCTTTTTTTAAGATCTTAAAGTTTTTTTAAATGTTTAATGAAAATCTATTTATAAGTAAAAATTAAAAAATTGTTTAAGTTAAAATGTATCAATTTTTCTGTCAATTTTTGTTTTTTAACATTTTTAACGACTGATTTTTTTCTAAGATTTTTTATAGATTTTTAATAAAAATATAACAATTAGGTAAAAATAAAAAAAAAATATTTATACACAGAACTTTATAAGTAAAAATTAATACATTTCTTAAGTTCAAATTTTTAAAGTTTGCTTTAGATTTTTGTTTTTTAACATTTTTAACGCTGGATTTTTTTTCAAGACTTTGAAGATTTTGTATAGATTTTTAATGAAAATATATATGTAAGTAAAAATTATTTAAAAATCCAAAAAATTAATGAATACACAGAACTTTATAAGTAAATATAAATATTTAAATATTTAAAATTTATTAATTTGCATAAACATTTTTAGATTTTTGTATTTTAACATTTTTAATGATTGATTTTTTGTTTTAATTTTAAAGATTTTTTATAGATTTTTAATGAAAATATAAAAATTATTTTTATAATTTATTAATTCATAAAATTCATTCATTTTTTTAGATTGTGTTGTTAAGTAAAAAATTTATAAAAATAAAAAAATATTTTGTGCCACTTTTTTCTTATGACATCTGAATATAAATTCGATTTATTTTAATAAATAATTTCACGAGCATCTACAGCTTCAAACCGAAAAATCCTGCAATCCTGAATATCCTTAAAATAACGGCATTACCATTTTCTAATTCCGCAATCCCGCAAACCAAAACTGCTTCACAATTGAACGCTTTGGTTGTGTCGCGATGTTGAAAACAAAAATTGTCGCCTGAACTGAAAAGTTTGTCGAACGCTCTGGCAGAATTAATGGATAATTAATGCATGTCACGAGGGACACGAGCCGGCTGGCTGATGGTCCGATATCATGGCGCGGCTGGTAGGGAAGTGACAATTTTTCGACCCACAATTTTGAATCCACATTAACGATGCGCAGCAGCAAAAGCAGCAACAAATTAATATGCAACAGTTGCAAAACGTAATGTGGTCGTTATGGTTGACCGTCAGCGAACTCACGCAGCGCCAGACGTCTGACGCCCGTCGCCCGGACGACGGCTTAATGAGCGAACGATTTAAAGCGAGCCGCTTAAAGCATTTCTATTTTGTGTGACACTATCATAGCGGAGAACGGGGCTGATGGGCATTAATCCGGATATGAAAAGCAATTAAATAGCATGTCAGCTGTTTAAGTTACGCACACACACACACACGAGAGCCCAAAATAAACACTACTCACACACACACACACACACACAACACGCCCAGACAGCCCAGTCAACTACATGGGAACGAAATATTCATTATTGCAAAGCACGTCTGTCAGTTTGCCTATTTTATTATGTAAATTGTATTTTGTGCAATTTCAATTATTTAAGCACAACCACACCGCACCAATCAGCCAAATAAGCACTTGCCTACATATTTATTTGTATGTATGTGTATGTAGCTGTAATACAAATACAAATTTATGTATAAGCCCACTGGTGCGCGTAATTTGACTGTTTTGTAATTACTTAAGCCTATTAAGGTTTTTTCGGTTCTAGCATTGACACAAAGCCGAACACTGTAGCCTGTTACGATAACTGGGACAATGCTACATTTTGACAGGTTTGACACTACTTACTGTTCTTCTTGTAGAGTAAAATTTCGAATTGATCTTGTTGCTGATTTTCGAGCGTATACTCCAATCGTGCGACGGTCTCTTTGTCTGTCAGCTCGCCATACATGAAGCCACATCTGCAAGGACATAAAAATAGGAACAAAGGATTAGAATACGTCAAGCAGACAAATGTCATACAATACACATGAAAATAAGTCAAATTGTGGTGAAGAGATGATTGACGCGGGGCATTGAGTACATAAGTAAGCACTGGCACACACAGGGGGGTAGTTGAGGGTTCAAACTCCCAACAAACACAAAAATTGATGGTACAAAATATGGTTTCAAATGGTATTCCGTTCAAAAATTGTACGCAAACTCGCCCAACATGAAATCATGTGTACGCCACTGTAAATAAGTAATAATGTAATGTTTGGTACTGAGCACCGAATGAAGCATATCGGAAGGAAGGAAGTTATGTCGCACAAAATAGGTACTTAATAATTTTTTTTTTCCAATATGAGTATTGAAATTGGTTAAGTATTGAAAGTTGCTAGTATTACATTTTGTGTATCTTAAACTAATAAAAAAACATGTCAAACGAAATTATGTTAAAAGTATAAAGTATCGCAGCCTAAGAGTACTTAGCTGACTGATTGGCAAACAGTTTAGTCTTGTAAAGGGATTTCGGATTTAGAAGACAAATCTTTTTTAAAGGTTTAAGAGACAGACTGAAGTTCAATCTTTTCATTTGATTTGATGATATTTTTCCTTACTGAAACTTCATATGTTTAGACTAAGTATCCGAAGTGGTGTGACCTAACTTTTGATACCCATTAATTTTAATAGGACCCAAGGCGAATTCGTACCAGGTGATAGCGTAAGGGCAACAACAAAATTTGAATGTATTTTGTTTTCGTTTTCTGGGTTTAGATTTTCAAAATCAGCCAATCAGAACAAAGCTTGTTTTTTTCATTTTTAAACTGCCATAGTTTTACACAGGCATTTTGACAATCTAGACCTTTTCCACCACAAAAAAATCAATTCGCCTCATTTAACGCTATCACCTGGTATGAATTCGCCTTGATAGGAGCCAATAATGTTCAAAAATTGTAACCGGTATGAAAAGGTATCCAAAAATAGCACAAAAATCACTAATGGAACGATTCAGCCGATTTCCAATAATACTAATTTAAAATGTTGCATTTATTTATTTAACAAAAACCTGGTTTTAAACGAAATTTTCTTTCAATATTCTTGTATAGAAATCGTAAAAAATATTTCAATCTAGTAAACTTTATGCTTCCATGAACGTTGCAAATTCCTGCATTCAACCTCAGCGGAATAGCGTCACTAAAAAACTTATATTCAGGCACTACTCGATTAACCAAATTAACCTCTTAATTTATTACTATTTATTACTAGAAATGAATATGCCACGTGTCTCCCATAATAAATTATGAAATACTTAAACCAATTTTCTTTCTCATTTCATTGGTTGAGATTTGATTTGAAAGAGGAAAAATAGAAAATATTCGCATAGAACAATGAACCAGGACTGCTCAGTGATGCACCCAGTGGTTTACATTACATTGCATTGCATTAAGTTTAAATAAGTTACTCAAAACACATTGAAATATTTGAACTTATTGAAAGTTTTTCTTAAGACTAAAGTTTTTGTTGCCTTCATATACTAAAATTTCAATGGGTACTTTTTTTTAATACACACAAACTTTTCCCTACTCCTCTTCATATGAACCGTTGCGTTTATTTTGGAAGGATGCCAAAAATTTACAACGAATGAGTTCATGGAATGGAATTTCGGTTACAAGCAACAGAAATCTTAGAAAATCGCCAACTTTGAACAACAGAACGACGGACAGGGCCCAGTCGCTCCACACACACAAACACACACAGCACCCACCGCTCCACCATTCATTAAAGTTAAATGCATTAATTGCCAGTGTTTGCTCTTCTGCATGCTTGTGTGTATCTGTCGTTGTCTGTGTCTGTGTATGTGTATGTGTATGTCTATGTGTGAGCATGTTGAATAAATTTGAAAAGCAAACATACACAAAATGCGCCAACGCGTATCCCAAGACTTTGCATGCCATTGCGAAAACGAAACTTTTCACATTGCCGTTGTTGTTGTTGCTGTTGTTGCTGTTGCTGCTGCTGCTGCTATTACAGTTCGTGTTCTCATTACATGTGTTGTTGATATTGCATTGCGGTTATTGCTGTTGGCGCTCGGTGCAGCAGACATGCGTGCAGCACAGTGCACGAAAGTTTTTAATTCGCTAAGCAAAAAGCTTATTTAAAATATTTGCCAAGTTTGGCAAAGTGTTTTGTTATTGTTTAGTTTTGTGTGTTTTATTTGGTGCCAGAACAAGGACGCACTTTGGTGTGTGAATTATTTCCAAACACAAGAGAACTTCTTCTGCTTAGCCAGATTTCACTATTCAATAACATTAAACTTTAAACTATTACTAACATTTTTGATGGGGCGTACAATGAACTCTTTCATCGAAGTCTTTTTACTGACATTATCTGTGCTGCACTTGATTTGATTTTTATTTCTCTATTTGTCGGCATATTGGTGCCACACGGCGTATACTTAACCTCTATTTACATTTATGGATATTTATAGATTGCGGCTTCTGCCATTGACTGGCAACGCAAAAGTTGACTCATGTTCTCATGTTGACAGTAAAGCAAGCTTCCAGCACATAGCAATGCCTCGGCGGCCACCACCCACTAATCGCCCACAAAGCGAAAAAAAAGTTTCATTGAGAAAAATAGAGAAAAGCACAAAAGGCATAAAAATGAAAACATGAAAACCGGCACATGCCGAGTAAATTCGATAAACAAAAACAACCAAAACGGCAAAACATCACATGCAATGTAAGAACAACAGCAACAACAACAATAACAACGTAAAGGAAGACAATAGACAAATAAAAAAACAAAAGCAAATAAAATTAAATGACACAAATCCTTTTGGCCCAAAACGCCGCACAGACAACACTGACGCCAATACTGCGGCAACTTGACACACTGAAGGAGGGTGGCTGCGTGCGATTTGTTGATAATTTTAGTGCTCAGAGTACTTGTGGGTTGGCAGGAACTGCTCCACACACACACTCACAAACACACAAATACGCACACGAACAGCCGGAAATGTGTGGTGGGTTGTCGATTTCGTGGTATCCAACCGGTTTTCTGCCTTGTGCTGTTTGACTTTTTCAACTTTATTTACTCAATATGGAGCAAACGAATGAATTTTTCTATTGAAAGCAGGAAATGTGATATTCGGTTCATCAATGAAATGATTTTCTTTCTTAGAAAAAGTTCAGTTTGACATTCGATCAAGAAGTTTCTGCCATCAGGATAATTTAAATTTTGTACTTTCGAGGTTAAAAAGTAATCGACTCGTACTGGCGGTTGCACATCTCCAGAGTTCAATGTTAAAATTTTAAATTTTAAACTAATAAACTTAAAACTTTGTGAATACAGCAAGTCTCATTTTTTACTGGGGAAAAATTATTAAACAATAATTGTTTTTTAATCTTCAATCTTAACCAATAAATCAATCATATCAATGAATTATTTCTAAAAATATTTTTTTAAAAATTTAAAAAATTTTTTTATTTATTTTAAAATTTTAAAATTTAAAACTGGAAAAGTTAAAACTGAATACAACAATATGATTTTTTCTAAAAAAAATGGTTGCAAATTGTAATTCGTTGTATTTTTGTTAAATCGTTTCTTTATTTTAAAATTTAAAATTAGAAAAATTAAATTTGAATACAACAAGTCTCATAATTGATTTCGGAAAAATTTAAAAAAAGATTGTTTTTTTTTTCATAGTTTTTCAATCTTCAATCCTAACCAATAAATAAATCGCAAGAATAAATTGTTACAAAAAAAAAATTGTTGAAAAGTTACATTTATTATTTTTACATAATTAATTTAAAATTCCTATTGTTTATAATCAATTCATTATAATCCTTATTTTTCAGTTTTTTTAGTTTTTATTTGCAATTTGGCAAAGAATAATCGATTTTGCCAAAACCGAATACTCGATCGCACTAAACTGTGAAAGTTGTTTGTTGTTTGTTGAATTTTGCGTTGGTTGCACGCGACTTGACGCTGCGGTTGTTGTGTTGTGTCACCGACTTTCGATGGGGCCGCGTCAAGCAGCCGTTGCCAGGCTGAGCCAGTGAAGCGCTGCGCAACGCACAAGAATGCGAAGCCAAGCGAGAGGCCAAAAGGAGGCAGCACAAAGCGCAGCGCCAGGAGTGGCAGCAGCGGCGAAGACAATAGTCGGGCAGCCGATAAGCCGCTTAGGCGCCGAAGCCGCAACCTGTGGCCACTGAAGGGGAGCACAATTGACTTGTGCCACATTCTTGGCACTTTTCGCCTTTGTTCGGAAGAATCATACAGCGTGGTGTGGCTGCATGTGTGCACATGTGCGTGCGTGTGCCTGTTTGACAAGGGGGAGATTGTGTTATTGGCTAATATTGTTGTGATTTTATTTATTTGTTGCTGTTTCTCTAATGAATGCTGAGTTTTCGCGGAAAAACACACAGCGTATTGAAAATGTAGAAAGTTTGTGCTGGGAGAGTTGAAGGGGAATCAATTGGCATGAGGCAAACAAGTAAACTGGGTTAATTGTTGTGCGCAGATCGAAGACGAGAATATATCGAACGGGTTGCAATGTTTGTTTAAAGAATTAAAGGCTTCTGGCGCAGTCTTATTGCATTTGCTTTAGTTATTTGAATTTACTTTACTTGTTTAAGTTGAGATTGGTTTTATGTTTTGTGTGGGTTGAAAATTTATACAAATTTTGAAGGAGAATTTAAAGAAATTATTGAAATTTTTTACTGAAATCCAGAAGACAACATCGGTACATATGTGCATACTTACAAACATATATGGCATACAAACTGTTTAGCAGAGCGCCGCGACTTTGTACGCAACTTTGAAGTCAATTGGCCCAATAAATCAAGTTTTCCTTAACCCTTTGTTGACCCCTTAAGATTTTTATGAAATATTTCTTGTTTAACCCTTCTGTCAATACGAAGGTACCTGGGTACCTATTGCATTTTTGAAGTAAAAATAACCTACTTTCGGCCAAGGAACGCTATGCTGGTATTTTTAATATCTTCCTAAATATCAATTGACTAGCTATTAGATAACTTATATAGAAAGAAAACTTTTTCTGTATAACTTTTAGAACCAAATTTTGAACACTACCCCTTTGTTCTATACGAAGGTACCCGGGTACCTTCATACAAAATACAGTAAAACAATACAGTTTCAACGTGAAATTAATCTTTCATATTCAAGTGCACCAAATTTCAAATTTGAAATCAAAGTTATATTCAAAGATAAGTTAATTTTAGGACATTCGATCGAAGTCATCGACTTCAGATGGGTGTTGCTCTAAGATGTTTAAACCCTTGAAAGGAGAAGTTTACTCTGAAAAACTAAGTAGGCAATTGCCAAAGTATGTAAGACCCAAGTAGGCGTAAAATTGTTATTCAAAAATATTTATTCAAAGCTTTAAATCTTACGTCCGCTATGCTGCAACGGATAATCTTTTTACTTCTGAAGCGCTGACGGAATACCTTTTCACAAAAAATTTCACAAATCTGGTGTTAAAAAGTAATACTCGACCCCTAAAGTCGTTTTTACAGCGACAAAATCTTTGGAGTTTTACTTTCCAAAGAGCAATGAAGCTGGGTGGTTCTTTCAACTATGCACCACGGCAAAGCAGTGCCAGTGGACAACCCGAAATTAAAAGTCTTTCGCATTTACAATTGTACAAAGGTCGCTATACGTTATGGCTCAAATATTGGCCCATTTCATTGCATGCTCAATATTTGCACCTTGGCAGCAAACATAAATTAGATACCACAAACAAAACCAGATGCTGTGGAGAATATCTCTAAAGGTGACATGAGGGGGAATTGGTGGTTCAAACTCCCACATATTTCCTAGCAACAAAAATTATGTGTGATGCATTGATTTCAAATGGTATTTTGGTCAAAAGTTGTATGCAGAACGCCTTCTTAAATGAAATCCTGTGTGCCCCGCTGAAGCCGAAAATTCAGAATAGAAAAAAAAATTCCCTTGCTTTCACAATTTTTACACTAAAAATGGTTTTGAAGCAGTGGCCAAAAGCCAATGAGTCGTGCTATATCTGTTCCGATTAACGTAAGCAACAACGTAAAACACGAAAATGCTAAAATTATTGCACTATAAATATGTGTTTAATATTTTTAACTTGAATTATCAACAAATAACGCTTTGTTTTATAAGCCAACAACGATTTTCAACATTTTTGCGCAATTATTTTCACTTTTCCCATACAAATTGTATGAAGGTACCCGGGTACCTTCGTATTGGAGATAGGTGGAAATTATTCGTATTGACAGAAGGGTTAATTATTTCTAATTTGAAGTACTTTCACCATGTTTGAAGTCTAGTGGTGCTTAAATCATGTTTCGCCATAAAAACACTTAACCCATCGTTGACCCTGCCAAAGTTTTTATTTTCGAAAAATGAAAAACATGTATCAAATTATTTTTCGCTAAGAGTTTTTTCACCAAGCCTGAAGTCATGAAGCCCATCGTTGACCTCGTAAAATGTTGATTTTCTTAAAAATGAAAAACATGTGTCGGTTTATTGTTTATTTGGAGCACTTTCGTCAAGTTTGAAGTATAAAATCCATTAAATCATGTTTTGCCATAAAAACACTTAACCCATCGTTGACCCCGTCAGATAAAAATTTAGAAAAAATGAAAAACATGTGTCGGTTTATTTTTTTTTTTTAAACTAAAAACCCATGTCTAACTATTTTTGATTTCAAGTGTTTTCACCAAGTTTGCAGTTAGTAAGCCCATTAATTCATGGGTTTTCCAAGTTACTCTAAACGAACTCTTAACCTGTAGTTGACCTCGTCAGATTGTGATTTTTGAAGAAAGGAAAACAAATATCGAGTTATTTCACATTTAAAGTATCATACTTTCACCCATAAGATCTTGTTTCTCCATACAAACTTTTAACCCTGCGTATACCCCACAGATTTCGGTATTCAAAAAAAATAAAACACGTGTCTAATTATTTTTGATTTTAAGTGTTTTCACTTATTTTGAAGTCAATTGGCCCATTAAATAAAATTTCTTCATACAGCACTTTAACCCTAATTAAGCCCCTTTAGACCCAATTTAAAAATAATTTAATTGTACCTAAAGTTAAAATTTAATTTTGCCATGTGAAGCTTCAGGGGTTTGGGCTGGGCGACAATGAATAAGTCAGCTTTCCAGTCAGTTAGTCAAACCATCAGTTAGTCAGTCAGGACAAGGAATTATATGTAGGTTAGGTTAGGTTGCGGTGGCTGCCTCTATAAGAGACACACTCGGAGGCCCGAAAGGCCCATTGTGATACCACATATTTCAACCGTTTTTGAACTGTGTATGCAACCCTGTTTTGCCAAGGAATTATATGTAAGTATATAGATTTTTTTTCATCAGGTAAACTCGAAAGTTCATATCCTCCACTCCATTTCTATATTTGTTGTATTTTAAAGTTGTTTTGAATTGCCTAACTTGACTTCACTTTGTTTAACTTTTTAGTATTTAATTTTTTATTTTTCTTCTGAAACTTTGTAATATTTAATTTCATTAAATTATTTACCTCAAATCATCACGTAACTCGCATAACTTGCATACTTTATGCCGAAATATTTTACAATATTCAGTCAACTTAGGTAAGTATTTCATTAAAGTTGCCTTTGCCCAATCGAAAAAAAGTGTTCAAAAAGTAATTTCCTTTCGGGCAAAGCCACAAAAAACGCCAACAAATTAAACAAACGGCGCAATGGCAATGTTGCGGGTAACTGGCGCCCTGCAACCCCACAAATTCTCAAGGGTATACGAAAATAACTTTTTCGAACCGCACACAATCCACAAACACGACTACATAATAAGAAAGTTTATAGTTGTTGGTGTTGCTGCCATTTTTGCTGTGACACTAAACAGCAAAGCTAACCCAAAAAAAGTAGCATAGCAAGAGGCGCACTGCCCAGCAGCGAGCCAATTTTCAAATTGTCCGCGAACACGTGAGCACAGCGCCCAAGCGACAGTGGAGATGGCAAAAAAAGTGATAGAAGAAGAAAAACCAGCAGAAGAAGAAGCAGAAGTGTAAGTAAAAACGTACTAGTGAAGGTGCGCAATGCATGCTGGAAATTTATGGCAAAGTGTGCGCTAAAAATGAAAGCAGAGCAGAGCTGTGCGGCAGAAGGAGCTGTGGTGGAGTGGGGGGCGGGGGCAGGGCGGCAACTGTTTTATGCAGCATTTTCAAGTGTGCCGACCATTTGGTGTCTATTTTCGTAGGTAACCGTTGGCAAAACGGCATTCTAAATCACTCGCTTTGGCACTAATTGCCAGGTGAGTGCACGCGGGCACAGCAGGGCCAACGTTTAGCAGTGGCGCTGCTATCTGCGCACATGCAGCACTGCATGTAGTCGTTAATGTTGCATACGACTGCCCGAAGGCAGTCAGGTTTTTCTTTCTCTGAAATGGAAAGCAAAAGTGCGCATTTGCCATATTTTTCTGTTTTTCTATTTCTCCTGCTTTAATTTTTTCTATTCGGGCCGTGTTGAGTTCAACAAACCGAGTTCACCGGGTTGCAGTGAGCATGCAATACACAATTTTTTTGTTGCCTATTTGTGAGGTTTTTCTGATACTGTCTGCGTTTTGTTACTGCCAAATGAACTGCCTGAAAATATGCACTAAACAATTTTACAGAGATTGAAAAATTTTAATATAAAAAGTAGATTAGATTCGAGATTAGATTAGATTAGATTCCAGCTTTGAGATTTGAGATCTGAGATTTGATATTTCATATTTGATATTTGAGATTTGATATTTGATATTTGAGATTTGATATTTGATATTTGAGATTGTAGATTTGATATTTGAGATTTGATGTTTGATATTTTAGATTTGAGATTCGATATTTGATATTTGATATTTGAGATTTCAGATTTGAGATTTGATATTTGAGATTTGAGATTTGCGATTTGAAATTTGAAATTTGAGATTTGAGATTTGAGATTTGAGATTTGAGATTTGAGATTTGAGATTTGATATTTGATATTTGATATTTGATATTTGATATTTGATATTTGATATTTGATATTTGATATTTGATATTTGATATTTGATATTTGATATTTGATATTTGATATTTGATATTTGATATTTGATATTTGATATTTGATATTTGATATTTGATATTTGATATTTGATATTTGATATTTGATATTTGATATTTGATATTTGATATTTGATATTTGATATTTGATATTTGATATTTGATATTTGATATTTGATATTTGATATTTGATATTTGATATTTGATATTTGATATTTGATATTTGATATTTGATATTTGATATTTGATATTTGATATTTGATATTTGATATTTGATATTTGATATTTGATATTTGATATTTGATATTTGATATTTGATATTTGATATTTGATATTTGATATTTGATATTTGATATTTGATATTTGATATTTGATATTTGATATTTGATATTTGATATTTGATATTTGATATTTGATATTTGATATTTGATATTTGATATTTGATATTTGATATTTGATATTTGAGATTTGAGATTTGAGATTTGAGATTTTAGATTTAATATTTGAGATTTGAGATTTGAGATTTGAGATCTGAGATTTGAGATCTGAGATTTGAGATTTGAGATTTGAGATTTGAGATTTGAGATTTGAGATTAGATTATATTAGATTAGATTAGATTAGATTAGATTAGATTAGATTAGATTAGATTAGATTAGATTAGATTAGATTAGATTAGATTAGATTAGATTAGAGTAGATTAGATTAGATTAGATTAGATTAGATTAGATTAGATTAGATTCGATTAGATTAGATTAGATTAGATTAGATTAGATTAGATTAGATTAGATTCGATTAGATTAGATTAGATTAGATTAGATTAGATTAGATTAGATTAGATTAGATTAGATTAGATTAGATTAGATTAGATTAGATTAGATTAGATTAGATTAGATTAGATTAGTTTAGATTAGATTAGATAAGATTCGATTCGACCCGATTGTAGATAAAAACATAAATGTTTAATTCGTTTATGACTAACAGAGAATTACACACCACACTTTTTCTCTCAGTGTACAAAGCGCAGTTAGTTGAAAAAGTGAATTAACTTTTTTTTGCGTTGCCAACTGGTGAAAATTCAAAGAACACCCAATGCACCCATCACATTCTTCAACCTTTTCAGCCGACCGCATTTTTCCACTACTGCGAAGGTTGCCGCGCTGATCTGCTCAACCCATTTCACCGGCCATTAAGCGGAATTTTAATAAAAAAACAAGCTTTGAGATTTGAGATCTGAGATTTGATATTTCATATTTGATATTTGAGATTTGATATTTGATATTTGAGATTTGATATTTGAGATTGTAGATTTGATATTTGATATTTGATATTTGATATTTGATATTTGATATTTGATATTTGATATTTGATATTTGATATTTGATATTTGAGATTTGATATTTGATATTTGATATGTGATATTTGATATTTGATATTTGATATTTGATATTTGATATTTGATATTTGATATTTGATATTTGATATTTGATATTTGATATTTGATATTTGATATTTGATATTTGAGATTTGAGATTTGAGATTTTAGATTTAATATTTGAGATTTGAGATTTGAGATTTGAGATCTGAGATTTGAGATCTGAGATTTGAGATTTGAGATTTGAGATTTGAGATTTGAGATTTGAGATTAGATTATATTAGATTAGATTAGATTAGATTAGATTAGATTAGATTAGATTAGATTAGATTAGATTAGATTAGATTAGATTAGATTAGATTAGATTAGATTAGATTAGATTAGATTAGATTAGATTAGATTAGATTAGATTAGATTAGATTAGATTAGATTAGATTAGATTAGATTAGATTAGATTAGATTAGATTAGATTAGATTAGATTAGATTAGATTAGATTAGATTAGATTAGATTAGATTAGAGTAGATTAGATTAGATTAGATTAGATTAGATTAGATTAGATTAGATTAGATTAGATTAGATTAGATTCGATTAGATTAGATTAGATTAGATTAGATTAGATTAGATTAGATTAGATTAGATTAGATTAGATTAGATTAGATTAGATTAGATTAGTTTAGATTAGATTAGATAAGATTCGATTCGACCCGATTGTAGATAAAAACATAAATGTTTAATTCGTTTATGACTAACAGAGAATTACACACCACACTTTTTCTCTCAGTGTACAAAGCGCAGTTAGTTGAAAAAGTGAATTAACTTTTTTTTGCGTTGCCAACTGGTGAAAATTCAAAGAACACCCAATGCACCCATCACATTCTTCAACCTTTTCAGCCGACCGCATTTTTCCACTACTGCGAAGGTTGCCGCGCTGATCTGCTCAACCCATTTCACCGGCCATTAAGCGGAATTTTAATAAAAAAACAACAACAACAACGCTTTACAACAAATACGAGCACAGAACTGAAAATGAAAAACGAAACACAATCGCTGCTCCATTTGCTACCGCCGCTGCTGCCGTTTGCCACTCTGAAACGTTGCTGCAGCAAAAGTTAAGCAATAGTCGTAGGAAACCACTCA
This sequence comes from Melieria omissa, assembly GCA_963971225.1. Lineage (NCBI taxonomy): Eukaryota > Metazoa > Arthropoda > Insecta > Diptera > Ulidiidae > Melieria > Melieria omissa. The sequence goes on along the minus strand of OZ020268.1, from coordinate 45,750,430 downwards.
CACACACACACACTCACATACACAAGCACATATAAAATCGAAAGCAAATAAAAAGCACAGAGCCGAGTTGCATTCAACAGCGTTGCCACCGTCTACGCAGACATTTGTAGGGCGGAGTGAGACAACCGAATGCCGTAAGTAGGTCAGCAAAATATCGGAATTAAAATTTGAAAACTACACTTAAGGGATTTCGGTTTGGCGCTATTGTCCGCCGGCGACTTGGCATGTGCTGTTTTTTTACTCGTACCACTTAGATCGACATACTTTTATACATATATACATACATATGGATGCATATATATGCGATACTTTTGCTTTGCCATTGCTGCTGTTATTTTACTCTCAACTGCGGAAATTCGCTTTTGCCATTCGTTTGAGTGAGATTGCACCGTCTGCTCGCTGTTTTGCATAAATTTAGATATTTCTTGCCACACTTCAGTGTATTGAACTTTTATCTAATCCCTTTTGACTACATTTGTAGAAATTGTTTGAAAAAATGATTTATTGAGGATTTTTTATTTCACCCAAATCGTGCTGCGAAGCTTCTATATGAACGATAACACAGTGCAACCCTGAAAAAATATATAATATAGATGTTTGATTGCTTTTCCACCAGAAGTCACTTATATAAGTTTAGCTCTTACGGTTCCCAGGATATTCAAGGATACAAATTTAATTGAGGTCCTTCATATCCTTTTTCATAAAATTTTTCCAAAAAGGATATTGTGTCATCGACTTCATATCATTAGCTTTCATTTGACGCAAAAATTATTCCCTTCTGACATTTGAATAAAAAGATATGTTGTTTTAAAAGTTTCAGTAAGGGGCATTGATAAAAATTCAAACATTCCGGGGATTTTCCCCCTTGGCACTTTTTCATCTACTGAGGTCCTCTATCGAATGAGATGAGCTTGACCTTGTCCCCCGAAATTTTTTTTTAATTTGTTGCACTGTGTAATTTTTTATTTTATTTATTTTTCATTTTATTTAATTTAATTTAATTTAATTTTATTTTTTGGTTTTATTTTGTTTTTTTTTTATTTATAAATCTTGCGCCAAAATAAAACAACAATCAAGTTTGTGCTTGAATCGTTATTTTGTTAATCTATATTTTACTCTACAATAGACACCCGTCTCATATAATTGTTTAAAGACTACCAACAATTTAACAGACAAAAACAAAAGCACCAAAAGAAAACAAATTTTCCACATACCTGCACGACTTCTGCATAACTTCAGCACGATTGTAGCCGCTAATCTTGCAAAATGACTCATTGCAATACACAATCGGAAAGTCAACTATTTGTGCGTTGGCCAATAGAAATGAGCTGTCCGCTGTAAAGAGAAATACAAAACGAAAGAAAATCCATTAAGACTTCTTCATACAAGTGCAAAAAAGGAAAAGCTTAAACTTGTAGAGCTTAAATTGCCAACAAAACTGTCGCCAAGTTGGCCCACATGACGTATGAGTAACCTTAGCAGCAATGCTTTCCGCGCTCAATGGTTCTACTCGCTGTTAGTTGTTATTGTACTGCAGACGCTATAATGCGCTGACTGCGAGTGCAGTGGGGGCGTGTGGCATGTACCGAACGACAGTTGCTTATGTTAATGCCGGAAATAAATGCGTTTATATCGACTGTCATTTCCTGTTCGCATGGCGAATATATCCGCTTGAGCTCAGTAGTTGGTGCAGTTCCAGCACTTCATGGGGGAAACAACCCACCAGAGTGATGTATGTGAGGTCGAGGAGTGGTCGGCGGGTATCAGCAGTGACAATTTATGTGTATTTGCAACATAAATAACGATTTATGTGCGCCACTAAAAAGCACACAAAGCAGTCATGTATGGATATGCATATCTGTCTTTTCCCATGCGTAGTGTGTGTATGTGTGTGAAAGGGTGCCAAGTGCGCACTTTTACATTTCGCGTGCTTCTTCCCTCAGCAGCCACTGTCGGCACTGCAGTTTGACGCCAGAGCAAACAAGAAGTGTCCCCTTTTGTTGCACCAAACATCTCCCGTAGTGGTTGTGGTTGTTGTTGCATGCACCCCACTTGGCGGAGTAGTGTCGCCACAATTTTTTAGCAGCGACCAGCGACACTGAAGAGAGTAGTAAACTTTGTTGCAGCGCTACAGCGTGAAACAAAAGCGCATTATTTCGCTGACATTGAGCGTAAAATTGCTTTTGTGTTGCTGCTGCCGCATGTTGAAAATGGCGGCCGCAGCCAAAGTGCCCGTGTCGGTGACGGCATTGCTGCATGGCGCATTCTTGCTTACTTTCCGAAAAGCGAAATGCTGCACATAGTTTCTTTTATGCGAATGCTCAGAGTGGGTGGGTGATGGGTTGATGGCGCAAGGGGAAGAAATGAAAATTGCTTTTGTGTCACTTTGTTAGCGCTGCAATGCGCGATGTGGCACGTTGCGTAGTTGAACACAGCAAAAGTCCATTTTTTTTTAATTAATTTACTTATTTTAAATAATTGAGTATATAAACAAAACTTTTTTACAACATACTATAAAAAGTTTATGGTTATACAAATAGAATTTAAATTACAATTATATTATCAACGTATTAGTCCACATGGACACCACTGGACGTTTGCATATAATTTTCATTTGTGCAAAGTTGTCATATTCCCTAAATCAACTATCCACTTGTGGTCGTTCACAAACAAGCAAATAAAATTTCTGCCATGCAAGCATTCTGACACAAAGCACAGCTCCGACAGCAGCAACGCCAACAACACATCAAAATATTCATAAAATCAATGAAATTTTCGGTATGCCCAGCAGAAATGATAACAAAATATTGGCCTCAAAATGTCAGCAGAAAAATGCCAATAAAAAAGTTGTGCTCAGCTCAGCTGGACGTCACTTGGCTTGGATATAGTTGCTGCTATTTAGCTGGAAGTGGACAGGTGGCGATTAAATTGCTGACTGTTTACTTTTGCAAGAATTTTGCGGCATATCCTCGCACTCACTTACATACTTGGCGCTTTCGTCAACATGCGCGAAAAATTGTTGAATTAATCTGTGCGCTATAAAAGGTCCTTGTTGAACTTAACTACACATAGTTGAAGACACAGTGTAAAGAATTTTTTTGTGGTTTCAAGGTTAGTTACTGTTTTCAGTTAGTTAGATCTGTAGTCAAAAAACGTAGAATTAATTAATTTAGTAGAAGAGATGAAGGAATAAACAAAAAGCTGGTGTCCCTGTAGGAGAAAGCTGGAGTATAACATAAGCATGAGGGTGCGGCCTTACACCCTGGAGCCTTACATCCTTTGGGAACCAACGCCATGTTTCTCGTTAATAAAACTGTGCAATAGCTTGAGAACTGCAGAGTTGTGCTTAAGGTGCAGGCAAGCAAAGTGTATCACTAACTCTATGCAATCGCAAATGAACATATTTATGGGTCACAGCATTGTAGCAGTGCACCCGTACAGAATGGCCTGAACTGAGGCTGAAGACTGCTGAATGCTCCTTTACATAACATTTACATCCGAACTTACAGAACAGAAGAGTAACAGTTGAACAGAAAGTTCGCCAGGGTTAATTTAGTTTGCTATGGATTCTAGATTTATGCACCACAGATCACACTTTAACTCAAAGGCCTGAAAAAGGCTCATTGTGAGTCCTTTCACATAGGTGAAGAAATAAATAAATATCTAACTATTTTTACTATAATTTCAATTTTATTCAATTCATGAACTTATCAGACTTCTTCAGAAGTTTGGAAAATTCAAAGTTCAGATTCCATTGCGTTTCTCAGACTAGACAGGAACTTCGACCAGAAAACTAGTAACAGAGTTTCTGTAAAGTTGGCACTGGCAATTGTTCTGTCGTCTGTGTTTTTCCTTTATTTATTTATTTATTTATTTATTTATTTATTTATTTATTTATTTATTTATTTACTTATTTATTTATTTATTTATTTATGTATTTATTTATTTCTTTATATATTTATTTCATTCATTTAAATTCATTCTATTCTATTCAACTATTCATTTCATTTATTTTCATTTATTTCATTTCATTTATTTCAAGTCTACAGTAAATGAACTTACAGACTAAGCAAACAACAATAAATAAATTCATTTATTTATTTATTTATCTTTTTATTTATTTAGGTATTTATTTATTTATTTATTCATTAATAACTTAATTAATTAATTAATTTATTAATTATTTATTATTATTTCTTCATTTTTTAATTCATTATTTTCATATTTTTTAATTAATTAATTAATTAAATATTTATTTATTATTTTTATTATTATTTATTTATTAATTAATTAATTAATTCATTCATTTATTTATTTATTTTTTTATGTTTTTATTACTAATTATTTATTTTTTCAGTTTTTTATTTAATTATTTCTGTATTTATTTATTTAATATTTTTTTATTTATTTATTCATTTATTTGTTTATTAATTTTTTGGTTTATTTATTCTTTTATTAATTATTTATTTATTAATTATTTATTATTATTTTTCAGTTTTTATTTCATTATTTAATTAGCTCTGTATATATTTATTTAATTATTTTTTTTATTTTATTAATTAATTATTTATTATTTATTTATTTATATATTTATTTATTAAGGTATTAATTTATTTGTTAATTAATTTATTTTTTATTTATTTATTTTTTTATGTATTTATTATTATTATTATTTTTTAATTAATTAAATTAAATTTTTAATTATTTTTTTATTTGCTTTATTAATGAATTAATTTTTTATTTATTTGTTTACTTATTTATTTATATATTATTGTATTTTATTTGTTTATTCATTTATTGGTTTATTATTATTTTTTTTGTTATTTATTAATTAATTTATTTATTTATTTAATTAATTTATAATTTTATGGTATTGAGATATTTATAATTTTTATTTATATTATTTAATTTATTTAATTTATATACATTTATAATTTATAATATTGACGCAATATTACAAGTAGAAAAAAAGTTCATACAAAAGTTTCTTACAAATACTCAAAAATACTTAAACATGGACATGTTTTTAAAACGTTTCTGATACTAAACTTATAAATAGATTAATTGAAGCCATATAAAGCTATGTGCGACTTGATATATTGTAGAAAATTTACTTTTCCCGCTGAAGTCTACCGCGAACATAAAACGGCAGAAGCGATAACAATTTTGGCGAGTTCATCTTATTGTCAAGAATGACTTTAATGAAAAGAATTCCATGCCGATGCCATCTTTCCATTAGAGTGGTTTTGCAGGCTCAAAATTCTACACCGTAAAATGGCATTGAGTCGCACGTATACATTCAACTTTTTCCAACCAGTCGGAATACATAGCGAAGCAGGGATTCCATATTATGCGCCCGTACTCAAATTCATGCCTAACCAGGACGAAGAAGAAGCTTTTCAAACACAATGGATCACAAAAATCTTTTGAGTCATGCTTGTGAAAACCAAAACCCGTAGGGTCTATGCTCTTCAAATAAGGCCAGTGTCCTGTGATCAATCCATGCAGAAGCGTAATAATTGTCTGACCTACGGATGACGTATATCTGATTTCTTCGAAGATATTTTCATGGACAAAAATTTATCATTTTCTTCCAGGAACTGCAAAGATCGCACAGATGCACAGAGTTGTCTGCTTCATACAAAGTGGCGCAAAAGTCCTCACCGTATGGGAAGATGGGTGAATTTTTGTACATGGCGCCAAATGTAAACTCTTCTTTAACATTTGTAAAGTAAAAAAGATGAAAAGACCTTAAATTGAAACCAGAATCAGTCAAGATCTGATTTGTTCAGTACAATTTTGATCAAAAAATGGCTGCCAGCCAATTCCTTATTCCAATTTTGATACCAGATTTTTGCATTTTCATACAAAATTTGTATGAAAAAAATGTGCATATACTATATGAATGATCTGAATGAGAGCACTCTTATGGACACTTTGGGATTCTAAGGTCATTTACGAGGCCAGGTACGGAACATCAATTAGATTCCTGCACGGACTATCTGATTCCATACCTGGATTTTGATTCGCGCGCACTTACCTCCTTTCCATCAAGGGAAGAATGGGGACTTACAAGAGTGACAAGAGACGCCTCCATCACCATCTTCACAGATGGTTCTAAGATGGAGGAAGGTACAGGAGCTGGTCTCCACTCAGATGTACTAGGGGCTCAACGGTCTTTCAGACTCCCGGACCTCTGTAGAATCTTTCAGGCGGAGATTTCACCCACGGATTTCACCCACGTGGATTATCACCCACGGATATCACAATCTGTGTGGATAGTCAGGCAGCCCTTAAAGCGCTGGAATCAGCGACTGTGAAATCAAAGGTAGTGCGGAGTTGTCGCAATGCACTTCGCGGCATCGGACATCACCGAGTCACTCTCTGCTGGATTCCGGGCCACTCTGGAGTGGCAGGAAACGAGGCAGCGGATGAGATGGCAAGAAAGGGGGTCGCCCTGCCTCTCACCGAAGTGGATAACTCTGTGCTCCCTCCGATATCTGCCCTGTATTTGCGTATTGACAGGTTGAGCAAAACTTACATCGAGTCCTCATGGCGGAGCAGAACTGATTGCAGTACCTGCCGGGCAATATGGCCTTCCCTTTCCGTAAGGAAAACACGATATGTACTGTCCCTGAGTCGAACCTCTATTACTATTAGGCAGCTTGTTGGAGTCATCACTGGACACTGCGCCATCGGATCTATGCTGGTCAAATCCTGCCTCTCGTGCAGTGATGTCTGCAGAAGCTGTGGAGATGAGGAAGAAGTGGAAACGATCCAACACTAGCTGTGCCACTGCCCGGCTCTGCAGAAACGCCGACTCCGTACCTTGGGGTCAAGGTTACTGGTAGACTTGGCCTGCGCAGCAGTAGTTGAAATATCGGATCTACTCTCCTTCATCAAGAGGTCGAATTGGTTTGCCCCGAACTGAGAGCCACTGGTTAGCTCCAGAATCTTCCATGAAGGGATTCACAATGGGCCATTTTGTCCTCCGAGTGGAAGTGCTGCCCTTGGGACGCACACACCCTTCCCTACCTAACCTAACCATATGAATGATCTCATCAAGCATACAGTCTTTGCTTTACCGTGTAGGGTGACCATACATATAATACCCAGGAGTGCTCGTATGTGGCAATACACTTCAGCCAAGTGGATTTATTTTTTACTCTCACTTCACTTCGAGTGTGTATGCGTGTGTGTGACACTGACTGCGCAGTCAGCCAACGCGCGTTGGCACTGACAACAACAACAACTTGAGAAAAGCAAAAAGCGCCAACAACCACCACCACAACAACAACGCCAACCATAACAACCCAGTCAAACGTATTAAATTTGCATAATTAAGTGTCAACACTGCGTTTTTTTCCATCTTTCTGTTCATTTTTTTTGCGCGCTCGCCGTTTGCGTTGCCTGCTTCTCGGCGCTTGGCGCAATTATGGCCGACACAAGCCAGTGCGCACATATGTTTGTTTGTGTGAATGTGTGCTCATATGGTTAGTGTGCATGCTCACTTTGCTGTTGTTGCAATGTAATGAGTTTCGTGTTTTTGTATGATTTGCATTTTTTCGCCGCTTTTCACTTTGAATTACTGAAAATATATTTAAAAAAAAAACATACCGAACCAACAAAAGTTGCAAACATTCGCAACACTCAATGCTGACGCGCGCAAATCGACATCGTTGAAGGGTTAAAAGGCAAACAGAGTTGAGTTAAGTTGAGACAACGCAAAAAGGTTGGGTCGTTAATGCCGTGTTGACGGTCAATAATGAAATTTTATGAATTTCTTCAATGTTTGTTAATGGTTTTTTAATTCGTTGTCATAATTGATTGCCATATAGTTTTCCTAATTATGTTGTAGTTGTTGTTGCAGCAGGCCCCCTACTACTTTAGATGGTTGCTGCTGTGGTTTTCGTTGTTGTTATTGCTTTTTGTTGCCATAGTCGATACACAGAAGGCAATTTATTTGCGCTAAAACCTTGACATCTTCTTCGCAACACCGCCTGCGCCCCTTTAGGCTCTCACACTTGACCCCATCCCAAGCAGCAGCAATCAGCAATCAACAGATAGCCGAACATCACACAGTGGAGCAAATAGCGGAAAATGTTCATTTAAAGTTAAAGCTAAAAAAGATGAATTGCTTTCTAAATGAAAATCTTAAATCTTGAAGTTGACTCATACAAAACGAGTAAAAGTTTGATGAACCACAATTTGACCCCAAATTTTTTTATCTTTTCACTTATCTATACAAAGTTTTTATTGTAAGCTAAAGCATAGAATGTGGGTGAAACCATTCTACAAAATAATCGCATAAATTCGCCCTTCGGCCGCCCATTTCTGGTCTGTGCCCATTTCATTATTGAATTCATTTAGCGTTGCCAATTTTCATGTAATTCGATGTGCCAAAGCCGTTCAAATTCTTGTCGGGCTCTTGTTGTGATTATGATGGTCACTATGTTGTTGTTGCTCGTTTTATTGTTGCTGTCCACACCCTACTATTGGCACTTTTTGCCACATCGTTAAATTGATGATGCTTGGCCTGAAGTGTTGTCCCTCTTGATTGATGAATGCTGATTGTTCTTGTTGTTACTGTTTTTGTTATTGTTGTTAGTGTTATAGCTGTAATGTTGTAGTTCGTCTACCAATCTGTTTTGTGCAGTTTGCTGTATTCGAGCTTTTTACATGTGCCAGATTTGTGTGGGTCGGCGCACTTTTGTTACGCTTTTGTGCTCTGCTCGATTGCGATTAAGTTTGTCTTCAAACAAATTCAGAACCAAAAAAAAATATACATAGATAGAGAACAAGACGTAAAGGAGATGAAGAAAAATAATGGCTACCTGAGGTGAGTTTATGTGAGTGTGTGTGTGTGTGTGTGTTTTGGTTATATGTGATTTGCTTGCTCGACTCTGGCACATTTGAGAACCTAATTCATGATTGATTTTAGGCGTTGAGTTCTTGATGGAACTTGAAGCCAACCAGACACATTTAAAACTTGAAAAATGACTGCACACATAACTTATGCATTTCATATTATAGATTCAACAATCGAATTGAATTGTTGATGAGTCATCTTCGGCACAATGGACTTTTGTATTTGGAAATTTTTAAATATGTGAAAAGATTTCTTAACCTAAAAAAAGAAGCAACACTGAATTAGCAAATGTAGGCCAACAGAAAATACGTTTTGTGAAAAGGATATTTTTGTAATGTGGGCAATGAACAGAATTCTGAAAGCTATCTTTGAAAGATAAAATTTTGCATAATTTTACATAAATGCAGGTGGCCAAAGCACTCAGAAGTCAAAATGAATGGCATTTTGGTATTTTATATTCACAACTTTAAGGAGAGTAGAAGGATTTAATGAATTGTGTTGGTTGCGTGAGTAATAGAATCACTTAAAATATCGTCAGTTAAAAAAGCAAATGTCGTATGTTCTTCTCAGTTCAATGGAACATACGCTATTCATTTTCTGAGACGACAATAATCTTTTGAATGTAGCTTTCACATACTTTCGATCGAAATTTAAATTACAATATTTCCAGCTTCTTTGTGAAATCAAAGTTAATAGCACTTGAACATTTTGCTTAGAACTAACTACTGAAAATTATAAACCCGAAATAAATGCTTACAAACTGTTTAAACTCCATTAGAAAAACACTAGTTAGAGAGGTTTTGAGATCTCTGAAGCCGAGTAAATATATGAGCACATATTCAAAATACAAATTATCCTATGCTGATTTTTGTTATTGTTTTAGCCACTATTTGTGAAAAGTTCTCTTGTTCTACTTCCAATGAAGTCGGTTGCTTTTTATTTCACAAAATCAGATGAATTATTTCGTAGTTTTATGGAAAAAGATGAAGAAAAACAAAAAGAGGAAGACAAATTTACTTAATTTTCTATGCAGTCGTCCTACTTAATCCACAAGAAAGTTGAATTAACTGGGCAACTTCTTCTTCGATAGCGGATCTTGCTGAAAAGATTATTCATATGGTTGATTGTTTTTCAAGTACCACAATGGGTATGGCCAGTGCTGGCTGCCAACCTTCCTAACTGAATTGATTCAATCACAACGCTTCTCATCACTTCTCCTTTCTCAAGTTATTCAATAAGGATTATTGCATATGTATTCCATACATATTTGGCACATTAAAACAAACTGCTCTCAGATGTGCAGCGGCAGAACAATGTTTCATCTTCAGTCTTAAATTAATGTTAAAATTTCTATGGATTTCATTGAACTTTGTTTAAAAACTAATTTGAAACTTTGATTTTGTAGAGTTTTTGGTTCATTGTAACGACTGAAAGTTTTAGATTTTGCATAGCAATACTGTGGATTTTTTAATTGCTTATTCAGAAAATGCCTCTTTTGGTCGTCGAAAGCGTTTCTCATCTACAATGGTTGGTTTACTCCTTTCGAAACGGTGTTTAGTTTTCTTAACTAAAACACTCTTGTTAAAAATGTGCCCATGCTATAATAGTTGGGGGCTAGAAAATTTGGTTGCATACTCACAAATTCTGAATTTATCCTGTTAACCGGAGACATATAATTTGAATAAATATTTTTTGATCTGATTTAATCCGAATTATGGTTAAAAACTTGCTTGAACGTATTAGCCCAGTAGTCCCGGGAGGGTTAAACTGGGCTGCCTATTCGTCAGATCATCGTAACTAGAATCGAGTTCGACTTTGATTTAACCTTCATCTGCTCCTCAAAAAAACTTACGTTGTGTACCCTCATGTGTAGATTTCTACACATATGGGATTTTACTGCATTTCTGCTACAATAATTGAAACGTGGGCCTCTTTTTGATTAATTTTCTTTAGATAACATGAACAAAGATTAAATTTGATTACAGAAGCTTTTCTTCAATGCATTTTACGCAAACATTTCGATTGTGGTCTTTTTTGCATGCGGATTTTTTACAAAAGCAGCAAATAGTTATACATATACATTATTTTTGGATAGAGAATTGTTGTCATCTTGCTCTGCCTTTTGCTTGTGGCGGAACGCTCTTTGATCTTGTTGGTGGGATGCGGCCTGAACTAGTTCCAGCATACCAGTTCTGGCTGTCATGTACGGTTTGGCTAGCAAATGCCCAAGTTCCTTTAAAATATTTCTTCTAATGTGGTTTTTTGAGTGTTTTGCCAATTTGGGTTGAGTTCTTTGAAAATTATCAGTGCGTTCAAAGCAGAAATATCTATCATGTTTGAGAATACAACCATAGGCCATCTATTTGTTTTTCTTTTACTGCTGTAACAAGAAAGCATTTTGTCGACTGTATAAACTCCACCTAAAGTGAATGATAAAATACAAATTTTGAATTAAGAAAGTCCTTGTTAAAACTGTTTATTATAACAAACCTTTAGTTTGTTATAATATTCTATTATTGATGGCAGCTTTTTTAATCCAGATTGAATTTCAATAGAGTTATGCAATGTGCTTTGCAGTATAGTGCATTTGTTTTTTCTACCAATGTAAGATACAAGTGCTGTATGCAATGTATGAATGCAAACGTTGATTGGTACAATGGAAGCTTTTCACATTCCTTTGGTGGTATACTGCGCTTGTTTTTCCTCATTGTGCCAACCATAGTTATTTGTTTTGACAGAAGTCGTTGACCAAGCTCATAAGAGGAAAAGAAATTGTCCACTGTCACATTATGCCCTTTCAAGCCCTCAACGAGATCCATAATAACACGTTCGCCATGCCTTTTTTCCCGTGAATCGGTTTGAGTAGCTTTTCCAAGGTATGGCTGTATTTTCCAGACATAACATGTAGTCGAGCACACACACAACCAAAACTTTATGCCATATTTTTCAGGCTTTGATGGCATATACTGGCGGAACTTGCATCTTCCTCGAAAGCCAAGTAGTTGTTCATCAGCAGTAACGCATTCATACGGGTTAAAATAATCGGCAAGTAAGGTAGACAACTTATTAAATACCTCGCGAATAGGAGCAAACTTATATGATGAATTTTTCTGCCTTCTGTTCATTACATCATCAAATCGTATAACTTGATCCATATATGGGGCATTCCACCTCAAGTGTTCCCACCTCAAAAACGAAACATTTCCGATTTTGATGATATTTGGTAGAGTTGTTGTACTATCAGAGTACATTGATTGTGGAAAAGGAGGGGCGGATTTATGCACGGGTTGCAGTGATACAGGGGCTTGAATTTTCGCCCTTTATTTCGGACGTCGATTTTAATTAAATTCTCAGTCCAAAAAGCTGTTGCTAACGAAAAAACAACATGCACGTATCTTTCAGTAATTTTTCCGTACTTTCCAAAAAAAAAGTATATACAAAATTTTTTATGAAATTTAATAAAATTTTTTTTTATTTAAACTTTGTTAATAACATTTTTTCAACAAGAGCCTGTTGGGATTTTTTTCAGAGTTAGCTATAATACAGTTCATTTCCTCCCCTACAAAAGTGTATATGGTATTTTATGGGCAAAGTTGAGTTTCTTGTTTTTTTGAAGCACCAAACCCAACGCGTTTACCGCGCCCGATGCGCGACTCAGCCGTGGTACATTTTACTTGTGTCGCGCGCGGTAGACGCTTTGGGTTTGGAGCCTCAAAAAGAGAAGAAATTCAACTTTGCCCATAAAATACTATATATACTTTTTTGTAGGGGAGGGAATGAACCGTATTATAACGTAAGTTTGAAAAAAATCCGAACAGGCTCTTGTTAAAAAAATTTTATTAACAAAGTTTAAATTTAAAAAAATGTTATTAAATTTCATGGAAAATTGTTTATATATTTTTTTTTGGAAAGTACGGAAAAAATACATAAGGATACGTGTTCTTTACTTTCCATTATCAACAAATCTTCAGACTTACAATTTTAAATAAAAAATGTTTCGTTTTTGAGGTGGGAACACTTGAGGTGGAATGCCCCATATGTAAAGGTTTTTCTTGACATTATTGTCGTGAAAATTGGGCGGCCGTGTTCGGCATCGAATAAATCAAGTGTGGTTTCATTTTTAGATCTAAAATTTGATATATTAGGTTCTCAACTTTCAAAACAAACTCAAAAACTTGCCTATATACACCAGCTAAAATTAAGACACCAGTATATGCTTGCAATAAGCTTGAGTCAATCTTTGTGTAGCCTTCACTATATTTTGCAAAACCAAAGGTATTGGAATGCGTTAAAATTAAATTTTCAATGTGCGGGGGGAAGAAAATTAAAAAAGCGTCTCTTATGTCATTAACGCGAGCTTTTGCAAACCTGCTAGTACCAGAAGGAAGGGTACAGACATTTTCTTTGCGCAGTCTGCCACTTTCACATTGAAACGGTTCTGATTGCCACACAAAACCGTCTTTAGAAATGAACGTATCATTTCCAGCAATACTACCCTGGGCGCCGACTATTAGTTGATGTGCATTATTTTCTGCATCTGAATCACAGTCAGATGAAGGCAAATCACTTTCACTGTGCCCCTCTGCATCAATATCCTCTGGACTATACGTTTCGTCGGTAGAACCAGAAAAATCACTGCTGCCATCGTCACTTTCATTTAGAAATTGTCCAATTTCTTCATTTGTTATAAATTCGGGTTGATGCATGGTTTATTTCTTTTTGTTTGATATTTATAACAATTATTTCACAACTTTGTTTTTATTCTTTTCTTAGCGCGCGAAAAATACCTGATATGTAATTTTTCCCGCCAAAACCTCACGAACAAATGTTTACTTCATATGTGTAGAAATCTCTACACGTAAGGGTTACCAATGTAAGTTTTTTTATAAAGGCTCTAAAAAATGTTTTTTAATTGATAACATAGCAATTTTTTCTGTATATCGATGCTGTTGACAAAGTCTGAAAATTCGGAAAGATTTCAGTTAGCCACTTTGGAGAAAATTGCAAAAGTGTATACTTGATGTGTAGATTTCTACACAAGGAGCAGATGAAGGTTAATGGATTGTTGTTGTTGTTGCTATGAATGGCCGTTTTAATACGGGATTTTAATCCCTGTCAACATTGGCACACACAGGATTTAATTTTGGCAGTTCTGTACATAAGTTTTGAGCTCAATACCATTTTAAACCATATTTTCCAACTAAAAAGTTTGTAATTAAAATATATTTAGGGGGTTTGAGCAGCTAAAACCACATTTTTGTGTGCCACTGATTGTTGATATTGGAATTCTTCTATTTTGCGGAAACACAATGGATGTCACAAAGAAACTCATGGATGAAATTTCATCGAACTTTGAAAGTAATGGTTTGAACAATTCTGTTTCAGAAACGATAAACGCTTAAGTCAACTTGAAACTTCGTTGAGTTAAAGGTGCTGGCACCTTCCTAACACGTTATTTATTTAGTTATTTATTTATTTATATATATTTATTTATTTATTTATAAATAAACAAATAATAAATAATTATTTAATTTTATTATATAATGGATGGAATAATGGAATTAAGCGATTACTGCTTTTGACCACAAAATTTTTCTTGTCATAAATCCTATTGAATCATTATAAGTGTAGCCATCTCTTGATGAAACACTGTGCTTTTCAAACTTCCCTCGTAAAACACCATTTGCTTCTAAGAAATTTCGTGTATAAGAACTAATTTCACTTACAACCAACTAAAATTAAGGAGATTTTAAATACTGATGTTTGATTGATGTATTTTTATGAACTACTTTTCATGGAAATTTAAGTAGTCATCTGATACTAATGGGTCATGCCCCTTGACTGAAGCCTACATCAAGGCATCGTTGAAATTGCAAATCCTCAACATAAATCAATTCCATGCATCGAAAAACGTTCAAAATCCATGGGAAAAAACAACGCAAAAACAGGAACAGCAACGCAATCATTGAACAGCTTGCAAATATTTTGTTTTGTACGTTGAATTTCCATGAATGTAAACTAGAAATACAAATTCACATTTCCGCCACTGTTTTCCAAATTTTTTTTTTTAATTCTCTTATTTTGGTTTTGTTATTTTGCTTGGCAGCGCTCACATTGCGGTCGTTTTGTGTAGTGCAGCTGTTTCAATGCTTTTTACTTGCCAGTCTTTCCGCTTTTCGTGTTGGTTTTTTGTTGTTGCAATTTTTGCATTTACTCTTTTCGCTCATTGTGGCATTAATGTCTGCTTTTGATTTAGTTTTACACTCGTCCAAATGCACGCAAACGCACACTTGTGCAACGCAACGCAGCGCTGTGCGGACCTCCAACCACCCGACCACCGACCGCCGACCACCGAACGTCGACCGCAAAGGCGCAAGCAAGCACGAACACATGCAGCGCCGTTGCATGCCACAAGCGCATTAAAACAACAGCAACAGCCATAAATCTCGCTTCCAATCTGCCGAGCAGAGTCGCGTATTAGCGTCCACGCCCGTTCGCCGCACTCCTTCGCCGACCGCAGCAGTGCGCCGGACAGTGGGACCACTCAGTGCTCAGAAGCTGCAACTAGAAAAATGGGGCAGTCGGAGAGGGTAGAGGCGTGGCAAGGTGCTACAACAAAAATGCGATATCGAATGGCTTTGAAAATCGTTCACCGTAGGGAAGCGTTTTTTATGGCGGTGGACAGAATACTAGTCCTGACAGAATAATCTCTCACCCTGGCAAAATTGCAATTCATTAATGCAACCGTAATCATTACAAAGCATTGGCTTTATCATTATCCCTATACTTTCTAGCAGAGTGAATGTGGTGTGTTATTTTTTTTTTTATATTTAGCTGCTCTGTTCCCAGTGTGCGGCGCTCGTTCGCACGTTCAATGGCATTGTGTGGGGGACGCATGCGGTTTGCGTGCAAGGTAACAACGTGCACGCATACACCTACACATATATATGTATAGTTATAAACGCACACACACACACACATAGAAAGGGTTGTTAGTAGCCAAGTATGAGCGCACGTTTGTTACAAATTCAGTGCAACGTGTAGAACAAAAGCAAAGTTCGCAAGTAGCAACACAGCATCGAGTGCATAGGAGGGAGAGGAGGTAAGTAATAATAACAGGTGGGACAGCAGGTTTTAGTTGTGCCATACGGCACGTTGGCCACATTGTGCGGCAACTCAACACAATTCAATTCAGCGCAATTCGACTGAATCTATTCGAAAGCGACGCAGCCCAAGCGTCGACAGTTGAGTATGCAATGCCACGAAGGCCCACTTATGATGCACACACACACACACAAACACGCACTCATTGTTATTAATAAATACTGTAAATAATGAAACGACGCACAGCCTGGTGTCTGGCAGTTAGTGCATTACAAAACGGAAAAGCAGAATTGAGTTGCACATTGTTGCATGTGTTTCGATTGCTGTTATTCTTGTTGTTGCCATTGTCGTTACATTTGTTTCACTGTTATTGCCATTATGTTTGCATTGTTTAATGCGTCCTCACAAAGGCGCTGCATTTACTGCGAATTGGATTAAAAATGGCGCGCAGCCGGAATAAAAAGTGCACACACATGTTCGATGAATGACAATGTTGCAACAACAAATGCACTGAGCCCGTGTCAACCCAGCAGTGCCATATGGTGCGTTGCAACAATTGCCAGTTCAGAGATAAAAGCGAACAACAATTCGCATTAATAATAACAACATTGGACGCAAATCCACTTTCGCATTTACATTTGTTGGTCGTTCGGGTTATGCGCTGTGCCGACGTCATCGGCGACCAGATTGCATGCGACAAAATAGCATATTTGCAGCGTGCTGACGTCACTAAGCAGCAGTGCGACAGGAGCAGGAAGCGTGCTGCCGAGTGCACACGCGTCATTGAAATGTGCACTCGGAAAATAATGAGCCGACACTGTGCGAAACGTTGAGTGGGACAGAGGCGATAACACAGCGTTGAGTGGCTGAGGCAATGGTTCGTAGAAGGCGCGAGCAACCAGAACACGTCAGATGAAGCGGGCGCCAAATTTGAAATTTATTTTAGGATCAGCTGGTCTAGAGTGAACTATTTTTATGTATATTAAAAAAGATAATTACAAGAATTTTTTCAAAAATCTAATCGAAATGAGGCGTTTTAAGTAGTTGAAAGGTGGCTTACGTGGCGTATGAGTGACAATTGTTTTAGATTTTCATTCTTGTCACTGAGGTACAACTAGTGACTTGTATTGATTATTTTACTGCTGATTTAAAAAAGAATTCAATATCGAATAGGTGAAGAAGAAAAATATTGAGTTTTTATGAGACTCTAATATTTTTTTTCCTATATACATAAAATTGTCTATACTGACTGATTGACTGAGGGCCGTTTTCTCATCTTCCCGTTAAAGTGACCGGTAGCTAAAGTGAACTTTAGCTAAAGGTCACTTTAAAGTGGCCGGTAAATACTTTCGTTTTCTCATCTTCCTGATAAATATAAATTTAACAGGTCTGATTTTTTGGCATCACTGGTCAGCATTGGGCAGCACTTGGCGGCGATTGCGCTGTTTGTGAAAAATTATAATTATTTTTGAAGGAAAAAATAAAAATTTTGCCTGGCAAAATCTTGTTGATGCTTTTACTGCCAAATGGGGCGTGTCCCGACGTTGGAAATCGTTGAGGGACAAGTTTGACAGCTTGAAGCGTAAGTCCAAGCTGGAACTTGCAGCGCAGAAGAGCGAGACGTATCGCACAGGTGGCGGCCCAGCAGCGATTGGACATGTCAGCAGTACAAAGCAGTGAAATAGTCCAATTGGCTGTTATATGTTATATTTGCCGCATTTTGTGACTCCGTACTTTCAAAAGCGTCTTCCAGTGCATGAATTTAAGAAACACGCCTATTTTCCATACCGAAAGATCTCAAATTCAAATTTCATTTCAAATTGTAATTTCATTATCAGCTGTTTTTTGTTTGTAAACAAACATATGCATGTACTTGGCACCACTTCCACTTAAAGTTCACTTTAAAGTTTAACAGGCACTCAATCCTCCCGGTAAATTTTATCGGGAGGATAGCTTAACGGGCAGATGAGAAAACGAAAATGCGTTTATCCGCCCGTTAAAGTGAACTTTAAAGTTAACGGGAGGATGAGAAAACGGCCCTGAATGATTTATCATCCAAACCACTAAAGCTACAAACATGAAAAATTTGAACTGTAGGTACATTGTGAAAAATTAACCTCCGTTAAGATGGAATTTTTTGAAATTCGAGGTCTGAAAGACCCGAACTTAGATTAACGTGTTGTATGAAGAAACGCCATTTAATGGACCTATTGATCTGGAACTTGGTGATAGTAATTCAAATAATTCTACGCGAATTTTTTAGTTCTTCGAAAATCAAAATTTCGGGGTCGTTGAGCCCATTGAGTTCAAAGTTGGTGAAAACACAGGAAATTAAAAGTAATATGTCACGTGTTTCTCATATACCATGGGTTTGACCAAGGGTTAAAAGTTTGTATGATGAAACATGATTTTTTACGCCTTTTGACTTCAAATTTGGAGAACGTACTTCAAAAATAGTACTTCAAAATAAAATAATTCGATACGACTTTCTCATTTTTTTTTAATTTAAATCTTACGAGGAAAACCAATGGTTAAAAGTTTGTTTGGACAAACCTTATTTAGTGGGTTTTTTGGCTTCAAACTTAGCAAGAGCACTTCAAACGAGAAATAAATAGACACATATTTATAGCTTTTTGGAAAATCCCAATTGAACAGGGAAAACTAAGGGTTAAGAGTTTGTTTACTTCAAACTTGATAAAAACTTTTGTAAACAAAAAACAATCACGCAATGTTTCAATTTTTTTAATCAAAATTTGAGGGGTCAGCGATAGGTTAAAAGTAGGAAGTAAGGAGAAACATGAATTTATGAACCATTTGCCTTCAAACTTGGTAAAAGCACTTGGAATAAAAAATAATGAGAAAATGTTTTTCATTTTTTTGAAATTTGAAATCTGATGGGTCAACGATGGGTTAAGAGTTTGTATAGGAAACATGTTTTAATAGGTTTATTTGCTTATAATGTGGTGAAAACACTTCAAATGATAAATAATACTTACCTATATTATTTCATAACAATCTAATGAGGTCAACAAAGGGTTAAGGAAACTTCGTACCGCATATGCGTCGACTGTCAAAACAAGTTATACGATAATCTCTTCCTCCTTTACAGACAAAGAAGCTTCTTATCAGCACATTTTCCTGCTAAACGATTTGGTTTTTGATTTTTTTTTGCATTTGAGAAAAGTTTTCCTTAATGTGCCAGTAACACTAAAAATGTGTGTACATTTCATTTGTTTCTGTTTCAATTGCAGAACAATGTTTGAATGTTTTTTTAAACCTCAACACGACTTTATTTGTGCGATATCCGAATTTTGTCGTTAAAACACGGACAGCAAATCTTTTTTTAGAAAACATAGAAAATTAGGATTTTATTTTAACTAAACAAAATTGTATGAAGGAAATTAACGTAGAAAATCAAAATAATAGAACTAAAGTGAGTAAACGTTTTTTTTTTTAATTACAACACAAGTAGTAGCAACAAATAAAAATCAAGAATTATATTTTTGTATTTAATATAGTTTACTCAATTTGCAATAAATGCAACAAAAATGCTTCCATACGGCACTGGTAGCATTTAAACGCACAAACTGTGAGTGATAAAATGTTCTTTAAGCACTGTTGTACTTTTCGCTTACTTTTATTAGCTCACGAATACACAACATTTACCTGCACAAACATACATACACATGCATACGCAATGCACACACGCACATAAAGCACAGCGCGAGGCATTGATGGATGGGTTGTGGCGGTGTGGCTGGTTGTGCACTCAGAATCGTGTTGAATATAGTTAAACGGAGCTCCGCATATGTGTGCATGTGTATTATATATAAATAAATGATGTTTGTTGTTACAGTTTTGCGTTGCGTACGCTCCATGTGTTCAGTTAGGTCAACCAGCTACCTTTTCAACGAACCAGTGTTCCACACACAGGGTTTCTTTTATATACGAGCCAACGCGCAGGGGTTTTGTTGTTGCTGTAAGGTAATGTTTTGCGTTTATTGCGTGCTCGAATTGAATTTCCCAGTAATTTCGTATTAAGTTTTTGCGGTTTATGGCTAAAATTATAGTGAATAAATTTCTTGCCATTGCCAGCGGCTCAATGTCAACGCTTTGTGGACGTAATTTTTGTTTTTTTATTTTATTTTATTTTAATTTGTTTTATTTTATTTTATTTTATTTTATTTTATTTTATTTTATTTTATTTGTTTTTATTTTATTTTACTTTATTTTATTTTATTTTTTTGTTTATTTTGTTTATTTTATTTTATTTTATTTTATTTTATATTATTTTATTTTATTTTATTTTATTTTATTTTATTTATTATATTTTATTTTATTTTATTATGTTTTATTTTATTTCGCTTTATTTTATTTTATTTTATTTTATTTTATTTTATTTTATTTTATTTTATTTTATTTTATTTTATTTTATTTTATTTTACTTTATTTTATTTTATTTTATTTTATTTTATTTTATTTTATTTTATTTCATTTTATTTTATTTTAAGTAAAATATTTAACCTACTCTATTAAATATTTAAATTTGTTAAATTTTTCCATCGACAAACAACATTGTGTGGGTTCATATTGAAGTCGAAAAAAATCCAAACAAATAATGCAGATTTCAATTCTACAGTGAATTGTCGATAAATAAAAATAAAGTGACATATGGTATGAAATAATTGTGTATACTTTTTCATTGCCTACGACTATTGCTTTCATTTATTATACACGGCAATAATTGTTTACACCCACATATGGGCCCATACAACAACAACAACAATGTCACTTGAGAATTATTGTGCGAAGCGCAAAAGCAAAAAGCGAACCAAGTATTCAAGCAAAAAAGATAGAATGACTGAAAGTCGCTTTCGCAATAAACGAACGAACGAAACTCGAACGTGCGTTGAGAACTCAACGCCCAGGGGTTAGGGGTGGAGGGAGGTGCTGTCGGTGAGTTGGTGGTGATGTTGGTGTTGTTGAGGTGGCGTTGTTGATGTTAATGGTGAGGAAGAGGGTGTATGATACGCCGACATGTGCCGCCGCCAATGTCTGCGTCTGTGGTAGCTTTCATGGGTTAAGTTGGATTTCGTATGCACGCGAACCAACCGAAAAATGTCCTTGGGAGCTGCCATGAATACGAATCGCACACATGGCTTCACGGAGGCAATGTGTTTGCTCCTTTCAAAATGAAAATACAGTGATCATGTTAAGTCTTTCGCAGTCAGCAGACATTTTCAATTGAATTGGAGCTGCTGAAATTCACCAAATTTAAGATATTTAATTGTATTTTGTAATATTTTTTTAGCTAGAAATTCACATTTAAGCTGAGAATGAACATTTTCCGTTGTTGAAACCAAATTGCGGCATGCAAAATAAATTCTGGTTATGAAAATATTTGCTGCGCTTCAGCTCACATTTGTTGCCATCGTTGTGCTCATTCCATTTCGCAGACGCATGCTTTGTGCATACAAATTACGAAAAAGTCATGCATAAATCTGCTTTAATGTCAAATAGCAAACAAAATGTATATTTTCCTTATTTAAAAAAATTACATATTGCCTGCATGTTCACCAAACAATCCATCAAATGAAATGACATTTCAAAAAGCGAATAATGAGAGCTGAGCTGAAGGGCTAAAAAGCAAAAAGTGAACATATTTGTTATAAAAATAATCATAATAATAATTCATGGAATTTTGCAATTAATGTGAATATTGGTTTCGTATATTTTCTATTATTTACATCTTTCAGGACTCAAAATACTAAATAAAGTACTGAATTAAAATGTATTCAGGAAAATGCAAAGTTCAAATGTTGCTAAATTAGTAGATTTTCTTCTACATTTGATAGAGTCTCGATTCTTGGGAGAAGTGTTATGAAGAAGATTTGTCTAGGAATCAACTTAGGTGATTTCAACTTCCTGCTGAGAAGTGTTTTAAATGTTTAGTGAAGCTTCTATGTGGAGTTTTGGTTAATGTTACAACTTCTTTTAAGGGCTCAAGCCACTCCGAGCAAGTCAAGTAAGCCACAACAGTGTTGCCAGATCAAGAGATTGCCTCCTTGATTTAGGAGATTCTTGGCCTTTTAGGAGAATTTTAAGGAGGAAGAATTGTTTAGGAGATTTATATTTTATGTTTGGGTATTTTTCTGATCCTTAGTGGATTTTCGCGAGATTTTTGGATAATGAAGGCAACAAAACATATGTTGGCAACTATTTTAATAGTCAAAGCACCCCAATGTGTTAACAATTTTTAAGCTTACAAAATGTAAGCTCGTTCTATCTCGTTCTTTCTCTTGTTGCTGTCATAATGAAATCCCGCCAAAAATTGATTTTTTTTTTATTTATTTTTTATTTAATTTATTTGTTATAAGCTTTGCTTTTGCTAAGTTTTTGCTGTTTAGCTGAAGATGAATAAAATAGTCTACATAAAAAAAATTATAACTAGGTA
Source organism: Melieria omissa (assembly GCA_963971225.1). Taxonomy (NCBI): domain Eukaryota; kingdom Metazoa; phylum Arthropoda; class Insecta; order Diptera; family Ulidiidae; genus Melieria; species Melieria omissa. The sequence goes on along the minus strand of OZ020268.1, from coordinate 45,728,003 downwards.
AGTATATATTTTTATTTTTATGGGAAGTTTAATTAAAAATTACGTAAATTAAAAAAAAATTTTAGGAGATTTTTTAACATTGGGCGCAAGTTTCAATGTTTGTTTAAGATTAAGGAGAAAGTCATTTCTGGTATCTGGCAACACTTAGCCACAAACAATCGACCACTCAAAGCTGACTAACAAATGCTATTTCGCGAATTATGCGACAAAGTCACATAAAAACATTCTTTTTTAAATATAATTTTTGAAAAAAATTAAAAAACTAACATTACAAAAATTTAGAAAAAATATTCGATATGAAAATATGGTCTCAGTTAAGAATACAATTTGAAAATGATTACAACTTCTTCAATTTTCTTTGCCCCTTAAAGTATACTTCAGTGCAAGGAACTAAAGGGATCTATAATATCTACATTACACACGATTTAGTGTTGAATGGAGACTCTTAAGAATGGGTTATCGATGCTCTGCAGTCTCTCATTTTATGCGGTTTGGTGAAAAAGTGCATGAATCAACAAATTTTGGGGCTAGGGTGGGGCTAAATGGCGTCGCATCGATGTCAAAGTTCACAAAAAAGCTGGGAAATTCGACAAATTGCTCCACATCTGGTCAGAAGTTGCTTCTAGAGGGTTAAAATGTATGAATGAACCCCACTAGTTTTCTCTACTGAACTAGTTTTTCAACCATATTTATACCCTATCTCCAACCCTTAATGGGGCTCCCATACAAAATGATATTTTTTTTTAAATAGGCTCCCACTGCTCCCAGGTTGCCCAGGTTATAATTTTAATCTAATTTTAATTTTAATCTAATTTTAATTTTAATCTAAACTCTTCTTCTTATAAAAGGGGAATCGAAGCGCTGTGAAGCGTGGTTGAAGATGCACTTCCCTACAAGGAATGCCTAACCGAAACTCCAGAAAAAAGTTCAAAATTTGTCTAAAAACTAACACATGCATAAAAATTTCCCAAATCTCACTAACACATACAAATCTGCATTTCACATTTTGGGATTTTTTCCAGTAAGTGGGAATGAAAGAATATATTTGCATTAGTACCTTCCATATTCTCTGTATGAAAGAGTGAGATAACGATATAAACGTGGCGTGCCACTTGATTTTATGCCCAAAATGTCGTAGTTCACGCGAAGACTTCAACTGGTACGTCAGGCAAGCGTCCGCTGACGAATTTATTTTTGTGGAACGTTTTGAAGGTAATAAAATATTTACTTGACTAAAAAATAACATTAAATTGAATTATTATTTCATGATTGTTCTATATAGATCTTTTCCGAAGCATGGATATGGATAATTCAACAAAAGAACCCTGGAGGCTAAAACCAAAGGCGCCGGAAGAAATGTTGTGTTTTTTTTGTGTGTCTTTCTCGCTTTTCCTCTTTGTATTTCTTTTTTATGATAGCCAAATACATTTTTTTAAACTAATCGTCCAAATAGTTTTAATGTATATTTACGTAATGACTATCAGGTACATCTAACCGACAAACCGGTTAGACCTATCTGGTAGACATACCGAATCGTACGTTATGTCTACCAGATAGGTATGACCGGTTTGTCGGTTAGACGTAACTGATTGTTACGGTAGACATACCGATTCATACGTTATGCCTACCAGATAGGTCTGACCGGTTTGTCGGTAAGACGTAACTGAATGGTACATGCGAGACTCCATGTGAGTAAGCGAGGCAGCTGTACGTTTGCCAAGGTTTCAGAGTGCATGCGTTAGAAGGTGATATCAAATCACACGGACACAAAATCAAGTCACACGTACACAAAAGGACTAGTCAGATTTTTCACACTGCTAGAACAAATCTGACTAGAAATATAACCGATATGTTGGTTATGTATACCGGTTATATAACTAGTCATATGACCGGTAGTCTCCTTGTAGGGTAGTCATATGACCGGTAGTCTCCTTGTAGGGAAGGCAGTGAAGGGCAAAATGTGCATGAAGATGTTAAAACAAGTGTGTATGTGTATGTGTGTGTGTGTTTTTGTTGTTCGTTTCCATGTAGGTACAGTTTGTGGAAAATTCAACCACAACATTCAATTTATTTAACCATTGCAAATTACACAAGGTTTGCCAATGCCAATGCAACAACAAATTTAATTTAATTTGTAGCAACGCTACTTACGAGGGCAACTTGCGGCATGTTGGACGTCTCGTAAAACGAATAACTAAAAGACGTAGAACTAAACAAGGCAACAGACAAAATAAGCTGCCAGTGACTGAGGGCTAATGATAAATTACCAATTGACGTGGCCATGGATATTAAAGCCTGGACATAATTCATTCAATTCATGTCATGATTTAGTATAAAAATTAATGGTAAAAATCTGAAAAAATTTGAAAAATCTAAGGAACTGTTTGGTGAGCAAAAACTAAATTAATTGTTTTTATTTTCAAGGAGCAAATTAAAATAAATTAAAAAATTGTATATCTCTCTCAAATGTTATGCTTCGGATTTAGTGTAAAAATTAATGGTAAAAATCTGAAAAAATTTTAAAAATCTCAAAAGCTGAGTGGTGAGCAAAACTAAATGTACTAAATTCTTATTTTTAAAGAACAAATGAAAATAAATTTTAAATTTGTATATCTCTTCCGAGTAAAGTTTTACAATTCCACAATATTAAAAAAAAAACTTCTTTCCTTCTTCTTGTTGTTGCGTGCGCCTGAAGCAGCTTCATTTTCTGCTTAAAAATCTCTGCTTACATTTCAGCAAAACTATTCGTGCCACTTGCTTTTTCGGCGCTTTCTACGATTCTACAATCTTCTAACAAAACTTGCTGCTGACGACTTTTGCAGCGAATGGGCCACAAACTCATACAAATCTCAAAGCATTTGCACAGTGGGCGTTGAAAAAAAATCAAAAACTTTTGTTGTTATAAACGATTTTTACATCTTTTCTCTCACGCAACGAGCAGCCAACATAAAAGCGAAAACTTAAACACAATCTGCACTTTTTAGTTTGTGCAGTCGTTGTTGTTGTTGTTGCCATTGGTACTGTTACCGCTGCATTGGTTTATGGCCGCAGCGCTGCTTGCTGCCCCATTTGTGTGTCAGTGTGTTCGGAAGACGTAAAGTTTGGCGCAAAGAAATACAGCAACTTTTCAATAAAAAAAAACAGTAAAATGTTCTCAATAATAAAAAATTAAATAAATTTTCAAGTAAAATTCAGCAAAGAGTAATAAAACTGACTTCAATGCAATGCTGCGATTAGAAGTTCAATCGCTGCCAAATTACTTTTTGCGTCGTGAAAGAATGCATTGTCTGGCAGTGATTTCCAAAAATCTATACTTTTTTAAGGAGAGATACTATATTGCGACGTTAATGCGCGCCGTCACTGTGAAATGGCGAGGAAAGACTGAGTGCACGAGTTGCGCTCCGAGCATGGCATACTTTTAGGGACAATGGTAATTTCGATGGAACAATCGGTACTGTGATATTGGAGAACAACTTGAGGCCATACTGGAATGTTCGGGGATGAGCTGCACTAGAAGCAAACAAGTATAAAAGGCAGAAGGGTACAGCGCAGAAGGAAGATTTGAGAAGCAAAGGTGAAACACGAAGTAGCAGAGATAAGGCTATGAGTAAAGGCATGATTACACGTAACGAGTAGAGTGACGAGACATAAAAATGGTACTAGGCCGAGAGAATGGGGATGGCGAGCAAAAGCGACGAGTTGTTCAAACGTGTTTTGACACGTAGCGAGTCAGTTCGGTTTTAAAATGCACAAAATGAACTAAGCAACTCGCGCAATTAAACTCAACCCAGGGAAAAGTGGTGTATGACACATTCCGCATGTGACGAGCGATTCAGCGAATAGTTGCGAAAAGAAGAAAAATATAACGGTAAAGTAGTACTTGAGCAATAAAGGTTCTACAATCTACCACGGTCAAGTCAAGGCTGATTGAGGAATGTAAGACGGCTCAGGGCGCGCTAAGTTGTTGTGCTGATATCACCCTTATCTGGGTTCCTGGCCATAGGAACATTGAAGGGAATGAGAGAGCGGACGAATTGCCGCGCTCAGCGGCCTCGCTTGATGCATCACTGCGTGTCTCGGTTGCGACGCCTTTGGAAGTTGTCAGGAGGGGCTGCTATCTACACTATCTCAGTCTTGCCAATCGGAGGTGGAAGTCGCTGACTTCCTGTCGTACCTCGCGAGAGACGTGGCCCTCCTACAACGAGCAGAGATCCCGCGAGCTTATCTACAAATCTCGTACGGACGTCGCTAGGCTTACGGCGGTTATCACAGGCCACTGGACCATAGGTCCACATGCGGAGAGGCTAAGCATCCCCTTCAATACCCACTGTAGGAGCTGTGGGAATTTAGATGAGAAAGAGAGACCAAACCCCTCCCTCTGTCACTGCCCAGCTTTGGCAAGGGCAAGATTTAAGTCTCTAGGGAAACAGTAACCGAGTAACCGATTAGTGAAACAAAAGTTTGGTTAATTTGAACGGGAAGTCAAAACTCTACTAAGCTGAGCTGGAAGTATGCGGAGTTTTATTGACTTAATGACTACTGGAAAATTTCATACAAATCTATATCTTTATAGATCTCTGGTGCAACTATGGAGCAGATGTTCTATACGAGGGTAGATCAACATGAAGTTGGCAGCACTTTTCTAACAAAAGGTAGGGAATCTGTTTACGCCTCTTTTGAAAGATACTCACTAAAACTTCCATTTGAGATCAGCAGTTGTTGTTTGATTTCAGTCAATCGATATTGTTTGACTCAATCAATATAAGCGTTTTTGTTAAAATAGCAAAAATCAAGTATGGAGTGATTAAATTTGCTGTTTCACAATGGTTTCAATCAGTCAATATGAGTGTTTTTGTGAAAATAGAAAAATAGAAAAAAAAAAGAAAAAAAAAAGTATGGAGTCATTAAATTTGTTTTTTCACAAAGGTTTGAGTGAGCTGGTGTGATTGTTTTTGTGAAAATGAAACAAATCGAGTACGTAACCATCAAATATTTGTATTTAAGTTGGATGATATGTACAGGGACTACAAACCATCAGAAAATTATGAGCAGCTGAAGTTAAATGCGACAGAACCCACTTGGTAGACGATGACCATTTGGGACGTCTAAACACTGCAACCACTGACAATCAACATGGATGCAAAAAAGGTTTTGGATGTTCAAAGGCCTCCCAAATATGTATCTGTATTTTGCAAAAATTTTGGGTGGTAAATATAGTTTCTAGTGGTATTGGGCACAAAAGTTACGTACAGAATCCCCTCCCCAAATTTAAAACCTGTGTTCGCTACTGCCTCCAATTAAGCCGAGAGAAATGCCAGATGCTATGAATATGTCGAAAAAATGTTTTTTTCTCATATTGAATCAAGATTTAAACACGAGAAAGCTATGTTTACTATTATTAGACCGAAAATGAGCAACAAATTTTCTTATAAGAAGACTGTGTAGAAAAATGAAAATAAATTTCAAGAAAAATTGTCTTGTGGAAAAGACAAACATTCGCGTACCTATTTCAATTGATTTTTATGAACTAAAATTGTCTGCGCTCTACAATGGCTAAACAAAGAAAAGGTGAATAAGGAAAGCAAATTAGATCCAAACGTTTGTTTAAATAATTTCAATTACTCCAAACACACAAAAGTTCTACGTCGAATGTTAAATAAACACTTTATGAACACATTTTACTTTACTTTTTCGCCTTAGGTGTCAGTCAAGCACTGGAAAATCCGCCCTTTTTAGAAGCACATCAACTCACACTTGGCCTACCAAAACGTCAAGACGTGCACTTCAGGACATGTGTGTCATAAAGTTGGACTCAGCCAAAGACATAAAACATCTTCATCAGCTACGCATTGCATTAATCAATATTTCGCCTCACTTGACAAGACACGACCGAAACGTGGCTCATAATGTCTACAAATGTTTATTGAAGCACATGTATACAAATTCACACCCATACACACACACACATACACAACATACAGGAAAATCTTGAAAGCACGCGTGTTCGACTCATCAAAACGTAACATTTCTGCCATTTTCCATATTTTACGCCATCTTACTTTGAAATTTATTACAACACATCTTCTCCTCTACACTTCCCTCTCTTGCTGCGCTTCATGTTTACTTTTTTTGTTACTTGTGTTTTGTTAATTTTCTTTGCATTGCGCCGTGTTTACTTCACCGCAATTTACTTCATGCAATGTCTATATTCCATTTCTTGCTTCTACTTGTCGTTTTCTTCCCCCACTTGTTTTCATTGTTTGCTTTGTCCATTTCCGATGGCAGCGCATCAATTTTTACGCATTTTAAGAAAGCCAACACAGGCGTCACTAACCAGCCCATCAACCAACTGCAGCAACAACAATAAAAACAACAAACATAAATAAAACCAACACAACCAGAGTAAGTAGCACTTTACAAGCGGAAGAGCACAAAAGAAATATGCGTGCAATCACGACGCAGAAAATTTATGTGTAGCCCACAATGAAAATGGAGCGTCGTGTCACACACACACACACAGAGTTACGCGCATAATGTCAGCATACTTTTCGGCTAGTCACCGCATCAGTGACTAGGACAATTTTTTGTCGTTGTCGCCGAAATAATTCTCGTGTTTGCCTTTTTACTGCCGCGCTACTTTGAGTTGCGACTTTTTTTGTTTTGAACATTGTTGCCTGGTTTCTTGATTTCGCTGCGTTGGCGTCTCGCTTTTTGGTTCGCCTCTTGCTGTTTTTCTTTCAGAAATATGTTTGGGACTGTCTAAATATGCGTAATTGTGGAAATACATGGAAATTTACTTTTTGTAGCCTATTTGTGGGCGCTGCGGGCAAAAGTTTGCTTTGTAAATTTTTTGCTGCCATTTTGATAATAGATCACTTTTTTCTCATAAACTGCACTTTGGCGTGAGGCTTGTGAGACGAAGACTGAATTGGGAAGATAGGGAAAACGTGATAATCATATAATGTGTCCCCTTTTTACCAAAAGGCGTATAGAGGCGTAAACATTTTGCCGCTTCTGAACGATTTAAGAAATTTAAGAAAAATCTAATGATGCAGAGTGGAAGAGTTTTGAAAGGTTTCTATCAGTAAAGGTGCGCAGAATATTTGTTGAAAACAAACAATATGAGACGATTGAGAGTTTATAAATGAGAATTATTGCAGCTTGGAATTCAAAGAACTGTTCGGCAAGGCGGAGCCTTGTTGAAAGTACGTCGAGCCAAATCTCCGAGCTGACTACTGATACTCTTCAAACTGATATTATTTTGTTTTTAACAAGTTTTCATTACATTTATAGGAAGATTCTTAAAATGCGTCTGTAATTGGGCACCAACCAAAAATTTCATCACAGGCTTAAAATTTTTCTTATAAATGAAATAAGTAATAAAGTATCTTACAAGAAAATTTTACTCTGCATCATTAATTTTTTTTTATAAATTTTTAAATTGCTCAGAAACGGAAAAATGTTGGTCTGTAGGTAATCTGGATTAGGATTAGGATTAGTTATTTCAAAAGAAAAGCTTTCAAGTAAAAGATACATTTTTCAGTTGGCTTGTAAGAGGGAAGGAACAAAAACAAGTGTGGCTGTCGACAGTGTTTTCCGGTGGCATCCAATGATAAAAATGGATGAGCTACGGAATTACGAAACTGTGGTCGGCATTACTGCATCTCTTGAGTTACATTTCAACTCTAAAATGCCTCAGGATTTGCAAAAAATACGAACAATAAAAGAGGAAGTATAGTCCTCCGTCTAATGTTCGTATCCGATTTCATTTGTGGTAAAGTTGATTGTTCGTTGTTAGAGATTATTGCTCTCTGATACCTTTTAAGGGGAGTGACAAGAATAGAAAGAGTAGTCGTATGTATATAAATGAAATTCGGTATTCAGTTATTGTATGAGCAAAGAACTTACTGTTCAATGAATAATTTCAATGAAATCGGAGCTAAATTATGACCATCTCCATACAGCTGTTTATATTAAACATGATTTAGGGTTGTATGGTGACTCTTAATAATGGGTTCTCGATGCTTCGGAAAAAGCATTTTTCATGCTGTTTCATGAAAAAGTGCCCAAACTGAAAAATTTGAGGACTAGAGTGGAATTAAATGGTATCTCATTGAGATCAAAGTTCCCAAAAGTGCTGGAAAATTTGATGAATTCCTTTACAGCTGCTCCCTAATTGCTCTTAGATGCTTAACATCTAAGACTGACCCTCACTAATTTTTCCTTCTGAATGTTTCTTTTGAACATAACATCCTCTATCTTCAACCTTTAAGGAGGCTTCCATACAAAATGAATGTTTTTATAAAATAGGCTCCCACCGCTCCCAACTATCCCCCAAACGTATAAAATGTAAGACAGAACCCTATTTATTTTCCCTTTCAAATGTGTTTTCTATACAAACGTAATCGCTATCTACAACTCTTAAGGGGATTGTCATACAAAACTAGACATTTTCAATAGAATTGGCCCCCCATTTGTAAATGTGGTTGTAAAGTAAGCGAGAAAACATCGCAAAATTTTTAAATGCAAAAATCGAAAAAAATTAATCGAGGTTCAGAAATTCACCTCCAGAGGGCGCTTCCCATACAAACGAATTTGAGAGGTTGTAATTTTTTGGGTTTCTACGCAGCAAAAATCAAAGTGTACTGTCGAAACTAATCTTAATCTCCCTAATTCGAATATAATTGTAATTTTTATTGATTTTTGGAAGCTATCTTCAAAAAATGTGTCCACCAACGACAAAGCATTAGTTGGATGACGTTTAAAATATGTATCGCAAACTTGCATTACGAAAAATACCGTTTCCAGTGAAGACCCGTATGCAAGTTTGCGATATTTTCAACGTTTGGTGGCAATCATCCAACTAGTGCTTTGTCGTTGGTGGAAAAATTTCTTGAAGAAAAATCAATAAAAATTAAAATTTTATTCGAAATAGGGAGATTAATGCAGTTTGGATAGTACCCGTTGATGTTTGCTTTGTAGAAACCCCAAAGTTGACAACCTCACAACTTCGATTGTACGGCAGACGCACTCTGGTGGTGAATTTCTGAAAAATACCGTTTTCAGTGAAGACTCGTACCAATGTATTCGCACCAATTGCGCATATTGGAAAATTAAAAATTTGAAAATTTTGCCAAAATCATAATACCAAAAGAAAATTAAAAAAATCTAACGGAATACCTTTTTTTTCAATCTCCTTCAAATTGCCGACTCAGTTTTTGAACGCGTTTTCTTTGTTTCATTTTTTCATGACGGTACTGTTCAGAGGTAAAATGAATCAGCAAAATTTTAATCTTCTTAGACTTAAATTACATAAAGCTTACGACAGCAGTAAGTTTTGGGGACTGGCTTATAATTTGTTTTAAAATATTGAATCCCAAAGTGAAAGCAAAAATTTGCTATTTAGAGACAATTTTGTAACGCTGTGAGAGCTAATTTTAAGAGCTCATAACTTCTATGTTATCTAATGCTTTTTCTAAAAATTTGGTATTTATCTTAATTGAAGTATTTCCAATAAAGCCCCATACTAAGATTTGTGTGGTTATAACACTGTGCGACAATAAATTTTACACACGGAAAAATCTGTTAGTTAAACTGCGTTTTTCTCTCTGACGTCAGTTTTGATTTTAAAAGAACTTTGAAATTTCAAGGACATGTTTATTTGAAAGAGAAAAATCCTTAGAATCTTAGAAAATTTAATGATTTGGTGCAAAAGTACATAGAGATATTGCAAATGTCCTTTTAAAATTTTATATTTGAATATCCTTGTAAATTTCCAATAGTTTTTCTTGAAAAAAATATATCTTAAGGACTAATATGTACACTACCACATCCTTGAATTTCTTTCTTCCCACTTTATTAGTTTAAGATATACAAAATGTAAACCTCGCTAACTAATTAGCACCTGAAAGGATGTTTTTTAAGACTTTTCGAAAGACTGTTTACGAAAAATTAGTTGATAATGAATGTAAGTTTTCGTAAAACTTTTAACTTATTTATGTATTTATTTTTTTCATTAAATATTAGTATTATTTATTATATTGTAAAATTTTTATTTTTTTGTGTCTTCTTTTAAGTTATTTCTCTTCGTTTTAACCCTTATTCTCATACCCAAACTTACTAACGTCGTTTGGCACCCGGGGTACCCGGGTACCCTTTTACATGCAATTTTTAAGTTTTCAATATTTTGTTAATTAAAAAGTGTTTATAAAATTTTGATATGATTTGTTCGCTTTTCACCTAAATAACGAGGATCCGGAAGGTAAAAAAAAAATTTTCATTATTTGTCAGTTTTTTTCACGCAAATACATCGCAGTGGGCACCCGGGTACCCGGGTATGAGAATAAGGGTTAACTTAGTCTGAAATAATCTGAAATTATGAAATAAAGAAACAAGGAAACATAGCTCGCATTTATAAACGGCAAAATTAACTGCAGTTTACCACTTTCGAGAACTTGTTCTCCTTTCGGAATACTACCTGGCAACCCTGTTTAACCCATTAAAACCTGACCCCAGAAGGGCTTGTGCGATTTCCATAAAATTTTGCACAATCTTAGTAATTGACCTAATCAAGAAAAAAAATCAAGAAAATAATTCATACCCCCACCCCCTGAACCAGGAGGGTACGTTGCGCAAACGCAATTTGGGCCTTAGTCACATACAAAACATAAAATTTAAAAAAAAAAATTTTTTTAAACTTATTTTTAAATAGTTTAGCATTACAAAATGCAGCCCACAAAGGGATTTTGATAGGTTTGAAGAATAAGTATTTTTAATTGAATTTCAAAAATTCCCCAAAAAAAACCTTTGACTTTGGATCGAAAAAAAGATATGAATATTTAAAAAATTTTGAAATTTCGGTATGGCAGAATCTAAAACGATCAATTCGAATCCAATTCTACCCATTTTCAAGTCTTATATCTTTATGAATTACTTAATGTAGCGAAATTCCCAAACGTTGCGCAAACGCAACGCTCAGGGCTTAATGGGTTAAATTCAAATTACTTTCTGTTGCAAGCAGATTTTAGTCACTTCCAGTTTCAACGAATGTTAGAAAAGCAAAACTTTGCTACAAGTTTCGTACAGAGAAAAGCATAAATTACAACTTGTGGTCCCTTCTCCGCCCACTCTCGCTGTGCATGTGATGAAAGTTTTAACAATTGCATAAATTTTAATTTTCTTCAAAATTTTTCCAGGTCGACAAACACTGGACTTCGCTTCGCTTGGTACTCGAGGGCTGCATTAAAAATGCACTTCACATTAGCCAACTGCAGTGTGCGTTGCGTTGAAAATTTTCATTTGCATTTGGGCCAACGGCCACTGCAACAAAAACATCACAGCAGCAGCACAAATCAACGCCGTGCTACAGCAACAAAGGCAGCAAGAGCGCGCCTCACATAAATAGGGTTGTGAGTGTGTGTGCGTTTGTGGGCAGCGAGAAATGCGTCATGTGGCGATGCATTAATCGGACTTTGTTTAATATTGGCATTGCCTATATTAATTGCATTCTAGGTACGAGTGCAAAGTTGCGTCACATGTGCTGTCGATTAGGGCCGCACGGATTTAGCGCCATGTGTGTGTGCTGCATGCAAACACCTACACACACGCAAAGATGAAAGGCGTCAATGTCGGTGAACAACTGCAACTGCTCTCCATCTGATGTGCCGACAATATGAATTATCGATTTCTAATGTCTTTTAATTTGCATCGTTTCAATGCATTTATAATCTGACAGTTTGTACCTGCTTTGCATACTTTCAGGCTCGGCCAAGCAGAATGCAAGTGAATTCCAGGAATTTGTGTTCTCTTATTCTGGTGAAGGCTGCATCGAAGCAATGTGGATTGAATTTGATGCATTAAATGTAATTGGCTAAAATATTTGGAATGCTTCATCAATAGGAATTTCAATGTTAGATGTTGTAAATATGTATGTAACTACTGTATGCGATCAAAATTCAATTGAAATACCTAAAATTAACAAGTTGCTGTGTGTTGTAATATTTTTGCTTCAATAGTTTAATTTGAGCTGTGGCCGTAAGCCAAAAGCACTGTAGTAATAATATTTTAAGCATTCATCTCAAGGACCAACACAACTCGGTGCTAGACTCTGATTAAAATTTGTTGCACATTTCAAGGGTAATGTCTTTCAATGACAGAACAGAAATGCCTTAAACTTTTTCAAAAGTCTGAAGGATTTACCACCAAGACTTGGCTTTCTGATCAATTAAACCTGAGTTATCAATCTGAGTAGAATCTGGTGACTGTGGCAACTAATTCATTTGAACAATTTTTATTCAGGACGTCAACGAGTTTTCGAATCATTGTTAACCAATCAACTTGTTGACCACTGATGCAAGTTATGCATTGTTTCTGCTTTTCGTATGCCTGTGAAAACGACTTAGGAACCACGTTCCAAGAAGACTTCATTAAGATGCAGTTTTCAGAAATGTTTTACTGTGCTCACCAACTGTTCCATTTGCTATTCAAGATCACATATGAATCAGTGAGTTCCATAGCTAGAAAGGCGATTCTTTAGTATAAATTATTTTGTTCGTGGATCTGTAATTATCCAATGGCTTTCCAGAAGTGTTATTTGAAAAGACATGTATCAAAAATGTATCATGTATCATGAGTTTAAATAGTAACGCCATGTTTCAACTCATTGAATTGCAATCTTCTTCGTACAATTCCACGTGAGACTTTGATCCGTCGCCTACATAAATGTTCAGTTAAACGACCAACTGAAAGACTTTAATTTTGTTTACAGAATTTTACAATTTTATGATTTTTGAGTTGCAGTGTTTACCAAAAGTCTCTACATTTTTGCCCACCTTGGCAGCTGCTACGATTCCTAACTTACAAGGTCTCTCCCACGAAAATCGAAAGTGCTTAAAAGTAGCGCTTTCATCTGTTGATGAACATTGGAAAGACCTATACTTCACTGACATGCTGTCAAAATTTCATGACATTTGGTTCAGTACAAGCCAAGTTTTTGCGCCAAAAGTTTCAGTCTGTTTATAGCAACGGTCGGAAAATGAACTTCGAACAAAAAGCCAATATTAAGTTTTGTTTTAAACTTGGTAAAACTTTTACTGAAACATTCAATTTGCCGAAACAAGTGTATGGTGGTGGTTGTTTATCTTGTGCCGTAGTTGGTTGGTTGGTTCCAGTGGCGATGTTACATCCAACATGAACATCCAATTAGCGCGTTGGCGCCGTTTTGTTACCACTATTCGCGGTAGGTGCTTTATGGTATACTGATGTCTTCTAGACTCTACGATGGATATCCTATATCCAATCCGTGAGGTTGATGAAAGAGAGTAGCGAGTATATGGTGCAGTTCGCTATCTCTTCGAGATTCTGGAATGTTGGTTTTCCGATCGTTTTCCATCTCCTTCTTGACAAGGCCGGACAGGCGCAAAGATAGTGGTGGACGGTTTCCTTCTCGTTCGGGTTTTCGCAGCTGTGACAGCTGATATTGAATGGAATCCCCATTTTAGCCGCGTGCTCACCAATGGGCCAGTGACCTGTGATGACTGCAGTCAGTCTCGCCACGTCCCGGCTGCCCTTGTTTAAGAACTCCGCGGTTCTCTTCTTATCATATGTTGGCCATAGTGATCTACTGATTTTACAGGATTCCATCCTCTGCCATCTAGTGTTGGCTTTGGCGAAGAAGTCCTTGGAGACCTCGCTCTTGATAGAGCCTAGTGGGGCGAGAACCGTCAGCGCCTCACTCTCATCAAGAGCGGAGCCTCTTCGAGCCAGTTCATCGGCCCGCTCGTTCCCGTCAATGTTATTGTGGCCCGGCACCCATATCAGGGTAACTTGGAACCGATGAGCTAGCTCTGTAAGGATCTTCTTGCATTCCACCACTAGTTTTGACGATAGGATCGACGAGTTCAGTGCCTTTATCGTGGATAGGCTGTCGGAAAGTATGGTGATGTGGCTTTTGTAGGATGTATCAACCAGTGCCATCCTGCATGCTTCCTTAATAGCAAGCACTTCCGCCTGGAAAACGCTTGCTGTGTTTGGGAGCCGAAAAGATACACTTAGCTTAAGATGTTCGGAGAAGACTCCTGCTCCTACTCCACATGTGCCGTAGTACATGAGTGGCTTAAGCTGTTCCAGGACGGTTGTGAAGACATAAAGGATGACGAACATTCAGGGCGTTTCAATGTTATGGTTACTCAAAGTATCATTGAAAAAGTGCGTGAATTCATAAAAAATGTTACAAAATTGCCATTGAGATACATGTGCCATTGAGATACAATATGTAAAAAAAATTACAAAAATAAAATAAAAAATTAAAATAAAATATAATTCATTGCATTTTGACTAAAAAATTTCCATCTGCACGCGCTTCGTTTACATAAATTCACTTGTTACGAAAAATCGCTGCAAATTCAGCATTGCAAGGACCTCATTCGAGAGTCAAAAAAGAATCCAAACTTTAAATATTCGATTGTTACTGGTGACGAGACATGGTGATTTCAATATGATCCTAAAAACAAACGGCAAAGTGCCAAACGGAAGCACCAAGTCGTTCCAATACTGAAAAAATGTCGTCTTGGGAAGTCAAAAGTAAAGTTAATGTTGGCTTTGTTTTGATTCGGAAAGAAAGAATTTCTTACAACTGGCCAAACTGTTAATGGAGTGTTTTATTGTGATGTTATGAGGCGTTTGCTGGCTCGTATTCGTCGTGCAAAGCCACAATTCCATGAAATTGGATAACGCACCGTCTCATCGATCCAACTTGGTAAACGATTTTTTAGTAAACAATTCAATTTACTTCCATTCCGTTTACTCATCTGACTTGGTCCGTGTGACTTCTATCTTTTCGATAAAATGCATTCGTCAATGAAAGGACAAATGGATGCGACGACCGACATTGGATACAGATGACCTCAAAGAATCATTCGATCATCTAATTGATCGTGCAAAACGTTGTATCGAAACAAAAGTATCAGGTGTACAACTTTGCTTCCGCCGTTTTTCGATAGGTGGCTGTACCGGCTGAGGCTGGTTGAAATACATAGATGGTAATGCCTTTAAAGTGAGTGTGGACAGTGCCTAACGAATTGTCATCGCCGTTTCAGTGACAGTTGTTCTTATTTTCGTATTATTCACGCTCGAAAATGTCCGTTTATGTGCCCAATTCTCGCCATTTGCGGGAAGTTTTACTTTTCTGTTACAATTCGAAAAAAAATACAGCTGAAGCGCATCGAATGCTCTCAGAAACTTACGGTGATGCTGCTCTGAGTGAAAGAACGTGTCGGGAGTGGTTTCAACGTTTTAAAAATATCAAGAGCGACATGACAAAGTCATCCTCCAACACGACAATGCTCGGCCTCACGTCGCAAAAGTGGTCAAAAAGTACCTGGAAACGCTGAAATGGGAAGTCTTGCCCCACCCGCCGTATTCCCCAGATGTCGCCCCTTCTGACTTCCACCTATTCCGTTCGATGGCACACGGCCTGGCAGATCAACATTTTCAATCCTTCGAAGAATTGGAAAAATGGATTGCTTCATGGATAGCGTCAAAAGAGGACTCCTTTTCTCGAGCCGGGATCCGAAAATTGCCGGAAAGATGGGAGAAAGTTGTCGCTAGCGACGGACAATACTTTGAATAATTCATCTGTAAGCACTTTTTCGCAATAAAGCTTTTAATTTTGGAAAAAAACGGCGGAAGCAAAGTAGTACACCTGATAATTAAAAAAAAAAATTTAACAAAAAAAAAACATATATTTTTTTACAAAATTAATTTTTTTCGCAAAGAAAATTAATTTTTTTCTCGAATTCTTAAAGTTTGGATTCTTTTTTCAGGAAACGATAATGATTTCTGGCTTACCATCATATAAGGTCTGACCCACAGAAAACGAGACTACTAAACAAACCAAAAAAAACAGATATATTTGTTTTACAAAATTAATTTTTCTCTCAAAGAAAATATTTTTTTTCTCCAAAAAAAATTAATAATTTTTTTTATTAATTCATTAATTTTTTTAATCAAAAAACAATAAAAAACAGATATATTTTTTTTTTTAAATTAATTTTTTTCTCAAAGAAAATTAATTTTTTTCTCCAAAATTAATTAATTAATATATAAAAATATATCTGTTTTTTTTTTGTTTTTGGAGTAGTCTCGTTTTCTGTGGGTCAGACCTTATATGATGTTAAGTCAGAAATCATTATCGTTTTCTGAAATATATACCAACCGGGATATAGAGTTATAAACTCAACTCGCCACATAAGTAGTTCAGTTCTTGGTCACTGCTTCTTCTTTTAGCATAACCGTTTAGACCAACCTCACCTCGGCCGTCCTTTCTTGGACTAGTGAGACAGCATGGCTATTTTCTTTTATTTCAGCATTTCTTTTCTATTCTTGAACAATTTTGCTGCTACCCAAAACTAAGTTCAGTAATGAATTCAATAGGTAAGGTTTAGTGTTTTCAGTTAGTTTTTGATAATTTGCAAGTTTACTGTAGTAAAGTCCGTGTGGATGAAATGGTTGGTAAAACGTTCATGAAGTAGTTGTAAGTGCAAAGAGTTGTTGGAAAACTTCCAAGAAAAGGTGCAGTCAGACTTAGGGGATAAATGAAAACCTCCAAGGCAATAAGATGCTTTCCAACCTCCTTCTGAGTGAGTTCACTTAAGCACAAAGGGACGTCTTGTTGTGATACCACAATTAGGACACCACGACTTTTACATTTTCAGTGTGGCCGCTACGTTTTCAATTAAAACTTTGCTATCTTGGTGATGCCTAGAGTTGAAATTTCGATTAGAAATGTAAATTTTCAACGGAGGCTTCAAATTAAGCATGAATGCTGGTTTAGCCTGCAATTAGTTTCTTAATTTGTCTTAATTTGCATAAAATGTTTATTGGAGCTCTGCAACATTTAAATAAACGCTGAAATGGCTTCTGTTTCCAGCCGCAACTGTAACTAACAGTTGCGCGTCTAAGCACCAACACAACACTCACTTGTGACTGCATTTTACCTTCGAATATTTAAATGTTCCACCATTACCCGCAGCCGCTTGTTGACCCTCCAACTCGCTCATGTGCTCACTGTCCGGGAGTAACAATGAAATTTTTAATATTTAATTTCACACAAAGTTGCCATGCATCCGAAAAGCAAGTGAAACACTCAAAAAATAAAACAAAAGTGCAAAGCGAAAAATTGAAAAACGAAACGAGAAATGCCATGAAAGTTGAATTTTATATGCGGCAAAAAAGCAAAACGATCCAACTGCTCACCAGTCACGCTTTCATATGCAGGTGGAAAAAGTTGAAGTAATTTAAATTTAAGCACAAAACTCAAAGCACTCAATTCTACGTGTGCGGCACAAAATAATAAAAGCAAATAACGGAACCCGTAGGCGCGCAAGCAACTTCCGCCTCCGGTGCCAGCAACATTGATGAGCGACGAGAATGTGAACTGCGCAACGCAGGTGAGCTGCCATTGCGGGCCACTTGACGGCAGCGACTTTATTAAATTGCCGAATTATGCAAATGGCAGACGAACAGTCAGCGATAGCGACGAATGCGCATCGGTCCAATTATTAAATATTAACATTTTATGCGACTGAATGTTTTATTAGAAACGTGTAGCGAAGCGGCGCATTGCTTAGCATTTCAATTGCAAATTCCGACCACGACTTACACTCATTTCGGTGTCTGAGTGTGTAAGAAATGGTAGTAAGGTTGTAAGAGTCAAATTCAAAGGGAATTTTGTTGTTCTAGACAAGCATAATCCGATTCGGGCGTGTTTACAGTCATAGTGAGTGTTGTAATTTGCTTCACGCACTCAAAGGTGCGCACTGCCGCTGCTTTTGTCTGCTGGCAATTTAGCAGCCATGCTCCCTGACTTTGCTGCTCCAATACGACTGCTATCAGATATCAAAACTGCTGCTGCCTCCACTTCACTTCACTTCACTTCACTTTGCTATAATCTAAAATTCAAATTGCCGCACACACTTCAAATTACACTTTTAAGCATTCGCTCTGTGATGCCATGCAGTTGAGTCCTTCGTCCTTTTATCCACATAAATTTCTCACATCAAATATTTACTGTCTCCATGACAGCTTCCTAACACTTTGAATATTTCAATAGACTTTTGTGTATGTCTTCATTGAAATTCAAAACGAAAAGATTTTCCATGAGCATTAAAACTGTTTCATCTGCAAGAGCTTTTTCATATCATCAAAAACCATTTAAAATTTTGGCTACTATCTTTTGTGCTTTTGCGTGCATAAAATTTTTAAGCCTTTAAAATGAGATTTTGGTGTACTTAGTAGTTAGATAGTTTGTAGTGGCTGTCTGTGTATGATACACACTTTGTCCTCTACGTACTCTGCGTACAACTTTTAAGTCGAATATCATTCGAAACCATATTTTGGACCAGCAGTTTTCGTGTTTGGGGAAGGGGGGTTGAAATCCCAAACAGTCACCTACATGTTTCACTGGTCCTCTGTATGGGTCCGTTGTGCGTGCAACACTGGTTTTTTCAACATGTGCTACAACACACATTTCAAACGAATAGACGAAGGAGGAACCTATTAACTCCGAATTGGAACACTTGGAGTTTTTGTCATTGCCTGCCAAGAGCGCACTTGTGCGATTCTTTCAATTCTCAATTGCTTCATGGGGATAACGATAGAAGTAAGTAGACGAGTGTTTCACCAGCCTGAGCTAGGAATCAAACATAGAGAGCCTCTGGTGTGAGAAGCCAGCGCACTACTTGCTGAACTATCGAGGCCGGCGTACTTAGTAGAGGTCTGTGTTGGAATCATGAACTCAACTGTAGGTACTGTTTTTTTAATTATTCGGAAAAACTTTCCAGGTCTGTGACTCTCAAAATACTTCTGGCACTATTTCACAAACTGTTAATAAGACTCTTAATACATTTTTATTCCAAGGGTCCAACAACTTTATAAATAAATAAAAAAATATGAAAAAAAATTTAATATTTTTAACAAGCTTTCAGGTTTGTAACTATCGAAATACTTCTCGAACTGTTTCACTGAATGTCCTTCAGCTCTAAAATTTCAAAAATGTCTTTCCTTTTCATTCATTTCAAAAGAACGTCAATGACATTAATCGTACCAACTAGATGACTGACTAACTAACTAACGAATATTAAGTCTGGCACACACTTAAATTTGTATACAGGGCGATTCACATCTTCAACTATACTATATATATATATTTTTTTAATTTAAAACTCACATCCCTACTAGGAAATTTTTGCTTAACATTTTCGCTATCTTATTGCCATATGGCAACATGCTACTTTGTGAACGACTGAACCCTCTATGGTTTCAAGAAAAAATTTCTCTTTTGGTCCTTAAAATAAATTTAAGTTTTAGGCATAATACAAAAATAGTAAACTGAATATTTAATTTTAGAAAATATAAGTTTTGAATGTTTAAATAAAAAATATAAAATAACAAAGAAAGAAGAAGCAGAAAAATTAAGATATTTTTTTACTTTATTTGACTTATTTTTACTTATTTCTATTTTAATTCAACTACATTTTTTATCAGGTGTACAACTTTGCTTCCGCCGTTTTCCGATAGGTGGCTGTACCGGCTGAGGCTGGTTGAAATACATAGATGGTAATGCCTTTAAAGTGAGTGTGGACAGTGCCTAACGAATTGTCATCGCCGTTTCAGTGACAGTTGTTCTTGTTTTCGTATTATTCACGCTCGAAAATGTCCGTTTATGTGCCCAATTCTCGCCATTTGCGGGAAGTTTTACTTTTTTGTTACAATTCGAAAAAAAATGCAGCTGAAGCGCATCGAATGCTCTCAGAAACTTACGGTGATGCTGCTCTGAGTGAAAGAACGTGTCGGGAGTGGCTTCAACGTTTTAAAAATGGAAGAGCGACATGACAAAGTCATCCTCCAACACGACAATGCTCGGCCTCACGTCGCAAAAGTGGTCAAAAAGTACCTGGAAACGCTGAAATGGGAAGTCTTGCCCCACCCGCCGTATTCCCCAGATGTCGCCCCTTCTGACTTCCACCTATTCCGTTCGATGGCACACGGCCTGGCAGATCAACATTTTCAATCCTTCGAAGAATTGGAAAAATGGATTGCTTCATGGATAGCGTCAAAAGAGGACTCCTTTTTTCGAGCCGGGATCCGAAAATTGCCGGAAAGATGGGAGAAAGTTGTCGCTAGCGACGGACAATACTTTGAATAATACATCTGTAAGCACTTTTTCGCAATAAAGCTTTTAATTTTGGAAAAAAAAACGGCGGAAGCAAAGTTGTACACCTGATATATATTTTAAGCTGAATTAAATTAAGAAATATTCAATTTTTAATTATGCGTAAAGAATTTTATGTTTATGTTATTACTACAGTCAGAAGAACATGGCTGCTGTCATATGACAACACTCTAAAAAATAGGGTTCGAAAAAAATAGTATTGGATGTTGTTGATATATAAAAAACAGAATTCGATACCAAAAACTCGGCACACAAACTACTAAATCGATAAATTGAAATTTTTTTATTTTTTTTCCCCTAAAAACCTGTAGCGATAGAGTTAAGACTATGTAACACCATGATTAGTGTTAATCTTTAGTTGTACAATCAACCCGCGTTATATGGAAACCGCGCTATAAGAAACTCAGAATTAGTACAAATCACATCATTCGTGCCGCGTTATATGGAGACCAATAAATACAAAAGACAAGATAATTTATAAATTATTTTTATTGAATTCATCTTTTATTTTTATTGAACGTTCTTTTGAAGGTTTAAACCCCTGAGCTCGCCTTTGATTTTTCGAAATGAAGGTCCTAGCTGGTAGTTTTTTCCAATATAATGCCGTCTCATCGGCGTTAAAAATCTGATCAGGTGAATAACCTCCTTCATTCATAATTCTAGCTAGCTACAGCTTATAATTTTCGGCAGCCTTAGCATCTGTTGAGGCCTGTTCTCCTTGAAACTTAATATTGTGCAATGTGTACCTTTTATAGTTTTTCAAACCATTCTTTCTCGTACTGTGAAAGAGCTCTGACACGATTGAAACCGAAGTCGTAAACGGATAAGAGATAAGCGTGAATGTTTATATCAACATATCCAGTTAAAACCATTCATTGGGTGCACGGAAAGAACTAATGGGACGTTGTTGAACTGAAACCGCGCTGTAAGAGTACCGCGTTATAGGAGGGCTGTCGCAATTTCAGCTCCGCGTTATATGGAAACCGCGTTCTGAGAGTACCGCGTTATAGGAGGGTTGACTGTATTAGTATTTGCCAGACTCTATTAAATTTAATACTATCTTTTCCGCAAACCCTACAGATAAATGGATCCAAGTCTATTTAGATGCTACCTAAAAACTTCATTAGCATTGGCACTGACGATCCCAAGTTGAAGAAAAACATTTATTTTGAAATGTTCCTAAAAAATAAGGTGTCCACCAAAAACTCAATTGACATACAGATTAGGAGATGTCGTTCTAGGTTTGTAATAATCTCGTCCTCCTAGGAGAAAGTTTTGTTTAGAAAGATTTGTTTACGTAAAGTTACACACCGCGCGATTATCAAAAAAGTTGAAACAGTGCATTTTCACGGAGTGAGAACGCATCAAACGGAAAAGTTCATAAACTTTCAACTTTTAGAATTGTTTTGTGTGGAAGGACCGCTGATGATATTTTTTGCTCATAGCTCAACAAAAACAGTTTAAAATCATGAAATATGAAAATTATTTCATTCATCAAATCATTCTATTGGTCATCGATTGTTCAATGCGTTAATTGTTACCATTACTGTGTAATTGTATGGCTTGAAAAAAAAGAAAAATTTATTGAAGAAGTAATGAAGCACAGATTAAGACAGCGTCGAGTTTAAAACAAACAAAGAAATGAGGGCCATGGCGTGGGATTTTATATTGTTTGGTGTTCAACAACTTCAACTCAGCTGTTTTGACAGACACTCATCGCGTTCAACGCTTACTGTGTAACTTTTCGCGCAGGACGCGACAACGTGTTGGACATTGAAAACGGTTGACGCGTTTGACGTGCGGTGTGTTGAAGTTTTTATTTCCTCTTAATGGATTTTACGGATTTTTTTGGAGATTTATAGGACAACCTAGTAGCATCACTTCAATAGACATTGCAAATAATAACTTAACTTTTTGAATAAGAAAATTTACAAAAACAATTTTAAGAGAGTTTTGAATATTTAAATTCGCATTCAAAATTGAAGAAAATTATTATTTTTTAGTTTAATTGTTTATTACTTAAAACAATTCTTTAAATATATTTATAATTTTATATAAGAAATATTGAGTCATTTCAGATATCTACGAATTTCATTTCAGAACGCTGCGAATCGAGCTGCTTGTGGACTATTTATAGTAAATCTATGACTAAGACTCTCAGTTTAAGGTGAACCACACTAACTGATTCATACTGAAGGTATCCACATGACTCATAATAACTTAACCCTTTCGGCCCCGAATTAAACCCTGTGTCTCGATATTACTTTTTGGTATTTAGTCATGAAACACAAAGAAGTGAAATTAAGAAGTATGCACACGACATTTAAAGTCACCACGCCTCTTTGTTAGAGTTCCGCATCTAGTTTACTTTTGAACAATTTTAGCTTTAAACGTGTTAAATAACTTGTTTATCAATATTTTTTTAATTACAGAAAAATTATTTCATATTTATAAAAAAAATACAAAATTATCACTTTTTGATTTTATTTAACCATTATTAAAGAAACAGGGTTCTGATCAAACGCGCCCAATTTGTAGACTTCAATTAGAACACAAACTTTCACTGATATCGCTGCAAATTATTGAAAATTTTTTTGGGAATAGGAGTAAATTTTTTTTCATTTACTTTGAATTCACTTCAAAAATTCTTAATTCTTTGGTGAATTAATAAATTAAAACCCATAAATTCATTAATTTAAACCCATAAATCAATCGTAGTTTTTGCTATACGATGACAAATAGATGAAGTTGCATTCAGGCAACTTTATGATCGAAAGGGTTAAGTAATGAACTAATTTATGTTTGCTTAAACAGTCAGTCAGACAGCCATGAAGTCAGCTCGTTTCTGATAGTCATCGCTTTCTCAACACTGCAGTGAGTGAATCACAGGTCCTTTGATAATGTGTCCCTGATCACAGAAGCATTGCAAAGAACTCCAAGTCGTATAAATTAGTAAGATCTGCCGTCGCTCTTGTATTATCATAATTTACAACAGCGTTTCGTTGAATACGCCCACCAATTCTGGGCCACACAACACATCTGACAAAATGTCACACAAATCTGGTGAACACTAAACAGGAAGCATTCATGGTGGCTACTCAATCTGAGTAGAAATTACAACAATGCTGACTGAACACTATTCAATGGACAGGCATGCTGAACTTGCGTTGTGATTATCACTTTGAAGAAGCAGACGAAACAATCTTCAATTCAGTGTTCATACAAATATGTGGATACATTTCAAGTTTACTTCCGTCAGGTCCGCAGAAGGAAGGAATGGTAAGCAAAGGTCCATGGAAGTGATGGAAGTGTAGGAGAACTGGTCCCATAGTGTTCGCAAATAAGGTGCTAATTGTTTCTTAAAGCAAATATTAACTATGTTTTGTCTGCTTCCATTTTAAATTTCTGATTAAAAGATTTTCCACAATCACATTGAAACTTCTTCGAACCAAACCTAAACGAAATTTAACCAACTCAAACCTTGTTTGAACCAACGCAAACCATAACTGATGCCAACTTAAAATAATCATAAATCTCACAAAACACACAGATTTACATACCTAAACACAACAACCCGTTGTCACGTTACAACTGACCACATCAGCTCTCCTTGTTGTCCCAACTTTAACTCGTAAGCCAACATGCAAACCAAAACCCAAATTTTTCTCAACGTAATCCACTTTTCCACATATGTAAACTAAGCCCAGATAAAATTGCATAAGTCCCACTAATACAAAACTGACAACAAGCAACCATAGCTTCTTTCACCTTGTTTATTCACAATTTCACACCCATTTGCGTTTTCTTCAGTCCGTCAGTTACATTCCCCATGCACTCGTTCCATCAATTTATTTCACTTTCTTTTATCTTCATTTTCACTTTCACAACATTTCATTATCGTTTTTCTAAAGAAAAAAGTTTAAATTCTTTACCACCGTCGCCACAACTTCCGCTTCTAATATTCCGTTAGGCTTTCGTCCATTTTGTGTTTTTTCAGCATGCAAATCACATTAAAAAATATGTAGCATACTTCTCAGCGCAGTTTTCTTTCATATCTTTTCGTTTTTATGGTTTTCCTGACGCAACGGATTGGGGCGGCGCCCTCAAGTTGAGAGTTTCAAGTGTTTCCTTCCATGCCCGCACCGAAAAATTTCACCTCGCGCGAAAGCAACTCGAGTGAACTTGAGTGGCAAAAAGACCATAAAAGGGACAACAGGTAAGTGTGCTTAGGCAAATGTGAGCGGCTGTACATACATACACATGTACATATATTTAGATTTATGTGTGCTTGATATTCGTTTGTGTGGGCGCGCATTCAGATGAATCTAAATGGCACCGCAAGGCAAATGAAAACTGTGCGACGCAGGTGGGCAAGAAATTTCGCGCAAGGCGCCAAGTTTAGCAGTCGCTCTGTGCCAATTGAACTGTTCACCGTTGAGGCTATTAGCCAAATCAGCGAATTTTCATGTAGTCACAACTCGAGTGTATTCAGTGCCGAAATGTTGAGTTCGACAGCAAATTAGTCCAAACTCTCTTGGGCTCAATTTCAAATCGATACAACCCCCAATGGGTGTAAATGCCCAAAAAAACAAACAGCCTAAGGAATTGCAAAATCATCAGCTGCTGACGCAGTTGTTTTCGTAATGACAATGACACCCATCGAACGCAACGATCCCATCGAACATTGCCAAAAAATTAATTAACAAAATCAATTTCGGCGTATTGCTGCACCACTTATCTGTGTGTGTGCGCAAGGAGCGTAAAGATAATCAACCGGCAGCCAAACAACAATCGACCAGCCAGCAGCTGTTTGGCGGAAATTAACCGTTTCGGTGGCAGTAAACGCTTTGCTTTGTTTGCTAAGCAAACCAAAAAATTAACCTACATCCACAACAAAGCCAACGCAGACACATGGCAACAAAATCTTGACGAGCCAGCAAAAAGGGTGCAAAACAGCAACGGCGCTGCTCTCAAGTGTTGTGGCGCCCTTAAGTATGCTGCACAAGCAAGAGTGACTCAATGAGTCAACATCATTATAGAGGCGATTAAAGTGAGAAAGCAATCACTGGGTGGCGGCGTAGCTGACTGGGCTATTATGTGGACACACACACACACATACAGCGTGAAGTAATAAAGACGAGTATTTGGAGTCCACAAGTCAAGCAGTGGCAGGCAGCAACCAAACAAACAAACAAACAAACGTGAGCAGCCAGCAGTAAGGCGCTTTAAAACTAAATTTATGCAAAATACAAAGCATACTTTGCGGCGTGCAGCAAAGTGTTAGATTGCGTAAAGATGCTTCAAAAGTGAAAGCAGCTCTTCTTACTAGCAAAATGAGTGATGAGTGGGCAGTGATGTGGGATTCAAAAAGCATAAGGAAGCAGTCGCTCGTTGCGTTGGCTTAGCGACAAATCGGACGCCGGCGCACGCATTTCGTAACTTAGGCCGGTTCTCTCCCCCCCTCCGCCCCCGCACCATTTGTTGTAAGTACATCATAAAGCCCAGTGAAAAAGCTGGTCTGTCTTCCACTGCCACCTCGAATTCAAACCGAAGTGATTTGCTTGGCGTCAGTCATTCACTTCGCCGAGCCGCTGATGAAATTTGCGCATATTTCATGAAACCGCTGCGAAAATCATAATTCAATAATATCGGGTGTCAGTCAAAATATTCAATTGAGTGTGCTGACAGATACGCTGTCCGACAACACGTGCCAATTGAATTTAATTAATGCGTTGCCATCAACAATGGCCGCGAGCAACGAAGAAAAAAAACCAATGCGCCACGCACACAAAACGTCCAATTTCCCAATTTCCACAACATTTAGCAGCGATGAAGGGCAGCAGGGGGCGTTGCGCTCCTTTTGGCAACTTTTTGGCGGTCTCGCTTGCAATCCTTATTAATGTTCAAAATGTTATTGGCTTTTATATTATTTCACTTTTTTCCTTGGCCGCTTATTTTTCTTTCGCCCTGCACCAAGTCGCAGCAACGCGACGCGCAGTGCCGCAGTGGGATTTTCAATTATGCCACATTTGTCCCAGGATAATGATTAATTGTGCTATCGATAAATTCTGCTGCCATCGACGACATTGCCAACGACAACGAACAGCCAACAGTTGGCACTGCTTGAGGCGGCAGCGAGCTGGTTCGGACAGCAGCTGTGGCCGCGGCAAAGTGGCTCTTGATTGGGTGAGGCATGTAGTCTTGGTGGCTTTTGCATGGACCGTCTGGCGTCAAATGGTGTCTTGCGTTTTGGCTTTGATTGATTTTTCGTCCCCTTTTCGATTGCAGTGACTTTAATAGTCACCACAAGTTTGTTGATTCGATTTTGTGTTGAACATTATTTGGGGGAATTTATGACTAAGAAATAGGGATTTATGAAACATCTATTGTGACCATAATCACTGTTGTCACTCAACTAAAATTTTGTTGTACTAAAATATTTCCAAAAAGCGCCCAAAGTGGAAAGGAACGTTGTATGTATTTGGCAAATTGTTTCTCAACACAAAAGCAAAACTTAACTTTTATATGGAATTTTTTTTTGGGCGTTTTCTTAGTTGGAGTTTTACCTTTCAAATGACTTCAACATCGTTAAATTCTGAGACTATAAATTTTTTGAATTTTGTCTATAGAACGAATTGCTGTGCGATGGCCTCAAAATTTTAGTCTCTTTTTTTTGCTTATACACTTTTGTACAAAAAAGGTCCAAATTATACAAAAGCGGTCCAAATGGCCCAAGACTGGCAACCGTGACGAAAATGCAGTTTTCTCGCCGTCACCATAATAATTCCAATGAAGCAATCACAGTCACGGCTCGAGGCCATACTGGGATGTTCGAGAAAGAACTGCGCTCCGGGCAAACATCTTTAAAAGGCAGCTGGGTACGGTGCAGAGCAAAGAATTTGGTGTTGACAAGTAAAGGTGCTACATGGACTATAAAGTTACTAGTGAACCAGTTGAAAGTAAAATTGTAAATAAAGTGACTACAAGTTTTGAACTGCGTTGAAGAATTTCACTGTTTTATTTTTGAGCACAATCCAGAGAAACGAATTACGTTTGCTTTAGGTAGGTTAGGTTAGGTTGCGGTGGCTGCCTCTGTATGAGACACACTTAGGCCTCTTAACGGGCCCGTTGTGATACCACAGATTCCACCCGTTTGAAATGCGTATGCAACACTGTTCTTTTTCCAACATGTGATACAACACACATTTCATCATTTCATTTTTCACATTTTGTTTCCCCGGATGGGGAAAGGGAGGGGAAGTGGGGAAGGGACCTACAGTTTAACGCCGAATCCGAACGGCGATTGGCACACTTGGAGGTTTTGCTATTGTCTGCCAAGAGCGCACTTGTGCGATTCTTGTAATTCTCATTCCATTCATGTGGATAGCGATAGAAGCAGAAGAGTTGTTCACCAGCCCGAGCCAGGAATCGAACCCGGGGCGCTCGGTATGAGAAGCCAGCGCGCTACCCACTGGACTATCGAGTTCGGCCTTGCTTTAGGTAGCAGAACTAATTTTGGTTCTTACATTAAGCTTTAGAGAGCTTTATTTAGATTCAAGAAAGATTATTTAGATTCTTAAAAAGAGGCACTAAGGTCAGGAAACCCTCTGCAGAACTCTACATATTGGACACTTGAATTGGGGTATGAATACAAGGATCCCCAGATGCCATTCCTTCTTCTTTTAAGGTCAACCAACTGTTTTGTACTTTCGTTCCACTATTGAAACAATCGTCTGTTCATTCCTCAGTGGTTCATATTTGTTCATACTCGTACATACACACATACATTTGTTACATACGGTCAACTCATTTCTCATTACATCGTCCTCCCGCCCACTATTCACATTTATGGTTTCTATGTGCATTACCTTTGAGAAATTAGCAGACCATCATTCTTAGCAGCTGCAATTTTTCATTTTGTGGTATCTTGCGCCAACACCGAAACTGAATTCAGTGATTTATTTTCGCTGTGCGTAGAACGAGCGGAAGTAAATCATAATCAACCGCACTGAAACTGTCAGACTGAAATTTATTTTGGACACATCAGTAAGTTTAATAGTACTGCGGACGCTAAAATTATTTCTGATATTGCAATATTTATTTTAACCACATAAAGTTGCTTATTTGTTGTGGCTGCTAAGCATAAATGCAAGAAAAAACAGCAAAAACAACAACAAATATATAAAAGTGCAAGTAAATGTTGTTGTTGCTGTAGACATCAACAACGGTGTTAATGCGCTACGATGCGAATAAAGTCAGCATTTTGCGCGATATTTTTGCGCGCCATTAAACACGCCCACACAAACCCCAAAAACAACACCAACAATAACAGCAACATCAGAAAAAACACGCTGCCAGTGAACTGGTAAACCACAACCAACAACTTCAAAGCGCGAGCAACCAATGGAGGCAACGCGGGGCGTTGTAGCGGACGGCAGCCAGTGGCAGCAAACTCAAAAATGATGCAAACGTTGTATTATCCAACAGTGGCGATAAGTGTTGTGTATGTTGCAGCCATAAAATGTGTGATGGCGTTGACACTTGCAATGCAGGTCAGCGATTGTCGGTGGTCGCGTTGACAAAAATTACACACTTCACGTGCAACGTTCAATGCGAGCTGTTAGGTGCGGCTTCGCTCGGGATGATTTCGTTATTAACTCTTCAATTCCCAGTGTCACCTGTAGGTGACAGATGCTTAATATTTTTTTCCTACCGCACAGGTTTTTATTTTTAAATTCTAACACTTGTATAGCAAAGTCAATTAGTAGTACTTGTTTCTTTAATTTTCCTAGCAACACTAGCGAAACGTCATTTGTCAAATTTATTCATTTGTTTCACGCGTAGTTAAAGCAGTGCGAGTTTGTATGGTTTCTTTCAATATAAAAATGAGGGTAGTTAAAAAATTTTGTATGTATTTTTTTGTCTTATCCAAACGTATCTAAGCTATTTTATATAAAAAGAACATTTTCTTTTTCAGTATTTTGGACATGGGAATTGAAGGGTTAAAACAATAGTAGTGAGTCTTCTTAGGACGTTGTCTGAAAATTCGAAGGGTGTGGAAACTTATGGAAATAATTGGAATAGCTTCATTTAATTAATACATAATTTTTTTTATTTCTTTAGGGGGCGAGGGCTGAGTAAAATCATTTCTATATATGGCAACAATGGGTCCAATATGGCTTAAGTATCTACCATTGACCCACAAAAAATTGTTTCACCCGATATGTCTTTATACGAATTTGGGTGAGTGGGACATGTTAGTCTTGCCGATTTGATATAATCTAAAATTTTCTCGTTAAAATATCTCCGAATAAAAAATATCTACTCTTTGTCACTATAGTCACACTAAAGGTGACCGAGGGGTGTGCCCAAATTTTCATTATTTTTGATTTGCACAATTACTTAATTAGATCTTGTCATACCTATCTCAGCTTAAGATCCACTAAAACTTAATTTTAATCTATAGTTGACGTCTAAGGAGGGCGTGGTCGACTTCATATAGCCTATGCTGCTTATAGTGCTTCACAAAAAAATAAAGTAGCTGATGTTTGGTAATATAGCTGACGGCTAATGTGGGTGTGGTCGATCTCATATAGATTATTTCTATAGAGATACATCCAAAAGATTATATAGGCGTGAAACTAAAGGTCATTCGAAGCAACATGACATACCCAGTTTTTGATCACTGATCCGATGTGCTTTTAAAAGGACTTTCGAATTTTAAAGACATACATATTTCAAAGAATTTATTGAAATATTTACGGTTATTCAATGATAAAAATATGGGTAACAATTGAAGGAAGAACATTATCGCTAAATTTCCTATAACTAGATCTTTCCGGACCTAAATATGTCAGCAAGTTCTTTCATCTTTTTCTAGATTCAAGCTTAACTTGCTCACTGTTCTTAATTTGTCTGTAAGAATTCATTCTGTAGATCAAAATAAATAAATAAATACTATGTGTTCTTCGATATCATTGAAGGTTTTAAACAAATTCTTTTGGAAAATACATATTTTGAATCTTGGTCTTTAGTATAATACCTCAAAAATTTATTCTTCTATCTTTATTGGTTTAGAGTTAAAAAAATTAGTTTCTATCCATATCCATTTTTGTTTATAAAAGTAGATGGACCAACAAATTTTTAAGTATTATACTACATGTTACTTAATGACATATTTTGATCCAGAGAGTTCAAACTAGAAAAATTAGTCTAAAAGCGACAAATTTTCTCTTTAATTTGATATCCATAACTTCGTCATTGCACAACTACAAATATTGAAAATAAAACTTTGAAATGTGTACGTCCCTAAAATTTTTAAAGATCTTTTAAACGAAAATGGGATCACAAAATAAAGGAAGTGAATATGACAGGCTCTAATTTCACGCCTAAATCATCTTTTGGATGGATCAAAAGTACTGTTGCACAGTGTAATGAGTGCAGTAAGTGGACGTGGCCAATCTCTTTAACCTAAGTGTATTTTCTTCTCATAACAAAGAAGCTAATGGCTAAGTTTTCTAAATCCCATAATTTCTGGAAGATTGCAAATCAAGAAGAGTCCTGTTGCATTAGTTTTTAGGTTACAGTTTTTAGCTAACATAGTCTCTATATAGTACAGATAAGTATAGTAGTAGATTATGTAACAGCAACAATAAAAAAAATGGACAATATGTGCCCTACAACATGTTGCATTTTCAAAACATTTTCAGCCCACAATTGCATTGCTGTAGTTACTGACAATTTTCACCTGCAGCGTTTATAACTGCAATAAAAAATACAATTCAAAAAAGTAGAGCAAAAATTGCAATATTAATAACTAAATAAATCAAAATTGTTGAAGCGCGTCATAAGAGTAACAACAAAATGTTATCTGCTGCTGCTGTTGCTGCATGCCAGCAACGGCTTTCACCATAACTCATAGCGGCGTGCAGGTGTTCTGCGTCCGGCTGCTGCGTGCCTGTCCCCAGTGCCGACATGTAAAAGCCGCTTAATCCAGCGCTGCGACAACAGCCGCCCGCTACCCGATCATCGTCGCAGTTGACATCTACGTGTCGACACAGGCAATGCCAATGCAAGCGCCATTTCTGCGGAATTTTCATTTTATGCTCTGCACTTGACATCGCCGTCTTCTTCTTCTTCTTCTGCTCGTGCTTCATCCCCAGCGGACAATTTTATTAACTGTAGCAGTGCGGCACACCGCACACCGCTCACCGCTCATGGGAAATGGTTTATACTCTCGTGAGCGGAAAGTATGCGAGTAGAGAATGCAAGCAAAATTGTCTCTGTTGCGCTATGAAAAGAATTTGTATTCGAGTCAACGATTCTGTTTGTGTGTGTGTCTGCATTGACACCGAAAACCTGAATTTAAAAATACTGCACTGTAGTTTTCTGTTGATCCTGGATGGAACATTTTCCATGTTTCAAGTCCATGAACTCATACATTGCAGTTCTTAGAGATATTTCTTTACAATTGAGGTGCAAAAATTTTGCAAGACAAAAATCTCTAAAAACTAAAAATCATGTTTATTGAAAAATAATAATACATTTTACAATTTTTATAAAATTTGATTGGAGATTTTGAAAGATCAGTCGAGTTTTTTTTTTACTTTTTTTCCTTTTTTTTGATTCGGTTTGATAACCAAAAGGGAAGACAGAAAGAATCTCTAAAAAAGGCTTAAAAATTGTTCAGTTGTTGATGATGTAACTTTCAAACAAAAATAATAGTTCCACGGAGTTAAAACTTACGGTAGGAATTGTTTTTTTTATAAGGAAACTATTCAGGGTTCCGGTGTTAAGACAAGAGAACATAGTAACAACTATTCAAATAACTTAAAGCAATAATATTGAAACAGTATTTTGAAAGCACATCTTACCAGTGCTGGTGCTGGTATTGTTGCTGTTGAAATTTGTCCCTAAACTCAACAGATGCTCCATGAAAATTGATGAATTTGATGCTTAGTAGTAAACACATAGCAAAATGAACCAGATTTACAAACTTCTATAGACTCAAAGCTTAATTTTTATAAGGCAATTTGATGGTAAAAAATCTGGTTGATATTGGATATTCTTGAAATACAATGAAGACCAATTGGGACTAAAAACTGTAGGCAATCTTAATTGACTTAAAAGAAATCATTTTGTAGTAAAGTTAAGAAGATTTTTAGTCTAAAATGGAGATCTCTAACATGACATATAATTGTTTGTCTGAACTGACTGAGTGATTGACTGAATGATTCTATATTGGCCAGTCTAAACCTCTGAAGCTTCACATTAGGAAATAACTCACCACTAAGACGGGATTTTTGTGATTTTGGGTCTAAGAGGGCAAAACGTGAGTTAGGGTGTTGTATGAAGAAGTATTTAATGGGCCTATTGATAAACCAATTTGACAAGTATTTTTTAATGTTTTTTTATTTATTTATTTATTAATTTTTTATTTATTTATTTATATTTATTTTATTTAATTTTATTACATTATATTATATTCGGCCTTATGCTGAATATCGTCATCGTCTGAAAAAATGACGATACGGCAACTTTCGTATGCTGCTCATCGTCGTATCGTCAGCTGACGACGGAGTGCTATGCTCGTCATCGTTATCGCCTTCGCCTTTCGTCTATCGACGAATATTTCCATCGTCGGAAATTTTGCTGACGAAACTAAAACGATACTGAAATAAAATTGGGATCTCCCGTTTCCCAATGGCTTCCCTTTTCCAGGGAAGGGAGCGTAGTGTGGTGGTAACATAGGTAACAAGGTTGGCTGTGGTATTTTCTGCAGTCCACGAAGCGAAGCCCCAGCTTTTCCTTCCACCTGATCATTGCAGTGTCTTCCAGGCAGAAGTAATGGCCATTTACCAGGTTTCTATATGACTTATCTGCGAAAACGCGTACAAAGCGGATGTCCACATATACTCGGACAGTCAGGCAGCCATCAAGCCGCTCGCGGAGGCGACCACCTCATCTAGGCTCGTCTTGGACTTCCAAAAATTCTTAATCACCCTAGCTAAAGGCTCCAACGTCTCATTATTTTGGGTGCCAGGGCACAAGGTATCGTAGGCCACTGCGAGGTGGGCGAACTCGCCGGAGCAGAACGCTGCTTACCGAGGCCGCATCCTTCCTCCCAGTGGGGGCTCCACTTGCATTGGTCAAAGAAAAATAAATTACTTGGTTTCAGGCAACGCAAATAAGTCCACTGTTTGCATTAACAGCCTCCGCTGCACCGTCAAAGATTTATTTTCTTCCTCGTCGCTTGAAAAAAAACAGCTCGTAATCCATTTATTTTTCAAATAAACACACAAATCATTTGAAGTAACAGAATTTCCCACGTGAAATACCCAAAACAAAAAATTTCCCACTCATAGAGTTGCCGTGTTTATTCAGTGCACAACGTTTCGTCTACGTTGCTTGTACAGCATACCGAAGTGTCGACGAAACGATAGATTTGACGATACACATAGACGATCGTCAACGATGAGTGAGACGACATTCAGCATGTTAGAAATATCTATGACCAGACATTAATATTATACAATGCGAATTTGTGCAACCCTGTTTTATCTATACACATGCATTTGAACTTTGTAACTAAAAGAAGCAGTGAAATAAAGAACAGAAGCTTTGTGAACTCCTTACGAAAAGGCCGCGTTTTTCTCATCAATCGAGGACCTCTAATAGGTTATGGGCCCAGGTCAACGTCCAGGTCATCGCGCAGTTCATCGCCTAGCCCATCGTTTTGTCTAATCGCGGTTTTATAAGTCCGGTGTCCAAAATGAGTTCGATCTACCAGATTGAAAAATTGGACGAAAATAATTTCGCAGTCTGGTGCGTTCAGATGCGAAGTGTATTAGTGCACGCGGACCTGTGGTGCGTCATATCGGATGCTGCACCAAGTGGAGACAAAGACGCTGCAGTTGCAGAAAAGTGGATCGCCTTAAACCAAAAGGCCTTGGCAATGATCGTGCTGTCGGTGAAGCCCTCGCAACTAAATTATATAAAAAGTTGCGAAACTGCTGTGGAAGCGTGGATGAAGTTGAAGGAAGTTCACCAGCCCAGTGGACCAGTCCGGAAAGTATCGCTCTACAAGAAATTGCTCAGTTTGAGAATGAGTGCGGGAGACAACGTCACCCAATATTTGAATGAGTTCCTAGCGACGGTGGATCAGTTGGCTGAAGTGGGCATCAATTTGAAGGATGAGCTACTTGTCATCATATTATTGTCCAGCTTGCCAGAAAGCTTCGACAATTTCGTAATCGCGATGGAAACACGGGATAATTTACCAACATTTGACATTCTAAAGGTCAAACTCCTAGAAGAGGGCGTGAGGAGAAATGGTAACATATCGAATGTTCTGGATGCAAAGAGTAGCAGCGAAAATCACGCGTTTGCCGCAAAGGCGGCGGACAACAACAATCATCATAACGGTAGTGCGAACAGAAAAAATAAGAACAAACGAAGAAACGACGGCGCGTGTTTCAAATGTGGTGCACAAGGGCACTTCGCCGCGAAGTGCAATGCGGGAAACAGTGCGAAGGTGGAAGCGAGATCACAACAGTCATTTACGCTTTTGGCAGCGGCGGATTCGTGTGTGTTCGATAAGCAGAAGTGGTGCTTAGACAGCGGTGCGACGGCGCACATGTGTTGTAGGCGCGAACTGTTTTCGAAGTTCGACGAGCACAAAGAAAAGATCGAACTAGCAGGGGAAAACTTCATTTTTGCTGAAGGCAGAGGGGAAGTAACTTTGAAAACTGATTTGTGTGATTTGACTCTCCGCGATGTTCTTTATGTGCCGACAATGAGGGGTAATTTTGTGTCAGTGAGCCGAGCAGCAGAAAATGGGTGCGTAATCAAATTCGACGATAACTTTGCAGAAATAAGAAAACACGGAAAGTTGATTATGAAAGTGAAAAAAACGAACAAGCTTTTTGTTTTCGAAGAAGAATGCAATAAATGTTTTGGTTTTGCACAATGTGATGCAGTGCTATGGCATTACAGATATGGCCATTTGAACTACGATAGCCTAAAGCTGGCAGTGAAAAACAATTTAATTCGCGGTGTAGACAACGTTAAATTCCCAGAAAATATGTCGTGCATAACGTGTATGAAAAGCAAAATAAAAACGCAAACGTTCCCAAAGAAAAGCGAAAGTCGTTCATCGACGCTGTTGAATTTGATACACACAGATGTGTGCGGACCTTTCGAAAAACGGTCAATCGGTGGTGCTAAATATTTTCTCACATTTATTGACGATATGTCAAGAAAAATATTTGTGTACTTTATAAAGTCGAAAGATGAGGTGTTTACAAAATTCGTGGAATTCAGTAATATGGTCGAACGCCAAACGGGGCACAAAATTAAAGCAGTGCGTAGTGACAATGGACGAGAATTTGTAAACAGTGATTTTAATAAATATTTTGAAGAGCGTGGCATAACAAGGCAGCTTACAGTACCGTATACTCCTCAGCAAAACGGAGTCGCCGAAAGGGCGAACCGCACAATTGTTGAGGCTGCAAGGAGTATGCTTGTGCATTCAGGTTTATGTGAGACATTGTGGGCAGAAGCTGTTGCAACTGCTGTTTACCTGAGAAACCGATCACCCACTAAAACATTGGAGAACATGACTCCTTATGAGGCTTGGTGTGGGAAGGCACCAGTTGTAAAACATTTAAAAGTATTTGGTGCCTTGGCAGTGGCATTAGATAAAACACATCTTAAAAAGTTTCAAGCCAAAGGCAAAGAATATCGAATGGTTGGCTACTCGAGGGCGTCAAAGGCATACCGGCTGTATGATGCAGAGAAGCATGTGGTGGTTGAAAAGCGAGATGTTATCTTCGATGAATCAAAGGTTCCAGTGCAACCAACCAGTGACGTGGCATCGTTTGAGTTTCCAGTGGGAGCAGACACCAATCCGGGATTGACAATTGACAGCAGAGAGCAAATGAGTGAGTGTAGTGCAGGAGATTCTGATGGCTTTTTAAGTGCAGAGG
This sequence comes from Melieria omissa, assembly GCA_963971225.1. Taxonomy (NCBI): domain Eukaryota; kingdom Metazoa; phylum Arthropoda; class Insecta; order Diptera; family Ulidiidae; genus Melieria; species Melieria omissa. Next base: position 45,691,787 of record OZ020268.1, on the reverse strand, counting down.
AATCGGACGAAAAAGTTGGGCGTGGCAGGCCTAAGCTCATTCGCACGGGCAAACCTGGTCGACCAAAAAAGGCGTACAACGTTTTAAATTCAATGGCTGAAGTAAACCAGATTGCAGTTCCGCAATCGTATGATGAGGCGATAAATAGCACGCAGACAGCGAAGTGGCAAGAATCGATGGTCTATGAGTATAATTCATTGATCGCAAATGGTACTTGGTCAATGACAGATTTACCAGATGGTCAACCTGTTGTTGGGTGTAAATGGGTATACACCATAAAACGAGACAAGGACGGAAATGTAGAGCGCTACAAATCCCGCCTTGTAGCCAAAGGATGTTCCCAAAAGTGGGGTGTCAATTATAAAGAAACGTTTTCACCAGTGTGCCGCTTCGAGACAATTCGTTTGGTTTTGGCATTGGCTGTAGAGATGAAGTTATATTTGCACCAAATGGATGTGACTACAGCTTACCTTAACAGCGAGCTTAGTGATACGGTTTATATGAAGCAGCCTGACGGTTTTGTTTGTAAAGAGCATCCGAACAAAGTCCTCAAATTGAAAAAAGCTATATACGGACTGAAACAGTCAGGAAGGGAATGGAACTGCAAACTAGACGGCGTGTTACGAGATATGGGGTTTGTGGCTTGTGCCAACGAACCATGCCTGTATAAGCAGATGGCGAATGGTAATTTTAATTTAATTCTCGTTTACGTTGATGATATCATTATAGCTACCCAATCGAAGAAGGACTTGATTCAAATCAAAGCTGAAATATGCGAGAAGTTTGACTGCGTGGACAAGGGTCCCTTACAACTGTTTTTGGGGATGCTTATTGAGCGAAACGGCGACCGTGGTGACATAGCTGTTGGGCAAGCACAGTACATCAAAGATCTACTGGCGCAGTACGGCATAGAAAGGTGCAGAAGTGCAGCTACGCCGCTTGATGCTGGTTTTCAAGTGGCATGTGACAGTGAGTCGTGTGCAAGGGTTGACTCTACCCAATACCAGTCGGCAGTTGGCGCGTTGATGTGGCTAGCTCTAACAACCAGGCCGGATATCTTACATTCTGTTGCAAAGCTGGCGCAACGAACTACAGATCCTCACAGTGAACATTTTGCGGGTGTAAAGCACGTTCTGCGGTATTTGGCAGCAACTATAAACAAGAAGTTACACTACAAGGCAACTGGGCAAGCACTGGAGGGCTATGCGGACGCAGACTGGGGGGGCGACAAAACCGATCGTAGATCATACACGGGCTATGTTTTCTTTTTGGCTGGCGCACCTATTTCTTGGAAATCAGAAAAGCAACACTGTGTAGCTTTAAGTTCTACTGAGTCGGAGTATATAGCACTTTCGACGGCGGTAAAAGAGGCAATTCATTTGCGTAGACTGATAATCGAAATCGGCTACAAGGAAGTGGGTACGGCAATCGTGATCCATGGCGACAATCTCAGCGCGCAACACTTAGCAAAGAATCCCATGTATCATGCACGCAGTAAACACATAGATATAAGATTTCATTTTATAAGAGAAATTGTAAAGAAAGGTGATGTAAAACTGAACTATGTACCAACTGAAAGTATGATTGCAGACGGTTTCACTAAGAACTTAGGGAAGGAAAAACATGTAACATTTATTGAACTCCTAGGACTTAGGGAAATACGTTTATGAATAATTTAAACAAACACAAACTGTGTAAGATGTGGTAGATTCGCATTGAGGAAGGGTGTTAGAAATATCTATGACCAGACATTAATATTATACAATGCGAATTTGTGCAACCCTGTTTTATCTATACACATGCATTTGAACTTTGTAACTAAAAGAAGCAGTGAAATAAAGAACAGAAGCTTTGTGAACTCCTTACGAAAAGGCCGCGTTTTTCTCATCAATCGAGGACCTCTAATACAGCATAAGGCCGATTATATTTTATTTTATTTTATTTTATTTTATTTTATTTTATTTTATTTTATTTTATTTTATTTTATTTTATTTATTTTTATTTTATTTTATTTTATTTTATTTTATTTTATTTTATTTTATTTTATTGTATTTTATTTAATTTTATTTTATTTTTTTTTTTTATTTTATTTTATTTTTTTTTATTTTATTTTATTTTATTTTATTTTATTTTATTTTATTTTATTTTATTTTATTTTGTTTTATTTTATTTTCTTTTATTTCTTTTTTTCATTGGTTAAAAAGAAGATTACGAATAAACATGAACCAATGGGCCTGTTGACTTTAAAGTTTCATAAGTATTTTCCATTTTTTCGAAAATCAAAATCTAATGGGGTCAACAATGTGTTAAAATGTTTATGAAAAAACAAGATTCATGATTTTGTTTGTCTTTTCACTTCAAACTTGATGAAAGTAGTGAAAAATAATTCGATATTTGATTTATATTTTTTCGAAAATGAAAAAAAAAAAAACGGATGGGATCAACGACGGGTTAAAGGTTTGCATGAAAAAACTCTGAAAAAACATGAAATAATGGGCCCATTGACTTCAATGTTGGTGAAAGGTCTCTTAATGAGAAATAATTCGACACGAGTTTTTCATTTTTGTAAAACCGAAATCTTACAGCGTAATAGCATCAATCAATGTTGCTATGGAGAAACAAGATTTTATGAGCCTTTTGACTTTAAATTTGGTGAAAGCACTGAACATGTGAAATAATTGGATGCGTGTTTTTTATTTTTTCGAAAATAAAAGTCGACGGGTTAAAAGTTTGTATGAAAAAACTGTGAAAAAACATAAATTAATGGACTTTAAACTTGGTGAAAGTAATCTTAGTGAGAAATAAACCGACAAGTGTTTTAAATTTTTAAAAAATTTAAATCGGACGGGTCAATAATGGGTTAAAGGTTTGTATGGGGAAACATGATTTCATGATCTATTGACTTCAAATATGTTGAGGGCATTCAAAAAAAAAAAATATATACAATGATTTTTTTATAAAACTCTGAAGGTGTCAACAGAGGTTTAAGAGAATCTTGATTTATTGGGCCCATTGACTTCAAACTTGCCTGCAAAACTGCCGGGTCCTGCTAGTAATAGCAGATAATATATGTCCACACAGATTCAGCAACTGTTTGTTATGTTACTTAAAGAAAGAATTTGGTAACTCTTGTACAATGAAACAATTGACAGCTCATTCTAAGACACTTTCACTTGTTTAATTTGTTTTTTATTATCCAAAGTTTTTTTATTACATCTTCAACTACCTTCCGAAGTTCTTTTATATTCGCTTATCTACTTTCTACAAATTGCTAAATGATTTTCTGCGCTCACAGTTTACCTGTAAATATTCTTGTTTTGGCCTTTCTGTCTATCTTCGTCCAAAAGTTACACAGAACAACAATTTTTTTATCGTTTCGACACTTAATTTTTCTCTTATTGCGCTAAAGAGCTAATAATAACTCAATATCAGCATCACAAAAAGTACATAAATATAAAAACATGGCGACATAAATATTGCAAATGAGCGAGGAAAATAAAATGGCAGTCAGTCGGTACTTACGCTGTGAATTCGAGCGCCTGATGATGTTCTCCAGGAAAGTATTTTGCGGCGCAACAAGTCCTCTACGTCCACCAGGCATTTTGTTTGTCTTCACAATTTTTAACGTTTGCGGTATCCAACAACAATGAAGAGATTCGGTAGCAAAAAGAGCAAAAGTGCGCCTTGACTCTGCAGCAAATATTCACCTGATTTATTTATCTTCTATTTTGTTTTGTTTTGTTTCGTTTCGTTTTTTGCGCTGCTTAACTTTTGCTTAACGGCCGCTGTGGCTATTTACACAAACAAATGAAACGCGTAAATAAATGAACAGACGAACGTTACGAACGTTGCTGTTGCCTGGAACTGAGCGGAGCGGAGGGGGGACGGGGCTGTCGTGTAGGTGGTGCAAACAATGGCGATTGGTATTGAATTTGTGACTAATTAGTGACGCGCTGCTTAATTTGGTTTGGCTTAATTGAACAGCACACAGACTGCTGTCATTTCTTCAACTACTTTCACTTTATACTTTAATTTTGTTAATTATTTTTATTTATTTGTTATTTTTATTGTTTCAAAGCAAATTTTATTCGTATTTACTTTAATGATTTCAGCAATTATTCGCTGGTTTTCTACTTATTTGAATTAATTATATTCAATTTAAATTTTTTCTTGCTACCTTTTTGCTACTTTTTACTTTTTATTTTTAATTTAGTATTTTTTTTGTTATTTCATTGAGAAAATCTCAATGAATGACTTTTGAGAGGCTTTGTTTTGCCACTTCATAAATTCCGAATGCGCGCCGAGCGCTTCCCGCTGTGCGGCACTGCACAAGTCATTGGCAACACTGGCGCTCGCCTTTTTGTTGTGGACGCGCCTCAACTAGTTCGCGCTGGCCGAGTGCCTCCTTCATTGGCTCGTCGCTTTGCCGCGCGAAATGACACAACTGACACAGCGCTTTACCGGAAATCATGTCCGTTCCTTCTTTGTTCCGTTGCTGGCGCGGCGAGCATTTCACCTCACTTTGGTTGGTGCACACACGGCGTCGGCGACACGGCACTGCGCCTGACTGGGCGCGCGCTGCATTTAAGCACTTTTCACTTCATTGCTGGCTTCCGTTGCTGTACGCGTGCGCCCGAGCCCGCCGCTGGTGAGCGGCCGCTGCTGCATTTCCTTGCGGCTGGGCGCTGCAACAGCTGTGCTTGTGTTGACGGTACTGTTGTTGTTATTGTTGTTGTTGTGGGGACTGTTCAATGTTGTCGGTGCTGTCAATTGGGCGTTGGTCAGCGTTGTCAATGCGGATATCGCAAGCTGCAAGAGGCACAGAGCATAAAAAATCATCAACATTAAAATCGAAAATTTACTGCACGTCATACAACAATAAATAACAATAATAAAGCGCGCAATTGATTTATGCCGCAGCACACATTCACACGTTTGGCCGAACTGGAAAAACATAACCTTAAAAATGTAAACTCCGTGGGCGGCGCATAACCAGTGATGACCCTCTAGGAAAGTTGACCAATTTTGAAGTCGTTTAAAATTGTTTATTATTCTAACTGATTGTATGGTTGTAAAGCAAATGTTGGCTACTTTCCATAACTGACTAATTTCCTACTGGGACGCCACTCAGCTGGCTGACAGCGGCCATTGTTTCCGTTGTCTCGAGCTGCGCACAAATCAAACACAGCAAAATATTAAAATGAAAGTGAAAATCGCATCAATCAACTTTAATAATGAGATTTGAGCTGCGTTGCGTTTTAGCACATTTATCGCCCCCAAAACGCCTATACACACACACACACACACACACGCACACATAAATTAATCTAAGTGTACAAATATTGGTGCTTGTATGCGCCGCCCACTTGAGCACTTTGTGTCGTGTGTCCTTCCACGTTTTTTTTTGCGCGGTCGCTGCCCGTCCGACCTAATTAAACTTAAGCCAAATGTGTCGAAAGTTGTTCGTTGTTTTTTTTTCCTCTTAATGGGACTTCTTATATTTCAGTTTCTGTGCGTCTACTTTTTGTGATTTATTTGGAATTTTTACCGAGTGTTGTTTAATGTTGCGGCTGTCGCGGACAGTTGATTGATCTCACATAAATATTTAAGTATCGAATGCAATCATGAACTAACTTTTTGGTTTAATAAGAACTGAATTTGAGTATAATTTGAGAAGACTGGTAAAGTGAGGTTAAGTTTAGTTAGGTTAGGTAAGGCATCATTAGAATATTTTAGGTTAGGTCCGGTTTCAAAGGTTTTGTAGAGTACAAGCCGCACTATCGCTCGGTGGCCTGAAAATAAACTAAGTCCTTTTATATATTTAGTTGAAATAATATCCCAACTGCCTTTTACCACAAAATGTATTAATTGTATTTATGATATTTCTGCTCCGGACTTTACAAGCAGGCCTCAAAAAGGAGCTACGGCTACTAAAAAGTAGAACTGAACTGTAATTCTTGCAGTGGGACCACAGACTCTAAAGCATTCTTGTGTGACTGCAGTTTGACTTCAAAATAAGCCTTTTTTGCATACAAAAAGTACAGGACGCCAGCATCAAAGTTAGTCCTTAAAGACTTGATTACACGTAACGAGTAGAGTGACGAGACAGCAACTCGAACGAGTACTCGCTTCGTCTAAACAGTAACGCGAGTTGTTGATTGAATCAGTGACCGAGTAGAGTGGCGAGAGAGTCACTAGAATCACATTTTGTTTACAAGGCCGAGTACTACTTTACCGTTATGTTTTTCTTCTTTTCGCAGGGATTCGCTGAATCGCTCGTCACGTGCGGAATGCGTCAGACACCACTTTTCGCTCAGTTGAGTTTAATTGCGCGAGTTGCTTAGTTCATTTTGTGCATTGTCGAACCGAACTTTGCTCGCCATCCTCATTCTCTCGTTGCGTGTAATCAAGCCTTAAGTATCTGGATCCGTACACCAGCTCAAGCGGCTTGTGAAGACACAACTGTCACAGAAAACGTAAAAACCTTTCTGACCCAAGTGACTACAGACTCTAGTAGCTTCGCAGAGTTGAAACAACATTTCTAAAGGATACAACGATCCCTAATCCACTGATAGACTCTTGATGACCGATACGGTCTTAGTGTAGAAAAATTAAAGGCAAATACCGCTGTAAAACAGATGTATACCAGCTCTCCCTTAGTGTCCTTTGTAAAATTGTTCCCTCGTAACTGATGACTTTAATTGTTCAAGGTTATTAGACATCACAACCAGGAGGGATTCTTTATGATACCCCTTAATTAATAAATAGTATTATCTCTTCAAGAAGCATCTGTCTCACCGCAACTTGGCCTATGTGTGACTTTGGGAATTCGAAATATATATTTTTCCACCAATTTTCAATTAAAATTTCATTATATTTGGTTCACCGTTTTTGCTTGATGGGGCACCGTGTTACTGCCACCTTTTCGAAAATATGTATTCGCTAATGAAGAGAGAGCACATTGAGACGAAGAAGCCATCCAGAATGTTTGTACCGACATACTGAAGGACATTCTGGCCGACGCACAGTGTTTCGTCTAGAACAAGCTAGCTGGACAAAAACGACATCTTTATTTTTTGATTTTTCTGTTATATAGTCAATATAAATATTCATACATTAGGATCTATGTGAAAATAACACATCGGCACCTTTTATATAGTGAGAAATATCGCCGAATATATCGGATAACCGAAAATTTTAATAATTCCTTTGCATAGTTGGTCTGAAGTGTTTTATATAAATAAGTTCCTGTCAAAAGTCGGTGGCATTTTTCTTTATTAGGGAATCTGAGCTTAAGGGTGAGTAGTATTTTTGCAATATCTTGTATTAGCAATTAAGCTATATTTAATAGTTGTACGTGCCATGATTAAGAAGGAAAGCAATTTTTCCCCAAAATTTTTAACTTCAAAGGTGAAAAGTTAAGATGTCTCCTCATGTCACCTCTGCAATTTTTATATATATTCTTCTCATAAGTGCCTACTAAAAGATGAAACAAAAAACCATTGCGAATTTTTTGCACATCTATTTTATTTTATTTTTTATAGATACATATGTTTACAAGCATAACAAAATTTATGTTTTTTGAAATTGGGTTGGAACACTCAAGTGAAACGAGAAACGAAGAGATAATGGAACACATTTTATCAGTGGTGACACTGATGAATTTTCATTAAATCTCTTGCAATTGCGGGATGATGAAGGTAATATTGTTTGGCAGAATCCTCCACCGTTTTCTACCAGGTTTTGTCATCCTATAAAGTTTATTTTTTCCAAAGATTTTATTGTTTCTGAAACGAACAAAGTTTTGGAAGAGATAAGCTTTATAGTACAAAGAGCATGCTGGAAGAATTTGAAGTTTATTTCCAACATAATATGCTTCTAACCATGATTGGGAAAGTTTGTAATGCTTTGATCGAAATGTCTTCTACTCGAAGTAAATCCAAAAATAATGAATGACGAGACACAGGAGCTTGTACCCAACCGAGAAAATCTGGGTTTTGGTTTATCCACACTGCAGGCTTGGATTAGGTGTTTTGAATGTCTGCTTCACATTAGCTACCGTCTTTATATAAAAAAGTGGCAGCTTGAGGACGTTGATGCCTACTAGTGTTAATGAACCAATTGGTACCCCTGCTGTATCTAGTTTTCATGGTTCTGTGACTCATAGTAATGACTAATTGATAAATGATTCATCCGATAACAGTGATGATAATGTCTGAGAGAATTATGAAAACTGTCCGTAGGTAATAAACTGACAAGAACTTTCTGTTGTGCTAAGACTAGATGTTAAAAAGTTTAATCTAAAACTGCTTGAACTTTACTTTTAGCGTTTTATTCACATCAATTTGCTCTGGATAACAAGCAGCTTTTGCCTTTGTAATACTATTATTTGCCGGAAATACCTTATGACCAGTTTGGACCCCACTTCCGAGTCCTTTTGAATGCATGACTAGTCGATTGGCTATCTACATAGTATACTAAAGCTTCTTCACTACTCAAACATCTAGCACTTTGTTTCAAATTTTTTTTCGTTCAGAGATTCTTGAGTTTCACTTTTCGCAGTTTTGATAACACTTGCTGAATTTCTCCAGTGGACAACCGTACAGATATCTACGCAGCATAAATCAACTTATCAGTATATCTGGTATGTTTTAGGTCATCTATTTTTCTCCGTTTAGTCCTCAGACCGGAACTATTAAATTCCTTAATATATATATGCATATATATGTATATGTACATACATTCCTATATGTATATAGTTATCAAAAAACCATATAAAACTAAAAAAATATATGTATCTGAAATAATAAGCCGCATATGAAACGAAAAATCCTGAAAAATATTTTTGTCCAGCTAGCTTGTTCTACACGAAACACTGTGCGACGATCTAAAACACTTAGATATGCTTTGAGATCATACAAATTGTTGTATTATTAATAGCCTCCAACAACAAATTGGTTTTACTAGAAAAAGTTGTTGTTATTATTTTTTTTATAAATAAAATGTTTAAAAATGAAAAGACCTTTTTTCAAGTGTGAAAACGTAGGCAAAGTGATTGAAAATGTTGATTAATAAAAGGCAATGGGGCGGAGTCTTACACCCGCCACCCCCCCCCCTTTGGCGAGGCCCCTGCCATCACTGATAGAGGTAGGAAGATGCACTTAAGGGGGTCGTCTAGTGTGAAGGCCGTATTTTTATGCCTTTTTTGACAGTCATTATTAAAAAAACCGTTCAAGTAAAATAACTTTTGAATTTTATTTCTTCTTTGAGTACATATCGACAAAGTTTTATAATTATTTGAAGCCAATCTATTGATTAGTATCGGAGTTACACCACTCAACAGGAAGACGTAAAAAAAAAAAGTTGCTCCACTGCTGCCATGATTCTGGGCGTTGTGATTATCTGAAATCAAAAAACCAAACGCCATTTCATTCCTGAGACTTCAAACTGCAAATTGAGCTAAAAGAAAGTTCGAATTCCAAAAAAAAGTATTTTTTTGCCTAAACATAAAAAAAATATGAGTTTTTCGACTATTTTTCACGTGCATATAATTGAAGAAAAAAAAAAGTAACGAAGCAATCTTAATTCTTTTAGCTTAATTTGTAGTTGGACATGTACTCAAGATGGTGTAAAAAGTTGAGCATTAATAGTTAAATAGTTTTTGAGATATCGTGGCAGCAGTTTTGAAAAAACGTGTTTTGAGAAAAACGCGTTTTTAAGTTGGAAGTTGGAGGTATGCGCTCCGCATACCTACTCCGGTTTACAAGTGCAACTTGATAACGGCTTCGAATTTACAAAAATCCATTTATACACGTCTTCTAAACATGTTTTAGAAGTGATTTATGAAAAAAAACAAAAACGATTTTTTTTTACCCGTCACACTAGACGACCCCCTTAAGTAGTTGATTGTTTTACTACCTCCGACTCAACACTTTTCTGATTTAACTCATCAGTGAGATTGTTTCCACCGACAAAACTGTTCCTGTGAGCCCAGCTAGTGACTTGTAGTGAGGCACAAAATCTCTCTGCGATCTTCCATATCTGAACAATCATTTAAAGCATATTTGGAACAGTCCGATTGTCTACAATGAACTATAGAAGATTATGGTTAACCACTTTGTGGACCTACTTTTCAAGTTTTCATATTAATTTAGATCTCCGCCTTATAAAAGCTACTTAATTCTCAAAGCCTTAATGATTTTTGAACCCGAAGCATTTCAGCAAAGATTCTGCTTCCATTTCAATATGCAACTTAAAAACTGGGAACAATTAAGTTGTTACTGAATATTGTGCTCGTTGTTCGATTACAAGTTGCAATGCTTTTGCTTTGCTGATGCCAGGCATCAGTCAAATAAAGTAATGTATACTCTTTTACACAAAAAAATGCAATTAAAAATTATTAAAACCAAAAACAATTAAAGACAAAAACACCGCAAATAACAACGAAAAGAAATGCACAACTCAATGTCCACAAGCAGATTAATGTACTTTGGCTGCAATCTCGCATTGCTGTTGCGGCCCACAACACAAAGTGGTTCACTTTCAGCCAAAACCACAAAAAAACCACAAACCAGTAATGTTATTCTGAAATTTCCAACAGAAAGAAAGAAAACAGTCAACAAAATGGAAAAAGAAAAATTAGCGCCAACATTAAAAGTTAAAATAATGTAAAAATTTGCCAGTAATTACGCCATCAACAAACTTATTGTAATCACTTTTGTTGCTGCGGCAGCTATTTGCGTTGTTTGTTGTTATTGTTGGCTTACTCCATTTCGTGTTTATTGTGTTCAAAGTGCAACAGAAGGATGAGATAATCAAATCGCAGAGATTGGCAGCTGAACACAGAAAATGAATCAGAATATTTTGTGCAAAGAAGAGAAATGTAAATGAGAATATTTTAGTTGGTTGTGGTGAACTTATAAGTGCGCTACAGTATAGATAAAACTTTTCATCAGATTAGTTTTTATTGCTTTTTTATTATTGCATACTATTAGCTCTTGCAGTCAGTATGTTCCTTTGTACATTTGACTATTAAACGAAATGAAATGAAATCAAAACCATTGAAATCATTAATAACTTATGATGTATTTGCAAAACGGTTTAGTAAAGAGAAAAGATATATCTGAGTCAATGATATCCATTCAACATGTGCAACTTTCATTCACACGCCTACAACCTGCACAAACATCTCTTTCTTCTCCCAAGCAGAATCTGAGTCGGGTTGTTGAGAGTTCAAGCAAAGTGAATTAAATTTGCAGTCTCCTATTTTAAGTAAAAATGTTCGTGAAACAATTATACAGCGACTCTGCTAATCAAGCTGAACTGACGAATAAAGCAACAAATGAATGTGGCTAAATGGATTCTTCTCATTATCTCTGTTACTCTTCCACACAGGAATCGCCTTGTTGTGAACATCAGAACATAGGACGTACTAAGGACGTAGCCTCAGCTGAGAGTCAAAAGTGACGTCTCAGAAATTCATATATTGGACATTAAATCGCTGATAGAATGAAAATGGCAGCAGAAAGTTCAAGCTTTGTTCTCATTGGTCTATCAGTTTTCTACAAAGTTGACAGAAGCGGAATGTTGAGCGAACAATGTCGATGGCCGAAAATCAATTTACGACAAGAAGCTACCTCCATCTGTTACACTGTGCGACAGTTCTTTTGTCCCAACCAAAATATTATGTATGCTTCAAACTAGAAATATTTTGTAGTAACCTGGCAGTTTTCCTTTTCTGATGCGATGCTCTTTTAAAAGGACTTTAAAGTTTAAAAAGCAAATATATTTCTAAAAATTTTTCATATATGTGCAGTTGTGCAATGACAAAGATATGGGTATGAAATGAAAGAGGTAATTTTTTGCTTTTTGACTAAAATTTGTATTATGAAGTCTTGGAACCAAATTATGTCACTAAGTAAGATGTGGTTTACAAATTTTATTTTTCCATCAAATTTTAAAGATGAAAACTTATTTCTTTTAACTAAATATAAACCAATTAAGACAGAAAATAAAATTTTGAGTTGTTATACTAAAAGTCGAGATCCTAAACATATATGTTTTCAAAAAGGATCCGTTAAGAAACTCCCTGGATATCGAAGAATACCTATTTGAAAGGACGTTCTTGACATATTTTGGATCTGAAAGTTCATAATAAGAAATTAAGTCTAAAGGCGACAATTTTCTTCTTTCATTTAACACCCTTTTTTATCATTGAACAACCGTAAAAAATTGAATACATTCTTTGAAATATGTATGTCCTTAAAATTTTAAAATCCGTTTAAAAGGACAACAGATCAAAAAATAAAAAAAACTGAGCCATGTTACTGATTACTGAATGGTTTCGATGGACCTCGACGGAAGTGATATTTTATTGCACGGTGTTATAAGTTTTGCTCGCTTATCTTTAAAAATGGTCGATACCGCAAAAATCGTAACAAAATTATACACAATTGAAAAGCAAAGAAAATTAAAAGAAAACAAGCAGACAAAGCAGCAGCTGCCGCACAGTGAAAAAATAATAATAATAATTTGCTCAGACGCCACGGACAGCAAAGTACACGTAATTATGGAGAATGAATGCAGCCGGCAAGTGCGATCAAGAAGAAGCTATAATAACTTTATATATAAATGGAGAGCGGCACGAGCGGAACCATTGAAGCAGCGCTTAAAGGCTTCCAGCGCTCGTTTGGCTCAATCTTCTCGAGCTGCTGCTCGACAGCTTTCATAATAAATCAATTAAAACTGCGTTGGCGGCGGCGGTGTGCGATGCGGCTTAGTGCCAACTGGCAATAATAACACACAAAAAAACAACTAACAACAAAAACAACGACAGCACTGCCGATGCGCTGGCGCCGTTGCGTTGTGAATTATTATTATTAATTTATTGAACAAGGAAAATATAATTATGCCTTAACAATATTGTAAGCGTGAGCGACTAAGGCCATCAGCTTATTTAGATTTAAAAGCTAATTGTACATTGGCTTAGCGTAATGTGTTATATACAGATACAAAAGATATAAAAAACAAAAAACAGTGTTGAAGATTATGTAAAACATACTAAACTAGATTTCAAAGTATATGTTTAGTTTACAGATGTATTTTATAAATTCTTTGATATTTGAATGCGTAACACTAGTAAGTAGTTCTTCAATATTGTGGTTTTTTATTTCGCTTCGCTTTTGTTCTAATGCCGGACAAGTTTTTACTATGTGGTCGATTGTGAGGTACCCATTGTAGCAGAAGTGGCAGGTGGGTGTTGATGTGCGCTCGAAAAGGTGTTTGTGTGTTATTCTAGTATGTCCGAGGCGGAAACGGGTATATATTATGTTTTGTCGTCTGGATGTTGTGTCCGGGTATAAAGGGGGATTACCGGTGGGGTTTAACAATTTATAATGGTGAGTATAGTTAGCCCAGTTTTCGATAACTGATTTTTGGTAGTGTTGGATGGCTACAGTTTTTATGTCGTTTTTATTGTATGAGTTTATGAGCTTCAGAGGAGATCTGGTCGCCAGTTTGGCTGCGGTGTCTGCGAGCGTATTGCCTTTTATACCCACGTGACTAGGCAGCCACAGGATTTTGATTTTGTCAGGGCTGGCGATTAGGATTTCCCTTATTTGGCATATGGTTGGATCAGTGTAGTTTACGTTTAATATGGCATTGATTGTTGATAAGGAATCCGTGCAAACAATATATTTATATTTGCTTCCTTTTGCTATTTGACATGCTTGAAGTATTGCTGTAGCTTCAGCGGTAAAGATTGATGCGTGAGTTGGAAGTATTGCTGTCACGATTGTTGAATTTTCGTCCACAACACTGAACCCGGTATTGTTTTCGCTCTTGGAGCCATCTGTATACAAAGTTTTCCAACCCGTGTGTGCGTCGAGTATTTCCAGAAATTTTTGTTGGTAGATGGGAGGCGGGGTATCTTCTTTTTTGTGTTCGGTCAGATTCAGTAAAATTGAACTGCGTTGAAGGTTCCAGGGAGTCATTCGTAGACGAGGGGTCGGTGTTGTGCTGATGATAATTCCGACGTCGTTTGCTCTGTCAATAATTCTTTGCAGAGCTGGTGATTTATTCGCTCTGCGTTTTCTTTTTAACCTTTTGGTGAGAACATCTTTAAGAGGGGATCCTTCTGAATATGCCACCTTTGCAATCATGCAGCTGTTGATGTAAGTGAGTCTGTCTTTAAGTTGCGGTAGGCCAGCTTCGGTTAGAATGTTTAAAATTGGTGATGTGCGGAAGGCTCCTATTGACAGGCGAGCTGCCGAGTGGTATATTGAAGTTATTTTGGACAGATTACTTTGCGAAGTTGTACCATAAATCGGCAGCCCATAATCAATTTTTCCTAGTATAGTTGCCTTAACTATTTTTACTAGTGTATTTGTGTTACTTTCTAATTTAATATTACTTAGACATTTGATTACATTTAGTCTGTTTTGTAGGGATGAACTTAGATATTTTATATGGTCATTCCATGTGTATTTGTTATTGAAGATTATTCCTAATATTTTATGGTTGTTTACATTTGTTACTTTCTGATTATTGATACTTAAATCGAAGTTATTACAATTTAACTTTTTACATATATGCAAGTGCTTAGATTTATTCAAGGATATTTTTGTACCACTGATTAGACACCAATTTGATATATTGCTTAGTAGAATATTAGTTTGATGGATAAAGGATTGTATATTTTTAACTTTGGCAAAAATGCAAAGATCATCTGCATAGAGTATATGTTTAAAAAATTTATTTTCGTTTATGATTCGGCTAAGTCGATCAAAGGCGACTAGGAAAAGTGTGACAGATAGTGGGGAGCCCTGTGGAACACCGTTTTCCAGAGGGCGTTGATCGGTTGTGGTTCCATTTACTCTGACTCGAATTTTTCGATTTAAGAGGAAGTGGCGTATGTAGTTTACCATTTTTGGGCCGACTTTCCATGAAATTAATTGTTCCATTACAGAGTGCAACCCGATTCTGTCGAAGGCCTTTTCCATGTCTATTGAGAGGAGAGAGAAATGGTTTTTGGAGGAGATACAATTGGCGATTTGCTCATCGAGAGTCAGAAGCGCGTCGATGGTGCCACAACCGGGCTTAAAGGCGGTTTGATGGCTTGTGAGGAGTTTGTTGTTTTGAAGGTACCACATTAGCCTGCGTGCTATCATTTTTTCCATAGTTTTAGAGATGCAGGAAATAAGAGATATAGGGCGGTAGCCTTCTGGGCTATTTTTAGGTTTGTTGGGTTTGGGAATTGGGACAAGTAGGGCAATTTTCCACTGCTGCGGGATTATACTAGCAGAAAAGATATTATTGTATAGCTCGCATAGTTTTGATTTACCCGTTGGCGAAAGGTTTTTGAGGAGGGGGTAAGGAATGTTGTCCAGTCCAGGGGTTCTTCCTTTAAGTGTGGATAGGCAGGAATTGAGCTCTAGTAGGGAAAAGGGCATTTCTAATTGTTGTGATTGTTTGTTTAATCTATAGCTAATGTTGATTGGGTTCAAGTAGTCGTTTTTATTATTTACGAATTCGCTGGAGAAGTTGCAGTTACGGGAATAGTTCGACCACGTATTGGCCAAAATTTCGCCTATGTCTGCTGGTGTAGAAGCCACACTACCGTCGCTCTTCTGTATTACGTGGATTTTGTTTGATTGAAAGTGGCCATGGAGAACTTTAACTTTATTCCAGAGGGTTCTCGATGGTGTTTTGTAGTTTATGTCCTTGGTGAACTCTACAAATGCTAGTCTTTTAGCGGTTTTGACTTGTCTTTTGAACTTTGCATTAGCTTTTTTGTACTCTAAGATATTTTCTTTGGTGGGTCTTTGTTTAGCAATTTTCCAGAGGTTGACTTTAGCTTCTCTTAGATGTTGTAGATCTTTGCTCCACCAATATGTCGTGCGTTTTTGGGAGTTAGGTTTGGTAAGAGGAATAGTGGAGTTCGCGCTCTGTCTTATTTTTTTCTGGAAGATCGCGGCTGATTGGTTTATCTTAGAGGGGTCTAGCGTTAGATTCTTAAAGTGTTGTTCTGTTTGTTTTTGGTATTTTTCCCAGTCTGCCTGGTCCAGTCGATACCTGGCATTAAAGTTTTTATCTGAGCATGTATTTGTGTTGAATATGGTTATCGAAATGGGCAGGTGATCGCTGCCGTGGGGTTCACTAGCAACTTCCCATTTGGAAGCGATGTTGAGTGGCGGTGAGCAAATAGTAAGATCAATGTGAGTGTGAGATAAATGCGTGGAAAAGTGGGTTGGGGACTTATCATTGAGAAGCATTAGGTTATTATTTTGTATGAAGTGCGAGACTATTCTGCCCCTGTGGTTATAAGATGGTGAACCCCATAGGGGACTCCAGGAGTTAAAGTCGCCAAGTAGTAAGATAGGATCGTTAAAAGGTATAATTAGTTGGTGTAAGTCATTTTCGGAAATTTGGTCTGAGGGAGATATGTAAATGCTGAGTATTGTGAGAGGTTTTTGAGATTTGATTTTAATAGCAACGGCAAGTATATTTGTGTTTATATTAATGGAGGAATGCTCTAGGCTGTTGTGGATCAAAATACCTACACCCCGTTTTGCAATTGAGTTTGAGTCAATATCGTTCTTTGTGTACATAGAAAAGTTTTTTGGGATTAGATTTGGTGGCGGGTCTGATAGGAGATGAGTTTCTTGTAGGGCAATGATTTGATAGTTTTTTTCTTTTAGAAGTAGCGTGAGCTCGTCGTAATTATTTCGGTAGCCATTAAGATTCCATTGAAGAATCTTAAGTACCATGATGAAATCGAGAGGAATATAACTTGCGGGATCTCTATTACTATCGAGAGGCGATTATCGATAGCAAGAGTTCTTATGGTTCTACGTCAATAGATGATACGGAGCTGAGAGAGTCAGTTGAAAGTGAAGTTACAGTATTTGTGTTATGGAGAATTAGATGGTCATTAGTAGTTTGTTGTGCTGAATAGTTTCTGGGCGTTGATTTTGTTGGGAGTAGTTGGGCATTGGGCGGAGAGTGAGAGTTATTGTTTTTTGATATTGAGTGATCTGGGGGGGAGCTAACTTGTGTGGAAATTAGTGGCTTGGTTAGAGTGGGTAGTTGTTGTGAGTTGAGTGTATTTGGAAGGTTGGAGAGTTGGAGAGTGAGTGTCGTATCGTTGTAATTTGTGGATGATTTGTTGTGCTTTTTTTCGTTGTGTGGAATGTGAGAGCGATCAGAAGAGGTGTATTGGTGATCGGTACTGCTTGGTGCTAAGTTATTTGGTTGTTGTTGTAATTTTTTAGTCTTTCTTTGAATAGCTTCTTCTAGTTTTTCGTTTGGGGCATTATATTCTTTTTGATTACTATTTATTGCTTCTGTTGCTTGACGAAAAGAACATTTATTAATAGTTTTGTAAGCAAGTATTTCCTTTCTTTTTTGGAGTGTGGGACAGTTTTTATTATCGGATCTATGTTGCTTTTTGCAGTTTATGCATTCCACCTTAGTGCAAGGAGCAGGGTCGTGTGTGGCAACTGAACAAACATTGCATTTGGATTCCGATTTACAGTGTTTAGCAGTGTGGCCTATTACGTGGCAGTTTTTACACTGCATGGGGGATGGGATATAAGGTTCTACCTTGACTTTTAACCAGGCTATATTTACTTCTTTTGGTAAATCGTAAGCATTGAAAGTGATAATGTGGAGGGGTGTGTTGATGGCTCTACCATCTACGACTTTTGTGATTTTTTTGCAGTCAGTGGCGCCTTGCAGTTGCAGGCCTTCCACTATTTCGCTTTCGGTTAGGCCAGTAAGGAAGCTGGAGTAGATAACTCCTTTGACTGAATTTAGAGTTGGGTGTAGGGATACTAAGATTTCACAGAGGTTAGAGAGTTTTGTGGCTTTCAGGAATTTTGAGGCTTGTTGGTTATTTTTTGTAAGAATGAGGAGGTCACCATCTCTGGTAAAGGAAATAGAAAGGGGTGCTTCGGCAGTTATGGATTGGAGAGCTTTTTGGAGGAGGAAAATATTGAAGTGTTTTAGAGGTTTTTCAGCTTTGTTTTTCATAATTATGAATTTTGGACAGGATATAGGGTTTTGACAGGGAGGTCTACTATTTTTAAGGTGTGGGAAGTCACGTGTATTGTTGAGGTTAGGAGTCTTACGCTTCGACGGAGGTTCTTCACCGAGAATTGAGAAGTAATTCTGGTCCCTTCCTCCAGGATCGGAGGCCATGTTTGAAATTTCTGTCCAATGCAGAGAGGCTCTAGATGATGTCCTTATGTGAGTTTGATGAATGAAATGGAATGACCAGGAAATTGTAGGAATATGATATAGCACAACAACACTACTTTGACAGCGAGAGAGAAGATTAGAGAACGCAGTGGGCACGTGTGTACTGTTCGACAGTCGATAGCTCACTGTGCGTTGTGAATTATTTTACCTGTGTTCATGCAACAACAACAATTACAACAAGTACGAGTATAACAAAAGCAGCGCCATTGTGCCGACATCAATAACATCGTAAGCAGCAGCAACAATGGATACAGCAACAGCAACAGTATCAGCAGCAGCTACAGTAGATACAGAAACAACAACAACAGCGGCAACGCAGTCTTACTTCACTTAATTAAAATTTGTCTTGTTGCATTGTTGCACTCGGCTCTCTAATGGTTTATGTGCGCAATGTTGACGTTGTTGTTGTTGTTGCAATTTCTATTTGTTATAGCAATAGCGGGCAACAAAAATGTTGCAGCAGCCAATTATGTCTGCTGCTGGCTGGCACGCAGCATGCAACATGCAACCAGCTGCAGCAAGTTATGTAACAATAACTTTTGGCCGCGTGCTCTGCTCGCTTCGCACATTTTTCCACCACTGGGCGGCAAACTTTAAATTAGCGGTGGCAACTTGGAAAAGTAAAAAAGAGAAAAACTACATCAGCTGCCTGGCAAAAAAACTGAGTAATGTGCAGCGGATGTCGGGCAGGGTCGTTGGTGCAGCAGCGAAAGCATTTCGGTGTATTTAGCAAATTTACAACCAAGGTTAATGCCTCATCTTAGAGCTGGGCGCATTTTGTGTGCGCTCTTTTTTCTCGAGTGTTTTTCTTTTCTCCATTCGAGTGGTCATGGTGCAGTATTGCCAATGAAAGTTTGAAAATCGAATAAATAAATAATAATAGGAATTAATAAAATAATAAAAAATAGGAAATAAATGAGAAGGTAAAAGAGCTATGAAACTAATAATATACAAGTATGTATGTATGTACGCATGTATATAGGTGAGAGAGGGGAGAAGCATTAGTGTGTGCTCCTTTGTCGACTACTCTGCTGTGATACATTTTTCAATATTGCTATTGAAACAACAATCTATTAACGTTCACACAAGAGAATGAAGGTTACGTATACGCTGTGTACTACCAATGTGTCGGTAAACACAAAACTCGAACATCCAAAAAACGAAAACAAAAATTAAAAGTTTAAAAAACTAAATTTATTTAACATTTTTGGGCTGATGCTCTAAAAAATGGAACTGCGGCAGTGCATTTAAATTCACAAATTAAAGCTTAAAGGTTGCTGTTCTGTTTTGTACTGTAGACTATCTACATAAATCAGCCTGGAAGCGTGACTTGCATCACACTTTTCCCCTTAAGCCGCTGTATTCTGTCTTCATTACAACTTCTCTCAATAAGAAAGTCAAGAAGCTACCTCTACACCTGTATTGAGTGTCAGAACTTAGTGATATTCCAGACAACCATAGATCAGAAAAACTTGTCTAGCAGGGCACTAATCAGCTATAAACTTGTTACAAATCCTACCTTCATACGCAAATTATATAAAATGTGAAATGAATAAAGTCTAAGAAAGACAGCGGCGCAATTTGTATCTGTTTTCTCTACAAAAAGACCAAATTGGGATCACTGTGGGCATTCTCACATTCACTATCAGACAAGTAAGAAGACAAGGTCTTCTTTTAATTAATTTCTGGCAAAACTGCAGAAACAAGTAGTTGACAGAAACTGTCGAACAACCACGAATTCCACTTGAATAACTATTTTTGTTGCATGTGCTGGCAGAATTGCCAAAGAGAAAACATACTTCACTTAGTTGAAACCTCACGTAATCAGGAAAACGAGCCTGACCCATCATCATAATTTTATCATGTATCATCATAATGGGTCATCTGGTGCGGTCCTGTAAGCAGTCACCTCACCTCATCGAACATTTGGCTTAAATTTGCCATTACTTTCACGACAGATGCCTCTGTGGAGATGTTTCAATTGTATTAGTTTCGCCCACACATCTCAATGAGCAATATAAGTTTCAAAGGATCGAAACCCAATGGTACGAAAACTTTATGTTTCTGGTATGAAATCTTGATTGAAGCTTTCAATATAAGTAAATAGTATTTACATATACTACGACTTTGAGCACATAATACATTTCTAAAAATTTCCAAAAGGAGAGTGAACAAGCTAGATCACGTTTATGGAACATATTCCTGTTAGCGACAAACAAACAAATTACTCGCTGCCAATATTAGAATCGTGTGAGTTATCCTCAGCAGTACCTTCAACAAAGAAGAATATACTCAGTGAAAGGATAATTGGATAATTGTAAACCTTAATTGCCAGAGATTTAAAAGTAACGTAAGCCCAGAAGCGAGACTATTAGCTTCATATGAGTTAAACTACTGAAAAACTCATTTTACTATACTTTTCCAAATCCAGTTAATACTAGAAGAGATTTTTATTTAATTTTTTTATTTTTAGTAAAGAACTTGTTAATACAAGGCCTTGGAATTAGGATGAAGAATGAACTAGTGGGACAGTTTGAGCTTAGAATTTGTTGAGAACGGTTTTCTTCCTCATGAAAAGCAAATCTTACGATCTAACACAATGACATCAATTGGTTAATTGGGAAATTTTTACAAATTGCACGCAATGTGACAATTCATCGAGAAGTATCATAATATCGCAACACTAACTGAAAGGAAAGTACAAGGGGATTTAAAAATTTAAGATTCAACAATTGATTAAAATTAATAAAATCAAAATTTTATTCATCACAAAACATTTATGTTTAAGATTTAAGTCATTAATGAAAACACTTTGCTTATGCATCAAACAGATATCGTAGAATCTTAAAAATTTCATATAATTTTGGTGTAACTGGTGCCGCATTAGTGGAAAATAATTTATTATTTAAACCCATTCCACAGGTGTGAAACTAGTTGCTATTCATAGTAAAATGGCATACTCAGTTTTTCATTCTCAGATCAGAGATGCTTTTAAAAGGATTTTGAAATTTGAGGGACATAAATATTTCAAAGAATTTATTCAAATTTTTACGGTTGTGCAATGATACAAGAATGGGTATCAAATTAAAGCAACTTCGCCTTCAGACTAAATTTCCTGTTATAAACTTTCAGGTCTAAAACATGTCAATAAGGTTCTTTCAAATAGGTATTTTTCGATATGTTGAAAGTTTCTTAACGAATCCTTTTGAAAAATGTATGTTTTAAATCTCGACTTCTAGTATAATACTTCAAAATTTTATATATCTTTATTTGTTTAAAGTTAAAACAAAATATTTTATAACATTAAGAAAGGATTAAGTATGGAATAAGCAATATTTTTTGTCTATAAAGTAAGATAAAATATATTTTTAAATTCTTTTTCAACCGCAAATATTATTAGAAAAATATTTGATTTTCAATGTTTACTGTTTTTGTTTTTTAATTTGAAGATGATTAACAATGCAGAAAAAATTTGGTTAAAAAAATTAGGAAAAAATTCTATTCCACAATAGAACTCAAAACCTTATTGAATCATAACTTCAGCGGCACTCGATGAAAAGTTTCAAACTACAATAGTGTCATTTAAACTACGTGGATCTTGGATTTTAAAAAGACTCAGAGCAGTGGCACAAAGTTTCATTTTGAGAGTAAATAGGAGCTTCTGCACACAACTTTCGAACCGAATAACATTTGAAACCATATCTGCCACCTAAAATGTTTGTAACAAACATACGTTTGAGTGAAATTTGTATCCCAAAACCCACTTGCATACGCCACTGGCTCTGAGACACTTTTCGTGCGAAATGCAAAAAACCCCAGCGAGTCACAATAATATTACTCATACGCCCCCGTGTGCCATATGGTTTGCGCACGGAATTCGCGCTGTGCCAATGAAAAAACAAAACCAAATGATATTCCCACATGCAATGCACTAAGCATATTGTATGAAATATATATTTATTTCAAATGCTTTGCACACAGAAAATAAAGCTTGAGTACGAATAGAGCTGAATACTTGGTCGGTGCTAATTTGCCTTTTCACTTGCGACTATTTGCCACTTTTGGCGGCAACAAAAACCCAATTTTCAAATGAGAATTGCACATACCCACGCGTTGCCCATGGCGACTGCACAAATCTAGCTTAAAGCTAACCTTTTTCACCAACCCAGAACCGAAAGTAACAAATTATTAATAATGCAAATAAATGAATATTTCACATATAGCAACAGCACCGCCAGCTCACTAAATTGGGAAGTTAATCAGCGTAAAAGTGGGCGGCAAGGTGCTGCTTTAACAGGAAATGGAAAATTATTTTTTGCTTTATACATAATTTAGGCACAACAACAATGCGCAAGTACACAAATAGACATAAGTTTGTGTGTTTGTGTGTGTGCTGTTTTACATGTTTACATGTGTTCGGAAACAGCATAAATTGTGCTGTTGGGCGCTTAAAAACTTGCAGACTTATGTTTGACGCAATATGAATAAATAAATGTAGAACCAAAGAGCAGAAATTAGAGGATAATCGGAAAGCATATTTTGGGAAAATGCAGCGACATAAGGGAAAAATTGTTGCTTTTGTGTGTGCCTTATGTGGGTTTAGAGTTAGATTTTTAAATTCTCTTAGTGTGTTGCTGCCGGGTTCATTTACCACTCGCAGTTCGCTGGATGGCAACTTAACAAAATGACAATTGAAAAGCCAACAACAACAATAACAGCTCATATGTATAAATAACACACCCAACAACATTTAATGCTCGACACAATAGCAACAAGAATTTTAATTATTTTCAACAAAAATTTCAACTATGCAACAATTCAGTTCATTCAGTCAACTCGTTCCTCAGCCAGCTCCCCATTCTTGCTCCGCTTAGTGTCGCGTTGCGGAAGAATTACGTCATTAAGCGGCGGCACATGTAAGTACATAAGTTCACACATACACACTCAAACAAGTGTGCACATTTGTACCATCATTAATATAAAGTGACACAGATGTTTTCCAGCATGTGTCTCCCTGTTGGCGCGTTTATATGTTTTCTGGGGGTGCACATGAAAAATCACCAAACAAGAAGCACGCAAATTCGCACAGTCTGCTCTTTTGCATCTAGTAAAACTTATCTCCACTTTATACAGCAGCCAGCACACAGCACACGCGCCACACACATTCGACCTGAGCGCGTTGGAAAGCGCAGTGTATCGCAACTTTAGAAGCGCTCCGCATGTGGCAGCATTGAGCTCACCGTGTGTATGTGTGTGTGTGTCTGTGCGATGGCACACATTTCTGAAAACTTTCTGCCACACTCGCCGCTGCTCTTTCCCTCCTCTGCCAATACACAATTAATTGTGGAAATTAGTGGCATCAGTCGGCGTGATAAATGCGAGTTGCGGTTGCAAGCATCGGGTGCTGCTTCGACATGTGCAAAGCGTGTGGAAAGATGCGGCACAAAAAGCGCCAAAGCAGCCAAATTCCTATTGCCCGCAAATGCATGAAAATTCCAGCGTGAAAGTTGATTTGGAGAACTTTGCAAAATTTGCTACCCTAATGACGCGGCCAGCTCTGTCAATGCAGACCGCCAGTTCGGTCGGCATTGCAAAGCTGCAGATGTGGCACATTTATGCAAAGTATGCTTGGAATGCGAATGACAGCCACAGTCGAAAGTGTTTACTTTGGCTGTGAGTGTGAAAATATGTATTACAAAGCTCAG
The DNA here is from genome assembly GCA_963971225.1 of Melieria omissa. Lineage (NCBI taxonomy): Eukaryota > Metazoa > Arthropoda > Insecta > Diptera > Ulidiidae > Melieria > Melieria omissa. Next base: position 45,667,824 of record OZ020268.1, on the reverse strand, counting down.
CAATATGTGCGGGTAATAAAATCCAAACGAGTTGAACCAAATGAGTTGAAAGTTTTACTCTCTTCAGAAAAAGTGATTGGCACTTTCGTACTAAGCGCAAACTATTTTTTGAAACTGTTTGCAAAACTCTTTAAATTTGCAGACACAATGCTTTTAGTTTTGCCAACAGACGACCTGTCATACATTCTTTTATTCTTTTATTCGCCATTTTATTTATATAAATATGAATTTTATTATAAAATTTTAAGTTACGTTTTGTACAGTAATAAGGAAAACATGAGTTAATGATATAAAAGAATTTATCTACCTATCTATTTACCTATAGTTTTGTTTAACTCATTAGAGACGATGCAACTTTTTGACGACTTTATTCGGTACCAAATTAGATGTAAAAAAATACTGTAAAAATGTGCACATTAACCTTTGGCAGAAGTAGGTAATCGGTTGCAGTATTGAAAACTATCTCTCTGCTTAAAACTGTATATTGATCTATAAATTTGTAGAGCGGAAAACTGCTTATTACTTGTTTGGTAAGCTTCTACCTTTTAAGCCTCGGAGACATCACAATTTGATTGCCCCCCTGTAAAACTTCTGAGCAACATGCAGACTATTTTTTATTAATGCAGTGCAAGTCTGGAACACAATTCCTGAGTTCCTAAGCGCTGTGCTAGAACTGACTACTTAGTTCTTTTCCTTTGGTTTTTATTTTCTTACTATTTCCTTATTACTTTCTTACTATTTGTTCACTAGTTTCTTAGCTTGATTTTTGGAATTTCAATTAAAATAAATTTTTTTACATTTTTAAGTTTAAACAAAACAAGAAAGTAATTTATATAACAATGATTTTTTTATAAATAACTTTTGCCTTTCAATATTTTTGTAAAATATTTTATTTATTTTTAAGAAGACTTTTTTTTACCTAATAACTTTTGTTTTAAATATAATAGAATTGCTGAAAAAATATTTTTAAAAAATCAAACCTTCAGGTTGTAATGTGTTAAACAGAAAAAGTATTCATATGGGACAACGGAGCGTATGAGCAACATAGAAGCATTCTGCATGCTAAGTACACTTAGGGGTCACTTGGGCCAATGAACGACGACTAAATGATGAGATTTTAAATATTTTTTTTTTTAATATCAGTGCTCTATGCGTATCAATAGTAATAATGAGGTTAATAAAAAATCAGATTTCATACATTGTGACCGAAAAGTTAACGGAAATTCTTATTTAAAATTCGCGCGCTGTATATTTTTCGATATTTTAAGTTTCTGTAGGTTGGTAATACTGTCCTTAATTACCATGCCAAAAATGAGCGCGATCTGTCAGACAGTTTGTTTACGGCAGCTGTTGAAACCAGTTCACCTCAGTAGTGCGTTGCGATTTCATTGAGAATTTTCTTCAAAATGAGTACCGTGAACAGGTCTCTTTGGACGTGCTTGATCGTGCCAATTCCGATCCAACTTTCATGGAACGCATCATAACTGGTGACGAGACATGGGTCTACGAGTACGACATGCAAACAAGCCAACAATCATCGGAATGGAGAGGAAAAGACGAGCCGAAACCGAAAAAACCACGCCAAAGTCGCTCGAAAATCAAGGTAATGCTGATTGTTTTCTTCGATATTCGTGGTGTGGTGCATCATGAATTCATCCCTGAAGGACAAACAGTCGGTAAAGACTATTATTTGACTGTTTTAAGACGTTTGCGTGAAAATATCCGCCGTAAACGGCCTCAATTGTGGAACGATAATTCATGGATTTTTCATGACGATTATGCTCCCTCGCACCGAGCCAACATTATCAACGATTTTAAGGCCAAACATTCAATAAATACCATCGAACAGCCACCGTATTCACCTGATCTTGCACCGTGTGACTTTTTCCTGTTTCCCAAACTCAAATTACCACTCAGAGGAACGCGTTTTGAATCCATAGAAGACGTAAAACAGAATTCGCAGGGGGAACTCAAAGCCATACCGGAACGCGCCTATAAAAAATGTTTTGATGATTGGAAGAAACGTTGGCATATGTGTATCGCTTCTAATGAATCATATTTTGAAGGAGATAAAATAAATATTGATGAAGATTAAGAATTTTGCGTTTTATTTAAAATTTCCGGAAACTTTTCGGTCACAAGGTAAATTTCCCTTATTTCTATTAACGTATATGCATTCATTGTTTATTTAGAAACTGACTCTCTTTGAGATTCTAGTTTAGTAAAAATTTGCTCCAAAATATTTCTAGTCATAATTTGAGCTGTTAACTTCCCTCACATAGGAAAGTCAGAATGCAAATACGGGTTTTGCCTGATAATCATTTTACATACTTATTCAAATATTTGTCCCATAAGCTACAACCAGCTGAGCAATAGGCGCGAATGTTTAATAAGAAAACATATCCTATCCAAATTGTGTTAATGAAAGATTTAACTCAAATTCTCAAAACAATAAAATCTAATATTTTCATAATGCATTTGTTTTAAAGTTTCTTAAACCGCATACCAAAAGTTTGTCTCGCCACACCACTCAACAGAATCGCATGGCAACAACTGATGACATCATTTGGCATGCAACTGCAATGACACGAAACCGAAACGCGAGCATACACACACAATTCCGAAATAAAAGCAGCAACAACTTTTTGACACTTGCTGTGAAGGCTTTTAAATGGTTCGATGGCCTTCGGCAATGCCATAGTAAAGTTTAAGTTTCCACGAATGTTGGCCTTCTAGGAAAAAGAGGTCAGAACAATTAAGTGTCATGCTGAAAATTTACTACGTAAACTTGAAATGTGTCAAACTAAGAAAGAAAAACATGACACTCGCAAAAATTAAATTTGATATTAAATCTAATTAATAAAAAAATTCAATTTGACTACACCTGAATGAAGCTGGACATAAAAAGAAGCTCAATACTGGTGTACGACACGAGTTTACGCAAAACATCTCAAAGACCGAATTTGTATTTAAGAATCGCTGCTGAATTGCAAAAGAATCGACCCATTTTTTAAGCAATGTGATGAAAATTAAATTACTAACGAGAACTTCATGTGAAAACGGTCGTTGTGGAATCACAGCGAGCCGGCGCAAACGTTGACCAAGCCAGGATTGACGGCTGAAGTTTTACTGTATTTGGTTTGTTTGACAGAGAATCATTTACTATGAGCTTCTCCCCTACGGACAAACTCTTTATTCGTACCAGTTTTATCAATTATACGGAAGCGACCTTTAGCACATAAATTGTGTTCCATCACAACGCCCGATCACACATCGGTAGTGACTTGCCAGAGGTTTCAGAAGCTTGAGAGAAAAAAGCTTTTATTTTTCCATCTTTTAGTCCGGATTTAGACTAACTGGTAACTGGATTTAGACTAACTAATTTAACCGGTGAAAAATTTACCTCAAGAAAAGGAAATCAAATATCTCAGTTTTCTGCCAAAAGAAACGGGCGACGAAGGTTTCAAAGCATTCCATTCTTCATAGGTGCCATACAAATGGAAACAAGTCATCAAACAAAACAGCGCATTTTTAATATAAATCCGATCATTCTCACTTTGCTTAATAAACCCTTTAATTTAATAAAAAAAAATATTGGATTTCTTTTCCTTTTATTAATCTTTTATCTTATTAATCTCTAACATTCCAAAAACTTTAAGGCAAAATTGGCAACCCCGATATGCCAATACTACATTACATAATTTAGCATTAAAGAAAATTAATGCAAAAAGTTCAAGAGTCATACAAACAAAAAACAAACCATTTCTAACAAATTCTCACAGAAATGTTTACATAATTTCAATTTCAACTTAATTAGGTTTCAGGATTATGTATGTATTGTTTTTACACTTTTGCCGCAATCAAGCCAACACCATGTAAAAATCTCAATGTGTCTCTGCCTCCCTACCAGTGGCAGTTCAAATTCTCCCCTCAACAACTTACACAAGTGGCCAATTGCTCAAGTGTCACCTCGTCGTATTCGATTTCGTTTAGTATACACATTTGCTTTGTGCTATTTTATAGCACTTCTTGCGCTTCCCGCACCCCACTGCTCGCCTCCATCCACACATTGCATTGCACTCTCCGTTGCCATTCGTTGCTGTTGCTGTTTGTTTTAGTTTTAATTAAAAAATCAATAACCAACGACCTTTCGTTCCCTTTTACCCCAATCCACCGTCAACGAAAGACTAATGGTGCCCCTTGCCGCTGGAACTGTCGCAGTCCCACGGCTGTCCCCATTCGCAGCCAACCGTTTGAGCCATTTTCCCCCCACTTACCCACACAACTTCTTCTCCTTCATTTAGCAGCAGAGTAACCATAACGACAACAACAACAACTTACGAAGTAACAACAACCAAAACAGCAATGATTATATGTGCTCAAGTGACTCAAGTGCTAAGCGCTGCGAGTCGATATCAACAACAACAACAACAACAACAACAACAGCAACAACAGCAACAACAGCAACATCGATGGCAATGCACAAATCCAAGGCGAAAAGAAATGGAAAACACTAAAACGACACGGCATGTGCAGAGAGAGAGACCAACGAAAAAGGTGGAAATACTATGCAGACGTGTAGTAAAAATGAGGTAGACGAGTGCTAGAAAAATTAGAAGTTGGCTGAGAGGAAACGAGTGCAGCGAGGGGAGCTGTATGTATGCTAAATCGCTGCCCTAAATTGCTGACAACGGGCAGTGGGGGGTTAAGTGTGTGTATGCTTTGCAAAAATATATTTGTTTTGTTGATGTTATTGCTTTGTTGTTGCTGTTGCTGTATGTCCAGCGTTCAGCTAGTATTACTCGTTGTGTTGATTCTGTTCTACTAACGGCTGCCCGGCATGGCGAATGTTGACATTTCATTTGGTAGCCGATAAAGGCAGCAACAACCAGAGCAAGCAAAGTCAAAAAGGAGAACAATTTTCACATATGAGAAAAATATAAAACGCATACCAACAATATTTGTTTGTATGTATAAAACAAGAAAATCAAACAAGCGAATAATGTTAAAATGCTGCCCAGCAACACGCACACACATTTATATGTATCATGCGTGTGTGTGAGTGTGTGTTGGCGCGCTTTGGCCATGCCACGTTTTATGGCATTTTTGCCACAACAGTCGCAGCATGACGTATGTTGTACATTCGAGTATGCGGCATCGATCGTTGTGCGTGCGTTCATGACGCAGACATCGCTTCGCTGATTTTACGTTTCGCTCTATTTTTTTCTTGTCATTTTTACGAGTAATCTTTTGTTGTTGATATATTTTCTGCTTCTTCTCCATCTGTTTTCCCCTTTCGACTTACTCAGCATTTTGCATTTTACGAAAGGTCGTGTCCGTTCATTGCTACCGACTGCTGGCCAAACTCTCGTGTGTGTGTGTGTTTGTCAATATGTCTGCTGTATACTGAACAACTTTGCATTTATTGCACGAAATCGATTTCCATTTTTAATAATGTGCATAATGTGTCCTTTTTTTTTTTGCTGCCATCATTCGCACTGGGCGTACATGACGTATACGTGACTTTTATTGGTCCCGCAACACCGCAGCGCACTTCAGTGTACACGCTTTATGAGCGCTACGCATTTAATGCTTAATGCTATTTGTGTTGTTGACGGGAAATCTTACTTTTAATGTCAGCCATTCGGGGCGTATGAGTAACACACATTTCAGAAAGTGGCATTTCTTTCGCTCATGTTAATAAATCCGCATCAAATGATGATATAAAAATTTCAAATTTATAGAATATCAACACGAAGTTAAATTCGAAGGCATAAAGAGGCTGAAATTATTCGATTTAGGAACATTTTTACAGCACCTATGACCCTGACGGGTTTAAGTCAAATGTCCATAAATTTTTCATTCAGAATTTTGCCTCGAGAATTGTAATTTTCCTGAACAAACCAACCCATTAATAGGGATTTCACTGCCTACTGGGTTTTACAAAAAAAATTATATGAGGTTCTTTACACTTGAGATGCTATCTTGGTGTAATCGGCCACATTTAGTAGTTCAATGTTAAAAAATTGAACCAATTTCATAATTTATGCTGAAACAATTTATTATATTTCATTATATTTCTATAAACGAAGATAAAAGAGGGCAAATGTCTGATAGTTCAATGTACTAGTAAGAATGCGAAAAACCAAGTGAGGAAGGTAAAAAGATAGGTGTGGCTGTGCCAAGGCTTAGCTCACTCAGACCATGAAGACCCATTGTCATACTACATGCCGTCAAACATAAAACTGCTCTCTCAATAAACCAGTTAGAACACGTCTTACAAAGCTTAGTAGAGAGCGAAAGTTCTTATCAGTTAGATCCCGCAGACTGTCGAAAAAGAAGTTGAAGAAGAAGTACTTCATTCTTTTTCTGGATAAAACAAAATAAGTGTATAGAAGTTGAAGAGTATTTTCCTCCTCTTCCTCGTAGCGGCAAGGACAGAAGTCGTTCAAAAACACCCGCAACCTTCTTGCATTGACCTGTTAGTGCACCATTCATGGTCTTGGTCTGTGAGAGAAATTCGTTTGAACATCAAAGTGGGTATAACAAATCAGGTTAGTGCATTTACACAATGATAATTGAAGGTAATGGAAAAAAGTCACAGAGAAAACGCTTAAGTTGAAACTGAGCAAAGGTAAAATGCACAACTTTAATAGCTGCAATGAAAGCTCTATTAGGTAGAACCACTGCTGCTTGACGGGATAAGAGTAAGCGGCGCCAACGTTATAGCTTATGAACCGATCCGGTACTTGGAACGTTGTCGACATAGTGGTTGAATGTAGACGTAGACGTATTTTTGATCTGTTACATGGCAATGCATTTCAAGCACGCTGATGACATTAACAGACATAAAATGATCAAAAGGTCATACAAAACACTAACCGTAGATGGCTTCATGAATGGGGCTTGAAGGAGCAAACAATCAGTACTTTTATGGATATATTCCTTATAACATCGTGCGCCAAAAACCCACTTTTATAGGAACCCATCCAAAAAATCATTCATCGTAACATGGCATACTTAGTTTTTCATTTCTGATGCAATATTCTTTCAAAAGTACTTTAAAATTTTAAGGACATGTACATTTGAAAGAATTTATTTAAATATTTCCGCTTATGCAATGACAAAGTTATGGATATCAAATGAAAGAGAAAAATTTATGCCTTATAACTAAATTTTTCATTTCAAACTTCCAGTACCAAAATATGTCAGTAAGGTAAGGAAAAAAAATACATGTTTTGGATCTACAACACCTCAACATTTTGTCGCTGCAGAAAACGAATATCCTATGTTCCATTGAATTTCATAGCACATACGACAATAGTTTTCTCAAGCGACGAATTGACTGACGCACAATGTAACTAATATGATGATTTTCATGTTTAACAACAGAAATTATTGTCCAATCACAATGAAAAGAAGTTTGGGGGCCAATGTTTAAAAGAAAGTATGTAGGTAGGTAGGTAGCTTGTAGTGGCAGACTCTCTTAGGTCTCTATATGGGTTCGTTGCAATACCAGAAAGAATATAAAAGTTAGTAGATAGGGTTTTGACTGAAGTGGTTATGGACTCTTTCATTGAACCCATCGAGATCTTTGCATGTATCAATCGACACTTATGTTAAACTGGGTTTAAAATGCTTTCATATGTAAGTGCAGATAAAATGACTTTGTGGAGGTTAGCAGCCATTTTGGGACAAAATTATCTACCAAAATTATGCAGAAAAAATAATCAGAAGAGATGTTCTAGTTTGAAAGAGATTGAAAGTGGATTCTGTAGATCCGAACCTGGAATTGGATTAAACATTGCAACGGTCGAAAATCTGGCCAACAAGTTGACAACCTAAAAGATCAAATACGAATAAAGAAGAAAGAAAAAATAAGAATTGTGTATTTGGTCAACCAACTACAAATGATCGGCTTCAAAGAAGCCATTACTGAAACTAAGATTATTTTTTGCAACCAAAATTTTCTTCTTTTGTAACTCGAAAAATTCTGAAATGAGTAGCTGCACTAATTATGGAGTAAGAAAACTTCAGGAGACACCTAGCATGGGGTGACCTTGCTTTGGAAATTATCTCTGGACTTTGTTAAGGGAACGAATCAATCAATTGCAATCCTTTTGGTACAGCAATCTATTAAAAAGGATGAAGTGAGGACTACTAGTTATAAGAATATATTCCAGAAGTAACACGTAGCATAGCTAATAGGATGGAAGCCAATAATTATGGTTGACTTTTCGACAGCTGGACATGAACAGAGATACAAAAAGAAAACTAGATGCTCTCTTTCGGTCAAATCCTTGAGGGACTAGCAAGAGATAATTTTAAGTGGTAAAAACCAGCAAATCAATGGATCCATCAAATCATTGATATCTAACGTATGAATGTTTTTAACTTCTTAGAAAAACGGTTTTGTTTTTTTTTTAAGGGTTTGGAAGAATTTTGTTTGAATTATTTTAAGTGTAAATTATACGTCATGGCGCACCTCAGCGCTCCCTTTGGTGTCTTTAAGGTGTAGCACAACACTATTTAAGTCTTTTAAACGACTTCTTATGGCTTCGGAAAACACTGCTGAGCTTACTTCTGTCCACATACGCCAATCCATAATTATAACATTACTTGTACACAGTGCACAGCGCTAGGCAGCACAACAGTAAAAAATTGGAATTGTAGAAATTGTAGAATTGTTCAAATATTTTTCATATGTTCAGAATTGCTGAAAATACTTTTTGTCGTGTGCAATGTGTAGTATTACAATGGTCTATACAGAAGCTCATACAAAGCCTGCCACAATAACCTAACTGAACCCTTAGGCGAACTCCTTATTCTTCAACTGAAAACCATATTAACCCGGCGTTGGTGTGGTGAAAAAAAAATACGTCATTGGTGTGGTGGGGTATGACATACCACAAAACTTTATATAGCACCAACCCCACGAAACAACACAAATATAAAATATAGCAATTACATATTATTCTTCATTTAATTTTACGTAAGTAAATGCAAAAAAATTTCATGTGCAAGCAATTTGTGAAAGAAAATAACAAATATAAGAAAAATAAACGAAAAATACTGAGATTTATAGGTTGACTTCATAAAATGGGGTTTAAAAAAATTACATTGTATAATTTTCCAAAAACCATAGTCTGTTTTAAAAACGACATACATGTAGTTATGTGACATACAATTTGCGGTAGCTACGGTGAAAGAGTAGCGAAATACAGGGTCTCCAAATTGGCGCATTTTTTGCAAGATGTATTAGGTTTTTGCTCTCAGACAAACCGAACATTGTGTGCTGTACTGACGACGTTTTGGTACAGCATTGCATTATCTCAAGGATTTACAGAATCATGATGATGTACAAAAATAATGATATTTTTTGGAATATGTGATAGGATGAAAACGATTGTCGTATGTGCTATTAAGTTCAATGGAACATACGACATTCGTTTTCTACGGCGACGAAATGCGAATACTGAACTGGGAGCTTTTCTTGCACGTACCAGTTGGACAGTTCGTATTTGCCTCTTATGTTTCCGTACGGTGAGTTTTTGAATAAATCGATGACTACTAGACCATAAAAAAATCAATTTGAATTCAAAATCATTTACACAAAAAGTTACGTTATTGGTGTGGTGGGGTATGTCATACCCCAATGAACTTTAGCGGGATGTGACTGAAATCTGGTAAAACTCAAGTTGTTTTTGGATAGCAAATGTATAAGGTTGGACTGTTATTAACAGCTACTAGAAGCGATAGTGCCCACAAAAAACTGATAGGCGTAATATTTACAAAAATATAACCTCTGGGGTATGGTATACCCCACCACACCGATGCCGGGTTAATTGCATGGAAACTCAAATGTTGATTTTTTTAAGATTCGCATTACATTTAAGTCCTCCAAATGTTTCAGTGTTACACACTAAACTTGAAGCTTTAAAATATCTGCAATTTTGGCAAATTTGTTACACCAGCATCAACACACAACAACACGCGCACATTAATTCCCCTATGGCAGCTTTGTTTCCTTTGTTTGCTCAGCTCGACAATGCTCATTGTTTGGCAGTCAAACCAAAACAGGGGAAGCCGAAAAAATTCAGAGGAAAAAATAGCAGCTGGAATTGATTGGCGGCGCTGTCATTTTGCGCCACTTCCACTGTTTGCCGTCTTCCGCTGCGCTGTTCGCGTCGCGTCGCGCCATCGCTGACGCCAGCACGCGACGCCAAACAGGACACAGCGACGCCAGCTGCAGTGGTCGCTGTGTTGTGAGCCGTGAGCCGTCTGCTCTTTCTTTAACTACTTTCTATTTCATTGTTGTTCTTGCTTTTTGTTGTTACTGTTGCTGATGTTGTTGTGTGTCGTAGTTGGCGTTGAATTTTTAACACTTCTGCGTCTGGCTACTTTATTCGCTTTGGCCATTCGGCGCACAGTTTGCCGAAAAACTTTCGCTGCTTATTATGTGCCATGTGCCTCGTGCCTCGTGCCGCTGCCGCTGGGACTGGGACTGGGACTGTAGTTGTTGTTTCGCAGCTTTTTAACTTCCGCATCGCATTGACAATGCGGACTTGCAGCAACGTATGACGTGATAAATGGTCTGCGCAAAGTTTTCTACGCGCCTTACGTGCGGTACATTTGGGAAATTTTCTTAATTAAAAATTTAAAAACCCCAAAAAACTCAACGCGACTCCCACGAATTTGCTTTTAGACAAATTGCTGTGCGTGTGGCGCACTCAGCGGTGAGTCCATAAAATGTGGTTAATGGAAATTTGCGCTAACTTGGGGACAATTTACGGTGGTGTATGGTCAATGCGGAAATGAAGTTCTTGCTTCAAATTCAAGCAAAGATATAAAATCTAATAATAAAAGACTAAATTAACTTGACGCTTTGGAGCAAAAATCAGCGAGATGGAGGTTCGAAAGCCAAAAAAATTATTACCAATTAAAGCAACTTCAATGGCTTCATTACAACAGTTGCAGTACCAAAAGATCATTGGATCAGCAGTGATTGAAACAATCAATGAGTCGATTGAACTCTCGCCCCGGGAATGAAGCGATGAGTAGTAAAATAGTCTGCACTTCAAATGGTACTGGACCGAGTCCCTTCAGCCTTTTTGATTAGAAACTAGTGTAGAAGGATCCAATACAAAGACTGAAAATCAGTTCAAGCCAGAAAATTTAATAGGTACGACATTTTTCCTCTGGCTTACAGTGTAAACACTGTAGGATCAAAGTAACGCAGGATCACACAGGATCAAAGTTTCGTAAATAAAACTGGTGCTCCAGATCAGTTCTCTAACACTGGTTGCTGTGTTTTTTTGATTTAGAAAATAAAAAAAAAAATTAAACAAAATTTAATTTCTAGTCCCTGATCCACTCGACAAACACTTTTTGCATCAATTGTTCTTTTCTTCACACATTATGCAATTTATTGGCGTCTTTATTGCTTCAATTATTGCACACATCAGCCATAGAAACAAATAATGGATTGTCTGGTAATCCAAATCGCGACAGGAACTTAATGAGTCTCCGTTACATTGACGTTTAATTATGGCAGTTTTTTTTTCGTCCTTCGACAGAAACGCATCACACGTGTCACAAAGTGGGCAACATTTGCATTTAAAGCGATTTCGATTGCGTTCGGTTGGAGCCAACAATTACAACAACTACAACACTGCCAATAACAGCAAATAAATGGCGACAAATGGCAGCCTGCCATGTGTGTGTGTGCACCACTACATATACAAACACAACAGTTGAATTGGCAGCGAAGGACGTAGGACGCGCAGTAAACGGCGACAGTCAGGCAGCAGCAGCAATACTCAACACGACACATCGTGAGTACAATTTGGGTGTAATTGTCAAAATTCGTATGCGTTCAGACAACAACAATCGAAGTGCGGCAAGCAGCCATTTGTGCCGAACGCAAACAGAGCAAACGAAAAAAACGTGTGCAATTGCCGATACAATCGTCTTCATGCACACTTAGACAAACACACACATACATACATATATATAAAGCGCGTTTATTTTGCTGTGGGTATGCAAGTGTGAGTGTTCGTTTGTGTGCGAGTGTGTGTGTGTGTTTGTTGTTCACGTGAAACAAAGTGAAATGATTTTAATTGCTGCACTCAAAGCGGCAACGGCAGCAACGAGCAGCACTTAATTGAGTTAAAATACGTTCTGGCCGTTGGCGCTTTCTACTTTCAGTCGCATATACGTGCAAGAACCTAGAAACCGGTGCTGGAGAACAATGGAACGAATCCACGCGCCGCATTACAAATGAAGCAAGCAACGAATTTTTGCAGTAAGTGTGTGAAAAATAATTTTTTACAGGGGCCAACAGAGGAGACGAGGTTTTTCTTATTTGAGTTTGAGGCTAAATTGGCGTTGCCTAAAAATACAAATAAAGTCTCTGTTATTTACATATCACCGTGCGACAAAAATTGAAAAATGTTTACACTGGAAATATATTTGACTAGAGAACAGCATCTTCATTGATTTTGTATCTTTTTACTCGTATTATTAAAAATACTGATACTCAAATAAATTAGAATTTTTGTACTTCATTAGAATTGCAGCTTCTACTTTTTTTAATAACTTTCGAACCAGTAAAGTTAGAGTAATGAAATTTTGACACTAGATCAAGGAGATTTTGGGTTTTATCATATTTACTTTTCAAGAAAATTCTATATAAATTTTCATGGATATAAAGGGTTAAAATTGTCAAATTGTCTCTTTCATTTGATATACATATATATCGCCATATTCTAACGATGTTAAGTATTTAAAAAATTTTTTTATTTGTTATCCCCTTCAGAAGTCCTTTTAAAAGAACGAAGGATGTAGAAATAAAAAACTGAGTAAACAACTTCCCAATACTTTCCACCCAGACTGTACATACACAGAAAATCGCACAATGAACATTTTTCACTGCCGCTTTCCCTGACCCAAATTTTTCCGCCAGTGAATTCTGAAATCTTCCAATTACATGTTTCACTGCTTGTTTTAACTGGCGGCGACTTTTGTCTTACCACAAAGACCATCTTCCGCATCGTCAAGTCCAAGCTTTCGCCGCTAGTCCACCTTTGTGCGCCACTCGCTCACTTGCTCGCTCACTCACACAGCCAAGTCACGTTTCTGCGCCCGAGGTGTGGCTAATTCTATTTCGTGGCACTCAGCCAATGTGAAGAGCGTCGTTGCAGCAACTGCAACCGCCACTTGCCACCACAATTGAGTTTAATTGACAGCACCGAAACGGAAACGGCAGCAACAACAACGTTTCAACACACGTGTCGACGAGGAAGGCACCGAATAGGAAAGAAAAAGTTGCGCCTTTGAATTGAAATAAAAATGGGAGACGTGAATGCAAATATGAATCTATGATAGGCGCTTCAATGGTGCGTCCGAGCCAGACAATTGGTCAATTGACACATGAATAACTCAGTGTTGAGTAAATTCTTAATTGGCACTGAATTAAGTAACCAGTTGGTTGGTGAAATTCAACTAATTCGAGGCCTTTTTAAGTTAATATAATATTTAGACTGCCGCTGAAAAAGGACACAATTAAATTTTACATACATACATACGAACAAATCTAAGTATATACTCGCAAAGCTAGGATAAGATTTACTAAATATAGTAAAACCGCGTTTTTAGGCTTTGACGTCAAGTTTGTTATTAAGGAATTTGGAATTTCAAGGAAAGGATTGTTTAAAAAATTATTTAAAAAGTTTAGTTGAATGTAGACCATCAATATGGGCATTAGATGAAAAAAAAATTCCTTAGAATTAAAAAAAATTTAATTGTTTGGTGTAGAGGCACGAATAAGTATTGAAAATATCCTTTACAAATTGTATCCTTGAATATCCCTCAAAATCTCCAAAAGTTTTTTTAACAATATAACTGAAGGACCGATTCGTACACTGCCACATCCTCCAATTTCGTCCTTCTAATAACATTTATTTTTGATTTATTTATATGCTAATTAAATATTTTATGTATAGGGTGTTTTTTTTAGAGGTATAGAACTTCGAATTGAAATAAAACACAAGAAAATCGTTTTAATGTCCATCAATTTGGCTTTATTGGAAGGATAATTTTATGCCATTAATGTTTAAAAATGATTTCGGGCATGTGGACGCCGCGGCTGGCTCGAATAAAGCCAATTCTACAGGTCCAATTTTCAAGTTGATGGACAAAGCTCCAATTGCTGTGCACGTTGGCGAATCGATTCATTCGGGTCCTCTTCAACATTTTGCTCTACAGCGGCAATTGTTTCTTCGGTGCGCACTGTTCGACGTCTCTGCGGATGCGTATTATCACATAGAGTAAACGTAGTGCGAAAACGATCCATGGTTAACCGAATTAATTGCTCTGATGGACGATTATGTCGACCATAAAATGGACGGAGCTTGCGGTAAACTTCGCGAACTGAACCATTATTTTCGAAATAAATTTGCACGATTTGCAAGCGTTGTTCTTTTGTCAACCTTTTCGTGATGAAATGGCAAACCAAACTGAACATAAATGACATTAGAGTTGCCAGATTTGACCACAAAATGCCAGTTTTATCTCTATTCGAAAAACAAACCTCTAAAAAAAACACCCTATACGTCAAACTATGCAACAAATTACACCACTCGACACGAAAAATTGACCTAAACATAAAACTGTTTTCTAGACTAACTTCGGTCCGCTGAACACGAAACTGAAAATCAAAACAAGAAGAAGAATAAAATGAAAGAATGAAAAATATGCCAGGTAAGGAAAAAAATACATGTTTTGGATCTTAACCTGTGGATCATACTTCTAAGTCTTATTCTATTTTGGTCCTGAAAGTTCTAAATAAAAAATTTAGTTAAAAAGAGACAATTTTCCTCTTCCATTTGATACCAAAATCTTCATCATTGCACACCCGCAAATATTAAAAAAAAATCTTTGAAATGTGTATGACCTTGAAATCTTAAAGTCCTTTAAAAGGACTTCGAATCAGAAAACGATAAACTGACTATGGCAGCTTACTATGAATGATCTCTAGTTATGCGCTTTTATCAACATTTGGATGGGTCTCGACAAAAATTTGTCTGTCGCACGTTGTAATAATTGAAAAGTTGGTGTTTTCACTCAGTACTTCATATCTTTGTTATTTTTATTTCGATACTATTGATGTTAGGCTTAACACTTGCACAAATAATATATCTTTCAAGAAAGAATTATTCAAACATTTTCTAATTTCTGAAAATGGATGAATAATTCCTTTTTTAATTTTCAACGTCAGCAACTTCCCGAAATCTCAACTGATTTGAACAATCTGCATATCGCTGGAACGGCTAAGGTATTATTTTCCGAACGACGGACCGCTCGTGTTAGTCGAATTACTTGTTTACGAGATATGCGCTCATTATTGAGACAACAGGGAAAACACTAGTTTTTCGCAAATTTTTCGAAAACGCTTCTTAAGAAAATTTTTGGGTTTTTAGTTTCGCCTTCAGCGACGTAAAATTGCCTAAAAATACTTTTTTTAGGTGCACGAGATTAGCCCATTTTTTCGATTAGTATTACTTGTTTTATAGAGAGAAGTATTACAATTTTTGTATCCTAAACAAATAAAGAAGGACGAAAATTAAGGAGGTAGTACTCGTATTATTATATTGCAGCTGAGACGATTGCTCAGCACATATTATGTTCAATTGTTAACCTCATTGTTTGTACTTTAGATTAAAATCAAAATATTATCACTTTCAATTAAGATTTTGAATTGTTCTCTTACTATAAACCGACACCTTTTACTAAAAAACTCCACAACTGACGCTCCCCGTTTGAAACACCTAAGTACTTCCCCATTTAAAATGTGAAACACCTAACATGCCACACACCACGCCGCACAAGTGAAAATACATTTTAATAAAATTCAACTATTTGGGTTCAACTATTTTTGGCAAGGACATGCAAGGACATCGCAAAAATTCTCGCGCAGCAAAAACGCTCAGAGAGCAACAAAGAAATGCGCAAAAAATTGGAAAATCGCACGAATTATTACGTGACACACACCATCGCACAAATAGCATTAAAGTGAACTTCTCCGCTCCTCCGTTTCCGTTTGCCGCTCTGAACGTTAACACGGGTTCAACACGCTGCCGCGTTTGTGCGCCAATGTGTTGAACAGTTCGTTCACGCTTCGATTTTTGGCTCGAAAAAAGCATTGAACAATGTTTTTAATATCATATTTAGTTTTATGGGAAAAGTTGTTCATGTAGAACAAGAAAATCGCGTGTCGAAAAAAAGGAAACCTAAAAAGCAAAAAAGCAAAAGGAGAGCAAAAACTTGTATATGACCAACAACAAAGGTAATATCAGACGCAAAGCTGAAATTTCTGAAGTTTCTAAGGTGGGTTTTAAGAAAGAAATAAAGGTTAAAGATACCAAAAGGCAGCTAAAAAAAGCTAAAGTCGAGTAAACGCTGAAAATAAAGAAATCAAAATCAAAGCAGATAAACGAAAAGTGTAGTAAACTGTCGAAAAAATCGAAAGAAATGGCAGACACTTGGCTCATTACCAATTCACATCCCATTTATATAAATATCCTGTATGGGTATTCTCGCATGTGTGCAGCCTTCACTAAGCATGTATGTGCGTGTGTGTGTGAGTGAGTGCTCATTTACATTTTGGCAGTATTTGATCAAAATATTTGCGCATACGTCTTTTCGGCGCCTTCATCAAATTTCCCACTGTCGGATGTTATTAATTCTTGTCTGCCTTTCGACAAATTTGTGTGCATGCAGACAACATTCGCGCTGTTATACGAATGCAGAAAAGCAGGAATCCACTTAAGCGCGCACAGCACATGACACAGAGGCGTCGGCAGGGGGTGTAACTATTACAAATTCCCCACAAAAATATGCAACAAATTTAATTGCATAAATTTATGGAATTGTTGAAATGTTCAGTATTGAGAAAATTGGAAAACAATTCTAATTCATAATTACAAACTAAAAATTAATTAATTTTTAATTTAACTAAAAAGAAATAAATAATTAAATTACCAATTATTAATTAATTAATTTATATATTTATTTATTTTTACATTATGGATTTTTTTAATTAAATATATTTTGTTAGTTTTTACGAAATTAATAATTTTCTTTTTTTTTTATTAATTTATTGTTAATTAATTAATTAATTTACTTATTTAGTTATTTAATATTTTTTAATAAATATTTTAATATATTTAATGATTTTTTTCAATACGTAATTAACTTTTTAATAATTACTTAAATAATTTAAATAATTATTAAGTTAATAAATAACAATTATTAATTAATTAATTTATATATTTATTTATTTATTTTTTTTCCTTTATTTATTTTTTTATTTATTAAACATATTTCCCTCTTTCTTTATGTATTAATTATTTTATTTACTTATTTATTTTTTTATTGAATTATATTTATATTTTTTTATTTTTTACCTATTTATTTATTGATTTATTTGTTTTCTTATTATTTATTTACTTATGAATAAATTAAGTGATTTATTAATTATTTAATTAATTAATTAATTTCGTTATTTATTTATTTATAAGTTAAATTTGAAATTTTTAAATTGAATAAATATCAATTTAATTTAAAAAATTTTAATTGTATGTAGTTTGGATTAAATTTAAAATAAATTAATTATTAAAAATTATTAAAAAACAAAATAAAGATAAAACTATTTCACCCTCCGCTTCGACGGGGCTCCAACCATTAATTCACCCCGAATCAGAACTCAATTGTTTCAGGTTTCACTCTTTGTCTTTTTATAGCCTCAAGGACACATCTCGTTCATAGCCATGCATACTCACACATACATACAAACAATGTGTATGTAATATAATGTAGAAACTTATGCTTTGCATACCAGCGAACGGCACTAACTGCCCATATATACTAATACATTATTTACTTACATACAAATATATGTGCGTGTACGTAACCGGACATGCACACACACACACGCACACAACACTCAGCGACCCACACACGCGCCGCCAGCTGTAAACATAACCTCAACTAATTGATTGACATTTGCTGTCAATGCTTCGAACACGTGTTGTTAGTTCTCGTATCGCTTAGCACTTCATCCGCACTAAAATTTCCACCGAACCACAGCAAAACCGCAAACCCGCTTTTTCACGCGTCCGTGTGGGCGTTCGACCTTCCTAAGGCTGAAACTATTCGTATATGTGTATGTATGTCAGTGTGTGCAAATAATAGGACATTATAAGTAACACAAACTGTATTCGTTTTGCCCAATTTGCTGTCATGTCGATGAAAAATACGATTTCCGGTGCCCAAAACAAATTATTAAAACCCAAAACTTATTTAAGTGTAAATAGTTAATTTGGGTTGACGTTTTCAATTTGTGGCCAATTTTTATGATGTGTCGACGCTTAATAGATTGGAAGATATATGCACTTCAAAAGGAATCAAGGTTCGCCTGCCAACTATAATTCCGACCTTTTTTCAGTGGAAATTGCAAATATGGATCTGGACAATTCGTGGCCATAAGCCACACAACATTCAACATCATTTGAACTCTATTGCAGAAAAAGATTGCCCGGTTCTACCTTTTAACTTTTCCATGCCTCATCCTTTTCCACGCTCTCGCATTCTGTTTCTTTCCTCTATTTTTACCACAAACAACAATTTTTCTCGCACCCAAACCATCTGAAACTGTTCATACCGACATTTTTCACAAATTTCATTAACCCACTCCGCTGCGTTCACCTTCATTAGCCCCGCTCACGTAAACAACCGCAAGTGGCCTCGACTACCACAAGATGCCCAAAGTTGGCCGAACATTTGAGTGCGGTTGCACCTGACACACGTCCCACAAAAAACGATAAATCAGTTTAATTTCCGTTATCCAGCACAGTATGGAAAATCAGTGGCTGCAAATAAATTAAAAGCGAGTCGAATGGCCAAACTGGAAACGAAAATGTAAACGAAATACAATAAGTAGTGATGGGAGGAACTTTTTGAGAATCGATTACTTTGGTAGTGATAATTTTGGGTATGAGGTATTTTTGGCAAGAATCAAAGATTTTCTATAACCTCTTCTATAGCCACTACCAAAGTGGCTTGTCATGGAAAGTGGAAGTGGTCTGCAAAGTTACTTTAAGTAGTGATTAAAATATGAGTGGTTCTGGTACTAAAAACTTTGATAACTGATCATAAGTTTAAATATTGAATACTTTTCGAAACTCAGTAGTATGAATTTTACTCTGACTACTTTCTGGTACTGAACTCAACTCTAAGTACTTTTAGATTCTGAACCCAAAACTATTTTTTTAAGTCCTTTTTTAAAGCGAGTACAAGTACTAATACCGAGTACTTTTCAATACTACATAAATGCAAATATGAATACTTTTCCATACTGACTAGAACTATGAATCCAACTCTGCGTTCTTTTCGGTATTGAATACAAAACTGGTTTCAATTTTGAGTACTTTTCAATAATGAGTACAAGGATTAATACTGAGTACTTTTTAATACTGTATGTAGAACTATAAATATAAATACTGAGTACTTTTCCATACTGATTAGAACTATGAATCCAACTCTGCGTTCTTTTCGGTATTGAATACAAAACTGGTTTCGGTGTTTAGTACTTTTAGATAATAAGTACAAGGATTAATACTGAGTACTTTTCAATACTGTATGTAAAAATATAAATATAAATACTGAGTACTGTTCCATACTGACTAGAGCTATGAATCCAACTCTGCATTCTTTTCGGTATTGAATACAAAACTGGTTTCAATTTTTAGTACTTTTCAATATATAACAAGGATTAATACTGAGTACTTTTCAATACTGTATGTAAATATAAATACTAAGTACTTTTCCATACTGACTAGAACTATGAATTCTGAGTTCTTTTTAGTATTGTATACACAACTTGTTTACCTTTTTATTTTTTTTGAATAATGAGTGCAATAAAGAATACTAAATACTTTTCGATACTGAGCAGAAAATTGAATTCGATTTTGAGTTCTTTTTGGTATTGAGTATAAAACTGGTTTCGATTTGGAACACTTTTCAATATTGAGTACAAGAATTCATACTGAGTACTTATCGATACTGAATGCAAATACTTATAAATACCAAAAATTCGATACTGAGTAGAACTATGATTTAAATTTTAAGTTATTTTTGGTACTGAGTATAAAACTTAAATCGATTCTATGTACTTTTCAATACTCTGAGTGCTTTTCAATACCACTACAAAAATTGATTCGATTATGAATACTTTTCAAAACTGAGACCCTTTGGCTACTAAATATTGTTAGATCCTGAAGTACTGCAGGGTTATTTGACACTTTTAAAGTTAGACTGAGTACAAGTACTGAGTACTTATCGATACTCAAACCCTTTCAGTACTAAATATTGTAGTATCCTCACTGTAGGATTACTTACCATACTTATATAGAGGTTTCGACTCAATACAAGTAGTGAGTACCTACTTTTCAATATCTACTGAGTACAAGCATCGATATTAAGCACTTTTGACTACTCAAAATCTAAGCTTTTAAGAATCGAGTACAGTATTGCTGCTTTCTCGAAGAATCGATTTTGCCCAACACTAACGAACGAATACACAACAGCCGAAGGAACATTGAATACGGTTGCCAAAAATGTGGGCAAATATGATAAATGTGTGGCAAGACAACAGAACGAAAATGCCGCACAAGCACAGCAATGTGGGCAGACGATGCGTAAACCAATCAGAATTAACAATTAGCCAAATACAAAGAACATTTCCATTTATTGATTTGCCAGTCAGTGCGCTCGACCCTCGCTCGACGCTCGACTCCCTCAACTCCACAATGCCCACTGTCCGCATTTCCGTGCAGCATCGACCAGTGGCGCTTTGATTGATCAAATGTGAAATTGAATTGCCTCAGCTAATCTGGCAGAAAGATAACACAGCCAATTGGTTTATGTTTACGATTAATTAAGCACCGATCAGCTGGGGCGCCTTAAACGATGGGAGACACAACATAAATGACAGAACTATTGGCAGCGCATTACGAGTAGGAGCAGAAACAAGTTTTGTCTTATCACTGACACAAACCATGCTTAACGAATGCAGGCAACAAATGGTTTTACAATGAATTATGAATTTTTTACTTGACGCTCAAAAATAAGGATTCACTGTTGATTTTATTTTTCGTTTATAAAGTAAAAGTTTGAATGTTGGGTTTTGTTTTTATTTACAAGGAAAAACTTACGTTGAGTTATAATTTTTTTTATCAAGTATGAAAGTGGTTTTATTGTTGATTAATATCTAACTGTTTCAGTAAGATTTCATTTAAAAGTTGCTTTTATTGTACTTTTAGCAGCAGACACCATCAAAAAGTTGTTCTAACTCAATACATATGAGGCCAATCTAATGGGTTTGGCATGAGTGCAGAAACGTGTATTCAGTACAGAAAATTTATTTATTTATTAAGCTGCTCTCCTTTAGCAAGAGATCGAACTAGTTTGACCCGGATTGAAGCTGATTGGTGAGCTCCAAAACTATTTAAGAAGTGATTCATAATGAGCGACTTTGGCTGTGTCGCTCATAGCCTTCCTTACCTAACCTAACATTAGGCGTGAGGTATATGATGGGATACAATCCACGAAAGGGAGCCCAAGACGAAGCAAAGAAACACTGTCTCAAGATGTTTAATGAGATTAATGGAACACAAATTAAAACTACTCCAAATGAAGGACGCATAAAGGGGCTTTGAGCGAACAAAAGAGGTTGGTTAGTTGAGCGTTTATGGGTTGGAAACTTACTAACAACAATCCTTTCGTTGGCTTTTGCAATCTTCTATAAATTTCGGTGCCTTAACAGTCCTAAACCTACCTTTTACTCAGTTGTATAATTTTCTTCATTTAATTTTCTTTTTTACTCTCATATTTCTTTTAATATTTTTTTATGCACAATAATTTGTCTCTCCACATTATTCTTCGCTTTATATTTCCTGCATAAATACGCTATAATTGCACCAATGAAATATTCACAGTAATTTGAAGAAGTTTGTCCAATTTGGCAACCATTGCAAAGAAAACATCAACTTGGTGATTTTCCCTCACCAAACGTCCTCAATGTCCTTGCAGCGCAACGGTTCTTGCCATTGCAGTAGCATTTGCCCTTCGCTGCCTCACTCAGCGCCGCAGTGAGTGTGTCAAATGTGCTCACGAAAAATAAAATTGTAAATGCAGTGCACAGCACGAAACCTGCCGCACCCGTCGCTGTGCAACACATCGCATATCGCATGCAGTTGTGCCATTTTGGTTGCTTTGCCTTTTGCATTTTTTACTTTTACTCGCCGTCAAATGTCAAATGTCCTCTTTTCACTTTCAACACTTTTGCTGCATGACACCGTCGACGTTATGTTATGGTTTATCGTTTTTTATTCATTTGCCATTTTTGCAGTGTCGCCGCGTTCGACGAGCGCAACGGTGCGAACTGGGTAAAATCAACACCCAGCACCCGACAGGCGACACCAACTGGACACACGAGTGTGCGCTGCAATGGCGATAACAACAGCGAACAACAACAACGGCAGCAGCTGCTGCACCCAATAATAAATGCATGGCTGATAAAACTATAAACATATCGTTGGCAATTTTGTACTTTTCAAGAGCCATGCGAGGCGAAAACAAACACAATTTCCATACTCTCGATTGGTCGAGTGAATGCGTTTGAACATTTCGATGGCAAAGGATCTACTGCTATGCAACAACAATAATTTCACTTTTGTATCCAAATATTCAAATGAATAAGGAAAACAATAAATTTTTATGTGTTAGCGCAGAGAAAAAGTGAGCAATTTAATACAAAGAAATTGTTTCTAATTGCGGTTATTCAAGTTGAACCCAATTATGTGCAGGTTTAATGACGGTAAACCATTAACCCTTCAGCAAAACATTATACAAAGACAAGCCAAGTGTTTGAAGCTTACGAACCAACATTTGAAATTGGCATAAGACAGCAATTTTGTTTCATTAATGTATAAAGTTGCTCGCACATCACAAAACAAAATGGCTGCAGAAGGACTGAACTTAGTCCTCTATGTCATTGAAAAATCTCGCATTATCCAACTGCTATTTCTCTTCTAACTATGAGTATATTCAACTGTTTATTCTGTTCATCCTGAAATATTTTCAAAATTCCAAAAATTTAAAGCATAACTATTTTTTTATTTCTATTTTTCTAAATATTGTAGCTGCCCTCTAGTGTTCAGTTGCGGAGCACGAATCGATAGGTTCGACCGGTTTCCAAACGAAAAACCTATCACAACATCAACTTTAAAACTTCAATGCAACTCTGTGCGTGCATTGAAAACTTTGCTGGCAAACATCAGCGCACGTCTGCAACGACAAAATCCATGCTTTCGTGGACTTTTGTCTGGCTTTGCTGGCAATGGCGTAAAGTGAAATTCGGTAGAAAAACTTTTACTGTGTTTGTTGCAGACAGTGCAGCCAAGTTGTAACAACTGTGGCAACGGCGGCGGCACAAAGTTGCCAAAGAAAGTTAGCCAACGGCCGCTGGTCAGCAGGGCCAGTCCAGTCATTCAGTCAATCCAACAAATTCTCAACAGACTTTAGCAACGTTTCGCCGCCTCGTCGTTTTGTCGTTGCAACACTGTGGCACGGCACGCTAAGCCAGCTGTCACCCTTCGTGCTGTCGTGCCACACTGTTCCCGACACAATTCCGTCCCACGTCTTTGTTTGCTTTGCGCACTTAATGCACTTTGCGCCGGTGTTGCTGGAGTTGTTGGATCGGCGGCCGAAATGGAAATGCAAATGTCTTGCAGTCACTCGCAAGTAGCACCGCGACAGCCATTTGCGCCAGTGTGACGTAAGTTGACATTAACCTTTTGCATTGCTGCTCCCCCTCCCCCCTTCCATGACTTCGTCCGTGTAATTACGGCCGAATGCTGTTGTTGTTGTTGCCACCACACCACACACGTTTTCCACTTTCGTTGCCGTCGCTTACATTTTATTTCACTTTATTTGTTTGCTTACGTGCAACGCGTTGTTAGTTTGTTTTGTGTGTACGTTGATTGCTGTTGTTGTTGTTGTTGGTCCGCTGTCACTTGTGTCGCTGGCAACTGAGCGACGTTAATTAGTCCTTAGCGTGTTTTCGGGTGGTGGCCATTGCCGCTGGTCGCTGTTGTATTTTCAGCTTTTGTTGTTGTTTTTCTTTTACTGTTTCAGCCATTCATTCAGGTTTCACTAATTTTTTTTTTAAGGTTTATCGCGTCGTTGTTGTTCATTTACACTGAAAATCGCTTTAATTTGCATTGAGCTGTGTTCGCGCTTCCGTTTGCCGTTGTCGCCCTGCCCTGCCCTGCACTCTTCTTCTTCCGTTGGCACTGCACTTGCACTTGCCCCGCCTACTGCCCGCCCACTTAACATTCACGCCGCCTCGCTTCTAATTTTCGCACACGTTCGCACCTTTCTGATTGTTTTGCTTGAATTGTTATTGTTGTTGTTGTTATTGCATTCGTGTTGCCGCTGTGTAAGCGGATTTCGCATTACACGCAGCGTTGTTATTCAGCGAATTTTGCTCTTTTGCTGTGCTATTTATTTAATTTCCATTTAATTGCGCTTAATTAGAATTTATTTGAATTTCGTTTCGGCCGTTGTTGTTCTTGTTGCTATTCGGCCATTTTGTATTTTTTGCTGGTTGCGCACTAAAAGCGCCATTTTTCTTCATTACTCTGCTCAACACTCAACGCTCTGAACCTTCTGCCTGACCTTTGACTGCACTCAATTTCGGTCACTTTCGGAATATATTTTGTGTTTGCCGTAGTTTTCTGTTTTTATATTTAATTGTTGAGAAAAATTTAGCTAATTGTAGCTTTTTAGCTGCGCATTGCGTGCGTTTAACTTTTTGCTCGGCTTTCACACTTTTTCTACGTAGCGATTATTTGTTGTTCTAATTGTTTGTTGTGGCTTGTTGGTCTTCTATGCCCATTTCGTATCTTGGTTTATATTTTCTTCTTTCTTCTTATTTTTTCGAGTAATTCTGATTTAATTATATTTGTATAGCTCGCTTTGCACTACATTTGGTTTTACATATTGGGTTGTGATAAATAAAATTTTGCTGCAAATTTTGTTGTTCTAGATTTCTCATACTCGGAAAAGCATTTCAAATTGTTGTTGTATGTATTAATTAGTTACTTTATTATATCTATTTTATTTACATTGCGTTGTAATCTGTATGAATTGTATTAAATTTCTGGATTACTTTAAATAAATTAATTAAATTAAAAATAAATAAATAAATAAACTGCAATCAATGAATGCAATTTGTAAAGAAACACAAAGGAGTTCGCATGTTATCAACGTGTAACCTATATTTCCGAACTAAATGTTACAATTTCTGTAAGTCTGCACTCCTATGAGAGGTGTTCTGCTTGGATGGATGGATGGATGTGAAGGGGAGCCAAGGAAATATCCTAAGGGAGGTCATTACCTCAGGCTTTATAGCCCATTGTACTTAAGGCTCAGGAAAGAGGTTGATAGAGGCAATGGGAATGGGAAAAGACAAAGATAAAGTGGATGGAAAGGGATAGAGAGTTATGAGTTCTCCTGTGCAAATTTTCCGGAGTCATTAATGAATCTCAGGAGATCACACAGGGCGAGAGAATGAACTTCGTCCATTCTCATAACATCTGAACCCAGCGTGTGCAATCTCGTTCTATAGAAGGTCGGGCATGTACAGAGAAAGTGCTCTGTACTATCTACCTCCTCCAGGCAAGACATGCAAGTCGGATCCCATGTTAGCCATATGTCGCCCCCATGGATTGTGTTCTGTGATTAACCCGACCATTCGACGGAGGTCTTTCCTTCTCAGCTTCTGGAGGAAATTCCCTGCTTTCCTGTTCAGGCTTTTCACAAAACACTTGGCAGTTTTACAGTTTCCCAAGCTAGACCAACGTTCTCTACGTAGATTATTTACACAGGACTTGATCCAGTCCAGGGTTCCTGCTAGACTGGTGCCGATTATTGGTTCTGGTCCCATGGGTGTGTACCCTGATCCACAGTTAGCCAGTTCATCGGCAGTTTCCTTACCTAGAACACCGCAGTGTCCCGGAACCCAGATAAGTTGGAGCTTATTACGTCTCGCGACTGATTTTAGCTTCATCTTACAGAGCCTTAAGTGCAGCTTGACTGTCACTACAGGCTCCTATATGTTTCCCGCACCATTTCCTCTCGATTATCCATTCCGCTACCTTCAGAATGGCGAAGATTTCCGTCTAAAAGACGGTAGTCAGCACACCCAGTGAGTAGTAGCAGTTGACACTTCCATCGAGATGCCATCCAGCTCCATTACTTTTATCGGTCTTGGATCCGTCAGTGAAGAAAATATCTGTCAGATCCCCTAGCACCTCTGGGTTGTCCCATTGGCCGTGCGTTGGGAACCTCACTTCAAAGTTTCTCTTAACCCTCAAATGCATGAATTATTTTCGCGTTTCCTTGATAAACATGGGTTTTTCTTTTTTACACACAAAACCACCAAAAGTGAATTAAATATTAATAAACTACTAAATATTAGCAAACAGATTTCGAATGTGATTGTCGTTTCAAAATATTATATCGGGGTTTAATTTGTAGATATACACAAATATGTTAGTGTGCCTAAAGGCATCAATATGCATTTGAGGGTTAAAGGATACTACGGGTATTAGGCAATCCTTAGGGGCCAGCAGCAACGGATATTGCGCTGACAACCTCTTGAAGATTTCCCTATGACCCGAGCTCTTGTTGTCCTGCCAATATCCATAGGAATACCTACGCCTCCTCTTGAACTTTTAGATCCAGGGGAAGCAGGTCAAGCATGGCATTAAGGGCGTCACCCGAGACAGTCCTCATGGCACCCGCAATGCATATGCATACACTTCTTTGCAGTCTGTTCAGAGCCAAAGCTGTGGACTTAACCATTGTTCGTCTCCACCAGACTAATGCTGTTCTGCTTACTAGTAAAATATTGCGACAATGGGTTCAGAAATGGAGGCTTCAAAGTGAGTACAAAACAAGTATTAGCGCAACTATTTGTAGATAGGTGGATAGTAGCCAGATATGGAAAAGTAGCCTTCGGCATTTATGGTTTATTTCCAACGATTTGCTGAGCCGAAAACCGCTTTTGTCTTAAACTATTTTCTTCCACAGTGCTGACAAGATGAAATTACTGTATCCGGCTTATTCAACAATTTATTTGGGTAAATGTTGTCAAGAGAACAAAAAAAATCTGTAAGAAAAAGGTCTGTTAAGAAGGAAGGACGAAGCAAAACACTTAGTTTCTAAATTTTCATTTAAATGAAAATTGTTTTTCTATATTTGTTTTGTTTAAACCTTTTGCTACAGTTTCTTTCTGTTTTAAAATGTTTGTACAGTTTATAGTTTTAAAGTTATTGATTTAATCTTCTGTGTGGCTTTTTTAGGGTTTCCAATTTTAAAATTTCACGATTAAGTTTTCTGTTTGGTTTCTTTTAAAGCTTTAAAATTTTTAATTTTTTGATTTAGTCTTCCAAGTGTGAATTTGTACGCGGGTAGAAGGGACCTACAGTTTTTTATACGGTTCCGAACGGCAGGTTGGGATCTTTTTCATAAGCAATTTTTACTCTCAAAGGTTTGCCATTTCCAGCTGAGAGGACAGCCACCGAAAGAGAAAACAAGTTTTCCCGTTATTTTTTTTAGGTGTTCTTACAGGCAGTATTGAACCTGGGGTTGCTGCCTTCGACTCGCGGTCCAACGCCCTAACCAACTGAGCCACGGCGGCTGCCGGCTACCAACAATACATTTTGATTTTTAATTCGTAGAAACCAAAAAATTTACAACCTCACAAATTCTTTTGTATGGGAAATTTTTGAAAATGTTTGGCAAATTTTTGAAATTTAATTAGTTTTGTATTTTTTGCACTCAAGAATTTTGTGGGTTTCTGAATAAATCATCCAAATCGGTTAAGTAGTTTTCGAGATATGATGTTTTCTTGCCCACTTTACTATTACATTTACAATTGGAGACCTAATTCCATACAAAATGACCAGTTTCGTATGGCAGCCCCCTTAAATTTGAAAATAGCAATTAGGTATGTATGGAGAAATCATTTGGAGGGAAAAATAAATGGGGTCAGTCTTACATTATATACGTCTGAGGGCAACCTGGGAGCAATGGGAACCCATTTTATAAAAACGACCATTTTGTATGGGAGCCCCATTAAGGGTTGGAGATAGGAGGTAGGCATGTTCGAAAGAAATGTTTAGAAGCAAAAACTAATGGGCCTTCCTCATAGATTTTAACCCTCTAAGAGCTGTTTCTGAGCAGCTATGGTGCAAGTTGCCGAATTTCCAAACACTTTTGTGGACTATGACCTCGATGCAACGCCATTTAACCCCATTCTAGCCTCCAATTTTTCGGGCTCATGTATTTTATCATTAGGCAGGCAAATACAAGAAACCAGTTTTGGTTGAGGCCGATTATGAAAAACTTAACTGATACAGAACTACATTCATACCAATGTCAAAGACTTACTATGTTTATTCAATTAAATTTTATATTCAACACACTCAGATATACTCAATAAACTAAGAGTAGCCACAAATTGCAGTATTTAAGTAATTTTTAATTTTAATTTATTTTAAATTGAAATTTAATTTCATTTTAAATTAAAAACTAAAACCTTAAATATTTAAAAATAATTTTTAAAAACCTTTTCAGTTCTGCCCTTTAAAATTTTCTTGAAATATGCATTTTTTTTATTCTGTTGTTGTATTATTTTCTTGATATATGCCGCAGCAGACGTCCGTTTGAAAAGCCACCAACGGGTGAATCAATGTAAATAAAAACGAAGACATGGGTAAATAGTGGAGTTAAATGTTGACATATTGCGCCACAGATGTACAATGCTCTGGCATCGAATGCATTTTAAATTGGACTCGAAACGCTATCAAAGGTAAAGACAGACTTTTGCACAAACACAGATATGAATGTATGTGCGTACATGAATGGGCAAATGGCGCCCATAAAACAGCACACACATGGCACACGCGCATACATATTAATATTTATAATGTAAATCACGCATACCGACGCACAACCACACACACACACATCGCCCTCCATGTCGCTGTTACGCGCAGTAACGCGAAATGTGACACA
Source organism: Melieria omissa (assembly GCA_963971225.1). NCBI lineage: Eukaryota > Metazoa > Arthropoda > Insecta > Diptera > Ulidiidae > Melieria > Melieria omissa. The sequence continues at coordinate 45,638,619 of OZ020268.1, read as the reverse complement.
CGCGCAAGCTGGCCGAAGCCAAACGGAGGATATACGAATACAGCGCCGAGATGAGAAAATGGCCAAGCAAACACACACACACACAGAAGGACGTGCGGCCCAATGAACGGCCAATGGACGCATGACTGAGTGCGGGCCGGGCAGCCTGTGCGCTGCCTTTCACAAAAGCAACTTCAACTTTGAGGTCGATACGTGCTGCCGCTGACGTATCAGTCAGTAAAATGGTGCAAACATGGCATGGGAGCAAACAATGTAAAGAGAGAAAACACACCAGGCGAAAGGCAAACATCAGCAACTGGAGGCCAACAGAAAACGAAACGTTTACAATTATTAAACATTTCACTTAAGTTTTGGAGATCTTAAGTATCAGAAGTATGGACGGGCTGGTGTGGGAAAAGTGTGATAAGCTCAAGAAAGGAATTTAGTCAGGTTTGAATGGATTGTACTGGGTTACTAATTCTGCTGTTCGCCAACTTTTAAGCAGAATTAGCATACAAATTAATTAATTAATATTTAAATTTATCTGCCATTCCTGAATATATCCAACGAATAATGAAAGTGACTACAACTTTAAACCGCAACCTTTTGCTATTTTGCGGCCAATTGGCAGCATGCAACTGATTACCTGACTTCGCTATGATTCCAGGAATCAGTCAGGTTTGAATAGATTGTGAGAATTGATGTTTCGCAGAGTGGTCGCTGTTCACCAAATTTTAAGCAGAATTACCATACAAATTTATTAATTAAAATTTAAATTTATCGGCCATTCTTGAATATTTATAATGAATACTAAATGTGGCTACAACCTTAAACCTTTCGCTTTTTTGTGAAACTGTGTGGCTTGAAACTGTGTGAATACCTGAGCTCACTATGATTCAAGGAATCAATTTTTGGTGTTCTGTAGAATATTTTAAATATTTGATATTTAAAATTTTTAGTATTTCAAATTAAAAAACAGAAAGTCTTAGTTTAAAATAGAGAAGTGTACAGGTTTTAAAATATTATCTTTCAATAGCCGCCGTGGCTCAGTTGGTTAGTGCGCGGTCCAGCGAGTCGCATGCAGAGCGACGCAAGTTCGAATTCTGCATGTAGTAACACCTAAAAACAAAATAACGGGAAACTCGTTTTCTCTTTCGGTGGCTGTCCTCTCAGCTGGAAATGGCAAACCTCTGAGAGTAAAAATTGCCTATGAAAAAGCTCCCAACCTGCCGTTCGGAACCGGCATAAAATTGTAGGTCCCTTCCACCCGCGTACAAATTCACACGCACAACACGGGTGGTTGCGGGAAGCTAGGCCTTAGTGTCGCGTAAGCGGGCTGTCGTGCCAATCAATTATATTATTATTATTATTATTATCTTTCAATATAGAAAAAAATCTTTGTGCTTTTAACAGAACATTTTTAGAAATATTAAAAAAATTCAAAATATTTTGATTTAATTTTTAATTTTTAAATTTTTTTATTTTAAATTTTATTATTATGTCCACATAGAGTACTGAGTAAATGAATTTGGAATTTTCCCATTACCCAGTAAAAGCAGAAAATTGAATTCAGCCCTCAGCTCTTCACTCTTAACCCACTTACGAAAACTATTTGTGGCCCATATGAGCTTTTCAATATCTTATTGCCACTATATATCTCTCTTTCAATATAAGCTTATTGCCAATTTTTGCATTCGGAGTGAAAAATTCACACTTGGCGCACAAAAAAGGCGTGGCTCTGTTACTGTATAAAAATAAGTCACTTAAAGCCACCAGTAACCCTTTCACTTATTCCATTTTACATATCTTTTTCAACCGTTCTCCATCTTTGGCTTCGTTTCAAGGGGAAACAGCGCGAAAAGGCTACTTAAAACGACTGCAACAACAAAAACAACTAAAGCGAAAAGCCAACAACGTCAACTGAAATATTTAACAATTGCATGTTTCCGCATTCTGGCATTGGCTTAAGAGCTGACACACGCACACACACACACACACACACACACAAGGCATACGCAAATGCACGCACACAAAGAAAAGCACCAGAGAAAACAACAACATCCATGCAAGAAGCAGCACAACATCGATGTGGTTTGTGGCGTGTGGTATGTGGCACTGTGCTGTTGTGGCTTTTCTTTATACTTTTTTTGTTGTTCCTTTTTTTCTGTGGCATTGATAGTTCAACCTCTTCTTTTTCTTCTTGGTCGCTTTTTTCCATCGCCAACAACGTTGTTTCGACTGACGGCGGCTAAAGCATGGCCGAGTTTTGCAAACAACAACAACAAAGTGACCATAAAAGCAGCACCGCTACCGCTGCCGCTGTGGAAGCAAAGCAACGCGTCGACGCGTCGCTAAAGTGGAGCAAGCGGGTGTAGCGCGCGTTTGAATTTTTAATATTTCAATTGCAAATAAAATTGCAACTTTGGGAGCATATCGAGGGTAAGCGCCGCCAACATGCGCCTCCGCACCTCTGCCGACACGTACGACACATGTGCGTGTAGCATAGTGTAGTCGTGTACTCGGAAGGAAATCGATTTGCATAGAAAATTTGTGAAAAGATGTAAAGAAGTCGATTCGGATTGGTACAAATTTTTGGCTGAAACGAGACTACGAAATGTGTCTAAACATGATAGTCAAAGTTTTTTGGAGCAAAATTTGATTGTGTGCCTAAAAGATGTCAAATATAATAATAGTTATGGCTATGAAATCTTAGAAATAAATATGACCATTAAAATATAATAAGAAATTAAAACGAGCTAAGAAGAAAAGGAAGACAATTATCAAATCAAGACAGAGACAAAACGAAAGCATAGATTGCAGTGTGAGAGAAAAATTCTGAAAAATTGTTTCCGAGATATAAAAAGTGGTGAAGAAGACATGTCCAAACTCTGGATTATATTTGTAGATGAGACTATTCAGCCAAAAAGGCCATTTGAATGAACGGAATTTCAGTTAGAAGTCATTTAAGTAACAAATAAATGGACTTCTAGCACACCAGATGGAGTTTCGGTTTAAAGTAATTGAAGTAATGATGAGAAATGATGATTTAGAAGTAATTGAATTTGGGGTTTGAAACCCGCCGAAATATTAGGATCGACTTTAAAACTACATACAAATTAAAAGGAAATTTTTGGCATTTTATGAATATTAAAGAATTACTTTTTGAAACCCCCTACCTCCCGAAATATTTTTCTGAATCCGCCCCTGGTTAAGATGGATCAGCTGTGTTTCCAAACTTATGCTTAGGAATTAGGTTTTATTGAAGTAATAATGGTTTACAATGGGCGAGAGGGATTCAGAAAAATATTTATGGGGGGTTTCAAAAAGTAATTCTTTAATATTCATAAATATTTATGTATTTGCCTTCTAATTTGAATGTAGTTTTAAAGTCGATCCTAATATTTCGGGGGTTTCAGCACCCAAAACCACCCCTGAATCCGCCACTGCAATGGACTCATAGCCAGTTCATATAAAGTTTCGGTTAGAGGTAATTAAAGTAATAATTAATTAATATTGATCCATAGCGATAACAGAAGGACCTCCATTTAGAAGTTATTGAATTGGTTAAGTTGAGTCCCTTATGACACCAGACAAACTTATGCTTAAGAATTAGAAATCCTTGAAGTAATAATCTATTTAGATGGATCCATAGTGCCTCCAGATGGTGTTTCGGTTGAAAGTAATTGAACTAATAATCGGGTAAGATGGGTTCAAAGCAATCGAGCTCAGCTCGAGCGACACCTAATGGAGTTTCAGTTAACACTAGAAAAACCACTGCGGTCATTTTTCATTTTTAAATATTAAATTTTTTTTTGTCATTTTTTAATATTTTTTTCTTTAGTATTTCTATCAACTTTTACTTTGATGACTTTTATTTTCTTATCAGATTCTACAATAAGTTCTACAATTAGGGTTCTACAATTACAATAACCGAAATCCCATGTGTACTTTTCGAGATATGAGTGGATATAATATGTAGTCTTTGTAGGTAGGGAAACTTGTGGAAAAGATGTTCAAAAGATTCGTTTCAAAAGTAAAAAATCGTAGGTTAGGTCATAAAACCAACTTTCAAAACATTGAACCCAATCAGTATTGGTCTTTCTAGTGTTAAAAGTAATTGAAGAATGACCGTTGAAGACAGAACCCTAGAAATATCAGAAGGACTTCTACTCGTATTTACATGTTACTGAGGTAAAAATCGCTTTTGTAGTGATACCAAACAAAGATCGTGTTACAAGTAATTAAAGTTCAGACAGGTCCATACCAACACTACGTAGTTCCAGTAAGGAAACATTGCAGTATTGAGTTATTTGGAGAAATTGTAGGTTAACGACTTTTTCTTCAGCTATGGACACTCAAGTAAAACAAAGCTTTCAGCTACCAACACAGATGGAGAAAGGATGTTCAAAAGTTTCTTTAGATACGTTTTCAAAAGAAAAAAAACCCATTCAGTGTATATATTTTTATTTAAATCTTATCATCAACTTCATTCAGACAACATTTTTGATGCTACTAACTCGAACAAAAAATTGCCCCCTTTCCTAAAATAATATATTTTCTATTAGGTATGTTTTTAAAACTCTATTTCCTTTCCTTTTAAAGGCATAAGCATGAAATCTTGACTCTCCAGAAACTTGATTCTGAAGCTATTATAATTGATTTAGGTCGGTCAGTAGGGGCTTTCTTAAAATCTTGGCAACTAACTGACATATGGATGGACTTAGTATGGTAAGGACGCAGGCATAGCTCATTCACTTGGTTTGCGCAAGTCATAGTTTGAGTTTGGAGCACTGTTAGAAACCACACTATGCTGCTGATCCAATTTCTCTTATTTTTAATTTTCCTTTCTTTGTTCAATAGTTTTAAATTTTAAGCTTAAGTTTGTTATTCATTCATGTAGTCTGTAAATTGGAGCTTGTTATTCATTCACTTAGTCTGTAAGAATAATTCTCTCTGCAGTTGCAAAAGAATATTTTTCTGTCACTTACAATTTCTGTAATGCATCCAAGCATATCTTACGTCGGCCAGCTTGAAGTTACCAACAAACTCAGCTGTGATCTTATAACATTGGGTCATTCTGACCAAACCAATAAAATCGAAATACAAAATTGGGTCATTTCTGACTCACCCAATGCATTTCTACTCTCTTTTGAGTACTCGATGGAGTTAGTGAAATTTAAAAATTTCCTTACAGAATATTAGCTCAAAAATTGGCAAACCAGTTGCTACTTATAACTGTGAATGAAAGTCATTTTAATATTGCAACATTTCACTTTGAACCCCAATTTCACCTCAAGAATTCAGCCAAAATTTATGCAAAAAGTTCATTTAATTTAAAAAAATTTTTTCCTGTGCAACCAAATAACCAATTTCACTTGGTTCGATAGTTTGTAGATTGTTCATTAAAATATTATCAAAGTATTATTGTGCTATTATTTTTTTTAGTAATAAAATATATATAAATCGTTATTAGTTCTCTTGCTGAGTTAAAACAAGCGACACGCATGCAACAATTCACTGGGATTATGTAAAGCATACTTTTAGGTGTGCTTCTGCTTCACACTTCACGAACGTTGAATAGTTTTCAAGCATTTCAAGCTCGAGCGCAGTCGACTGCACACTTTCCGACTCCGCACCGGACACCAGAAATTGTGTCATCCATGCAACAAAAACCACTTCAGCGACTCGCGCAATTTCTGCGCATTGCTTGCATTTTCAGCCATTTCGAACATTTGACTATTAGACACAAATGAGCACAGCCTACTAATCGTAATCCAATACACTGACACGCACACACGCACGCACGCACACACCGACAGCAGCACTACTCACACGAACCCGCACGCATACGGCCCCACGTTCCTGTTGAGCAGTAAAAGTGCTCAAAAATATTCCTCTAGCTGAAGGAACAATGCGAGGGGTGCAGCGGGCAGCTACTGAAGCTTTAATTTTGTGGTCCACTATCGCATTGCGACTGCCGCGTCAGCGAGTCTTTTTCTTCCCCTTTTCCTCCTACCTGTCCCCCACCCAACCGCCTGACTGACCCTATCGGTATACCGAACCAAAGTTCGTGCGTGTGTGCGTGTGCGTGCGAGCGTGTGCGTGTGTATCCTTTCGCCACACTTCACTTACAAAACGTAAAAACACAAATAAAATCATTCCAATTCCACTGTTCGCTCTGCTGCCATTACACAATAATTTCAGTCTAATTTCAACTTTTTTCTTCACCTTTTGCCTTCGACTGCTCGGCGCTGGACACTTGAATAACTCAATTTGGTTTATCCTTTCGACGCTGAATGCGCTCGTCTGCGTTTATGCACAAGTTGGATTTGGCTTGTATTTTTTTTCTATATATATCCACGATTTTTCACATTTTCGATTATTCTTGCTTGCTGCTTTGCTAATTAATTTTGAAAATCGTTTTTCCCACACACACACACTGACAACAATTGCGCCGCCGTGGCAACGTTGCACTTTGTTACGCACCTAAAAGTAGACTACGAACCGATTACGAGTTCGCTAGGCGACGAACCAACAGCCAACAGTACGACTGCTGCACACCGGCCGAGCTTCGTGTATGTGTGTGTTTCTGTGAGTGTATGAGTGTGCCGAAACGAAGTTGAACGGGTGCGAGTGAGACAAATGCAGCGTTTCGGCGCTGAACTTTGACACTATTGTGGTAGAAAACAAACAGCTGTTCGAAAGCTCACGAACATATGATATAGTTTTAGGTTAGGTGAAAGCGCCCTAAAGTATGCTCGACAGGGTATGCGCATAAAATAAACTAAAATAAAATAAAATAAAATAAAATAAAATAAAATAAAATAAAATAAAATAAAATAAAATAAAATAAAATACAATAAAATAAAATAAATAAAATAAAATAAAATAAAATAAAATAAAATAAAATAAAATAAAATAAAATAAAATAAAATAAAATAAAATAAAATAAAATGCATTTATTTACTTTAATATATCCAATATTTGGGTCAGTACTTTCTTAGCAGCTTAGCAGACCTGGGGAAGACACCCAACATCTACAAACTCATCAAACCCCCCCAAGTGGTATTCAACAATTTCAAATGAATAGTAGAATTACTCCCCCACGTGGTAACACAATGGGCCACAAAGCCTAAGTGAGTCCCTATAGGCAGCCGGTTAACATACCTACCGAAGAAGCCTCCGCTGAAGGGACCAAGCAGAAGAAGCCCAATCGACGCTTGGTATGACCGGTTGGGAAGAAGCCCCATTACGTGTTCTTATGGCCAACTAAGTAAGTAGTTAACACGCATCCGTCGTTTGTGTCAATTTGACACAATTTCCGAATTTAAACTGTCATTGCGCCTTTATTTTTTCACGAAATCGAATGAGATTTTGGCTCACTGGCAAAACACAAACAAAAATAAACTTCCCCTCCCTTTTCCTTTTTAACTACTACTTTGCATTATTATATTATATTTTTAGATGTTTGTTTTTGATGATTTGACAAACGACTCTTTCGTAACTTTTTGTTAACGACGGATGCGTGTTAAGTAACAATTTTCGCACTACAGAGATTAAAGGTCGGTATTCAGGCCGCACTACTATTGGGAGATCATTCCTCAGTGATTTCAATTCTGACGAAGACTTGGAATCAAACTTAGTAGACTCAAGAGCTCGACTTTATAAGAGACATTGGCATCAAAGCTAGACAACGACTTTTGATCTGCTACATCGTTTCCATTTCCTCTTTATTTTCGCCATTCCCACAGACATCGCTGAATAACAACTGTAGACTTATGAGTTTTAACCCCAGAGTAGCCATAGTTGCCTTATTGAGTTTCAAGTCAAAGAAATGAAGAGATCAGCTATACAATTGTTTAAAATTCTTTCATATTCGAAATTGTATTCCAGAAATTCTATAGATCCTGAATAGGTATATGGAAAAAATTTTTTTTTAATCCCCACATTTTAATATTATGGAGTTTTAAATAATTTGTGCTTTGAAAACTCTTTGTAATATTGGCGATACGAATGAAAAATGAGCTGTTTGAAAACCTGGACGCCAATTTTCAGGTTTTAAATGAAACAAAAAGCTTAAATTAAAACTAAAGTAGAAGCCTCAGCTTTGCAAATTTTGAGAAAACATTTAAAGCGAAAATAACTGCCTCAGTTCTTAATCTATATTGAGTTTTAACAACTTCTTGCTAACCATGAATATACAACATTTTTTTTAATCAATAGACTAAAAAACAGAAAACATGTGTTAACATTTTTTTTTGGAAAAAAAATCAGACTTTGAGCTGCTCTTGCACACACACTAATTAATTTTTCGAAAAATTTTTTTAGTTTTCCTTAGTTGGAGTTTCACCTTTCAAATGGCATTAAAATCTATCATTTTTTTAATTTTGTCTATGAAACGAATCACTGTGCTATGCATCTAATGGCCTGAGTAGTGTCATCGAGACTACTACTCAATCTACCTGCTTAACGCTAGAGACCATTGCTTTCGTATTGACGGTTTTCATTTTAAATATATTTTTATTTTCTCTAGTAATTCTATTAACTTTTGCTTTGGTGACTCTCGTGAAAAAATTGATATTTTTTTCTAATTTTATTAGCAAAATCCGATATGTACTTTTCGAAATAAGTAGCAGCAAATATGATATGCAGTCTTTTTAGGTATGGGAAACTTGCAGTCTTTCTATTGTTAATTGTACCCATTCGATCTTAATGAGTTGATTATTTGAAAATTATACATTTCCCTAACAATGCAGAAAAATTAGCTTAAAAACAGTGCGATTTCAGAAACCACAGCCTTTAAATGAGATCTGTATTCACTCGTAGGAAAAACGATAATCTAATAAATGATGGATAGATATTTTATTATTTTTCAAAATGAAACGACACGAATCTAAACTAGGTATTAACCATCTACTGCATTCAGGGATTTATGGAAATACAATCAGACAGTCAGCTAAATTGGGCAATCAAGACATTTCTCAGTTTATTAGCTACGATTTAATTCTGAATTGAAATCAATTTGTGATACAAAAATCTCCATTTAGCAAATTGCAAATAGCGCTTAATTGAGCATAATTATGCTGTTATCGATAAACAAATTCATTCACAATTCATTCACAAGAGTTGCAGTTTTTAATGGCAAAGCATTAACGAACTCAAAAAACTTGCAAGAGAGAGCCGAAACGAGAACATAGAAACGTCAGAAGGAAAAACACAGCTGGAAGTTTCTGCTGGTCAAGTTTTTACTTTCAAGGTTTTTCAGCTCATGAAAAAATTACAGCTGTCAAGTTTTCACATAAAAACTGTTGTTAGATATGTGTTTGAAAATTTCAATGCTAGTTTTTATTTAAAATATGAATTAAAAAAGGAAAATTGTCCAAGTTTTACCTAATGTAAGTATTGTCCAATGCCTGGTGCCCAGCTAAATATTTAATGTAGCTGTTTTATAAACAAACGAATGCCGAACAATCGAGCAGATCGCGCGAAGTGCAATTGTGATGCTTTTATTTTCACAATTGTATTATTTTTGGAAAAGTTAGCTCTCAATTACGTCAATGGTTGCTAACTCGAAGACTTTTACTAGTTTTTTGTGCATTTACTTTTTTCCCTTTCCTTCTCTTTGTGAGCGCATTTCTCTTAAATTCTTTCTTACGCTCTACTGCAAGTTTTTACTAGGAAAGTTCGTGAACAAACCTATTACTAAGTGCTCAATAGATGTTCTTAAGAATTTCTTAATACACAAACAGAATAAAACCTTTCTTCCCTTAAAACAAAAGGAGTAAGCTAAAACGAGGTTAAATTGAAGTGTTAACTCAATTACTAACTAAATGGCCTCAATTTATTTGGCTGCCTGAAGAAGGGTTTATTAAAAAAGCGTTTCAATATTAAATCGCTTTATGTGAAATGGCCTTCTTTTCAAGCTCAAACTCATTGCTCTTCAAACGAGCTCGCCTAAAAGCATGCCAAATAAATTTTGTTTGCACTTTACCAGCGCCATCTATCCACCACAACTGCGAAACCAACCCATCAGTCATGCGCCAACTCGCAGCATTGCATGTACATTTCAAATTTTGACATATCCTGTCAAAGCCAAACTCTTCTGAGCATAAACAAAACGAGGTAAACACTCATACATACTCATTCACATGTCCACTTTTCAATACATATACATAGACACTTTTGATGGCACACATTCCACAGCAACACCCAGTTCACAGCTCAAGAATGCTGGACAAGTTCCCATGCATTCCTGGTCGCTGCTCTTCCGTTTACGTGTTCAGTGTCCAGTTCCCACTCCGACGTTGTGTCTCAGCACGTTGCCAAGTGCGCGCCGAACAGCTGTTCTCGTGGAACGCAGCGCCGAAGGGTGGGTTGTGTTGTCGGGTCTCTGGCTCTGCTTCTCTCGGTGGTGCTGTCGCGTGCTGCCACTGCTCCCAAAAAGGGGATGTTCTCGTTTTCAGCGTTTGTGGATTTGCTATTCGGTTTAATGTATTGTCGCACTTAGCGCCATTTGGTGGGCTTCCTCGCGCAGTTCTGCTTGTACCAAAGTGCTGTGGTTGCGGACAGTGGTTGGTGGAGTGTGCAAAGTGCAAAGTGCAAGAGCGAAATTTGTTTTCCATGCGAAAACCGCTGGCCTCAGTTGCATTTGGACAACAAAATTGTGCCACATGAATTTTATTAAAAGCAACAACAGCAATTTCGCGCTTTAAAATCAGCCCGAAACGGAAGCGTGCAAAGGAATAACAGCGAAGGTGAGCTGCGGGGGGTTGGGCGCCACCAAAGAGCAAACGAAACAACAGTCAGAGAAATACGCAGATGGCTAAATGTTTACATGAAAACTGAAGAAAAAATTATCGTGTTGAAAAATTCGAATACATTTTGTGCTGAAGATTTGAACATTTCAAGGTTTTTAGTAATTATTGGATTAATCGAATTCAATAATATATGTGGTAAATATCTGCAGATATTTTATTGGATGTGTGTATATAATAAATGCATAATTCTTTATGTATACATGTGTATATAAGTAGTTATGTATGTACATGACAAACAATCGGAAACACCGTATTGCGCAGTTTTCAAAAGTGGCATCGCAAATACTAAAAAAAATTGTGTACGATTTGAAGGAATTTTGAATTGATTTCAATTTGTTTCAAAGGACTTTTAACTAAAATAAAAAATAATAATTTTTATCAAGATTTCGAGAAGTTTTTAATGTAAATTTTAAATTTAAACTACAAAAACAAACTTACTGTCGTACTGTCATACGATTTTGAGATTTTTTTTTATTTTGCTTAAGTTTTTTCAACGAATCTAAAATTTAATAATACTAAAACTAATGAAACTTGATATCCAAATACCAAATACTAATTTTTGTTTTTTTAAATGTCAAGGAATTGTGATTCAATTTAACATGTTTCAACAAGCTTAAAACTCTTTTCAGTCATTTGGAATTGATTTGACCTAAAATTAGACAAATAATAAATTTGTTGTTCTTGTATTGCAATGAATTTTGACTCGAATTGAATTTGTTTAACGAACTTAATATCCAAACACCAAATTCTAAACATATTTTTATTTATTTTATTTATTTATTTTATTTTATTTTATTTTATTTATTTTATTTTTATTAGTTTTTTCAACGAATCACAAATTAAATAGATACAAAAATATAAAAAGGGTGTAACCCCTTAAAACACATAGTTTTCTACTATGAAGCATATGTATATTTCTAAAATTGATCTTTAAACGTTCACACATGATATTTGGTTCAGAAATGAATTGGTTCCTTCTGCTTATTTCACACAAGATTGAAGCAAATAATGGAAAACTTAAAGAGGCCACAAAAACATGCACTCCGATACAGTGCCAAATTCTTAACTGTTTTTACTTTTTACCCCCAACTCACGCAAGAAGCGTCCACCTCTAAGACTGTAATCAAAAATTTATCACACAGTGTTATTCAAAGTGAAGTGATGATGCCTTCGTTAATAAGAGAAGCCAACAAATTTCTACTTTTTTTTTCCTCCCCGTTTCTGGTTTTACATCAGTTCCAAGAAAATTCAGAGTCACTGATTTCGAATCCGCAAACTGTTTTCAAAGTTATTTCGTTAAGTTTGCAAAAAATTGTAATATACCTTTTTCGAATTTTCCTCGACTTTTTCCGCATCTTGGACCGCAATTTCGAGACCAAAAAACTTATTGATATTACGTTTCCGTTCCGTTTTACGTTTCCGTTCCGTCACTTACAACGGACTTGCGACTTCCTTTCCAAGTTATTATTAGAAAATTATTATTATTATTGAATGATATGAATATGATTTTGTCCCCAGCCCTATTTATTCTTAAAGGTCATAACATCGAACGGCAATTCCTGTCGTTGCTCACCAATTCAACAATGAAATTCCGTTTTGTTTTTCGAACTGATTACAAGCAGATTTACATATGTATGTTCTTAGATATGTGCATATGTACTTCTGCTGTCATGTCAACCGTATTGTATGCGCCACTCATTTAATTGTTTATGCATACAAGTGTTGCCATTGATTGTTTTGCACGAAATGTAATCAGTTCCACAACACCCACACTTGTCAGCTTATCAGCGAAGCCACTTCAAACTCATTTGTAAACGAATTTCGCCAACTTTATCAGCAATTCAGGCAATAAAACTAATCTGCAATGCAAAACAGCTCATTGCACGATAACAACATTGCAATAAAATTTAAATAAAGATAGAATAAAAAACATCATAAAATCAACGAAATCCTAAGCTAAATTCAAAATAGTTGGTACAATTAGAACAAAAGTGGTTTTAGATAAGGTGGTCGTAGTAAATGTTTATATTCTGTTTCTATATCAATATAGACGTCTCTCATCCAAAAATTCCACGGCTACTTTTCAATAACAAAATTTTATATTTTCGAGAGACTTTGAAATAATGTCCTATCAGTTTTTTTCCGGGGATCAAAAAAAAAAGTCATTCGTATCAAATTTTAACATTTTCATTCATACGACAGTCAGTCAACCAAAAATCGTAGAATATATCAGGTGTACAACTTTGCTTCCGCCGTTTTTTTTCCAAAATTAAAAGCTTTATTGCGAAAAAGTGCTTACAGATGTATTATTCAAAGAATTGTCCGTCGCTAGCGACAACTTTGTCCCATCTTTCCGGCAATTTTCGGATCCCGGCTCGAAAAAAGGAGTCCTCTTTTGACGCTATCCATGAAGCAATCCATTTTTCCAATTCTTCGAAGGATTGAAAATGTTGATATGCCAGGCCGTGTGCCATCGAACGGAATAGGTGGAAGTCAGAAAGGGCGACATCTGGGGAATACGGCGGGTGGGGCAAGACTTCCCATTTCAGCGTTTCCAGGTACTTTTTGACCACTTTTGCGACGTGAGGCCGAGCATTGTCGTATTGGAGGATGACTCACCATTTTCACTCACCACGAAATCACCATTTTTAAAACGTTGAAACCACTCCCGACACGTTCTTTCACTCAGAGCAGCATCACCGTAAGTTTCTGAGAGCATTCGATGCGCTTCAGCTGCATTTTTTTTCGAATTGTAACAGAAAAGTAAAACTTCCCGCAAATGGCGAGAATTGGGCACATAAACGGACATTTTCGAGCGTGAATAATACGAAAACAAGAACAACTGTCACTGAAACGGCGATGACAATTCGTTAGGCACTGTCCACACTCACTTTAAAGGCATTACCATCTATGTATTTCAACCAGCCTCAGCCGGTACAGCCACCTATCGGAAAACGGCGGAAGCAAAGTTGTACACCTGATATACACTCCGGGCCACCAGAATAGGTTCACATTTTTTTCTGGAGGAAAATGAGTAGTGTTCTTACAAAACACAGTTTTACCTCATTTATTGGTATTAGGGATCGCAATTTTTTGCCATTTTGCGATCCCGGGATTTTCGGGACTGAAAAATCAAATCCCGGGATCCCGGGATTTAATCCCGGGATTCAAATAACAAATTTTTTAAATAAAACAATTTTACCAAATTGCATAAATACTTGTTTATAATATATTTACCATAAAAATGAACACAGTTTAATCACATTTGGGGTAGTTTTAAGGTTTTTTATCTTGAATTTAATCACATTGTAAGGCGGAAATGGAGGCAGTCGGTGTTGAGTCGTCGAAGTGGTTGGTTGTGCGCGGCACATCACCAAAATCCAGTTGTCATTTACAATCAGTTGTCAATTACATTCAATATTGTCAGTTTAAATTTAAATCAAATAAATAAACATAGTCATCCTTGACAACATTTTGTTTAACTTAAAAGTTTTTCATTTGACATTTAACTTCAGTTTGATAACATTTTGTTTTATCCAAAAATGACACTTAAACATAACTTATTGCTTTGCATCAAATGTATCATAAAGCTTACATATATACGCATATTTGATAAAAAAAATAAAATAGTCAATTTGTTAGTATTGGGTGTACAAGTAGAAAACCGCCGTTTTTTCATAATTTGAGGCTTTATTGCGTATAGCAAGGGAAATGGATTGCTTAGTCACACCCAAAGAATCCGCGAGTTCTTGCTGCGTCTGACAAGAATCTTCATCCAACAGAGTCTCCAAAGCTGCATCTTCAAACTTTTTCACGGGACCCGGCCGATCCTTGTCTTTCACGTCATAATCACCATTTTTGAATTTCACGAACCATTCTCGACACGTTCTTTCACTGATACACGACTCACTATAAGTTGCTACAATCATTCGACGCGCTTCAGCTGCAGATTTTTTCGAATGAAACGCGAAAAGCAAAATCTCCCGCAAATGACGCTTATTCGGTTCAAATTTCGACATCTTCACGCACCAACAAAAAATGGACAATAAGAATAAACAAGCGAGATGATGTATGATGTGGAGTTGTTAACCGATATCTTAGCTTGCCATGTGATGTTTCTGATCGGAATTCTCTCACCGATTTCCAAAGGTGGCACCACCCAGTGGAAAACGGCGGTTTTCTACTTGTACACCTGATACTTTTAGTTTTACTTCGATTATTTCGATAAAAAAGTTAAGCGTTGTGATTAACTAAAAACTGAGATCTTAAAAATACTAAGGCATTAAATGTTTTGCCCTCTAATCTAGAGCGAAATTTATTGCAAATAAGCCCTGCTGAGAGAAAACATCTTTCAGATTCAACACTTGCTGGTTGAATGCTTAGTAAACAATTATAAGCCTTTTGCAAAAGACGCCCTCTATCCCCTCCCTCCTCCTTCAGATAAGGAATTGGGTTTTTGTGCTTTTAAATTTATTTCATTTGAACTTTGAATCATCTTTTGCAATCCCGAAAATCCCGGGATTAAAAGATTTGAATCCCGGGATTTTCGGGACTGGAAAAAGTCCGGGATCCCGGGATCCCGGGATCCCGGGATCCCGGGATTGCGATGCCTAATTGGTATCAAGATGTTCAAGGCATCTATTGTGAACCTACCTGTCCAAAAACAATTTTACATTTATTTCATTTTTCTGTTTTGGCCCACTTTTGTAAAGTGAACCCCAAAACTGAGTACATTTTAGTGGGCCACCAGAATAGGTTCACTCTGAAAATTAAGATTGAAACAGTGGTAAAGGCAAATAATATGGACTGTTTGGTAAACAACACTTAAATTTATTGATTTTAAAAGCGAGTATGGCCACCTTTATTTAGTATGGCTTCAAAAGTTCGCGTCAACATTGACTCGTATAAAGACTTCATTAAATCTAGAGAAATAGTCTCCCACGCTGCTTCAATGGCACCAATAAGTTCATCCTTGTTGTCGAACTGGCGTCCGAAGGCATAGACCTTCCCCACCAACCATCCCCATACGTTTTCAATGATATTAAAATCAGGAGAATAGGGGGCCCGCTCCAGCTGATCAAAGTTTTGCTGCATCAACCACTGCTTCACGACCCGTAAAGTATGGATGGGTGCATTGTCCTGCTGGAATATCCACTTAATAGGACCAAACAAGTCAGACAGTTGTGGAAAAACTCTCTCAAGCATGGTTTTATAGCCATTCTGGCTGTTTGAAATTTCAGCTTGACAGATCCGTAGTAGGAAATCGCTCCCCATACCATAATTCCACCTTCTCAACCGTGGTGGCGTGTTAAAAAGCGTTCCTTTTTTCTAAGGTCATGGAAATACAAATTGTATTCATCGAGTCCATCAAGATTAAACCGTTTTTCGCCCGAAAACTCGACGTACTTCCATTTGTCTTTCCATGCCATATGATTTCTGCGAAATTCCAAACGGTTTTATTGGCGCTGAGCAGTTAGCGGTGGTTCTTTTTGCAGTTTTTTTTCTTTTTAGGGTGGGGACATTCCGAATGACACGTTTGATAGTAGAATAGCTTGCAGAAAGTCCAGTTTTAGCCTTGATTTTGGCAACTGAGTCAGCGGAATTTGAAGCACATCGCAGTATGGCACGCTTGTCTGCAGACGTTGTCACCGAATGCGTGCAGCCTTTCATGTTTTTTCCATTAGTGCTTTTATTTCGCAAATAATTGCTCACTACAATTTGAATTCTGTTTATTTTAAACACTATTTTATGCAAAGAATAATTTTCGCTTTCAAGCACTTTAATTTGGGCGATTTCTTCGGAAGTTAGAGCTTTTCCGTGACCCATTTTCATACAAACGTTAAGAAAAACATTTAATGGAATGATCAAATTTGGTTTTGCTCCCAAAAGTCTTGTTATTCGCCAAAAAAGCAGCGATTTTGAATGTGAACCTATTCTGGTGGCCCTCTAAAATGTACTCAGTTTTGGGGTTCACTTTACAAAAGTGGGCCAAAAACAAAAAATTAAATAAATGTCAAATTGTGTTTTGTACAGGTAGATTCACAATAGATGCCTTGAACATCTTGATACCAATAAATGAGGTAAATCTGTGTTTTGTAAGAACACTACTCATTTTCCTCCAGAAAAAAATGTGAACCTATTCTGGTGGCCCGGAGTGTATTTGTATGTATATATAATTGTTTCTCCTAACTGATTGATTGACTGGTTCATCATCGCCCAGCTTAAACCGCTAAAGCTACAAATATGAAACGTAACCTGTAGAAACACCTTGAAACCTTCAACCTTCCAGAAAATGGGATTTTTTGAGGTTCGAGGTCTAAAAGGGCAAACTATGGGTTTAATTCCAAACTTGGTGAAAATACTCCAAATCAAAAATAATTCGACAAAATTTTTTTTAGTTTTTCGAAAATCGAAATTTACGGATATTAGCAATTGGTCAAGGTTCATATACAGGAAGACTATGAAAAAAACATGAACCGATGGGCTTATTAACTTTAAAACTGGTGAAAACACTTGAAATTAAAAATGATTTTGCATGTGTTTTTGGTTTTTTTGAACATCGAACTTTGAAGGGGTGAACCGAGGGTTAAGTTTGTATAGAAAAGCATTATTTAACGTGTTTTCAACTCCAAACTGAACAAAAGTAATTCAAACGAGAAAAAATCAGACACGTGTTTCTCCTTTTTTTTCGAAAATCCGAAAATCGGAACCTAATTGGGTAAACTGAGAGTTAAGAAGTTCTTTAAAGATGCTGGGAAAACACATGACTTATGGTCCTTTTGACTTCAAAGACTCAAAATTTAAAAAAATCAATATACCTTAATTGATCTTTTTTTTTTTTTTTTTAATCTGATGGGTTAAATGTTTGTATAGAGAAAGATGATTTGATGGGTTTTTCTTTCTTCAAACTTGATAAAAGTGCTGCAAATATTAAAAATAACGTCAAGTGTTTTTAATTTTTTGGAAAATCAGAATCTGATGGATCAACAATGAATGGAGAAACATGATTTAAAGGGTTTTTTATTCCAAACTTGGTGAAGGTGCTCCAAATGATTACTAAACCGAAACGTGTTTTTCATTTTCGGAAAATTGAAATCTGACTGAGTCAACGATGGGTTAAGAGTTTGTGTGGGAAAACATTATTTAAGAGGTCTATTGACTTCTTTAGTAAAAGCACTCAAAATAATAAATAATTAGATATAAATAATTTCATAAAAATGTTAACGGGGTCAGCAAAGGATTAATAGAAATTTAATTTATAGGGTCCATTGAATTTAAATTACAAAACCGCGAGGCCCTTCTAGTCAATAAAAAACTATAATAATAAATCATAAAATAATGTCATATCAGTCATATGAATTTTTGGGTTACGACTCTTGCAAAAAAACTATGGGTTTCAGCTTTGCGGGTGTTATAAGCTGTAGCGCAAATGTTCCCATTGAACTACAGT
This sequence comes from Melieria omissa, assembly GCA_963971225.1. NCBI lineage: Eukaryota > Metazoa > Arthropoda > Insecta > Diptera > Ulidiidae > Melieria > Melieria omissa. Next base: position 45,620,373 of record OZ020268.1, on the reverse strand, counting down.
TTTATTGAAAAATTCAAAATAATGCAAAATTGAGTATTGATGCCACCACTGTCTGGCTGCTGCGAGCGACGACAGGGCTTCCTTAACTTGCTTCTTTCACTAAAAACACGAACAATTAAGTAAATTAATCCTATTCTAACCAGCCATTCTTCAGGGCGTAACAAAGCGCCCTGCCAAAGTGAATATAATCTGACACTTTAACGCATTGTAAACACACAAGTAACGACACTTGCAGCATGAATTTCTTGGCACTATGAGTTCTTAAACCTGTGTATGTACGTACGTACTACGTACGTATGTGTTGTATATACAACAGATGGCATTGAAGCGAGTGAAATTCAAATGTTGCAATAAAAAGTGCAACGCACTTCGGTTGCTACCGAAGTGTGTGTAAACACGCAAACAAACAAATATCATTTGCTTCGCTATTTGTTTGTTTGTTTGTTTGCATTCATTAGACGCATTATTGCCGTTTGATATGGAACGTGCAGAGAGGCGAGCAGTCAATAGCAACGAAAGGTAAACGCTGCAAAGTTTTCATACAAATTTGGATCAATAGTTTTTATTTTTTTAAGAAATTTAAATTAAGAAATTTCAGTTAAGAAATTTTAGTTAAGAAATTTCAGTTAAGAAATTTTAGTTAAGAATTATATATTAAACAATTTTAATTAAGAAAATTTAAATAAATAAATTGTAATTAAAAAAAAAATTTTGAAATTGAATTAAATTGATGTATTAAATTTTTTAAATTAAAAATTTAAATACTATTTAATTAAAATTTAATTAAAAAATTTAATTTAAATTTTTTAAAAAATTCAAATTTTTTTAATAAAGATTTCAAGAAAATCGTTTAAGGAATTTGATTAATTTTTAACTGAATAATGCTATCGTCAGTATAAAAATTGACTTGAAGTTTCTATTTCACTCTTCTACTTATTTATTGACTTATTTGAGACCTTTTATTTGTGATTTATTTAGAATAATCTAAATGAGTACCCGATAGCAGTGACTAATGATTTGGGGACTATTATAAATAACTTAGTGGTTGTGAGGTTTGAGGACATTAAACACTGTGCTTTTGCACCAATGCTCAGTGACACAGAACTTCTCGATTTTTTTTGTAAGTCACCACAATGAAGAAGTGGAGGAGAAATCGATCCATTGATTATTTATATCAATTGTCCAGCGCTACAGACGTAGTGATTTATAGTGAGTATTGTATCTGAGATTACACTTCCTCACAGATAATATAATGATTCAACAGATACTATGCTTTGACTTCTGAGTGCGGATGCCATTAGAGGGATGTGCCTTCTCCTGACACTCACAAACAGCACCCGCAATGGGCCACAATGCCTCCAAGCCAAAATACGTCTCCGAGAAAGTCCATGCAATCTAAAGAATTCTTTTGACATTTTGAGACACATGCAAATTCTATGACTGTAGTTACAGTGGTGGCACGCTAATTAGCACATTTACTAACAGAAATAAAGCATGTGTGCAATGTTTTTGTCTTCCAAAAAATGTTCACTTGTTTACGGAAGTTTTGTTCATAAAAACTCTAAATCAATCATTCAATTTAAGTATTATTTGGTTTACAATTTGGAATATATTTTTTTAAGATAGAAGCTCCAAATTGCAGTTGCCACTTTAATCTCGGTGGATGTCAAACTATAAAAACCCGAAAATGTACAAGATTAAAAAATATTTAAGCGAACATGAAATACTTACTTGGTTTAATGAATCAAAATATATTTGTTCTGTTCTGCTAGATAATTCTGCTCTTTTCTTTACTCTTAATAGAATGTGCGAATTAGCCATCCACCACTGTGTTTGTTCAAAATTATTTGAAAATATTCAAAGAACTTTTATTAAAACAAATTCAAATTAATTTCAAATGTTGACATGTTGTTTTGTTTGTTTATTTTCATATAAAAAAATTATCAATAAATAAAGCAGTGACTGTATCTCAATAACTACTTCGTTCTTTCAGACTTTGATTTGTTGATTGGGATGATTGCACAATCTCAGTCACCTTGGCATATAATTCACACCTATTTACTTACCTAAATGTCACCATTACTCACTATCGCTCAATAATGAAATAGCTGTCAGCATTTACTTGTGAAAATGAGTAATTAAGAGCCAAAGTCTGCTATAATTCTATAACTACTACCATAATAGCTGGAATTGTAATTAGATCTGGGCAACTGCCCATATGAGCTGGCATTGATCATTTGACCGTAACCGTAATTATTACAGTTTTATTGTAATTAAATTGAAATTATTGGATATACTAATAAATACAAACATTACAAACTGACAATCACAAATAAATAAAAAAATAAATAAAAAAATATTAAAACTAAAAAGAGAACAAAACAATATGGGACTAAGTAATGAAAGTCACCCTTATCTGGGTTCCTGGCCATAGGAACATTGAAGGGAATGAGAGGGCGGACGAATTGGCACGCTCAGGTGCCTCGCTTGACGCATCACTGGGTGTCTCGGTTCCGACGCCTTTGGAAGTTGTCAAGAGGAGTTGCTATCTGTCATAGTCTTGCCAAGTGGAGGTGGAAGAGCTTATACACAGATCCAGCACGGACGTAATCACAGGCCACTGGACCATAGGTCCACATGCGGAGAGGCTAAACATCCCCTTCAATACCCACTGTATGAGCTGTGGGAATTTAGAAGAGAAAGAAACACTTACTCACTTCCGCTGCCGCACACTTCCTTACTTGTTCGGCTGATTGCTCGACAGTAAGTCTGTGGAATCTTCTTGGATACCTAAATTTTAACGGGGGGGATTTAGTCATAGTACAAAACAGGTTTAATGCGGTGAGAATGTGGTATCAAAACGGCGCCTGTGCGCTAATTGTGACCCGCAAGGAGACAACTGTGAGTGAGCCACTTCAATCAATCAACCAAGTACTGAAAAAAAAAATCAAAAAATACATAAGTGCCCTTTGAAGCATTCAAAATATTAAAATAATTGTTGATATTTAAAAAAATAATTTTATTATTTTCATACGTTTATCTTTTGAACTTTATTTATTTATTTATTTTCTTATTTATTTATTTTTTTAATTATTTAATTAATTATCTTTTTATTTCATTATTTTCTAACTTTAATTTCTCTCGAACTAATTGAAAAACTGTAGTGATCAAACAAAATTTTAGTGCCTAAACAATTTAAAAAATCGCTGTCATGGTTTTAAAGCTGAAATAAGACGACCCATATTAATTGACCACTTCGAGCGGATCCAAAATGTTTTCATTAAATTCTCTCAAAGGTCTTTAAATTTCTCTAAACTTACGCCGTCTTACAAGTCTCGCTGTCTGGTACTGAACCTAAAGTTTTAGAACTCGAGGCGAACGTTCCTTGCCTACACTTTAAATCTTCTCTATGGGTCAATCGATTGCTACTTCATGCTATGATTGGATTAAATGTTCCCAACCGGAACCTGCAGCATGTGAACACTTTTCTTTACTGATTTATGCAGTTCAAACTATTTTTATGGTGTTTTAACAACAATTTTACTTTAAACTTGTTTAATAGGTTTTAAATTTGATGACTTTGCACATACTTTCATTTAATCAAACTTAAGCGTATATCGTATTCTCTGCCTTAATTTCCAACGCCGATTCTATGGCAACGCCTCAACTGACAAACTCACAAGCGCCGACTTAACCACTTCGCTTCCGTAAAACCATTATTGCACTAATTTATTTCAGTCAATACTATTAAATAAGTAATTAATTAAAACAAGGAAACTCTAAGTAAATTTCGAGCTCCACTCTTATGACAAAACATCAGTGTGGGGTCTATGAAAAGCGTCAACTTAATCACTGCGCTTCCATAGAGCCATCATTGCACTAATTTATTCAAGTCTGAACTATTAAATAAGTGGTTAATGAAAACATAGAAAACCTCAGATTCAATAATTACAACGCCCAATGTTGAGCAACGAGCCAATTGCCGCATTGCGCCACGTTGCAGTGTGTCGCACACGCGCTTCAACGCCGGAATGTTGCACTATCTGCAGCGCCAGAAATCAACTAACGACAAACAAACATACATAATGACAAAAACATAAATAGATTGTAAAAATTAAAAACAAAAAACTTAAATGCCTGAAATACAATGCGACTGGTTTTCTAGCTGCAACTACACACACACACACATACAAACAAACATATCTGCAGCATATCCACTCACACACACAGACGACAGCGACCACGCGGTACAAAGTTCGTTTCCACCAAGCAGTCAGCTAACTAATATTTCTTCAATTCCAGTCAACCATAGACAATAACAACAACAACAAAATTAGCAGCAAACAACTATGCATAAACGATGCGTGTCTCCGAAGAAAAACGAGCTGAAAACAAAAATCAAAAAATACAAAATCAACGAAACAGAAACAAGAAAAGGCGAAAAATTAACAGAAAGCAAAATAAGTTTTAATTTTAAACAAATACGTTTATGTGAAGAAGGGGGCACGGTCACGTGCGCTCTGCTGCAGCTCTCCTGTTACGCTCTCGCGTTCGCTCTCACTCACCGGCGCATTGCATTGGTATCTGAATGTGCTTGCAGTTTAATTGCGCTTCGTTGCTGTCTTCGTTTCAAGTGTCTTCGGCCCCACAACTTGCAACATGCCGTTGTGGGCTTCTCTCCCACGCTGTGCTCTGCTCCAATGCGCTGTGCTTTTGCGAAAAGTAGTCGCTGTCTGCAAATAGAAACCCACACACTCGCACATCGCCTTTCTGTCGCTACCTAACTGCATTTGCGTTGCCTGGCTGCCTTCTTTATGCTCGGTGCCCTGCAGGAGATTTCTTTGCGCTTCCAGACGTGCCCACCAATTTTATGTGTATTGACTGCACTTCACTTTGTGCAGCAGAGCAGACTTATTGAACGCACGTGACAGGGTTGTTTCGCAAGTGGGGCCCAAAAATCTGTAATCATATATTTCACTGCGTATAGTTGGTTAGTAGTAATTTGCTGAAGGTCATACAATGACGTTAACCCAAATTTGACTTGCAAAAAAATTATTCTAGATTCTTGATTCTGGTGTAAAGTTTGAATTAATTGATGGCAAATTTGCTACAAAAAAATTAAACAAAAAATTATTTAAATTTTTTGTAATAATAAAGTTAAGTCTCCTCGAGTTCGAAAACGCTTCCAGAATATAAATCCATAAAAATCTCGTAAAATCTTTATGGAAAAACACATTAAAAGTAAAAGAAAAGGAAAAAAAAGAGATTTATATTTATAAATACACAGTGTGACAATTATGTATTAAGTCTGCCTCTAGAAAACACAATTAAAACACGATATCTGCTAATTTTCCGAAATATTTATTTGAAATATTCTCCTCCTGATTCAATACACTTGTTACATCGATTTAATAGTGATTCAAACGCGTGTTCCACCTCATTTTTCGGAATTTCCTCCAGTGCCCTCGTCGAAGCCCGTTGTGTGGTCTTCAATTTCAGTTTCGGGAACAAAGAGAAGTCGCACGGTGCCAAATCAGGTGAATACGGTGGATGATTCAACACACAGTACTGTGTGACTCGGTGCATTATCGTGCGACAGAGACCAACTTTTTGGATCGTAGTATTTTGGTCGAATACGACGGATTCTGGCCATCAAACGCTTCAACACTTCGAGGTAATATGCGGCAGTAACTGTTTAACCAGTTGGAACAAATTCTTTGTGGATAATGTCTTTGCTATCGAAGAATGTGATGAACATTGTTTTGATTTTTGATGGAACTTTTCGTGTGTTTTTGGCGTGTGATGAGTTTTTCGATTTCCATTCTGCACCTTGACGCTTGGTTTCTGGATCGTATTGGAAACACCATGTTTTCTCACCCGTTTTCAGGAAGTTTGGATCATTTTCTGCGGCTGCAACGATGTCTCTTTTGATGTTCTCTTTTCAGTGAAGCATTGCGATCTTCTGCAATAAAATCACGAACTTTCTGGATTTCCGGCGTCCGAACTGAAATTGGCCTTCCTTCTTTTATTTCATCTTCCAGCGACTCTCTGCCATCCACAAAATGTTTATGCCATGAAAAAACATTTGATCTTGATAAACAAGCATCGCCATACGCTTACTGCATCATTCGGAATGTTTCTGAGGCACTTTTACCAATTTTTGCGTGGAATTTAATGACCGCTCTTTGCTCCACGTTAAAATTTCAACATCAAACGAAAACGTGTTTTGCAAAATGAATTTTAATAAATATTAAATGCCAACCAAATGTCATGAAATTCTGACAGTTCGCAGAGGAAGGTTGAAGCTTCAAAACGCATGTGCTCGCACATAGATGGCACGCTTGGTTGCTGATAGAGATATGGTTCGAGTCTTAATACATAATTGTCGCACTGTATGTCAAACTGTATTATTGCCGGTAGTAGTACTCTACTGTATAGAAATGTCTCCGATAACGTCGCAACATTCATAGTCCATCACACCTTGATGCGAAAATTGACCTTGTTCCTCCAAATAAGCGCCCATGTCATCTTAAAATTTCTAAACTTAAAATCAGTCTAAAGTCATCAAAAAAATGTTTTTAAAAATCTCTGTAAACCGAGAGAATACCAGGTTATTTTTTGGCTTCGAAATAACATTTGACTTTAGAGAGACTTGAATTTTTGTTTGTACATCCTAACTATAAAATTAGGTAATGTTGCGGAAAATCTATACTGACAGTCGAAAATGCTCAGACCTGAAATGTTAAAATCAAAAACATATAAACTAAATGTTTTCTTGTTGTAATACACAATTGTATAACAAAACAAATCTTTAGCTGAACAAATAAAAACAATAATATATTTTAAATGGAGGAACATTATTTAAAAAACTTTAATATGAAAGTAACACTGGTACCTATACATTTATAAAAAACACAACAAAAATACAACAAAAACACAATTCGATTCTAGTTTTTCTTGATTCTCGACTTTGTTTTGTTAATCTTTTACCTGGATTGTTACCATAGATTACAAATACAGATACAAATACAATCACAATGTGATTGTTTCAAATTAAGAAAACATTATTTCCGAAATTAATTTTGTTTTATTTTCGTTTTGTCAAAACGATATGAAATGTTACAAAAATCTATTTCCAAATACAAATTAATGAAAATACATAATATTAAAAAAATATATATATTTGTACAATACTATGCACACAACGAGTAGCTAAAAAAAACCAAAAAAATTTCCTAAAGAAATTTAAAAATTCGTCAGATGTTTTTACGTGTGGACTAAAACCATAAAATCGTATAGGATATATTCATTCGAATTAATTTCCAACGCAATATCAAGCTACAATTATTGGCCCTAGGCCAATTGACCTTGAAACCGCTCACGTAACGCAAACACAAACGAAAATCAACAACAACGCAAATGTCTGGCACAAAGAATACGAAAAAAGGAGGCTTGTTCCTCCCCTATGTTTTCATAAGTGAAATTCTTCTTGCTGTTGTTGTTGTTTGTTGTTTTTTTTGTTGTTTTTGATGTGTATTTGCCCTTTACACAATTTGGCCAAACAAAAATAACTATGTTGAGTTCATTTCATGCTGAAATCTATGAAATGTTTGGGTGTGTATGTGTGTGTGTGTGCGCGTGTGTGTGGACAATATTTAATCGTTTGGCGCTGTCTAATCGGAGTGTTTCATGCGTTGCGAGTTTATAAGAATCGGCGGCTGATGTGGTGGCCGAAGACCGGCCCCTGCTGCCGCCAACTCCGGCAAATGTGGCATTCGGGGCTCGACTTGTCGACTATCGCTGGTTGCCACACCGATCGTCGTGCGCGGCTAAATTCAGTTCGCATCTGTCTGCTGAACAAACCGCTTGTTGCGCCGGCTTCCCACAGTTATTGTTGCTCATTCACAGCGCCAAAACGTTTTTCGTTCGATTGCATTCACTTGTGTATCGGTTTTTGTTTTCGTTCTGTGCTTCGCACTTACCGCACAATTCTCAGCGAAATCGAGATATAGCAGCACTAAAGTGAGTAGATATGGAAGAAGAAATATTGTATCTAGATACTTTTATGGCGGAGGTGGTGTGGCCGCTTTCACAACAGCGTTGAGCAGCGTGAATGCCGTCGTGCAGACTATTGGTTGACTACTTCTGAAAGCCCCTAAACAAAGTGTTTTATAGACAAATAAAGATAATTCAAGAATTAACGCAAAGTAGCAAATGGAAAAATTCAACTGAAATAAAATGGCTTATCTTATAATCGGCTGAGGAAATGCAAGATATCAACTTCAGTTTGTCGTTTAGTTCTAAAAAGAAATGAATCTGACTTGCATATGGCGTTTAGAAGAATATATAAAAATATGTTCAAATCGACTGAAGCACTGGGTGACTTTTTTTACTGCCAGGTATCTAATATATCGATCCTTATAGCCGTAGACATCCTTATAGCCGTAGACAACCGTGCATAGTGATAAGTTGCATACAAAAAACGACACTGACTTCTAAACTGGGTTTGAAATGCATCTGGAAATTAACAGTGACCTATTCTGAATAGAGTTTGAGGACTTGTTGGGAAAAATCTAAATTAACTGGCAGATAAGTGGCGACTGGAAGTGAACCCGAACGTGGAATTGGATTAAGAAATTTGGCGAAATTTGAAGAACCTCGAAACAATACGAAAGCTGGATTGAGATGGCCAACTGTGGACTCTCTCTTAGGAGACATCTTCCTCAACTTTGCTGTGGACATTACCTATAGACTATTCTCAAAGGGCAATAATAGAGCTGAACACATGGTCTGCCCGTCTTCGGCCTTGACGGACAGTTTCCGTAGAAAAGATATAATGTTTTTAAAGTTTCAGTTAAAAACAAAACTCAAACTTTCCAGGAAAAATCGTTTGGCATTTTTCTTGTACTGAGGTCCTCTATCGAAAGAGATATGTTTGACCTTGGCCCTCGAACATTTTTTGGAATTTGTTGCACTGTGTAATCTGTGATATCCAAAGAGGCTGGTTGCATTAACAACGGTGCATAAAAGCTTTAGGAGACCCATAGCATCTTCCTCAACTTTGCTGACGACATTACCTATAGACTATTCTCGAAGCGCAACAATAGAGCTGGTCACATGATCTGTCCGTCTTCGGCCTTGGCGTACAGTTTTCCCTAGAAAAGATTAGCCTATGGAACATAAGACACAAGCAGCTATTGGATGCAATGCGCACATATGTAAATAGTTAAAGTGAGGTCAAAAGTTACAGAAGTTTTTCGATTAGTTAAACACAAAGAGGGGAATGCAAGAGGACCCCTTTGGATTGATGGTTCGGTCAACATCCCAGCAGTAGCAAAAATATAGTTTTCATGAAATTTAATCATCTCTCTGTAGATTTATTTATTGTAGGATTATAGTTTTACATAATAAAAACGCGATATTGTTGTCTTAACTTTAACAATTTTGAAAATGAAAGCAGCTACATACATAACTTACTTAACATAAACTTAACTCCTTCGGGACGGAGTTTAAATTTGAAAACCAAATACTGTTGTTAGAAATGTTTCCATGCTATGAAAATTGGGGCCAGAAAAGTATGTTGCATGCTCACAAAATCTGAAATCATTCTTTCATCCGGTGACATAATTGGAATGAATATTTTGCGATGAGATCTGAATAATTGTTTTGAGGGTCATTAAAAACTCGCTGGGACGTATTATCCCAGTAGTCCCAAAAGGGTTAATGTTAGTTTGTTTTGAAGTCAATTTCTGTCAGTCTCTGACGGAGAGGACAGAAGCTAACTTAACATTTTTGTTCAAACTATACATTTTGATTTTGGAGCATTGAAAACGATCCAATTTACTGATCAGTATCCCTTCCTCCCCTAATACGTCCATAAAAAAAATTAAAATAAATTGACATCACAATAAGACCAAACAACGTAAATATTCACACAAATTGATGCTTGAAATTCATCTTGAAATGTCGCTTAGTGAATCACAATTGGGACCAAAAAAGTTCATATCATTATTTTTATATGTTTGTTACAAAATTTTTTAAATTTGTATTTTTATCAAATAAGATTGATATGAAATGTATTTCAGCTCAAAAGTTGCTTACAAAACGCCCCCAACTCTGGTCTCAGTGCACATTTCCCTTTCAAATCTATCTATGCGTCACTGATAGTTTTGTGAGAACCAGTCGAAGAGGGCATCGTTCTTACCCAACTAAATCACTCACTCAACTATTTTCCACTTTCTATTATTATTTGGTTTTTTTAGACACTCGAACAGCTGATTTCGCCGCTGGCGCCGCTGACAGAATTAGAAAATCTCTCAATACATTTTCATGAAACGATTGCCGTCGTTCTCTGCAGCGACACAGAAGCTCGCACATTTTTCTATTTTTTCTTTCTTTCAAACTTCCGTCGAGCGAAATTCGAAGCATTCAATTGTGCTCTGACTGTAAATTTGCTTTGCTGTAACAACATTAATTAACGAAGACAAGCGAAAAAACAACACATACACACACATGCACCCCACGTATGAATATAAAAATAACAACAAACAAATTGTTTAATAATTGAATTTATTTACTACAGAACTTTTGTAGATTCAGCATTTTGTAATGTTGCGGTGATGAATGACCTTCGAAGTGTTTACGCGTTTTTTGGGAAGAAATATTACACCAACAAAAAAGTCCAAAGGCAACTAAAAACTCATCTACATAATTAGAGAATGCAATAAGCGCTTTAATAATGTGCACTTACTTAACAAGTCAGTGTCTGTTATCAGTTCAAAGTCTGGTTCCATGTGCACTTGTATGAAACGTGCACACATGAACGACCCTTTTAAGCGATTTGTTTTTATGAAGTGGTTTCCATTAAGTATGTCTGAACTTCAAAAATTAAAGAGTTGAGTTGTGGATTAAAGTCCCTTTAGTAAAACTAAGTTTTGAAAATAATATCATTCAAATGGCCTTCGTGACTTCGTTAACAGGTCTCGAGTTGAGTTGTTCAACTTTGTGCATAACTCAATCTGGATCTCGTCAACAGTTTAAATTGTGTTGTTTTCATTTGGTCATTTGTTGTTGGTTTGTGGCTATAAAAGAGCGATTTAATTTAGCCCCAACGAAAAAAGCCTAAGGGCTTAAAATCGCACGAACTTGGCGATTTTCAGTCAAATTTTCTTGCAACAACTCAAATGTAACGCTCTAAATTTGGCAAGGTTGTGCCATCTTGTTGGAATCAAATGTTGAACAAGCCCATGTCAGACCATTGTGACAAAAAATCCTGTTTTCATGTCCTGATGTCGTTCTACTGACAGTCATCGTCTGGCCATCTTCTTGTTTCGAAACACTTTTCTATAGCCATTTCAACAGTTAAAATGGCCAACTGCGCGACCAACTCTAAGGCACTTAGGCTCCAAGCACGCTTTTTTCGAGACAATTATAACCTCGATAAGCTCCAGATCTCCATAAAGTTCCATGTCTATTTTTGAATATTTTTTTTAATTTTTTCATTCTTTTATTTTTTCTATGGAAAAAATTTTTCAATAGGATAGCGAATTAGGTGAAAAAAGACACGGACAATATGTTTCAGCAAGATCAATGATAGCAATTGTCCGTAATTGCAAATTAATATTTGAATTTTTAACACTTTCGCGACCTCTGTGACCATCTGAACAGATCTATATTTATTTATTGTAATACAAAACTACTAAATAATTGTCTAATTAAGTATAATTAACTAAATTTACAAGTCTAATTCTTTTTAGTACTTTAAAATATCATCAGGAAAAAATTTGAATTGTGAGGTTTTCTTCAATGTCCGCCCATATTTAGTAGAGATGGTGTAGCATAGCAAACAAATCTTTCATTACACATCCAATAGATTTAAGTATAATGTAAAAAACAGAAGCTTTAGATTACATAAGTAAATCGTAATAAAAAAACCTACAAACATTACTAATTTCTACAATTCATTAACGAATCGAAGGTACGAAATGGGTTTACTTACATATTCGTTACTTACATATTTATCTTAGGAAAAAAAACATTTACATTGCAACTTTTTCGGTATTTTGGAGAAAAAACTGAGACCAACAACAGCAAACTGACAAAAAATGTATTGCCAAAATTTATATTAAATTATATAATTAATTCATTATTGTAATTAAATATGTTTAAACCAATAACTAATATTAGCTAATGGCTAATCGCTTTAAATGATTTCTAATGAAAATATTTATTTGCGTGGCTTTGAATCATCTACTGTCATACGTGAGGAGAAATCAAAATCTGGTGCATTCAACGTTTTTTTTTTTTACATGCGCTCATGTGTGTTTATGTGTGTACGCGTGTTAGAGCAATTTTATAGCTTTTGCATTCGTTTCAGAAATAAAAGAAATAAAATCAGAAAGCACAATCTATTAGGATTGCAATCAATAAATGGATGCGATGCACTATTGACACTCAGTGCATGCAATTGCCGACGTTGGTAGCGTGAGAGATTGACTGTAATACGCTGTAATAGACGTTTACATGGTATGTATGTAAAAACTTTTGAAGCCTTCTGGTTCCAATAAAAGGTTGCGCTTGTCTCTCCTGCTGAGGTTTTTGTGCACTTTATAGTTTTTTCACAATTGGCGTACTTTTTTGGAAATTTTTCTAGTCACACAGATTTTGCATACGTCACATACACCACACGCATTGCAAGAATTTCGGAAACAAGATTTCCAAATTTTTTTCGGATTTTCGGAAGAAAATCTAGTATAAGATTTTTACAGCAGCCCAAGTAAGAACCCAGCTGGACTCAAGGCTCCTATCAATGTCATTGCCAATTATAATATTGTGAGTTAATAAAAAACCACATTAATACGGTTGGAAACCCTTCAGATGTTGGTTTAGATACCTGTACACAAGGACATTGTGGATTCATAGGACTCAAACCAACTAAATACCTGACACGTGATTGGTTTCATGCTCAACATAAGAACAGATGACTAGTAGTGACCTACTACTATCTTCTTCTATCTTCTAACTTGTTTATTTTTTTCTTTTTTTGTTTTTGTCAATAGAAGTGACCGTAGGATTCTTGTCAGTAGTCAATATTTCAACCGATTATTAGATACACTTTTATCGGCTGACTTGGTTCTGTCTGCCATGCCAGAAAGACGAAATTGTGCACTTTCTCGGCAATTGTCTAGAATTTCCAAAGCACAACTTCTGACATTGGTTCTCTATTACTTCACGAAATGTTCCAATGTGGAGTTTTGCTATCAAGCACAATAGATCATCCCACTTCGGAGCACTTCGATTAACTCCTACATCAAAAAGGGGAAACAGATGGCAAATAGTATGGAATGGGGGTTTTTGGCGCCAGAAATAACAGGAGCAGGCGAAGCAGCAAGATCAGCAGGAGCTAAAGGAGAAGAATGAGTATCAGGAGCAGCAGTTGCAGTAGGAGAATCTCAGGCGGATCATCCTCTTCTTGTTGCTCCTTCTGCTACAGCTGCACCTTGCGCCAGAAACCCTCGCCACTCCTGCTGCTCTTGCTACTCCTCCTTCTCCTCCTACTGCTCTTGCGCCAGAAACCCACATCCGTACTAAGAATCTTACTCCTTTAAGATTCGAATCAGATTTCTCTTAATTTTTTAATGTTTCTAACGGTTTATACACCGTGCAACAAAAAATCTAAAAATTTCAAAACACACGAAAAAAATCTATGTACTCGCGAAACAAGGGATTTTTTTCTAAAGGACTTTGAAATTTCAAGGACATGTTTATTTAAAAATTTTTTTTTATTTAGCACATTGCAGAATAACAATATGGGTATCAATTTAAAGAAAAAAATCCTTAGAATGTTAGAAAATTTAATGTTTTGGTGCAAAGTATTGAATATGTCCTTTTAAAACTTTATCCTTGAAAATCCTTGGAAATTTCCAATATTTCTTTTTGAAAAACACAAACATCCACATCCTTGAATTTCGTCCTTCGTAATTCTTGTCCTTGTGTAAAATTTGCTGTCGCACGGTGTTATAGTTAAGAGAAAACAAAGAATGTGAAGTGATGTGATGTGAGGGTGGGCAGAAAGACTATAAGCCTTCTTTAACCTTCACTCTGTGCATGGTTTTTACACCCTAATCCCGTGCAATGGGAACTGAGTTCCCCATTTTTGAACCAATATAGTTTGTATGGGAATGAGTAAAATAATAGTTTTTTGGGAAATAATTATATTATCATTATAGTATGACATATTATTAATGTTGTTGTTGTTTGTTTTTTTGTATTAGTATTTTTATGTTATTTATTTGCACACCGTCTTTGCTCGTGATTTAGAAATTGAGTGGTTCAGAACTTGGATAAGTTTTGCATACAAAATGTATTGGTAAAAGAAACGGGGTCATTTATTCCCCAAAGTACAACAAACAGTTTGTGTGCTATTTTTGGCTATATCTGCCTAATCATACTTGAACTAAAATATTTGTTTATGTTTTTAGATTCTTCTCATCAATACCTTTCCAATAGTATAAGTATAAATATATCGTTTAGAATTAAAAACCTTTACAATTTCATGTTTTATGTCGTCGTGGGGAACTGTATACCCCAAGCACAGAGTGAAGATTAACACTCAGTCCATTTTGGACCATTGTACTATGGCCATGGGTGATACGGGAGGAGAGGAGAATGCAACACTGTTTTTCCAACATATGTTAGAGCACACATTTCAAGTGAATGGGAAAAGGGCGGAGGGAGGGGAAAACATAGAATAGTTTGGAATATAGGAATAGTTGGAATAGTTTAAAGGAAATATGTAAAAGAACGATTAACTAAAAGTTAATGATGATTTTTTAGAACATTCATAAAATAAGCTACGAATAATTTTTTATTTTACACTCATTTACACTACGCATGTTGAGTCTGAGTGAAACAGAGACCAAAGTTCTGTCAGACGGGACTCTAGTAAAGTCTGGAGGGAACAGAAAAATATATTTTGGAACAAAAACAACAACAACTGTTAAGTTTTTAAGGTTTTCATATGTAAGGCAGACAACTTTTCATTGCACACACAGCTTATTTGTGAAAGAAAAAAAGAAAAACGTTCACAGGTTCTACGTGTTGTTTAACTTAACGGAATATTTCATTCAGTCTATGTCCGTCTGAGTAATGCTTTTTTGTGCCGTAGGCAAACAACTCAACTTTTATTTATTTTATTTATTTTATTTCATTATTAATAGGTTTCGTGAGAGCTGACAGCCACCTCAACGTTTCTCAAAAATTCTCATTCGAGAGTGTAAAAAAAATCTCTAAATTGTTTACAGTTGCATGCATAAAGCTAAAACTCTGATAATTTCTACCCTGTTCGTTTAGATAATTACAAAATAAAAATTCACAATTGCGCCGTTGCAAAATTGAACACAGATCAACAAGCAATATTACGCCAATCAAAATCTATAAAGTTTCCATATGTGTAGTGTAGAAATTTGTTGCTCTTCCCGAGCAATTCTCAAACTTTTAGCTAACATAAAGTGTCAATAGCCGCTTGCAGCTGACACATTTTATATAAAATGTTTCGTTTGTTTGGCACAAAGTGAGATCGAAAGCCAAACGAACAATCAAATTAATCGGTCAGCGATTAACGTCAATGCCGACCGCTGCAGCGCCTGGAATAATCTCGCTGTCAGCGGGCGAAGGAGGTCTACGCCGCTAGACAGAAATTAGACTTGAGATTAAAAAACCCCACAATGCGACTCGATGCAGGGTGTGGTGCGGATGTGGGCAGTGGCGCAAAAATCTGTTGCTTGTTACGCTTCGACTCATTGCTTTTTCTTTTTTGTACTTCTTTCAGGAGGCTGATAAGGCACTCATTGCTGTCTGGGACTACAAAAATAACAAAAACAACAACAACCGCCACAATTGCCTCAGCTGCGTACACAGTGCTGAACATCACCAACAACAACAACAACAACAAACACACCAGCGCTGCCATCCGTCTAAACGTGTAAAACATTATATTTAAAAATAAATTACACTAAAAGTGTGGCAAAGCCAAATAAAAATAAGTAAACAAGCGACTTTAGCGCACACACACAGACGCGCTCTCGTCACTTGCACATATAGTAAAAAATATATAAAATCAAATTGAAGCAAAATCTCTGCAAAAGTAATTCACACCCAGCGCCCCGACCGACGCTGCTCAGCCGCTGAGCCGCCCGGTTAGTTGCTTCATTCGTGCCGCGACACTCGATCACTGCGGACGCGTTACTACAGGCGCTACCAGCTCCAGTAAAAACCCCACTGATATTTGCAACAACAACAACAACGCGTCTACCTCAAGTGCTCTCTCAGTGTGTGTGTGTGTGCGAACAGTTTTGGCCAATTATTGTGTCTGACTAACTTTCGAGAAGTGACCGCATTCGAACCGAGTCGTGAAGATGATACGTCCCAATGCCGGCGTTATTGACAAGTTCGCGCGTTGGCTGCCAATCGTGAATGGGGTGGGCGGCCGCGCGCCCATCTCCACCAACCGGCGCCAGCAGAACACGGCCGCCACAGCCGAGCCCAGCATCAGCCAGTCGGACAAGTACCTGCACTACTCGAACGACGAGGGCTACTACAAGACGTCGCCCTTCGACG
This sequence comes from Melieria omissa, assembly GCA_963971225.1. Lineage (NCBI taxonomy): Eukaryota > Metazoa > Arthropoda > Insecta > Diptera > Ulidiidae > Melieria > Melieria omissa. Next base: position 45,603,756 of record OZ020268.1, on the reverse strand, counting down.
CGGTGTCGGCGCCCAACGTCACACTGGACAAGTACGTCTGGCGCAACTTTCAAAAGTGGGAGAAAAATGTGGCAACGGTGAGTGTGCAAAGGTCGCCGAATAGTTTTTGTTTGCTTTGTTTGTTGTTATGATTTGTTTTGTGTGTGTGTGTGTGTGTGTGTGGCTGTGTGTGACTGGCCGCTGTGGCAGTACGGAATTAGGCCAACCAGCTGACCAGGCACTGAAGGGCTGAAAACGAGGCGGAGATAAGATACGCGAAAACTAGAAATTATGAAGTTTACAATTTTTGTCAACAAAAGTGTTGGGTTTTTTTTATAAATAAATAAATTTAGTGAAAGACATTCAACAACGAAGCATTCCAGCGTTGATAAAGAGCACAGTTTTCAAATCGTTTACAACTACATACATACAAATTTTTGTATGCATTGCAGTGAGGCGTTTGATTTTTAGACTTTGATCAGTAGTTTTCAAAACACAGAGGGGGGCGTGTCTGGTGTGGTAAATTCAATGAAAGGAGAATTAATTTAGCTTTGTCTGTCTATCTATCGACCTTAACACTTGAAGGCTGAAAGATATTGGTATTCAATTTGGTGCACACAATTCAAAAGTGTAGTTAAAGAGTAGAGTAGTAGTAGAGTAGTAGTTTATTTATATTTCACACTATTTTTAAGTAAATTGCCGAACCTCAAAATTGTGTATCTCACAGCGCCCATTCCGAGTTAACGATTGCAAAACCCCCCATTGTCAGAGTGTCTCGGGATTGACATCGCTAAGCCGCAACCAGAGACATGATCTCCAAGCATGTAATTGTGCACAAATCATCAGTTAAATTGAAAGTGGCAAACATTTCGATAAAACGCCACACCGAGCCCAGACCCGAGTGGCCAATGGGTGGCAAACTCGTCATCGGTGGCGGCGTCTCTGCAGTGCACTCGCGCACAGATAAAAATAGCTCAATTTCATGTCTACGCAAGTGGCAACGCAACGCAATCATAACCGTCGCTTTACTCGTATTGTAGCGGCCTGCAATCAAGCCAATCGGCGTCAATTGGGTGCAGAAATCATGCAGCATTCTAAAAATAAAATACAGAAAAGCATAAGTGAAATAAATAAAAAGATTTGCATGCAGCACTTTCAAGAAAGAGTGGCGATATAGGCGCGTCAGTATGTATGTATGTGAGTAGGTGTGAATGCAAGTTTACATGTGTGCATACATACTAACACATGTACTCTGTGTACATTTGAGCACTCAACAAGTTGAAAGTAAAAAATAAGATCTGCTCAAAGAACTGGGTATCTGAAGTGAAACAATCCCTGTTCAGTCCTGTGCAAATGTTAGTAAATAACTGGTACATACCCAATCGATCTACAACTTCTAAAGTACTGATTATAGACTATGGGTCCATACCCACCCATCGGTCCATTTATTTATTTCTGGGCCAACTGTACCTATAGTTCAAAATGTTTGCCACACACACCTTTCACCTACCATTCACCATTCTTAATGGGTTAAACCTTCGGGACTACTGGGATAATACATCCCAGCAAGTTTTCAAAGCCTCTCAAAACAATTATCTATCCAACCATAGATCTATTTTATATACCCACGCAAAATATTTTTGCGAATTATAAGAGAACGATTTCAGAATTTGTGCAACATAATTTTCTAGCCCCAATTTTGATGGCATGGGAACATTTCTATAAAGAGTATTTTTGTTTGCGAAATTAAACTTCGACCCGAAAGGGTTAGGCGGCTTCAGTTAAAATATGTGTGATACAGTTTCGAAGCAGATCCAAATTTTTTTACGAAAACAGCGAAATTTACATAATTGAATACGGTTATTCTTTTTTCGAAATTTTACATTCACTCTGTATGTGTATGCAAAAGTTGTCACACAGCTCAAAAATTGTCACCTAGTGTTCTTCAGCTAATTTGTTTATGAATGAATGAATATCAAATCATTTGTAAAAGTTATAACATCTGTCGATAAGGTTTTGACCTTTGCGTCACCATTCCGCCACCCGCCACCCACATTAAAATAAATTCTGTTCAGTTCATAATTTTGTGAATTCACTGTTTCGGTTCATAAACCTGTTTGAACTCACAATGATTCGACTTGAAAATGGTTTGGTTCAAATTCTTAATAAAAACTCTGGTAGATATTTGACAATAAAAATTCTGAGCAATTTGAACTCGTAATTTGTTTACTGTATTTTTTTAATTTTAATACTCAGTATTGATTTTATATTCTGAACCGGTTTAAATTGCATTGATTTTGAAGATATTATGGTTTAGTTTTTGGTTCGGCAAGGACATTTAAAAAATTTCATTGATTAGGTTTTCGGTTGGATGGATGACATGTTTATAATTGTTTCAGTACAAAACCGGCGATATTTAAAAACTGCCAGAAAAAAATGTTTGGAACTCCAAACTAATTTTTTTCTTAAACAATGCTAACCGAAAGAATTAGGAATGTATTTTAAAAAACTTCTCTGTGAAAATTATGGACGGGCTTAAAAATTTAGATATCTAACACAGCTAACTTTAGAATGTTATTTAAATATTTAATTTTGTTTTTTTTTAGTTCAGTTTACAATTTTTTTGATTAAATTTTTAAGGAATTGCTAGGAATATAATAATATAGCCAATTTTTATGAATTTAATTCAAAAAATTAAATTAAAATTAATAATAAAATTTGTATTAAAAAACCTTAAGTTTTTCTAATTCATATATATTTCATAGTAACGACCAACTTATTCATTATGTACTTTCATATTATTTGTTTTCCTTGTATTTACAAATTTCCTTAATACGTTCTTCTTCTTGACTGGCACGACAGCCCGATTACGACACTAAGGCCTTAGCTACCCGCAACCAACCGTGTTGTGTGTGGGAAAGTTTTTACAAGGTTGGAAGAGACCTACAGTTTTATGCCGATACCGAACGGCGAGTTGGGAGCTTTTTCATAGGCAATTTTACTCTCAAAGGTTCGCCATTTCCTGCTGAGAGCACAGCCGCCGAAAGAAAAATTGTTGTTTTTCTTTTTTTTCGGTGTTAACGCAACGGAGTATTGAACTCGCGGAGTCTTGACTCGCGGTCCAACGCACTAGCCAGCTGAGCTACGGCGGCTGCCTTAATACGTTCACCGACGTGAATTTCACAGCATTTATTGCATAGAACGGTTAAAATATTATTTCCTGGCTTCCTGGCAAAGTTCCGAAAGTACTTACAACTAGCTTCAAAAATTTGTTCTCAATTTGTCCAGCTCACTGAAATTTGTATTGTTCATTTACTGTTCAGAAGTGATACCTTGTTGAAAAACAAATTTAATATACCTTCATGTGTTGACATAAAAAACATACATAAATACATTAGTGAACAAAATATTCATTTCAAATGCAATTTAAATTGAAAAATTTAACAACAACTGCAGTTTTTCTATACTGTGGCTTTTGAATCGGAAAAAAGCTTTGAAAATAAATATTTACAATATCTACATTGCATACACATACATACAGAAATATCTGTAAGCAATACATTCAGTAAGGACCAAAAGAAAACAAATCGAATGCATGCAGCCGCAGTGAGTGTTCACAGTCAATTGAAACCGATTAAGTGGAGTTCAATGATTTCACACTGTCGCATGTGGCACGAACTGCGCTATACATATTTACTTATGTACGAGTATATGATATTTGTTTATGTCGATTAATTGGTCCATTTGCCCAGCTTGCATGCAGAGAATTATTTATGACCGAACTTTGCTCATTGCGAACAAATGGCAAACACGACAGAAATCAATTGCGAATGAATTTTTTTACATAAGTACATTACTTAAGCAAATACTTTAATTGCCGGGCAAAAGGTTAGCATTTGTTATCTGAGCAGCCGCAGCTAATGAGTTGTAGTTGTTTTTCTTTAATGTTAATTTAATATTTAGCATTGCGTTGGTCGCCGAAACGAAGTGAGATGGGGGCTTTGAAGAAGATATTTATTAATACTTACATCTTGACCTCATTATTGTAATTAAGGGCCGATTCTTGATTTATGCGTTTATTATAATAATTTAACATAAATTACCAATCAAATTAAGATACAATCTGTGTCAGCATCGATTTTTTTCGATATGTAAATAATCGCAGAAGTGGCATCACAAGGTGTCGTCTTTGTAAACAACTATTCGGAACATTGTGTTAGTTTATGGTGGCAGCTAAAGAAACTCAGATAGACCAGTCTTGGCCAGTTGGGTTAAAACATGGTCCTCCAACGGGTGGAAGATGGCAGGCATTTCATAAGGGAGTCTATGGAGCCTTTTGAAATCGGCGAAACCATATTAAACGGTGAGGGCTTATGCAAAACTTAGCTGCTATGAACTATATAACTAATCTGAATAGTTAGCACTAAAACTGCGTAATGAATAAATCTATACACTCGACATTCTTTTCATTAAAATAATTACAAACTTAAACCAGCCGGTTGAAGGACAGATGGACGGACATCTAATTGCCTATTTGCCTGGTAATTCTGATAATATTTGTGTACCTTTCTACACCGATCACGCCTCCCTCTAGGCATTGCAATCTCATGGCGAGAATGTATTTACTGTAGCACCTCTGTGCAGTATTGACGACCTCCCGATGACCTATTGTTGAGTAATGGTGTTTTGAACAATTGATAAGTGTTGAATGTCGAACTAACTGATTATACAAGCTACGCAAACAATGAATGCCCATTTGACTAAATACTCGGCGCGATTGCAGGGTTGCATGACAAGTCATTTTAGTTGCACTTGAATTCAGTTCGTAAACGTTATCAACTCAGCCTCAGTTTACATCTATTTCTGGCAATTTTCAGTACATCTTTTATAACACAATTACAAACAACAACAAAATTAGGCTAAGGCGTATTTGTAGCTTTTATTCAAATACACTCGGCCGCATTCAGCCGCCGGCTAACGCCCACAATAAACCGACCGACTGCTATCAAACTGCAAACAACCGACACAGCGCTTTTCAAATAACAAACTAATAAATTGTTTGCACATTTGCATGGCAGTTGTTATTTTTAAAACCCGACGTTCGGTGAGCAAACATCGCCGACTGACTTTCTTTGTGCGGACGCAAACGTCTTTGTGAACGCAAACGAGCGAACGCGACGCTAATGCAACTGGCAGCTGCCTATTTAAATAAACTCATAATTATCGGCGGCAGTGTTACATTGCCGCTGATACGACCACGCCCTCAACCTGCCCCCAACGACCGAATTGCTATCATCGGCGACAGTGTCACGGCGATCATTCGAAATTTTATTATTCATTATGCACTCGTCACACTTGACTGTTGTTGTTTTCCACTGAATTGCGGCACTTTTATCTGTTTGTCTGTCACTGTGTCAGTATGTGTGGCTGTCGGTTTGTTCATTCGCCTTGTTCCACAGCCTGCGTGATCATTGTTGTTTGATTGCTGTGTGGCTTGTGTGCCCCACTGATTGTTGTTGTATTCGTTTGCTGCCTCAATTTTGTTTCTTCTTTATCTTCTTTTTGTTTGTTTACCGTGTCGAGTCGCCACCCACCCGCCGCGCCCCCATTCAATAACCGGTCTGGCATTCATTAACATAACAAATTTAGATCCAGACTTTGGACATTGATCTACTGAACTTTGGACTTGATATGAATGCGGAATGACCAATGGTTGTTGCTTTTTACTTGGTCTCCCACTGTTTTGAATACTGCAATAATTTGTGCAAAAATAAACTTCACTATGCAACAAAGTAAAGGATTGTCAGCAATATTGTTCAATGAACTACAAAAAAATTTTTAAAGCGCCAAGGTCAACTTCGTGGTTTACGCTGAATTAAGTGTATATGGAGTATGATTCATTATGACTATAGTTTATTTACTTAAATATATATATATAACTGATACAGTAATGAAGCACTAAAGAAGAGATTTTCGCAAACATTCGTGTTGGAGTCGAAATTTTATTCAATGATTGAAAGGTACCTACACGTTAATGCCACTTTAAGACCGTTTTTATAAATTTATATGTGTATGTACAAACATAGAAACATGCAAAGGCAGGTTTTGGATGCCATTACTCAGCGAATAAAATTAAATTGAACTAATTTTTAAATTGCTTGAAATAGCCATTCAAAAGTATAAAGTCAAAACAATTATCTGCCTTTTTTTTTTCTTTTTAACAAAGCAAATTTGTGAGTATGTTTAGTTGAATTTAATTTAATTTTAATTGGAAATCTGTGATATGCTACAAAAAGAGTTATGGTTTTCTGGCAAATGACATTTTAAACGATTTCAAATTTATAGAATTATAAAACCCTACGATATCTAAACAAAATCAAGCACAGCCCATCACGTGCGAGTTTCTTCCAAAATCAATTTGCAGCACATGTCCAATTAATCTTGTTTTAATTATTTAATGAGAATTTTTAAGTTTTTTATTCCATAACATTCATTCATTTAATTTAATTTTTTTAATTATTTTTACGATTTTGTTTTTTTGTTTTGTTTTATGTGATTTTTAAATTGTTAAAAACCTTTTTAATTTTCCATAACATTCATTCATTTATTAATTAAATGTTTTTTTTACTATTTTATTTTATTTGATGTACTAATGTTTTTTTGTTTTCATGTGATTTTTGAATTGTTAAAAATCTTTTTAATTTTTTTTAGTTTTTTTATTTGTTTTTTGTAATTTTTATAATATTTTTTTTAATTATTATATTTTTCTAATTTTATATTTTAATGCGCTTTTTTAATTTTAATGTTTTAATATTCCATGTTTTTAATGTTTTTTGGTATATTTTGCTAGCTATTTTTTTTAATTTACTAATTTTAATATTTATTTTAATATTTATTTTTATATTTATTTTAATTTTTTCTTGTTTTTATGTGATTTTCAAATTGTTAAAAATATTTTTTAATTTTTTTGGTTTTCTAATTTGTTTTCTGTATTTTTTTCATTTTTTGTTTGAAAAGTTTTGAGTTAATTTCTTTGACTAAGATAAAAACTAATTAAATTTTTTTATGATATTTTTTTCTAATTTTAAAATTTTTCTTATTTTATGTGTGAATGCTCTTATTTAATTTTAATGTTTTAATATTTAATGTTTTTAATATTTTTGGCACATTTTGAGTTAGGCTTTTTGATTTTTTTGATTTTTAATTAACTAATTTTAATTTTTAATATTTATTTATTTTTATATCTTTGTTTAATTTTTTAGTATTATGTTCATTTTTACTGATTGTTATTTAAAAATTTTAAAGTCACATTGCACAGTGTTATTTAGTGTTTCGCTCAAAAAGTTTTTGGCACTGTTTAAACAAAATCCTTTACCAATAAATTTGCATGTTTGCGTCATAAATTGTTTGGCACGGAGCCGCTTTCTTTCCATTTTTTTATACATGCGATTCTCGTGTGTTGATATTTATATAATTTTGTTTTATTTATATTATTTCTTGCAAATCAGTATTTTTGAATTTATACTCAACGCTGACGTGCTGGGAATATATTAAATTTTTTTGGAATTCGCAAAGCTCAGATGGAGGCTCGACTAGTTAGAAAATCCGGATAAACTGGATCAGATGAACGGTTTTCACAACTTGTTTGCCCACTTTAAATGAGTAATTTTCTGAGTGTTTGGTTTATAATAAAATAAACAATAAATAAAACTAAACAAAAAGTTAAAAATTAAAAAAACTGATGAGGTGAATGAAATTTGTATTTGAGTCCAATGCTTGCCATTTATTTTTTAAAGATTATTTCAAGTCAAAGTTCATCAAAGCGTGGAGACCACTTTACTTAACTAGCCATAAAAACCCCTTTCTGGGCTACGGCCTACCGCTACCTCCCTATTTGTTAGGACGTCCTCAACTAGGTCTTTTTACTGAAGACACCTCCTCCCTCTTCGCCTTCGACCTGCGACTACTGAATCAAAGTTCTTCTCGCCGGAGCTTCGTTGTCCATACGGCAGAGATGACCAAGTCAGCGTAGCCACTGGATGTTAATTCACTGTGCCATGTCCATGTCTTCAAACAGCTCATAGGGGGAAGGGGTGTGTACGGCAAGCGTTTCCACTCGCAGACCCTGTTGGGTCCATTGTGAATTCCTTCATTTTCGGAGAAACCCGGTGCCTTTCTTTATCTGTTGGGATCCCTGTCAGACCATTTGGTCTTGGCGAGGAAATTGTGTAGATCAGTTATTTGTGCATCTGCTACATCCGATATACAGGATGGAACATTTAAGATTTGGAATTTAAATCGGTTATAAAAAAAACTAGTAGTAAACTGGAAGTAAATTCTCAATATTTCCCAATTTTGTTGAAGCGTATAGCGTCCCATTTCGTAAATGTCAAACATTCAACTAAATTACGAACACAAATTGAATGACATTTGGACTGCCATTTTCGAAATAAAGCGTAGTTCAAATTCCAAACGCTAGATGGACCACCCTATATATATACGACGTTTAAGTAATATTTTGTTTCAATCCTGCTGGTTTATCGGTACTGAAAGTTAACTACACGTAGCCCCACAAAAAAATGTCAAGTGGCGTTAAGTCGCCCAATCTATGCGATCGGCCAAAGGTTCGAAATGTAGAGTAAATGTTTAGCTGTGCTGTTCAAATCAAGATTAAATTTAGTTTTATATAGTCATACCAGATGTCAAGAATCGATTCTATTACACAATACTATTTGTTGATGTCTTAGGTTAAGTTTTTTCCTTTCGTAATGTAGTGTTAGGTTAGAGTGAAATAACTAAGATTATGGTACGTTAGATTGAGATTAAGTTAGATTTAATTAGATTAAATGTCTAAATGTCTCTAACTCATATGAAAATATGCTGTGAGGACACCAAGATCGGTCACTAATTTGCTTTATTTAGAGAATTTCGTTATTTTCAGCGCTTAATGTTTACTAAAGTTGTCTTATTCTACCTTCATACCAGTTCTTATATGTTCTGTGTATGGAAGTAGCGTTTGTGATTAGTTTTGAAACCTATAGAGTGTTTTAAAAGGAGACTTTGAGTCATCTCAGCCGAAAAGATTAACGCACTGTTTTATCGATACAAGAATTGTTTTTGTTTCAAAAGTAATCAAAAAACTAATTTTAATTATTATTTGTAAAAAAACAAAAATATTAGTATATTTTAGCGAAGAATGTGTAAATTTTGTATACAAGAGCCACTTTTTATTAACAGTTCCGTCCTGAAATATTCAATATTTCAAATTTGCAAATAATATTTGACATTTTCGAGCAAAATATCACAAAAAATTATTTGCACATTGCCTATAAAAATGTTGAAATTCGTAAACAAATTATTGTCTTGTATATCTGAAATTTTTGTATATTTAAAAAGATGATCCACTCATGAAATTATTGTTTGTTTGTCATGAAATTAGTGATATTAAAAATAGATTAAAGGAAAAGATTTACTTTATTTTGCAAAAAAGCATCAATTGACTTGAACATTTTTGCTTATACAAATTCACATTTTAATGAATATAAATGCACACACACACAACAAAAAATTCTCACACATTTGTAGAGTAATTTTCGTATATTCGCTGATAAATGACATGTTTACAAAAACAGCCAATTTTTTTACATTTGAGCAGCCAATTTAGTATGTTTATTTTTTTCTTTGTTTTTTATTTTATCTCTGTATGTTTTTAATTGGGCAATAATTATTTTTCATTGAGGTTGCACGCTTGTTTATTATTAGAAATTTTATTTACGTCGTTGTAAGACGTTAAAAATGTGTTGAATTATTGTATGTTATTGAAAATTTGTAAAAAAAAAGTTTGCATGTAGAAGAAATCTTTACTATTTTCAAATTAAATATAAATATTTTTACGAATATATATAAATCCATATTTGAATAGTGATGAATATGAGAAAATATATATGTAAACACGTAAAAATAATCATTGTTGTAAATGCAAACAAAATCTCATACATAGATAACAAACACATGTTGACTTTTTTGACACTGACAGTTAGCATATTGGCCATAGTTCAATTCCAAGAACAACGCCACAGATCCGCCTCTGCCTGCAGTCAAATGTTGTTCGTAAATGTTTTAGTTTCGACGTCAATGCCTTTTTAATGGTTGCGCGCGCTGATTTATGATGCGTTTTCTATAATACGTAGATTTTTTTTTAATATTTTGTATTTTTTTTGTTTGTGTAGTCTTGCAAATTTGCTATTGACCTTTAGAAAGCACTTTGATACATACATTTGGTTTCGTTTGTTTGTTTGAGAGCTGTGCCGAAACCGGCATCAGCTGGTTGCTGAGCATAAATGTGCAACCTTCACCTAAAAATGTCGATTGTATGAACATAAATAAAGCACAGTGAAACTTGATCGTGCAAATCAGAAACCTAAAACCACTGACGCTGAAAGAAAACCGGTAGTAAAGTTGGACTTTAACCCCGACCGATTGTGCGGTACATAAATGTGCTTGGAAACATTCATAAATTTAAATTATATACTTTAAGTTTAAATATTTAAATATTTTTAATAAAATTAAAAATTAAATTTTTATTTTATTACTATTTTATTATTATTATTAATATAAAATTAAAATTAATAAAACTAAGAATATGCAAATATAGAAAACTGAAAATATCTAATAATATGAAAATATCAACTATATATATAACAACTATATATCAACTATGTGTGTATGACAATATTTTCAGAAAATTACAGAAATGTTCTTTAAGTGTTTAGCGAATTTAGTTTATAAAGTTCGCCAAGTTTAGTACCTGGAAACGTCTAAGAGCAACTTCTGTCCTGAGCAAATTGTACTCTACTTCTACTAAACTCGACACTATTCGCTATTTTAAAACTAATAGAAATATTTAAAATTATTTTTATATTGTTATGCCAAGTCTCACTACAACAATTCTTTGCATGGCATTTGTATTTTTAGGTTTGCGTTGTAACCGGCCGCCAGTATACGTTCGCTGAGTTGCGCGATGCCAGCGCCGCGCTGGCTGTGCGCCTGCAGACCAAATTCGGACTGGGCAAAGGCAATGTGATGGGCGTTTGTTTGCCCAACCTGCCCGAGTATCCCATTGCGACGCTGGGCCCCATTGAGGCCGGCTTAACAGTAACCACCATAAATCCCATCTACACAGCAGGTAAGTCAATACGCACAAAAAGAAGACTTAGTCTATAGACTATAGTTAGCAAAACCGTAGTATCCAATTGACATAGTCAGGTTTGTTGCAAAGAATAAATATTTAAGTTAACCATACATTATAAAAAAAATTTAACTATCGTTAAACACTCGGGTCTCAATTTTCCGACACTGAGGTTAGGAAAGTGCAGAGGAAGACTGGTATTTAAATGTACCTATATACATTAATATATACATACCTATGATTATGTATACTTCTTCTTGAGCATTAGGCATCAGCTACTTAACTACGCTCCCATAAAACTCAGTTCCTCTATTGACTTAGAAAGCATGAACCAAGTTTGAGCCCCATTAAGTTAAATTGGGAATTGCGAATAAAAAGTCTGAGATAATTTGGTTGGTGATTGATTTGGTGTAACAAAGATATGGACATTGATACATAAGGGGTATTCACACCGAGGTGTTATATGAAGAAACATGATTTAATGGGCACATTGATTTCAAACTCAGTGAAAAGACTCCAAATCAAAAATAATATGACACTTTGTTTTAAATTTTTCTAAAATCTAAATTTAATGGGTCCACAATGGGTTAATGTTCGCATACATCAAGCGATATTCAAAATTGGTGAAAACACTTGAAATTAAAAAAAAAATTGGACACGCGTTTTAAATTTTTTTTGTTAATCAAAATTTGACAGTGTCAACGATAGGTTAAATGTTTGTATTGAAAAACATGATTTAATAGGTTTTTGACTTTAAACTTAGTATAGGGTTTTCCAACAAGAGGTGTTATTTTGAATCATGCGGTATTTCGGTAGCTGTCACTTTTGAAGCTTTTATTCTTTGACATTTGACATGTAGAAACTACGCCATTACTAAAAATGGAACGATACACGCTTCAACAATGCATTGAAATTATTAAAATTCACTACAAAAATGGTCCGGAATTCCATCGAAAAATCATCTTGACTGATGAGGCCCCTTTCCATTTCGGTGGCTACGTCCACAAGCAAAATTGTCGCATCTGGGGCTCGGAAAACCCAAGAGTTATTGTTGAGAAGCTTCTCCATCCTCAACGTGTGACTGTTTGGTGCGGTTTATGGTCCGACGGGGTCATTGGACCTTACTTTTTCGAAAATAAGGTTGGATCAACAGTTACGGTGAATGGATTGCGCTATCGAGAGATGATTAATGATTTTTTATGGGTGGAGTTGGATGGTATTGATCGGGACAACGTTTACTTTCAACAAGACGGCGCTACGTGCCCCACAAGCAACGAAACCATTGCTCTTTTACGGGAAAAGTTTCCGGACCGTGTTATCTCTGGAAGAGGTGATCACAATTGGCCACCGAGATCATGTGATTTAACACCTTGCGACTTCTTCCTTTGGGGCCACGTGAAAGATAAGGTGTACGCCAACAGCCCTTCGGCGATTCAAGACCTCAAAGATAGAATTCGTGAGGCTATCGAGGACATAGGGCAGCCACTTTGCGATTTGGTTATGGAAAATTTCATGAAAAAGATGTGGTCCTGTAAGCGTGGTCGTGGTGGCCATTTGGTTGATGTTGAGTTTCATTATTAACGGCATATCTTCCTCTTTATTATGAAATAAATAAACATCCGATCATTTATCTCAAAAAATGGCATTTTTCTTTGAATACCAAAATAACACCTCTTGTTGGAATACCTTGTATGAAACTCAAAATCTAATGTGATCAACAATGGAGATACATGTTGTAATGGGCCTATGGACTGAATTTGAAGTATGACAACATTTCAAATGAGAAATAATTGGAAAAGTAGTTTTCATCAAAATGTGTTTTCATTATTTTTTCATCATCTTAACAACAGAAACTAAATTTATTCGACGCATTGACTTCAAACTTGAAGAAAGCACTCATAATCAAAAATAATTCAACGCATGTCTTTCAGTGTTCGAAAATCAACATCAGACTACGTAATAGTTTGTGAGATGTATATGCGAATAAACATAACTTAGCATTAGATAAAATCATAAAGTGGGTAAAGATTATTTCCATGAAATCATAAAATTCGTACATGCACAGCCGCCGATCTCTGCTAGTGATCGTAATGTGAGCTTTTAGTGACAAACGCGGCCTACGTGTAGAATATAAATGAGACCGACTTTCTAAGTTATTTGTTTGTTTTTTCAGTCAAGTTCAACGGACTTTCGTAACAGCGATGCATACAAATTAAGTGCCCAGATGCCAAATATTTTAGCTGTTATTGGCACAAACACCTTTTTAAAGTGAAAATTTCGGCATCCTAATCATCGGCAAATGTTTGTATGGAAATCTCATTACTATTTATTAATTGAGTCAGGAATTATAAAAACAATAAACACTGCCCAGCCACACACACACACATGCACACACACACCGCTCGATCAATTTTGACACACTTGTGTCTCCTTATCGAGTGCGCTTTTATCAATCGATAGTTGAAAATAACTAATCTCTTGCACACTCGCACTATCATCGATTTTTAATTTATTGCCTTTTCTACCAGTCATTGCAAATACTCGAGCGGGCCGGATTTTGACCCCCACGCCATGTTTTAAATCGCAAGATAAGAAGGCGCGCCAGTAGCTGCGAACGCTGATAAGTGTGAGGGCCCGCGATTTGGCCGCGTCTGGCCGTGCAGACTAACGCGTCAGGCAGCGCAATGAATTGCGAAATTTTTTAAAGTTGTTTGTTAAGCAATATTTCTGTTGTTGTTTATACACTTAGCTGCTTTGTGCGGCTCTGCTCAGGTCGATTGTTTTGACGACGCCTGAAATAATTCAATTTCCGAAAAAAAAATTTCTGAAAAATTATTCAGGTTTTCTTTTTCACAGTTTTTGGTCAATGGTTGAATCGTCAACGGTTTATCTGTTGTTAACTTTTCTGTATTCACATAAATCTGTAACAAACGTTTATCTCGTCTGATGTTGATTTTCGAACACAGAAATAATTCAAAGCATGGGTTTTGCTTTGAATTATTTCTTATTTTGAGTATTTTCTCCAAGTCAAATAAATCAAATATCTCTTAACCCCTTTGTTGACCCCATCAGATTTTTATGAAAAACACTAATTTCTCATTTATAATTCGTTCATCATATTAGAAGTCCATGTGCCCATTAAATAATTTTTCCCAAACAAACTATTAACCCATTGTTGACTCCGTCAGATTTTTGATATTCGAAAAAGTGAAAAGCACGTTTCGAATTATTTCTCATTTAAAATGCTTTCACCATTTCACCATATTTGAGGTAAAAAATTCCATTAAATCATGTTTTCCCCTATAAAATTTTTACCCATCGTTGACCACGTTAAATTTGTATTTTCAAAAAATTGATAAATAGACGTCGAATCATTTTTGACACACACTTGAAGTGTTTTCACGAACTTTGAAGTCAATGGGCCCATCGGTTTATGTATTTTTTCATAGTCTTCTCGTATACGAAGCGTAACCTATTGTTGACGCCCGTTAAATTAAGATTTTTGAACAATTTTACAATGCGTGTCGAGTGCGAGCTTGTACAAAGTGATTTTACTAAGTTTGAAGTCAAACAACTAAAATTAACATTAACCCTTTCAGTCACAATGTCCAATATATTGGACTACAGCCCATACAATTCATACAGAACGGGTTTATTTTCATGACGGAAAGGGTTAATCATGTTTCTCCATAGAAACTTTTAACCAATCTTTGATCTCGACAGAGTTTAATTTTCTCAAAAAATTAAAAACACGTGTCGAATTATTTGTAATTTCGAGTATTTTCACCAAGTTTCAAATCAATGGGGCTATTAAGGGTCGTTTCTTCAAATAACACCTTAACCCATGTTTTGACTTATTAGACCCCGAATTTAAAAAATTCTCGTCTAAGTGGAGGTGCAGTTTTTACAGTTCAAATTTAATATTTGTAGCTTCCTCTTGTCGGTAGGTGGTATATCTCTTATGAATTTGAATGCTATATATATATATATATGTATGTAGTTCCAAGGCTATACCGTAATGACAATTTCCTTTTTAGTATCGAAATCTAATATAACTTATGGCATTTCTAGGTATGAAACCAAATGATATAAGATTTCACAAAGAACCATTCAAAAATATAGCACATATAGAGAAGACTTATGTTGACGTGGTTAATCCGTGGTAACGAACCACTAAAATCGTTCGATATCTATAATGCTTTAGGGAAGGCAGACAGGCAAACCGAGATCGCACTTAGGGCCTTTGTGATGCCACTTGATTGCTGGCCCCTTCGAGTTAGTATATCTGGTGTCAGATTACTACGATACTTAGCAATTCCTAAAGCCTAATAGACCCTAAGTACCGATCTTCGATATGTTGGCTATATAACTTTAGTTCCTTAGTCACATAAGTATTTTTATTCTCGGACTTTAATACTCTTTGACGTAAGTGCGCAATTCCTAATAAAAATCTGTCTATCGAAATTCGATAAGCAAACAGCAACCAGTGAAAATCTCACTTTTTTATGGCTCAAGAATTGTTCGATAAAATATCGTGTGGGGCAAAGCAATCAGCTGCCTTGCCCACTGCACTGATTTCTGACAACAAACGACGACGCTAATGAATACACAAAGTATAGCATTTGTTTATTTAGAAAATACTTTTTTCTGTGCCAATTTTTGCCACAACAAAATAATGAAGCTCTCGGTTTTCTCGTATCAGTTCATTGTACTTTGTTCAAGGCAACTTGGAATTTATAATGCCACATATACAATCATTGTATACAAGTATTCATACCAAGACAAGTGAGTCGATTGTGATAGATGCACAGTAAACACACATTCATCAAAGGTACAGATGTGCATATAATATATAAGTACGTCTGTCTTTTTATATATATGTCTGGTATGTGACAGGGCTCTGTTTTGCTGGGTTGTAGATAAAAAATTCCGACATGTGTAGTCTAAGTGCAAATGCGGCCACTTCACCACTTGCACTTCCACTCAAGTGACTCCACTAAATGAAGACACAAGTATACAAAGTTTTAGTTTTAGATCCAAGAAACTGAAAAACGTTGTTCTGAGATGATTTTCGCCGTCGAATTCAGAGGCTCAGCTAGTTTTTATTGATTTAATAATCAACAAGTCATCTTTTAGTGCATGTTTTTTTGATATCCAAACTCTGGATTCCATTATTTTTTGAGGTTAAATGCGAAAATGCATGAGCTAACAAATTGGGGAGCTGGAGTTGTTGTTAGACTGAAAGTAATAGCACTGAGGACTCTACTTGAAACACTGCAGGGGAACACATATCAGAGCTAAGCACACACTTTTGAACCGTCTCTGAAGATCTCTTGTTCTTCTTCTTAACTGGCCATAACAACCCGTTATCGGGTTAGGGTCTGTTGCAAAACTTCTCTCCAGGTGCCTCTGCTTTGCGCGCGCCTTCTCCAGTTGGTCACAAAAAGAGATAACAGGTCCTCTTCAACTGGGTCTTACCACTGGAGACACGGCCGCCCTCTTCGCCGTCGACCTCAAACCATTGCATCGAACACCTTTTTCGCCGGAACTTCGTCGTCCATACGGCAGGCATGACCGAGCCAACTGAAGATCTCTAATTGAGGGTATCTACCGTTCCCTAGTAGAGAGAAGTGGACTGAAATAAAGTTATTGACTGAGGACTCAATTGACATCTACATAGGTTCCAAATTAGGCACTAAGATTAGTTCCCCAGCAGACTGGAGACCCGACTCTTAATCTGTCAACCCGTTTACTGTGTCTTTTAAGTTAGGGTAATGACCTGCACAGCCTTGAAGAGGATCTCCCATTACGATATACGCAATCTAAACAACCACAAAAACTTGAGTAGCCATGTAGCAGTCAAATCCTTTGTTGATGTCTTCACCACTTCAAAGGTTTTGTCTGATTGTTGCCGTCTTTTACGTACTGTAGCAACCGAATCTCAACCTCAGTTGGGTACCCGGAGACCCTCTCGCATTGAGAGGGTGTCAAGCTGTCAACTTTGGCTATCAGGAAGATTGCGAGGTTCATATTAAAATCCTCATGGTTTTCATTGCCTTTAAGGCGGAGTAGCACAATTCCAATGTGATATTACAACGAGTCACTGTGCTCTCAGTATTTTCAGACGAAAGTTAGGTCAGGTTAAGGTGGCTGTCTTGGCAAGGGACTTGCCGAAAGATACACTTAGGCCACGAAATGGGCCCGTTGTGATACCACAAGTTAGGGGGTCTATCTAACTGCAAGTCGAGAAGACTATTCAAGCCATTTTGAGATGTGGATGAACTCAAGCAAGTTTTTGATGTTAGCTGAACTGAGGTCATTCAAGTGGTCGAAAAAAGAGAGCCTAGGGTTTCTCATTTTCATCTAGATAGAGCCGGGCAGTTTTTAGTTTCTTCCTAATCTTCCTTGTGGGAACTGCGGCAGAAGCATCAACTGTTGATGCCTAGTCAAGTTCGGACGTTCGGACCCACAAAAATGTCAATGGAATCCAGAGCTGTAAACGTTCCAGCAGTTCACGTCTTCTTATAAAACCATTTTTAGATACTTTCAAACAACTTTGTTTCACATATTTCGCCGTGTTCACATTTTACACCATTCTAATCAGTGCTCGTTGCTTTTTCGTTCCAGAGGAAATCGGTCGTCAGCTGACCTACAGCAATGCCAAGATCATGATTTGCACAGCCATCGGCTATCCGGTTATAAAGGAGGCCTGCAAGCTGGCCCAGAGAGATATCCCCATCATCTGCATTCGCATGAGTCCCAAGGAATCGTTGCCGGCCGGCGCCGTTGACTTCTTCGAACTAATCAAAACCAGCGGCGTGGACTACAGTGACCTGAAGAATCAGAATGTGGATGCGGACGACATGGCCTTTCTGCCGTTCTCGTCCGGCACCACCGGCCTGCCCAAAGGTGTCATGCTGTCGCACAACAACATCAGCATCAACTGCGAGCAGGTGCAGGCCGCAATTGAGACAAATTCCACAGAGTTCCAGGACGTGCTGCCCGCCGTGCTGCCGTTCTTCCACATCTACGGGCTGACGGTGATAATGTTGTCCAAGCTGGGCGAGGGCTCAAAGCTGGTCACAATGCCGCAATTCAAGCCCGACGATCTGCTGAAAGCGCTGTGCGAGTACAAGGGCACCATGTTGAATTTGGTGCCACCGATTGGTGAGTGCTCACTCGATTCTCTCCTTACCACTGATCACTGATGTATTTGCTTGCAGCATTGTTCATGATCAATCATCCCAAAGTGACGCAGGAAACTGTGCCCGCGCTGCGTATGGTGATGAGTGGTGCCGCGCCGATTGGTGCTCAGGATGTGGAACGCTTCCTCCAAAAGTGAGTGTCAGCTTATTTCTGTCAAGTTCACTCACTTCTAATTGCAATTGTCGCGCACAGGTTCAAGGGCACCAAGTTCCTGCAGGGCTACGGCATGACCGAGGCCTCGCCGGTGTTGCTGCTCACGCCGGAGAACAACACACGCTACGCCTCGACTGGCTACCTGGCCGGCAGCACCGAGGCGAAGATTGTTTCAATGGATGGCGTCGATCTGAAGGGCAAAGGGCCCAACGTCACAGGCGAGTTGTGCGTGCGCGGTCCCCAAGTGATGTCCGGCTACCTGAACAACGACGAGGCCAACAAGGAGACGTTCTACCCCGGCCGGTGGCTGCGCACCGGCGACGTGGCATTCTACGACGATGAGGGCTACTTCTACATCACCGACCGCATGAAAGAGCTGATCAAGGTGAAGGGCTTCCAAGTGCCGCCCGCCGAGCTGGAGGCTATACTGCGCGACCATCCCAAAATTCTGGAGGCTGCCGTTTTCGGCATACCGCACGAGGCGAGCGGCGAGGTGCCGCGCGCACTGGTCGTGCTGCGGCCGGGCATGGAGGCCACCGAGGAGGACATCTACAACTACGTGGCCGAGCGGGTGGCGCAGTACAAAAAGCTGGAGGGCGGCATCATCTTTGCCGCCGAGGTGCCCAAGAATCCGACGGGCAAAATTCTCAGAAAAGTATTGAAGGAGAAATATTCGAGTTAAGTTAGCTGTTGTTGGAACGGAACGAAGTGGTACAAGAGACGGACTGAGCGTGCTTCGTTCATGCTGTTTAATATTTTAAGCATTTTTTTTCTATACTAAAACCCAATTGAAATTCTCATTGCGAGTTTGTTATTGTGTTGAGGGTATTTCGGTTGAATTCTATATTCATATCTCGTGTATGTTTATATGCTACTTATACATATACAACTGACATCAGGATTTCTACACTTTGAGGAAAGATGCCACAAATCTGTAACAGATCCACCCACAATCAAACAAACCAACTAACAAACAAACACACAATCACAAACCACAACTGACCTGAATGCTGCACGTGATGCGTCTGCAGTTTGGATGTAAGAACCACATACATCTTATGTATATAGTGGTAGGGTGCATGTGTACACCTGTATGTATATATATATATTCGTATATTAGAATGTTAAGTAAAAAATTTCTGTAATTCTAATTGATGCATTTCGTAGTCTGTAAGTACAACTACAACAACAACAACAAAAATCCAAAACAATATATTTTGGACAAAATTCAAAGTTTAAGTAGTTTGTGTAGAAGAAGACATCACAACAATTAAGCGAACGCAGACCTCAGCAATAGGAAGCATACTGGCTCAATGTTACATACATACAAACATATGCACTATGTATAGTAATTCTTAAAAAAGACCCACACACGTACAAAGACACATATTTGAAATACAAATTAAATTTGTAAAATTTGAATTGTACTCAAAAGCTGCACATGTGCGTTCGAAATCTAGTAAACATACTATATCTATACATATTGTTATTGTAGCGAAATTCGAGAGCCACAAACATCCACACACACATACTACTGGCCAAAATAAAGTATATTGATTTTAAAGATTTCTATGAGAGCATAAAAACCGAGTTTAGTAGTTTTTTTCATAGTTGGAGTTCAGCGAAATGAGTTGAATGTAAATTAGTTTTTAGTGAGACAACTGTTAAATATACTGCAATATATACAAACATATGTCTGCTTACATATGTACAGTGTTAGACAATTCTTGAAAATTACAAATTACATACTTTCAACATGGAAGTCTTGTGTTAATTTGATTTGTATGACAATCTGCGAGCCTGTTTCAATTATCAAAAATATTTCTACATAAGATCGGCACCCAGCTTTTCAACGCCAGACACAATATGTATGTAGATACTTGATGAATGGAAGGAACTAACATTAAAGTTTCAAACTTTGCAAACTATTGCTTTTGATTCAGAAGGTCAGGCTGTCTAAATCTTTTCTCTCAAACAATCTCAGAGCAGAGACATAATTTCATTGTCATCCTTTAGAGAACCAGTTTTGTCAGTCAAGAAAGGTCCTTGCTTGTCAATCACCGATCGAGGCTAAAATAGCACCTATTGGCAAGAAGTATCCGTCACTAAATCTCCTAAGTGACATTATTTTTGATGTTAATGGCGGTGCCACAATAAATGAACCTCTCCGCTACCCTGAAAGTCTCATTGCCGACCAACATATCCAATTTGGCAGATTCCCTTTCGGTAGCAGAAATGCCGACGTCACACAATGCTTCGACTCCATAAAAAAACTGGGACAAATATGGAAGCATTATTTGTCCAATATACCCAATTTGAATCTTCCAAATTTCTACCAAAAATGCCGACGCCAGACAGTGCTTCGACGTCATAAGAAATTGCAATCTAAGTAATTTTGCGCTGCCTACTTCAAAAATAATGTTTGTTTAAAAAAAAAAAACAAAAATATATGATTTGAAAACAAATCGAATATACATAACCACCGAGGCAAAGAATTGAACACTTTTTGTTGAAGTTGGTGTCTTCTTAAAAAATTGCAGAGATCGCATAAAAAAAGTTGTTCAAAAAATAGGTTTGCAGAAACTTATGAAAATCCAAAAAGAGATACTAAGGACAACTTTCCCAGTGACGATTTGGTTAACTTTTACTAAGATTGAAGAGTTAACTGTTAAACTCATTAAACCATTAACCCCTTTCCGTCATGAAAATAAACCCGTTCTGTAAGAATTGTATGGGCTGTAGTCCAATATAACACTTCGTTCAATAATGTGTGTGACTAACTAATTAAAACACATTTTTTTGCCAAAATTCGTTTTTATTCATCAACATAGTCCCCTTTTAGGGAGATACAATCATTCCAACGCTTTTCCAATCTTTCGATACCGCCTTTGTAGAACGATTTTTCTTTGCCTTCAAAATAGGTTTTAGTTTCGGCGATTACTTCATCATTTGAGCCAAATCTCTTACCACGGAGCATCTTTTTGAGGTCTGCGAAGAGCCAGTAGTCGCTGGGGCTCAGATCTGGAGAATACGGGGGATGAGGAAGCAATTCGAAGCCCAATTCATGCATTTTTGCCATCGTTTTCATCGACTTGTGACACGGTGCATTGTCTTGGTGAAACAACACTTTTTCTTCTTCATATGGGGCCGCTTAATCGCGATTTCTTCTTTCAAACGTTCCAACAACGCTATATAATAGTCGCTATTGATTGTTTTCCCTTTCTCAAGATAGTCGATGAATATTATTCCGTGCACATCCCAAAGTACTGACGCCATAACCTTGCCAGCCGATGTTTGTGCCTTTGGACGCTTTGGGCGGCTTTCACCGGTTGCATGCCACTTAGCAGACTGCCGATTTGACTCTGGAGTGAAATGGTGGATCCATGTTTCATCCATTGTGATGTACCGACGCAAAAACTCCGACTTGTTGCGCGTAAACATGTCCAAACAGCTCTTTGAATCATCGATTCGTTGTTGTTTTTGCTCCGGTGTGAGCAAACGCGGCACCCATTTCGAAAACACCTTTTTCCTAACCAAATGTTCGTGTATTATGGTGTGTACACTGCCTGCTGATATCTTTAGAATGTCAGCAATCTCCCCCACTTTCACTTTACGGTCGGACATAATGATTTTCAGTGTTTTTTCAACGTTTTCCGGAATAACAGCGTCATTTGGCCGTCCAGTAGATGGAATGTCATCGGTGTCTGTACGACCACGTTTGAATTCGGCATACCAATAACAAATGGTTCTTTTTGATGGAGCAGAGTCCGAATAATGTTTTTCAAGCCATTCCTGGCATTGAACAGTATTTTTTTTCATTAAAAAACAATGATAAATCAGCACACGGAATTGCTTTGAATTCATTTTTTTTGAAAACTCAAAAGTAGTGTCACTTCAAGCACTGTAACTTGTAAACTAATGGTCGGATTGACATATAATTTTGACAGTAAGCCTAAAAAGGTTCACAATTTCGAAAAAAAATATTGATTTAGTATTAGTGCCGCCATCTATGTGTCAGTCACACACATTATTGAACGAAGTGTTATTGGACATTGTGACTGAAAGGGTTAAAACTATTTTTAATTTCCCAGTAGTGTTTACTAACAAATCTTAACAAAAAGTTGTTTAACCCTTTCGACCCCGAATCTTACCCTGTGTCTCGATATTACTTTTTGGTATTTAAATCATGAAAAACTTACCTAAGAAGTGTGCGCACGACATTTGAAGTCGCCACGCCTCTTTGTTAGAGCTCTAGAGCTAGTTTACTTTTGAACAATTTTAGCTTAAAACGGATTAAATACATTTTGCATAAATTTTTTTTAATTACAGAAAAATTATTTAATATTTATGGAAAAATACAAAATTAACACTTTTGACTTTATTTAACCATTATTCAAAAAACAGGGTTTTGATCAAACGCGCCCAATTCATAGACTTCAATTAGAACACAAACTTTCCCTGATATCGCTGCAAATTATTGGAAATTATTTTGGGTATAGCAGTCCAACTTTAGTCATTTTCTTTGAATTCACTTTTAAAAATAGAAATTTGTTGGTGCCTTTTTAAATTAAACCCACAAATCAATCATAGTTTTTGCTATAAGATGACAAATCGGTGAACATGCTGTCAGGCAACTTTGGGGTTGAAAGGATTAAAATCTGATTGGAAAAAGCTTATATTCTCCTCGTTTGATTTTTGTTTATAAAAAATTTGTTTCCCAAACCATTACTTTTCGTATTTTTAAAAAATCTATAGTTAACTTCTCAATATTGAAGGTTAACTTTTAGAAAACCTGCTGTTGTTCAATGAAAAATCGGCAGTTTACTGTTCCAAACGAGTAAACTTGCCACTGTGAAAACGCTTCCACCATTTTGGCAACTGCTCTCATATAAAAATAAATTTAAAAAAATTAATAAAACAAAAGCACATGAAAAGTGCTGAGCACTAGGAGAAAAAAATGTTTTTGTTCAAAAATCCACCAAATCTTGTAAAAAAAACTTGTTCAAAATTTTTAGCAACACTAATTTAATCAGCTAAGAAAATTATGAAATGAATGAATGTGTGCAACATTGTCGTTTTCTAACAAGAATATTAACGGTTCGGAAACTATAATCCAATATAAAAAAACTTAACCTGGCACAGTTTGCATTGCTTTCTAGTGCAGACACAAACCAAATATTTGTAACCCACAGTTTGACACTTATTGGACGCACTGGAAATGCTGCCAACTCAATGCGATTGGGGAAGACGCGCAGAAAAGGGGAGAAGTGGCATTTTACAGAGCGCATAAAAAAACTAATACTATATTTCCACCGAGCGCTTAAAAGCATTTAAAAGCTCTGTTAAATTTTAAAACTGTCAAGCGTTTCCTCCGAAACTGAGTTAAATCCAACCGCTGGTTTTTGTTTACATTTTTAGTTGGACAAATCAAATTCTACATTTATTTCTGGGCAGCCACAGCTGTATGGTTTCTTGTAGCCCCTCTACTGCATGAAAACCACTCCGCTGTCCTTCTCAACAGTCTAGGAATGTCTGCGTTTTCATATTTGTGAAAATTTATCAGTTTATTTATTTATTTCTCATTTGTCTATAGGTCTGTTTGCCCAGATTTCCAGTAAAAATTATCCAGTAAAAAATATCAGGAGAGTAAGCGACCTTACGCTCCCAAAAATCAAACTATCCAAAAAAGTAAACAAACAGCAATTTGTAAGAATTTGCAAGTTTTAACTCTTAGTTACACCACTGGGATTTGGCCCACTCACAATACACAGTAAAAAGGGTGTAAACAGGAGGGTTAAAGAACGAAACAGCTGATCTAAAAGTTTCATTTGAGGTTTGAAGTTGTAGGGAAAATTTAGTTGAATCAGACATTTAATGCAAAATGCAAATAGTTCGTTGCGCTCAATCTGCAATTCTTCCCTTTCAACTTCAGCGGGTAAAGCTGAGCAAGACGGCTGTGGGTCAGCAGACTTTCTTTGCTGTTTCCATTTGCCTCCAAATGTTTTCAAAATTTATGTTTCATATGGCAGCCACTCATATGTTTTTCTTGTTCTTCTTCTTACTGGCAAAATGTTACTGGACAAAATTTCTCCAGTAAAAACTTGCAAGTTCTCACGAAATGAACTGCCACTTTACGCTCTCAGTTTCTCTCTCGTTACTGGAGATTTGGCGTCAACAAACAGGATCCAGTAAAAATTTGTACAAATTTGTACAAATTATTCTCTGCCAAACAGACCTAATGTATATTTCATTTTTGAAAGTTGTCGGCTGTTTGATATCAGAGATGTCTGAATCATTAAACTCTCGAACTGGATATAGAGGATTTACTTGTATATAGTCCAGAAGACAGCGCACCAGCAAATACCATATAACTACTCTCCGTTACAGTCACTGATTCCCCACTTTCAAAAAGCATATCACATCAATAAATCAGATTTTAATCACAACTGGCTAAACCAGTTCATGTACGAACGAACTGCTTTAGTAGCGCCCACAAGATTTCATTTTGAGGGATTATGTACACAATTCTTGAGCCCACTAACATTTTAACCCTTCGTTACATGATTTAATTTCCGTGACGGAAAAACATTTTTGTCATATAATTCTTGTTGCTTGTTAAGTTCTGGTGATAAAAATGAAATTTTATTGAATTCATATTTCTGTGAATGAAGTTTTGCGGACATTTTCCATATTCCGGTTTAATCTATATTTTAGTGTTGGCTACTACGGGAAGTCGAACAGAGGTCAGGCATCACTGTATACTCGTAATTCAACGCACTAAACAGCTGAGCGATGGCGACCGCCATATCACCATCGCCATCAATAACCAAAATTATTCCAGCAAATTGAAACACTTGTTGTTTTTTCGATTCATTTGCACGTTTTCAATGTTATTCGCAAAATTCCGTTAGTAATCGAATGTTTTAACATAAAAGACACAACTGAGGAATGAATAAATGTAAAATGGTTTCCAAATCTATTAAAGGTTAACATTGCATGTATGCAATAACATGCAACGAAAGGTTAAATCATATCGCACACGCACTACAAAAGTGACACAACTAAAAATTTTTCGTTTTCGGGTTTATGTGTTAATACACCTAAGTCTGTTTTTACACGGTAGATTGGTTCCAGAAGAAGCCGTGTAAAAAAAAACCGTGTAAAAAAAGACATTGATCGTATACAAAAATGGGTGATTTGTTCCTAATCTCTAAAACCTATTAAAATTTCTTTACCAAACACGTCTTATTGCATTGACAGTTCACAAAATATTAACACGTTTCAATTGCTCTGACCAGTAAATTTTATTGTATGCACATAAAGGGAATTCCCCTAAATTAGTGCTATTCACATTTGCTTTGACCAGTAAAAATTGCTTGTACGCGCTAAAAGGGAATTCACTTAAATCTTTAAGCTAGTGTTCGCAAACTATCGATAGCACTATCGATACTATCGATGGTTTCAGACTTTTTTCTTTCATAAATACTTTTTTGTGATATGAACATACTTCGCAAAAATTAAATTTGACAAAAAAAATTTAAGTACATAAAATTTCAAATCGTGCTAAATGGAATAAAATCGTGTAAAAAAATTAAAAATATTCAATTTTCAAACCGTGTTATATCAAAACCGTGTAAAAAAAGACCGTGTAAAAACAGACTTAGGTTTACTGTGCACAATGCATCAATCTACCAATCAGCAAAAGCTCTGTATATTTTGTTGTTGTTAACTGTTACAAAAACACAGTTAGGTCTCTCTTCATGTCAGAAGTTTGATGTTATTTGATCGCTGCAGCTCAATGCAAAAGAGTCATTACTCAAATTGTGTCACTTTTGAGGAAATAAATTTTTGTTAAAGTTAATTTTAAGCAAAATTCTGAAAATTTTTGTATATATTTTTAATTATTAAAATTAATTATGAATTTTCAAAATTTTTCTTTCAACTTTTTAACTGTCATTTATAACCCTTTCAGACCGTGATTTTCGATTTTAATATTTTCGCTTCTATCTGACCGATGTCAAATAGACCGGCATGCATCGATTTCCCTGCTTTTTCTTTATGTTTGTTTCTCACATTATTGAGCTGTTCTCTTTACCATTACTTCAATTATTGCGGAATTCTTGCGTCACATTTCAGTTTTGTCAAACTGAGCCGCAGAAGTAAGTTGTGATTTCAATTACAAGAGTACTAATCGTTAACAAATAGTGAAGTGGGCATATTTTCGCTAAAACAATTATAAATTTTACTGTTTCAAGCCAATTGAAGTAATTTGATGCAATAAAAATGCCTTTTAGCTAAACATTTTAACGAGTGCATCAATTGTGCGTATCGGGTCTTATGTCTCTAAAAAAGTTGGTTTTTTTTATTTTTAAGTGCTAATTAATTTTTAAGCCAATTATTGATTCAGTTAAAAACGCTTGCTTAAAAATTCCGAGACAAGCGAATGGACGATATTCAATGGATGAGCAAATGATACCATTCACAGGCCGCTGTCCAGTACGCCAAAGTTTGTCCAACAAACCAAGAGGTGTTGGTTTAAAAAAATGAGGTATTTACCACATCAGACGGACTAGTTCTCGATTTATCTAGTTTCTATAGTTTCTCGATTTAGTTCTAAATTTATCAAGGCAAGACCACGCCTCTTCCGAAGGAAAATTTTGGACTTGGCCCTGCATTCGTTATGCGTCTTGTACAAACATTATCTAAAGGATCCAAAGTATTTTTTGACAAATACTTTACCTCATAGCCCCTATTGGATAAGCTTCTACAAGAAGGACTTTATGGGGCGGGAACGCTAATGAAAAGTCATATAAAAGGCGTTAACTTGAGTGATGAAAAAAAGAAGACAAGAGGAGATGTGGAGAAATTCTGTTCCCCTGAGGATACAGTTGCCATTGTGCAATGGAAAGACTCAAAGTCGGTTTTATTGGCGTCATCTGCATTTGGATGCAGTCCCGTTAATTATGTTCGTCATTGGTGCAAAAAAGAGAAAACATTTATCGAAGTCTCATGTCCAAATAAAGTCCAGCAGTACAATGAGTCAATGGGTGGTGTGGACATTTGCGACCAACAAATGGAAGTACATACATATATCGGACCTTTTTCAAAACCCAAAAATGGTCATTGAAAGTAATCATACATTTCATAGATTCGGCATGCTGCAATGCTTGGATGGAGTACCGAAATACTTGTCGGGAAATCGAAATACTACCAAAAGATTGCACGATTTGCTAAGTTTTCGACTTGCGTTAGCTGAAGCATTGGTGCCCACTCAAAAAACTAACAACGTGGAGTGGAGCTCTGAATCCGAAACGAACGAGGTTGAAACTGTTCAAAAATCAAAACGATATCGCCCAGCGGACCAGCCATGGATGGTTGGATGGCTTCAATCACTGGCCAGTAGAACTCGATTTAAAATCAGTCCGTATGTGCCGTCGCAAAGACTGTAAGTCGCATACACGCACACGATGCACCAAATGCGATGTATTTTTATGTTTCAGCAAAAAAATAATTTTTTCAGGCTGTATCATACTAAAAAATAAAAATAGTTTTAAAAAAGTTATCATATGGGGTTTTGGTTATTTTAAAATGAAATTAGACCGAGATGCATCAATTGTGCGTGTCCTAAAAATCCTTGAAGGATATAAAAAAGGTAAAACCTAAACATTGATTATATTTTCATACGATATAGAGACCATATATTCCAAAAATTATGAAAAAATTCCCAGTAGTTTAGCGTCAGGTCTGAAAGGGATAATTATTAAATTCAGAAAAAGTGGCATAACTTGAAATAATTCGGTAATTATTGAATTAAAATATCATCAAAACAGTCACAACTCAAAATTTTGGATTTTCTAGTGTAAAATAAAAAAGAAATTCTTGCAACTTATCATAAAGCATAATCTGTAAGGATTTTCTACTGAACGGTCTATTTGTTATTTTAACAATATTTGTATTTAGCTCAAAAAAAGTTTTTTGCGTTTCCTGAAAAATCCAAAATTTTGAGTTGTGTCACTTTTGTTGTGCGTGTGCGATATCATGAACCCCCAAAAGTTATATGAATTGCTGGCACAAAAATTTGACATTTATTTACTAGTTCAAAAATTAAGGAATTTTTATTTTTTGTTAAAAAATAAAAACCAAATTTAAGAAAATATCGAATCAGTTGAATTAATTAAATGAAAATATAATTTGATGGTGACCAAATATGTTGGCCACATATCTCCGTACGGACCTGGCTCGGTGATTATTTTGCTTTGCGGTGGTTCTACTCGGACTTTGAGACCAAATCAATGCAACTTTATTTGCAACTGTCGTATTGAAAGGCAAAGCCAATCCTCTGAGAGCAAAACACAACAAAAGCCTATGAAGGAAATTCTGTCCAGCAAATAAAAATCGGCTCGTATATATAGCAGGTGCATACTCACATTTCTCTTCTCTTCCCACATTGAACAACGCCAGATCATTTATTTAATTTTTTGTTTTTATTTTATTGTTTTTTGTTTTGTTTTAATTTCTCATATATTTAATTACGTTATTCCATTTGTTTTTCATTTTTCATGTATCTTCATTTGTGTTGTTTTTTGTTTTTGAATCTGTTTTTAGTTGGATTTTAGTTTGTTTCAATTTGTTTTAGGTTTTGTTGTCTTTTGTTTTGCATGCACTCACATTTTGCTTTATTTTTGTTGTTTCATCTCATATTCCATTTACATATTTAACGAATTGGACGCGTACATAAACGCGCACGTATGTGCCTAGAAATTGCGTAAACATATACATACATATACGTGTATCTATGTATATACTTTGCTCTATATGTTCCTCCTGTTTACTAGTTAGTCGTTTACTTAGTTTGCTTATTCATTTTGTTCTTTTGTTACAACAGTTTGCATTTGCATTTGCATTTGCCATTTGTTTTTCATCTGTTTTAGTTTTTTACTTATGCTAACACACGCTTTTACTTGGCGATTTTCTGTTTGTTTTACTTCTCATAATTCAGTTTGGCCTAGTTACACAAAATAAAATTTAAAAAACCATTTTTTGTTTCCTCTGTGCTTCTTTTGTTTTGCATCCGCTGCCGTTTCTCTGCTGCTCGTTAGTTGTATTTATTCAATAAGTCATCTGCTATAATCATCGATTTGTGTTTTCATTTTTCATTTCATTTCTTTTCATATATAACTACTATAATAATTTAACATTCCTCTACTACATTTATTCCTGCTTGGCTGGCTTTTCTTGCTTGCTTGCAATTTGTTTTGTATCCTTTCATTGGACGCTGGCCTAATGCCGCGTGTGTTTGGCACTCTTTGACCCTTGATTTTTACTCTACTTGAACTTAGTCGATTCGTTAACTGCCAATAGTCGAGTTAACAATTCAACGGCAATTGCGCGTTCGCCGTGTGTGTGTGTATGTGTGTGTGTTGGCGGCTTTACCGACTGTGTTTTTTTGTTTTGTTTGTGTTTGGTTCATTTGGCCAACGATTTCCACTGCTTGAAGTGCCGCTATGTGGTTCTAAAGTAATTTGTTTTCAAACGTCGCACGCGTTCTTATTTTTAGTTATTCGTATTTTCACATCAATGCGCTCGAAAGTGAGCCTTCAACGCTTTCACTGCACTTGCGTCTCGTTTGTCAGCGGCCAGCAACAGCCACTGCGGCTGTTTCCAAATGAGACGCAGCTCGAAACAGTGTAAGCAACGAAAACAAAAAACAGTTGTCTGTTGTTTAAAAATTATATTATGAGTACAATGTATAATTACAACAAAGATAGAGGTAAATAATTATTACTGCAATAATAATAATAATAATAATAATAGTAAACACTTTACATACATGCGATTGCAGTGTTCTCCAAAATATATTTAAATTGTTAAGGAAGCATTAAATTGTGGTTTGTTTTTGTCTCTTCTAAAATCAAAAAATACAATAAGTGAACTAAGATTACTTTGTGATTCTTGGTTTCGTGTGTTTCTCACTTGACATGTCCAAAGAGCCAAATTAACTCGGCGCTTCACGATCGAACTTCAAGTGCCGTCATTTGGGTAGAAATAAGTACACATATAACATAATAAAGTTGCAGCCATTACAGTAGTTGGCCGAACTCAAACAACGTTTAACGAACTAAAATTTCTATGACAAACTCAACAACGTCCGGGACATAGTTCAACACTCAGTATTGCATGGAAATGAAGCATTTTCATTTTTCGCCACGGACTTTTGCCAAAAATCATTTGTCTCTCAAAGCTGTTGGTTTTATCCATTTAAATCTGAATTTTACAATTATTATCGATTCGTTTTTGAAAACTCGCTTTTATGTGTTTGCAACCGCTAAAGTTGCGTTTTCGTTTCGTGCTTTTCCACATTATAGCAAAAGAAAACTAGGTAAATTATGACTCGTCGCGGTTGTTGTGCACCCAACTGGCCGGCACCCACTGTGGCTCGCGTTCCAGCGAATTGATCTCGGCCAGCAGCTGTTGGTAGGCGCGATCGGTGTCGTTGTTGATGATTATCATGTCGAAGAGATGACCCCAGCGCGCCTCCATGTCGCGTGCCGTTGCTATGATGTCCTTCAGCTCTTCCTCCTGCACAAAGAAAGCACTTAAGTAGGTGTTGAAAACATTCGCACAATTTGCAGCAACTCACCTTGAACGGCTCGCCGTTGCGTATCTTCTTCTGGCGCAGCTTGTCCAGACTGGGTGGCGCCACCAACACCACGTACGGCTTTAGGTCCGAGGCACGCAACAGCTTCAAGCTTTGCGGATGCAAATTCAGTACGCAAATCTTGCCGCTCGCCACCACTGTACGTATGGCCTCCAGCGAGGTGCCTGTTGGCAGCGGAAGCAGAAAATTGCACATGAGAAAATTGCAATTTCATTTCACCCAAAACTCGTCCTTAAGAAATGCCATACACGTACAAACACACATGTGTGCATGTACACATATGAAAAAGAACGAGGGTGGGGTGGAGTGGGGCGCGGAACTTACCGTAGTAGGCCTTCTCGTACTCGCCATGCTCAACAAAGCGACGCGCCAGTATATCCGCCTCGAATGCCTGGCGCGTGATGAAGTGATAATCCACGCCGGGCACTTCACCTTCGCGGCGCGCACGTGAGGTATCTGCAGTCGAGGGGAAAATAGAAGAGAAGAGCAGAGCAAGCGCAATGGTTGAGTTGATTTTTGATTACAGGCAGGTGGCACTAAAGCAAGTATGGCTGTGTGTGTGTGTGTGTATACAGGTAACAGCGTGAGGCCATGGATAAGTGGTACTA
Organism: Melieria omissa; assembly: GCA_963971225.1. NCBI lineage: Eukaryota > Metazoa > Arthropoda > Insecta > Diptera > Ulidiidae > Melieria > Melieria omissa. The sequence continues at coordinate 45,571,964 of OZ020268.1, read as the reverse complement.
GAGAGCTGCGGAGTTGAAGGATACGCGCTCATATATTCATCTACGTTGTGCCGTGGAATTGAAAGCGTAATTTTTGGCGCTGTTGTAATTAAGTTATTAGTGGCAGAAACGATCTTTGATGTCAGAAGTACGGCAATTGGCGCCTAATTACTTTGTCGAAGTGTCAGAAGTCTACGGCCAGTGCCAACCATAAAGCAACTATGAGCATCTACACATTGTAATTAACTACTGGGTGGCAGTGATGAAAGTCAAATCAAAAGAAATCAAAAACAGAAGCCAGAGTGGAATAAAGATTACAAAGTGTTTAAAATGAAAATGGCCTCAAGTCGTCGACAATGACTGTGAGGTGGCTTATTGGAAGTTTTGTCAATTTCATTAGTTACCCTGCTTTTTCAATTTTTCCTCTAATAAATAGAAAACTAAAAATAGAAATCAGGAAAAGCCCAAAACATTAAAAATTACAGCATAAAACTTTTAAAACACACAGCCATGAAAAATGAACACTACGAATGCTCTGAGTAAGCAAACAGCGATTCGACAATGCATCTGCGTTTTAGCTTGGATGATTGCTTATGTCAGCTGCCCAGACACTTACGTGGCACTGCGGCAGAGAAGCGATCCGAGTCGGCCATTAGGCGTTGCCGCAACTCGTGCCGTCCTATGTTGGGCGGTCCAATCAGCACAATGGGACGCTTGTGGGTGGCACGTGGATAGTATAAGGCGACCTCTTCGTAGGTGAGTATTTCCTCCGGATCGGTTTCGTCGGGCGCTGTCGTTGCGTAGAGCGGATAACTGAAAATGAAAAAAATTGTTAGTCATTGCCGCTCTTCACAATGCAAGCGTGCGCTCATCTCACTCACCCCGCCTCCGAGCTGGCCTTCTTCTTCTTCTTGCGGCCCTTGCGCGCACACAGCAGCGTCGCTCCTTTGCTGCTGTCCTTGCCGCGACTGCGCGCCAGCCCCGCCTCCTCGGCAATGGCCAACTTCATCGTCTCGCGCTGGTGCTGGAACGATTGACTAGGTATGAGACCGGCCAGCGTCTGATCCTCCTCGCCCTCGCGGTATGCCTGCCACCAGTTCGGGTCCTCGCGCGAGATGACATGCAGCACGTCGCCTTTCTGGAAGCTGATGCCCAACTCACGACACGGTATGTACAGATCGTCCTCGGGATCGTAGTCGAAGTGGGCGCGCACATGCAGTACGGCGTTTTCGCGATGGCCGCCGCCGGGCGGCGGACTGCCGGCCGGCACAATCAGAAACGTCAGCGTGCCCTGCATGGCGCCGAGCAGCGCGCACACCTCGTTCACCGTCTTGCCGCGCAGCTCCTGTCCGTTCACCTCGAGTATTTCGTCGCCCTCGTGCAGCAGACCCGACTTCTCGGCCGCACCGCCGCGCACTATGCGTCCAATCACCACCGCCTCGCCCTCGTTGCGCACCGTGGCGCCCAGCGGTTCCGTGGACTTCTCGATCTGTATGATGCGAATGTTGTCGTTCTGATCGTTGAGCGTGCCGAAGCACGCGCTCAGCGGCGGCGAGTCGGAGCGCATCGGCATGCCGGCCTTCATGAAGCCGGCATGCTGCGGCTGAGGCGGCGTTATGTTCTGCGGCAGCGGCATGGCGCTGCGCTGCGCCATTGGTGGTGGCACCACTGGCGGCGCCACAGCGGTGCCGCGCACCGATGCCGATTTAGGCAGCGGTACGGGCGCCGTCAGGCCGGCAGTCGACTGTGGGCTGCTGGTGCCGCTGAGCGCCGGCGATGGCGTGGCATCGGTCAGCGTCGCCACGCGGTCGTGCGCCAGCAGCAGACCTTCCATTTCGTGGCTCGTCAGCAGATTGCCCAACTCGATGGCGGCCGCCGAATTCGATTGGGCCAGCAGTTCGACAATGTCCTTTTGCAGATTCGTGGCATTGGCGCTGACGGGATTGGCGACGCGCGGACGCCGGCGCTGCAGCACGGCAGTGCGTGCGGCCAGCGCATGCGCCACGCCAGCGCTGCTGAGCACATTGTGGGCGGCCGACACTCGGCTAGCAAGTGTGGACATTCCAGCTTTGGTGAGTTGATTCTGGAGATGCGTCAGCGAGGCAATGAGGTCACCGTAGCCTAAAAATTCGTTGCATTAGTGAGTGAATTACAAACATTGGTGTTAATATTTACCGTTGAGTTTCTCCAACTCCTCATCGTCCAAGTACGCCTCATTCTCCACGCCCGTTATCCGCTCGGCGGCCACTGGCTGCTGTTGCGCGGCCGCCTTACTATCCTGCAAAGCTTTAAGCTTGCGTGAGCCGCGTAAGCTGTTGCGCAAGAATTCATTTTGCTGAGCTATTCGTTCTTCCTCTTCGCGCCGGCGACGCAATTGCTCCTGAAAATGTACAAATACAGGTAAAATTTAGAAAGTTGAAGAGCATTTAAGCATCATTAAGATTTAAATTTGAGTTCCGAAAGTGGTTGAAAGTAAAAACGCCGAAGTTTATAAAGATTTCATTAGTCGGATATGAACATTTAGTGGTAGGAGGGCAGTGGAACACACAGTGGTGAATTCAGGGGGTGTTTACGGGGTTAAACCCCCCTCGAAATATAAGGATCGACTTCAAAACTACACACAAATTAAAAGGGATTTTATAAATATTATATTATTAGTTTTTGAAACCCCCTCCCCCAGAAATATTTTTCTGAATCCGCCCCTTGGAACGCACATGGAGGTTTGAGGCTCAAACCTGTCCCAAATACAAAAATTGCTAGTGCAGAATATGGTTTCAAATGGAATTAAGCTCAAAAGTTGTACGCAAAACCCCTCAAAATAAAATCCTGTGTGCATAGGTGAGTAGAACCAAAGACTGATCCGATAGCCTAGCGACAGGCTATGAGGTCCAATCTGACGGAAAACAGGATCATACACACAAAATATGCCCTTCTTTTCATGCACTTTCGAAACAAACTGATGCAGAGAGAGTAAATACTGGCCACCAGCACCCACCAGCTATGACATTCACAAACTTGCTTAGCTTATACACAAACCTCTTGTGCTGGAATCAAAAAAGCTTTCTTCTGGGGTAAATTCAAAGTACAAGGATGGCTAGGGAACGCATCAAGGACGCTAAGTCAAATAAAACATAGTAATAGCCAACATAAGAATAGTTTTTTCAAGATAATGTCAGATGGCGGCTCCTCCTACTAAAACTACCATTAACAGACTAATTCAATTCGATTAATGACTTTAGTACTAAGAAGTTTGATGTATAGGGACATTTTTCATGCAGAGGCATTTTGCTTCCCGGAGGAGATTATTTGGAGTTTAAATGGAAAATCAATAAATAAAGCCAATTTAGCCTGTTGTAATACCTAGAAATAAAGTCTGAATGGCTAATGTTGACTTCAAAAGCTTCGGACTGGTTATCTTATAAAATTATGGGCCGTCTATCATGAGAAAAGAGACAAGAAATTTGAGAGAAAATGCAAAATCGCCACAAATTGACCTAAAAGTTAGCACTTTAATTTCCTTCTGTAGCTTTAACCCTTTCGACACCCAAAGTTGCCTGAGAGCTACTTCACCTATTTGTCATTTTATAGCAAAAGCAACGATTGACTTATGAGTTTAATTTAAAAAAGACACCAACAACTTAAGAATTTTAGAAGTGAATTCAAAGCAAATTACAAAAATTTTACTGTTATCCCCAAAATAACTCCCAATAATTTGCGGCGTTATCAGAGAAAGTTTGTGTTCTAATTGAAGTCTACGAATTGGGCACCATTGATCAAAACCCGGTATTTTTTAATAATGGTTAAATAAAATCAAAAAGTGATAATTTTGTATTCTTCTATAAATATTAAATAATTTTTCTGTAATTGAAAAATATTCATTAAAATTTATTTTAACACGTTTTAAGCTAAAATTGTTTAAAAGCAAACTAGCTCAAAAACTCTAACAAAGAGGCGTGGCGACTTCAAATGTCGTGTGCACACTTCTTAAGTAAGTGATTAACGATTTAAATACCAAAAAGTAATATCGAGACACAGGGTAAAATTCGGAGTCGCAAGGATTAAGCAAAGTGTCTTACAAAAGCAAAACTAACAATTCATATAGGAAACGCATAGGCCACGATAGTTAGTGGGTTAAGCAGTCTTCAGAATTTTATATTCTGTATGCACAACTTTCCTCCAATCATCTTCCACTTCAGCGCCGTAATTTTTCAATTACGTACATTCAATTTGATTTAATTTAATTTAATACACTTCACAGCCGCACTACGCACATTTTCAACTCGAAAATGTCTGCGCTATTGTCTGTGCTTTCAGTTGTTGTTGGCTTGGTTGCCGCTGCTGCTGGAAAGCTTTTTTGAGGCATCTTAAGTGCACTAGGCCACACAAGGCACCACTTAATCCTAATCCACAGCAATTGTGCTAATTTAATTAGTCCCCAGCGTAGCACACACACACACACACACACGCACAACTCATTCCCCACGCGCAACCCTTTCGGCCAACAACAACTCGGCCGCCACTATTCACATGCAGCGCCAATGGAGTGGAGACGCTTAAGACACAACTGACAAAAACAAATCACAACACTTCGTACGCGTCGAGGGCCGGTCGACGGCGCGAGTGGGCCACAAGCAAACAAACAACAAAAACACAAAATAGAAAAGTAGCAAACAAACCAGCACAAAGGGCTGTCGCATCTAGCAGCAGGCAGCAGCAGCAGCAGCGATGAGGTTAGCGGCATCGAACAAGCGGCACCATTCGTTTTTGCAACATGCAACGCGCCGCAGAGCGCATGCGGCATGCGGCCACCTTGCTGCCACTTCGGAAGCCTGTCAAGTGTGATTACGGGCCATCCATCAACGGGTCCGGCGGCGGGCGCCGACAACCGGCACACGAACGGCAGCAGAGTGGGTGGCTGCGGCGATGGACAAATGGCCGGCCGCCGCGAGCTGTGCAAGTGTCGACAAGGTTCGAGCGCGTTGACAGCGTTGCAAATGACGTATGGCCAGCAAAAGTGAAGGATTTCAGGTGGCACTACTGGCCGACATATCGACGATAAGTAGTCAGTCAAATGGGGCCAAATTGCTGCTCACTACTCGCACAAAGCGAACAAGCGGCACAAAACAAAACCGAAAAATGTCGACAACAAACCGGAATTTGTTGAGCGGGCAACCTTCGCGGCGTGGCGTGCACGAAATGAAAAAAGCTCAACAAGCAAAAAATCTTTAAAAACAGAAAACACTGGAAACGGGGCGACGGTGAATGTTGGCGCCAAAATGAAACCAAAAACGCTGGCATAATAATTTTCAGACAGCTGAGGCAGCAGAATTTGAAAAAGAAATATTTTATAAAAACAACAAAGCACAAAGCGAGGGGGACGCATAATTTAAGTCAACCCCAAAGCACTAACAACGATAAAAAACAAAAATTCGGTGTCGAAATGGACAACGAAGACGGCGACGGAGATGGGGACACACAAAACAAGATAAAGAAACGCGATACGAGATTAATTTCACAAACACACACACATACGCAGCACACACCACGCCAAAGAAGCTGAGAACAACACCAACAACCACAACAACAAATGCGAGTAAGAAACAACCAGAACCAAACAGCAGCTGTCAACGTAAAAACCACTGTAAATGTATCTTGAAATTAGAAAAAATGAACTATCGCCGTTGCCAGACACCAACATTCACCACCAACAACAACAAATGTGAGCAAGTCGAAGAAAAAACTTGAAACTTGCATAACAAATTGCAGGCAAACAAAAGACAAATCGAACAACAGCCACAGCAACGACAAACTGAGTGAAAAAGTGCAAAACTTATGAAAACTTATGCTTGCTTTCCCTCTGCTTACACAGCACCCCGCCATCTTTTGATTTGATTTTTTTTCTGCCACCCATCGCAGCAACATTCACTGCGCCTTTATAGACTTTAGTCCACCAGGCGCACCAGGCACCAGAAAAAAAATGCCATCAAATTGTTGACAAAGTTTACTACCAGTTTTCGTTTGCTCCACCACTAGTCGTTTTTTTTTACTAATAAATTTGTTTGCGTACATTTACTGGATTTTTTGTCGTCGATCAGCAACGACCAAAAGTTGAAAATAATAAATGAAATATATGTTTTCGCTTTGACAGCCCAAATTCCTCATGAAACATACTTGAAAAAAAAACCTTTGCAGCAACAAAAAACGAAAAAAACACATCAAACATACTAACAACAACTAACAATTCGAATAACAATTACAGGGTTATCCATTTTGTGGTTTCGAAAAGTGAAGTTATGCATTTAAAACAAGTAATGAAATTTGTAATTCAAATTTCGTTGAAATCCTATTATCAGTTTGTTGACCTTGGACCTACTAATGAAATATATTATTAATATTTATTACTATTTATATATTCAGTCTACATATAGCTGAATTACTAACAAACTATGGGAGACAATTCACTCTTCAATAATTAATTAAAAATACCAGATAAGGCTTATCTAAAACCATATTCATTTGCACTGAAATCTAGATGTTGCACTGTTAATGTTATCTAATTGACCGTAATGAGAGTTTTTGAAAAACTCCATCTTTCTGAGGTAGTTTTCAGGGACTTTTAAAAACATGTTCGCTGGTATATCGGGTAAAACTTCTTGAATATTGTTCCTTAGGTTAGTTTAGGTTGTAGTGGCTGCCTCTGTATGAAACACACTTAGGCGTCTACATGGGTTCATTGTGATACCACAAATTGTACCCGTTTGAAATGTATGAAACACTGTTTTTTCAACATGTATTACAACACACATTTCAAACAGATAGAAGGGAGGGTTGTTCCTTAAATACTCAAGAGTGAGATTATTGCCGAATAAATATGATTTTTAGCATAGACTCAAAAAATAAGTTGAATTGCTGTTTACAGTGGCGGACAAAACTGTTCACAAAAAATTAAATTTCACAAAATGTTAAATTCGCGGGTAATTGTTTGGAGTATAGCAATCGTAGTTTGCCACATTTTTACTTCAAGCTAGCATGTTATTCCATGATAATTTTAGCTGTTTATATTTTCTGCAAAACACCGTTTTCTAAAGAAATATTTGCAGGCACGTGTGAACAGTTTTGGCCGCGATCGGTCAAAGCTACGTATTAGAGCATTTGTCTCGACAATCGCTATTAGTTCTATTCGGAACCGCGTCGGTGTATTGAGAAGATAAATAATATATAACATTATGCTCCAAAAAACTTTTCAAAGTACAAAACTTCTAATTAAATTTGCTGATTTGAAATAGGTCGAAAATTGTTTGCAGAATTTAAAGAAAATTTTTGCAAAAGACATTGAAAGTAGTTTCACCTATCGGAAATTTGCTGGAAAACACAAAATATCAATCGGTATAGCTAAAAAAATTAAAGACTGCTATAATATAACACCCAGATCGAGCAAAAATGGTCGCAAGAAAAAGTAGTTTCCGGTGGTTCAGCGTGTTGTTCGCAGATTGATTTTAACTGTTGCCACTAACACTGCTGCAGACATCGCAAAAGTACTACAAACCGATTAGTGTATACAAGTCACCACTAGAACCGTCCAAAACACATTAAACGAAAGCGGATTTGTAGCCAAGATCAAAACATAAAAAAACATTGTTGACTGGTTGTCATCGCAAGGTCAGGTTGGCATTTGCTAAGAAGTACGCAATGACTCCCGTTGATGACTCGCGGAGAGTAACTTGGTAGGACGAAACAAAAATTCATCGTTTGGGATCTGACGGTAAACGTTACACTTCGGTAGACAAGCAAATTGAAGTCCCAAACTGCAATATAGAACAAACTCTAAAGTTTGGAAGTTGTTTCTCTTATAGCATGCGGTTGTTTCCGTGGAAGTGATGTCGGAATTTTGCGCCGTATCAAAAGTAGAATGATGGTAAGCGACTTTATTACGATTTGAGAGGGCTCCTACCTACTAAGTTTAGATATGTTTTATAAAAAGCCGGGTCACGATAAAATTGTTGTGCAGGACAACGATCTAAAACATACAGCCAGAGCCACCAAAGAGTGGATAGCCGAAAACGGCATACACATTTTTGATTGGCCACCCCAATTACCGGACTTAAACCCCATAGAACATTAGTGGTTTGCCTTAAAGAGAAAAATTATGCCCAAAAAGACTTACCAAAGGATATTGACAGATTATGGGAAAAAACTTCACCAGCGTGGTTGGAAATACCCTCAAAAATACTGCACAATCTAGTACAAAGCATGCCGAATCATTATAAAGGTCCGCGGAGACCACCCAAAATATTAAAGATAATATCAATTGATTTTTGCTTATATGCGTCAAAACTGTTCACACAACTTTTGTTGAATTTTAGTGTTTTTTATTTATTATTATATAATTATAAGACTTCGTTTGTTGTTTTTCAGTAAACAAAATATTCAATTTTAAAACTATGTACTTAAAATTTTGTTATTGTTGTTAAAAAGTAAAAAAATTAATAAACTTTCAAACTTATGAAAATTCGTGAACAGTTTTGTCCGCCACTGTATGTATCTTGAAATTATACATTCCGGAAATTACCACTGTGACTTCTGGCAGCGTCTTTTTTGGTTAGGGAGGGAAGGGTGCGTGCGGCACAGAGACCGCACTTCCACTCGGAGGCCGAAGTCACCCATTGTGAACCCTTCCTAAATACTTCAGGAGCTAACCAATCAGTCTAAATCCGGGACAAACCAGTTCGATAAATGAAAGCAGATCCGAAAGTTCAACTTTTTTCGCGCAAGCCTGGTTCGCCAGAAATCTTAACCCCAGGGTACCGAGTCTGCATGCCTGCAGAGCCGGACAGTGGCACAGGAACTGTTGAATAGTTTCGGACATCACTGGACAAGATACGTCATTTTATAAGCATAGATCCAATGGCGCAGTGTCCAGTGATGACTCCAACGAAGCTTTCTTATAAAGGCTCGACTCAGCGACAGTACATATCGTGTTTTCCTCAAGGAGTCATAGGGTCTTAGTGTACGATAGGCGCTACAATCAGTTTTGCGCGCCATGAGTACTCAATGTTTTTTTTCTCAACTTCTCAATATATATATATAAACAAGGCAGATATCGGTGGAAGCACAGAGTTATCTACTTCTTGTTAAAAACACATATTTTATAGACCCAAATCTTCAATTTTAGGTAAAAAAAACCTTTCACCAGATCAGAGTATTGATAAATAGGAGTAATTGTGGCTAATTTCATTATTCTCGAGAAAATACGGGGCCATGACTGCACCAGACGAAAATGTGTACCAGACAATATGCACCTTTCCAGCATTTTACTGTGTCCAAAAAATACGGAATCTGTCGATTTAAGCTATGCGGATTATTATTTTTGAAGAAATATTTTATTCATTGGTTGGTCGCATTGTCAGAGACATCCATGTCAAATTTCAAGTCATAAATGTCATTAGTGTTTGATTTTTCTTTGAGTTACGACTGGTTTTGTACCACATAAAAAGTGAAGTGAAGTGAAGTGAAGTCGCAGAGTTAAATCCGAATTGAAAAAGGTGTTCAAAGCCATTCCGGAAATTGAATATTTAGGATGCTTCGAGGACTAGAAAAAAATCTGGCAAAGGTGCATTGCATGGAAAGCAATTAAATCGATTTACAAGAATAAACAAATTATTCTTTTTATAACATAATTCCCAGAACTTTTTGGACACAGTAGTACATTGGTCCCTGCTGAAACACTTGCGCGTATTTTACTCCACTAAACGCGGCAGTTATGCATATCCAATGAGCGATAAATAGATTTCAATGATGAAGAAAAGTTTGTATAAAAATCACGTTCACGGCTTATTGGCAATTCGCGCATCTTTTACGCATTTACTAATCAATAGGCTTCAAGACGTGAGTGAGTTGAACTTTATAAAGACGCATAATATGCATTATGAGTATTCATTGAAATACACAATTCAAGGACAAGACAAAATGAAGCTGTAGAATTCATGAATTTAAACTTAAAACATGAATTTGAACTTTTACTCATTGCAAAAATAATTTCGCTGAGATGATGCTCAGCCCTTGCAATATCAGTAAGCGATCTAATCTCTCCAAATTTTTTATTATTTCATTATCGCTCACAGAAGCTTCATAGCTATCTTAAAGCTATGAAATTAATATACTCATAGCTTATTAAAATAATGAAATAACAAATTCCACTAGATCAGCTTAAACTGGCTTGAAACGAATTAAGTTAAAAAATCATATAAAAAATTAAGTCGAGTATTCAGTGCTCGTAGTTTCAACGGTGGATTAGCATTGGCTAGAAAAAACTATATACATATATATAACATGTATGCTACATGTATGAAATGTGCATTCATGTCAAAATACCCACTGGTTGCGTTAGGTTCTACGAGTGTATCCAGCTTAAGCCTTGTTGAGGCCCTGAGTGCGGAATGAATAAGGAGAAAAAAATATGCAGCTAAAAATAATTTCAATTTATTTGATTGCACATGTAATGACATTTGTGCACTTTTAATCCGATTATTTTCTATCCTATTTTTTTTATGATATACTTTACAACACAAGGTGACCCATTATCAGCAGAACTCACTGTATGTATGTGTGTAAATGTGTACATAAAAAGCCAACTATTTTTGAAGGTGTGGTCATTACTCCAAGCAAGCAAGATTAACTGCCACAAAAAATGATTGTTCAGAGAAATTATAGTAACAATTCTGTTGAATGTAGCAAATTATTAACAATGCCAAATAGAGATGTGAAATAAATGACGATGTTGATTGTCTCGCGGAGCTGCGAACGCAGGGTTCTAGAAAAAAGGTGTTGGCGATGACTTTGTTGATTTTCTGGCAATAATTGCGTGATTTTCGTATTTAAGTGTGATGCCTCATTTAACAATTATGCGTAGGTACGCATATGTACACATTGGGAATGAGTTTTACAATAAATAAAGCTACGAGATGCTGCGACAAGACTGATAGAATTTGTGTTCTTTCCATTTTGTTGTGCTGAAAAATAATTAAAATTCAATTTATTTTAACCACTTCAACGCCTTAGTCACTTCTTGAAGTTTTTATTTGCTTACAAGATTTAAAAAGTTTTCAAAAATTGAGTTAACAATTCAAAAATAAAAGGACATTTTTGAAAAATGTTTCATACGTATAAAGTTTTTTCTAGATAAATGTTCACGAATTCTGGAAATTACTTTTTTATACCGCGGAAAATTTGGTGAAAAGTTGTCTTTATTTAGTACCAAGCAAAGGCCAAAGTCGGTTAAGGAAGGATTAAGTGCTCCTAAGCACTTTTGATTGTTAAATTTTCTATTATTTGTAGTAAAATAAGTAACAATTAACCCTTTCACTAAAGGTTTTTACTGGGAAAAGTTAAAATTTTTAATTTTACGTTTTCGGCTTCTAAGTGGGTTTTATTAGCAACATTCCATAAGACATTTTTTAATTTTTATACTCGGACCCTGTATTTTAGAGTGTTTTTCGATGAGAGAAACCGCATCGTTGTAGCTGTAATAATTACTTAACCATAAAACTTTTTACGCATAACGAAAATTTGAGCATTTCTTCATTTACGTTAGCCAAAATTAAAAAAAAGTATTTAAATTGAAAGAAAACGTGATATTAAAAAGTTCTCTAATTTTTTCTGCTTTTTCTTCCTTTACTATGTCAAGATATACCCTTAAAAAAACGTGTATACTTCTCTTCTTTAAACTTTAATATTCAATTTGTTAATTTCGTATTTTTCCTAAAACTTCAAACTATTCTAAGGACTAACAAAAAATTTTTTCTTGAAACCACAGAGGGTTCAGACGTCCACAAAGTAGAAATGTGGCATATGACAACAAAATAGCAAAAGGGTTAACCCGAGTTCCAGTCCTCTTTAATTAATTCCCGATCTGGCAGTATCAATCTAATAAATAAAAACAAAAGTTAATAACTCTGATATTTTATATACATTACTTAGACGCATTACAAAAGAATCGGTACTCAGAAGTGATTATAATCTAAAATAATTTTTGTTTTTGTTTTGTTTGGGTTGTGATATTTTATATATATAACTTAGACGCAGTACTACAAAAATCGATGGTACTCAGAAGCGATGATAACCTGAAATAACTTTTTAAGTTTTTCCAAAAATTTTGTTAATACATTAAGAATTTTCGAACAATCACCAATTTGTTGTATTACAATTTACTATCGTAGTATCTTTTACCATAATAATTTTTACATATTTTTTTCAGTAACAAAAGCAGTACTAATTCAGTACTTAAAAAGCAATTATAATATCAACATTTTTATCTGTTTTCATACAATTTATTTGTAGTCAATGTTAATTTTTATACAATTAGGACTTTCGAACAATCACCAATTATTTTTTTTAGCAATTTTTTAAATATTCTTTCCAGTACTAAAATCAATACTAATTCAGTGCTAAAAAATCGGTTGTAATTTTTACATTGTGACCGAAAAGTTTCCGGAAATTCTCATTTAAAATTCGCGCGCTGTATATTTTTCGATATTTTAAGTTTCTGTAGGTTGTAGCACTGTCCTTAATTACTATGCCAAAAATGAGCGCGATCTGTCAGACAGTTTGTTTACGGCAGCTGTTGAAACCAGTTCACCTCAGTAGTGCGTTGCGATTTTGTTGAGAATTTTCTTCAAAATGAGTACCGTGAACAGGTCTCTTTGGGCGTGCTTGATCGTGCCAATTCCGATCCAACTTTCATGGAACGCATCATAACTGGTGACGAGACATGGGTCTACGAGTACGACATGCAAACAAGCCAACAATCATCGGAATGGAGAGGAAAGACGAGCCGAAACCGAAAAAACCACGCCAAAGTCGCTCGAAAATCAAGGTAATGCTGATTGTTTTCTTCGATATTCGTGGTGTGGTGCATCATGAATTCGTCCCTGAAGGACAAACAGTCGGTAAAGACTATTATTTGACTGTTTTAAGACGTTTGCGTGAAAATATCCGCCGTAAACGGCCTCAATTGTGGAATGATAATTCATGGATTTTTCATGACGATAATGCTCGCTCGCACCGAGCCAACATTATCAACGATTTTAAGGCCAAACATTCAATAAATACCATCGGACAGCCACCGTATTCACCTGATCTTGCACCGTGTGACTTTTTCCTGTTTCCCAAACTCAAATTACCACTCAGAGGAACGCGTTTTGAATCCATAGAAGACGTAAAACAGAATTCGCAGAGGGAACTCAAAGCCATACCGGAAAGCGCCTATAAAAAATGTTTTGATGATTGGAAGAAACGTTGGCATATGTTTATCGCTTCTAATGGAGCATATTTTGAAGGAGATAAAATAAATATTGATGAAGATTAAGAATTTTGCGTTTTATTTAAAATTTCCGGAAACTTTTCGGTCACAAGGTATTACCTTAAAAACCTTTAAAAACTAATTTGTAAAAAAATAAAAATTTGTAATTTCTTTTTCAGGTTATGTTTACTGTACTGTTAAGTGTTTCATGACTTTACGTAGTAAACGTAGTTTTTAATCGTTTTTCTTTTGTTTTCCCAGATTTTGTTACCTGCATGACACCAACAAAAATAAGATATAAATTGTAATTTTTTGGGTGTGCTCGCCAAAATTTGTGTGTGACTTTCTGATTTAGTTTTATAAATGTTTTTTTGTATTTTTTTATTATTATTATTCACCTGCGTGATACCTAATCAAAATTATATGTAAATTTTTATTGTATCTTATATTCGCCGCATACTCGCCAAAATGGTTTTTTGACTTTGCAATATGGTTTTTAACAGTATATATTTTTTCAGGATTCATTATTGAAGGCTGGAACTGGGGTAAACTATTGTTTGTATTATCACTAATAGTAAATAAAAAAATTATAATTAAAATAAGCTGGAGGCACTTTAACCATTCTTACCGGCTGTGGCCATTAGCACTTTAAACTTTAATAAACCAAATAAACTTTGCACCAAATTATTTTATTGTATTTTCTAACCAAGTTATTTACATTGGAGCTGAGTTGCCCGCTTGAGTCACACTAGAAGCCATTAAGAAAAATAAACAACTTCACAAAGAAACATTGAAATAGTCGAAGAACTTCAGACAAAGGCAGCCGGAGTGTGCGCCAATTGCGCGCAGACCATATTCAGCCAAGCTCCACGTTTTAGCCACGTTTACGGTACCTGCGCCCAAATGTGAATCGAGCGACCGCACCAAAGCGTCGCATCGATGCGGGCGAGACAACAAAGCCACCAAACGACGCGCCACAGCTCGAACGAGGTTCTACATTTTTCGAATGTTGTTTGGCTGTGGCACTTGATGTTGGGTTGTTGTTTTTGTTTTTTGCCCACTTCCATTTCGGTTTTAATTCACATAATTAAATAGCAACAAAATCCAGTTGCTAATTCTTTGAACACAAAACATTTTTTTCTGGTCATAGTTAACGCAAAGAAACGTAAACATTGATATGGATCTCTGAACGAGCAGGGGCAAGCACACTCGAGAAGAAGAAGAACGAAGTTTAAGTGAAGAAGCAGAAATAGAAGCGGAAAATAAATATCCGCCGTAAACGGCCTCAATTGTGGAATGATAATTCATGGATTTTTCATGACGATAATGCTCGCTCGCACCGAGCCAACATTATCAACGATTTTAAGGCCAAACATTCAATAAATACCATCGGACAGCCACCGTATTCACCTGATCTTGCACCGTGTGACTTTTTCCTGTTTCCCAAACTCAAATTACCACTCAGAGGAACGCGTTTTGAATCCATAGAAGACGTAAAACAGAATTCGCAGAGGGAACTCAAAGCCATACCGGAAAGCGCCTATAAAAAATGTTTTGATGATTGGAAGAAACGTTGGCATATGTTTATCGCTTCTAATGGAGCATATTTTGAAGGAGATAAAATAAATATTGATGAAGATTAAGAATTTTGCGTTTTATTTAAAATTTCCGGAAACTTTTCGGTCACAAGGTATTACCTTAAAAACCTTTAAAAACTAATTTGTAAAAAAATAAAAATTTGTAATTTCTTTTTCAGGTTATGTTTACTGTACTGTTAAGTGTTTCATGACTTTACGTAGTAAACGTAGTTTTTAATCGTTTTTCTTTTGTTTTCCCAGATTTTGTTACCTGCATGACACCAACAAAAATAAGATATAAATTGTAATTTTTTGGGTGTGCTCGCCAAAATTTGTGTGTGACTTTCTGATTTAGTTTTATAAATGTTTTTTTGTATTTTTTTATTATTATTATTCACCTGCGTGATACCTAATCAAAATTATATGTAAATTTTTATTGTATCTTATATTCGCCGCATACTCGCCAAAATGGTTTTTTGACTTTGCAATATGGTTTTTAACAGTATATATTTTTTCAGGATTCATTATTGAAGGCTGGAACTGGGGTAAACTATTGTTTGTATTATCACTAATAGTAAATAAAAAAATTATAATTAAAATAAGCTGGAGGCACTTTAACCATTCTTACCGGCTGTGGCCATTAGCACTTTAAACTTTAATAAACCAAATAAACTTTGCACCAAATTATTTTATTGTATTTTCTAACCAAGTTATTTACATTGGAGCTGAGTTGCCCGCTTGAGTCACACTAGAAGCCATTAAGAAAAATAAACAACTTCACAAAGAAACATTGAAATAGTCGAAGAACTTCAGACAAAGGCAGCCGGAGTGTGCGCCAATTGCGCGCAGACCATATTCAGCCAAGCTCCACGTTTTAGCCACGTTTACGGTACCTGCGCCCAAATGTGAATCGAGCGACCGCACCAAAGCGTCGCATCGATGCGGGCGAGACAACAAAGCCACCAAACGACGCGCCACAGCTCGAACGAGGTTCTACATTTTTCGAATGTTGTTTGGCTGTGGCACTTGATGTTGGGTTGTTGTTTTTGTTTTTTGCCCACTTCCATTTCGGTTTTAATTCACATAATTAAATAGCAACAAAATCCAGTTGCTAATTCTTTGAACACAAAACATTTTTTTCTGGTCATAGTTAACGCAAAGAAACGTAAACATTGATATGGATCTCTGAACGAGCAGGGGCAAGCACACTCGAGAAGAAGAAGAACGAAGTTTAAGTGAAGAAGCAGAAATAGAAGCGGAAAATAAATATTCCGCGGGGATGACATCATCCACGTGCGAACGTACTCGCCGCGGCCGGCCGATAGGCTCTGAGAAGTTCGTGAAATGTTTACAATATTTATAGTTTTTTTTTTATTATAAATATTTTATTATTGCTCAAGGAGGCTTTGTTAGTGGTTTTGCCACTTGCCTGTTGCTGTCGCAGCCGATTCGACAGGTTCACCTGAGCATCACGCAACAGGCCAGAACTGCTGCGCTGCGGCGTCGACTGTTGCTGCTGCTGATGATATTGTTGCTGTTGTTGTTGTTGTTGCTGATGTTGAAGCTGAAGCTGCAGTTCGTATGGTGCAGCTGGCGAGTGTTGTTGTTGTTGTTGTTGGTGCATGGTTTTGTTATCACATGTTGGTGTGTTGCTCGTTGCTGTCGCCGTTTCACTACTTAATCCATTAATATCACAAGTCTTGCTGCTGTTATGATTGTTATTGTTGCTGTTGTTGTTGTTGGCACTATTTTTATTGCTTAAATGCACATTATTGTTATTGTTATTTATATTAAAACTATTACTGCGATATTTCGCATTTGCATTGGCACTCGTTGCCGCCGTTGGCGATATCGCTAGACTGGCTGCACCGGCAGCCGGTGCCACCATTGCGGCGCTGCTATTGTCGAGCGTTATGTTCAGTGTGGAGACCACCATTTTCCATAATGTTTAATATTTTCTAGTTTTGCCTCGTCGCTTTTCACTGCACTGTTTTATTGGAAGCGATCGCATGAAGTCGATTGCGCCGTCTGGTCGCCACTGAATGCGCTCGAAATGCCTTGCTTCCTTCACACTACACTGTCACACTGGCGCACTGTTGGCGTTTGCTTTTGTTGACTGAAATGAATTTCAAACACTTTCAGCTCGGCCGTAACTATTTTCAAGCGATTGTCGACCGTGTGGAGCCGCATTTCCACTTGACTCCACTCCAATTTCTTTCGCTGCTCATTTGCATTTTTAATTAAATTCAGACGTACACTTTGACTGCATTTTATCGAAAAGCAAAAATTCCCAATACAAATAAATATGGTTTGTTATAAAATCGACGTAATCGGAGGTGAGGTGTTTGCGCGCTCCGCGCTCGAACGAGCGATTGACTGGTTGGGCCGGCGAGCCGAGCAGCCGAAGCCACATTCTGGCTGTGCTGTGCAGGTGGAAGAGCCGAGCTGCACGCAGTGGGGGCGAGCTGCGCCGCACCGAATCGCCGCGCTCAGTCCAGTCGACTGACGTCGAGTACCAGTTTTGGTAGCAAAGTGAGAAAATTCAAATTTACAGCGCATTTGAAATGACAACAACAGCAAACTAAAAATCCCTACAGCCACAAAAGCAATTAGTCAAGAGCCATAAAGTACACAAAAAACGGCAAAAATGTGCTTAGCAAAAAATATGATATGTAAATATTGCAAATAACCCGTAAGTTACTACGCAAATATAAACACGTTCGAATCGTAAAGCTTGCGAAAAAATCACTCACTGCCATCAATGAGCTGCTAACTAACAATGAGATTGAGCCTTGGACGCATGGAAATTGGGGGACGTGTGAATAAGCCGCCTGATTTTTGATATTTTCTTATAATTTAATCAAATTTTTGCCAATTAATGTTGAAACATGCTTCAATACATATTTTTTTGTATTTGGCTGAATTTAAGTAATTTCGTATGTTTGTTTGATCTATGAAAAGAAATTCTTAGCGTTCAGGACCTCTAAGAGGACATAAAAAAACCGAGAGAAAGAAAAGTAGCCCCCTAAATATTCGCTTAAGGAAGTCGTAAAATATGCACAGATGCTGAGGAGCTATTGGAGAGTAATGATAGTTAGTACGAGACTTGAGAGAAGGTATTAACTTAGACATGAAACAAAAGAAGTGTTTTTTGTGCTCTTATAAGTGAAATTCTATACACGAACCACATATCTATTCAAATGTTCAAATCTTTCCAATGATGATGTGGCAAACAAGTCTCGAATGCTACCGCGAGAAAATTAATATAAGTCTACTATAATTTTTTCAATAAAATGCCACAATTGTGTGAAATTTGCATGATCCATTTCTGCTAAATATTAAACATAAATCACAGCTCGTGTTTATAAAAGTGTAAAAAGTTCCCTCAAGGTATATTCAATGCAAAACTTTGAAGTGAAAACAACAGAATATTTATCATTCACATAAAATACGTTGACTCTGTAATTCCTTATCGTCATAAACCTGCTAATGCTTTGGATTAAGAGGGGCATCCCAAGACTGTGGTCACGTTTCCTACGGTTTCATATTTTTATTCTTATTTTGTACAGAAAAAATCATTAAATAAAATAAAAAATTTAATAAGAACAAGCAACGCTATTAGCACTTTATGAGCTAAAGTGTATATTGTTGGCTTAGACTTGGGAGATTCTTGGAAGATCATTGTCTGTGGTCTCAGCTCAACCTATGAAATGTCAGAGAAATGGGTTTGGGTCGCAGCTTAATTACTATCAAATATTTAACTTTCGACAGGCAACTGCAGTCTGAATCAAACCCTACTTTTACGTCTCGCTCAACATGTTCTTTTATGTTTAAGTATTAATACGTTTCTATAAGAATGAATGGTAGCAAGTAAGGTTTAAGTCCACTTAAGTAAGGTTATCAGATCAAAAGTTGGTTTAAGCGGTCAACGTGTGCCACAACTCGTTCAGAGAAAAGTTGGAAAGAACGATGCAAAGACACAAAGTACGCATAGGTGTAATGTATCAGATGATAAGTAGATGTAAAGTCCAGAGTGATTCAACTTGAGTCTTAATAGCTGTCAGCTCTATAAAGTAGACAGCTGTCAATAATAACACATAGTTGCATGGAAATATTGGTTTGTATCAACACAGTTAGCGTATGCATCGTCCTAATAGTTCAATAGTAAACTGAACTAAGCTAAACTTCTCTGTGCATGTCCGCCCTTCTCTAGAACGAGATTGCGCACGCTGGGTTCAGATGTTATGAGAATGGACGAAGTTCATTCTCTCGCCCTGTGTGATCTCCTCAGATTCATTAATGAGTCCGGGAAATATGCACAAATATCTCTCCGCTTCCACCCACTTTCTCTTTTTCTTTTTCCATTCCCATTTCCTCTATCAACCTTTTTCCTGAGCCTTAAGTACAATGGGCTATAGAGCCTGAGTGCTTGGGGTAATGACATCCCTTAGGTTATTTCCTCGGCTCCCCTTCACATACATCCATCCATCCAAGCTAAACATACGAAATTATAATTCCACAATTCGCCAATTTCAGAAAATGCAATGTACATATCTCACGATTTAGTGCACAATTTTTCGATTTCGGTGATGAAGAACCTCTTACTATTTGCGGTTTGGTAGAAAAGTACATGAGCCAAAAAATTGTGGGGCTAGAGTGCATCGAGGTCAAAGTTCAGAAAATTGACTTGCAAATTCGACAAATTGCACCACAGCTGCTCAGAAGTTGCTCTTAGCGGGTTAAAATCTATGGTTGACTCCCACTAGTTTTACCTACTGAACATTTCTTTCAAACATATTCATACCCTATCGTCAACTCTTAATGGGACTCCCATAAAAATGATCGTTTTTATAAAATAGGCTCTAACTGCTCCCAGGTTACCCCCAAATGTGTCAAAGGTAGAACTGACACTCATTTATTTTCCTTTCCGAATGTTTTTTCCAAACATACCTACCCGCTATCTCCAAGTCTTAAGGGGGCTGCCTTACAAAACTGGCCATTTTCTTTGGTATTGGCCTCCCACTTGTAAATGTAGTAATTGGAAACATCGTATCTCGGAAACTACTAAGCCGATTTTAATGATTTATTCAGCAATCGTCCATATTATTTAGTACAAAAAATACAAAAAACATTAAGGTTCAAAAATTCTCCACCAGAGGGCGTCTACCATACAATCGGAGCTGTGAGGTTGTCTTTTACGAAGCAAAAATCAAAATGTATTGTCGAAACCCCATTAAACTTTCCATTTCGAACATAATTGTAATTTTAGATGCGTGTTAGGTAAGATTAGGTTCAGAGGGCTTGAATAAAAAACCCGTATTTTATTCTGAGGTATCAATGCCTATTGCGAATGCTTCTTCTTTTTCACCAAACCGCAATAAATGAGAGGTTCTTCAATATTGAGAAACCATTATTAAGAATCACCATACAACAGTAAGTCATGTCTAATGTACATACATGAAAAAACTTAAAATTGGATATGCAACAACTAACTTACTTTGGGATTAACACTAGAAAGACCGCAAGTTATCCTTGCCTACAAAGACTATATGTTATATCCGCTGATATCTCGAAAAGTAATCATCGGATTTGGTTAATTGTAATTGTAGGACTCAAATTGCAGAACTAATTGTAGAACCCGATAAAAAAATAAAAGTCATCAAAGCAAAAGTTGATAGAAATACAAATGAAAATATTTCCGTCAAAATGACGGCAATTGTCTTTCTAGTGTTTAAGACTCGGCTTTATGCGAATTATGTCTTGAGGGCGACAAAACTTCGGCGCACTTGATTTTTGAGTGTTCAGCAGAAGCGACTGCATGAGCTTCTAAATCTTAAGTTATTGGGCCTGTTAGCTTTGAAAAAACAACGCTCTTGCTAAACAAGCTTCAGAGCCTATGGACACCGTACACTTGTCTTTGGTCTTTCAAGCTGTGGGGGTTAATTGTCAATACATTGTTGCTTTCTTCAACTTGCACTCCCTGCGTCACAATGTAAGACAACCACGTTTCTTTGAGGATTGTACTTTTACAACAAATTATGCGCGCAATGAGCCCCTCACAAGATGCATTCGGGTTATGAATTCATAATTCATAAATATTGCTTAATTCAAGCTGAGCTTATTTAAAAAAAATATTCAACTGAGGCCTTAGTCCGCAGTATATTTATAAAGACTAAAGTAAAGTAAGAAATACAAATCAAAGATTACAACAAATTAGCTTGGCAACTCCTCATACAATACAAGTTTTTTAATACACAATATTCTTCTATATCAGTTTATGTTTCAATGCGATTTGAGCTCAACTGACCAAAGCCAACATTTCGATAGAATCAGTAATTGATTCCAAAAAAATGTCCATTACATTGTTAACTCACAGTCAGCTGAGGGTCGCATTACTTTTTTAGAATTGTCACACTGAAGTGTCTCGTCAAATTCGTCCCTAACCTAACCCAAAGCTGAGTAAAGTTTTATAGTTTCGTGTCATTGTGGAAATGCACTCACGAGAGGAGAAGAATTGGTAGCGCTTCTGTGACTAATTACGACGCGTTCTTAACTAAAGTCCATTGTGTGACAAGTGCAGTACCGAGCAGGTTGCATTCCAGACAGAGTGCTGGAAAAACATTCCGCACATATCGAACAATAAAAACGACGACTACGACGGCTGGCAATGCAAAAAACCACCTGAGAAATAAAAGCAACTGCCGCAGTATCAACTACCTGCAGCAACAACAAGACTTCGCACAAAATATTCAATTCAATATTTTTCCATGGACGCAACACACATAAGGGGCGCGGCGTGTGCGCACACACACACACACACTTGCGTGCTGCTATTGACAAAAGACGTTAAATTTAATTAACGCCTTTCAGCAAATACGCAAACGACACATAAAGCCAAGTACGGAGTGTGAGGCGACAACGAGGGGAGGGGACGATTGGTGGGCGCATTAATGAATGGTGCGGCCGAGAGGCAGCTGAACGCTTTGCGTTTCGTAGTGGAAATGTGCTGCAAGCAAACATTCGAGGTGCGCTCAACCCACTGTCACACATTCCGCCGCACAAGAAAACGCCCGATGCAGCCAACTACGCCGACCTCACACCGACACAGCCGACACACGTCAAAGCATGCAAAGTGTCGGATTAATAAATTCGAAAATAAAAATAAATAACTTTTAACAGTTAATATTGTTTTTGACTTTGTCAAACATTGTTGTGTGTCTATGGTTGTTATTAATTGCCTTGATTGTTATTTTGTTGTTGCTGCTGCTGTACGCTTGCACTGCATTTCGTTTTCGTTGTAATTTGTTTATGAACTGCAAAAGTTGAAACGTTCGTTGGTTGTTGACAAAAATAAAGCATTCGAAATGCATATTTTCACTGTCTCTCGGCCGTCAGTCGTTCAGCCATTGCGACTGAAAAAACTTCAGACGTGCCTGACATGAATTTCAGCAGATTTAAAATTAAAAAAACTACAGCAACAATAAATGTCACACTTGCGGAATTAGCCATTTTCGAAGTCGAGTGCGCGACGTTGAATTTTTTTGTTTTTATCTTTGTTTTTTATTGCTGTTGACTTTTTGTTGTTGCAAATCTGCTGCTGCAACGCACGCACGCAGTTGCGCGCCACAATGACTCATGGGGCTTTTTGCCGTAGGATGTGGCTTTAATTGTATTGTTAATCGTTTTAGCCGCAGTGCGCTGTGACTGACAAAGCGCAGGCGTGCCAACAGTCGGATAGAAAGTAAACAATGGTCGCACTGGCATCTTTTGTGTTTGTATTTTTTGCCACTTTTGTGTACGTAATATGGCAGACGTGCAGCGCGTATTGACGACTGCAAAGCGTTATAATTGCTTGCGTTTTGAACAATTTTCGCATCGGAAGTAGTTGCTTTGTATGCAAAGCGCTAATGAACGAACGAACCATGGTGAGGAGGGGCCACAGATTACGGCTAAGCGATGATCAAATGGTCAGCGAGTGCGTTGAAAGTTCAGACATTTGTGGGTATTACCAAAGAATAATTACATAAATGCAGGTATTGGATTTGTGAGCTTTGACTTGACTCAATGCCATAACACAGGGTCCTAGTAGTAGTACGAGTAACAAGGAAAAAGTAGTAACAAGGAAAAAGTAGTAAGTAGGTAAAACTTAATGTAATAATAGTTTACTTATGATTTATGGAATCGAAACAATTGAATTTGAATCGAATTTTTTCTTATACAAAACAAAATGTAAACATTTTGCGTTAGGGTTTTAATAACAGACCATTTCTTAATTGAGGAGTTTACTTTCAAAAGGGCATATATCCACTTCTGATTTTTTTTGAGAAATTAAGAGAAACGTTTTACGGCAATTAAAAAATTAACTGATTTTTTTTGTTTACTAAATTAATTCCGTCTTAGGCTAAGTAATATACTACCAAAAGTTCCAACCTCTGCGTGCGTTTCATTGCGAGTTATACCTGATTTTAATTTGGATATGTGCCTTTTTGGTGTGAAAATGGGATATGTTCCCTTTTGGTAAAAAAACAGCTGTTTTATAAACTTTAATAAAATTTATTTTTTACAATTATGGAATTCACAGTTTGTGGGAAAATTTATTTCGGGCAACTTTCCCTAAAAAAAACGATCTAACTGTGAGCACCCCATTGTATATGTTTCAAATAATTGTGGAAAATTTTTCAAAATAAAAATGCCTAGCTCAAATGGCAAACAATCGTTGAACATCAAATAAAGAAATCGTCCCGATAGTGGTATAAAGTAGTCAAAAAAATTCGCTCCGGAGATTGTGTGAAAAAATTCATTTGACTTTGTTTTTTGCCTATTTCAAAAAACATGCTCGGCAGTGCGGCAAATTTTGAAATTACCGGTATCTCTGTTTTTCATGCAAAGCAAAAACAATTGAGATACGATATGGGAAAATTCGGGAAAATTGCCAGGTGGGAAATTTAACATACTAGATACCGCTGAACTGTGAACACCATAAATATTATTAGAATGACATATTAAATGTGAACTCCATTTTCATTGCTGTCGAGACAGTCACATTCTTCGAAGCTGCTGTCATTTTCATCTTCTTCCGGTGCCTCAGGTTGTCCAACAAGGGGGGTGTACCACTTAAGATCCGGGTTATCTTTCCATTCTTTTCCAAAATGGGTTAATAACAGGTGCTCTACGACCCTCTGTTTTTCTTTACTGATCGATTTTCCGAGTGAAAGAACACTCGGAGTTTTGACGTTGGAATCCTTTTTCCCCCTTTTGATGATCGGTTTGAATATTTCGGTGTGGCTTTCGAATCTGAAATGAGCCATAAACTTCACTCTCGTAGTAACTCCTCCATTTCTAGCGTGGAATTTCTTTATTTCTATTCGTTTGGCGTGACTGATGCCTGTAGCTTTACCGTACGTTTCCTCGATATAGTTGGCCGATCTCGTTCAAATTTGGACATGTGATGTAGTATTAGCCAAAAGTCTTAAATATGGAATTTGATGAGAATATATTTGAAAATGCATTTTAATGGCATTTCTTTAAAAAAAGCAACTAATTCGCCCACGTTGTGGGAGCTGAAACCCCATTCATCCCTTTTCCCCCTTCCGCATTTGAACCAAAAATCTCTTAAGCACAGTCCACTTTATGTTTTTGCTTACCAACTTAGCTCAAAAAATGAAAACTGTCTTAATAAAACGGATGAAAAGAAAAATATATACATATGTTAATAGTGGCGGTTTCCGTATATAAACATTGGTGACAGTGTGAAGGCTAAGATGGCGCACAATGACCAATCAGAGTGCACAAGGACCTCACGGTGGCGTCACCTGTTGAGGGGAAGAGTTAGACAATGTAAATCACGTCCTTGGCAAGTTCTGCTCTCAGGCGATAATGTACTAAACTACACAAGAAAAATTCGGCAGGAAACTCATTGTGGATATGTGCCCTTTTGAAAAAAAAAAGATATTTTAATGGAATAGGTTTTATATGGATATATGCCGTTTTGGTGTAAAATTTTCTATTAAAGACAAGACAAGATAGAGACTGGATATGTGCTCTTTTGGTGGCAAACTCAATGTTTGGCGTGCTTTAAATATAGGATAAAAACAACGTTGGTAGGAAACTGATCCATAGGCACATACATCTCATGGCAAAGAATAGATTAGAGCGAAAAAACGAAAAAATCTCAAAAGTGGATATAAGCCTTTTTGTAAGTAAACTCCTCAATTGATACTGCAGCTCAGATAGTTTAGAGCAGATATGCTAAATGAGTGCTATCCTTAGTGATCTGTCGATCCCATTGAAGGAAAGGATGGAATTACCTTTCCTTCTCCTTCTGTGCTAATGTTGCCCTTTATTTCTGATCCTCGGCTTTTCTGCTTCCTTATATCGCACACGCACTACAAAAGTGACACAACTCAAAATTTTGCATTTTCGGGATTATGTGTTAATACTGTGCACAATGCATCAATCTACAAATATGCAAAAGCTCATTATGTTTTGTTGTTGTTAACTGTTGCAAAAATACAGTTAGGTCTCTCTTCATGTCAGAAGTTTGATGCTATTTGAAGTTTGATGCTATTTGATCGCTGCAGCTCAATGCAAAAGTATCCTAACTCAAATTGTGACACTTTTGACGAAATAAATTTTTGTTGAAGTTAATTTTAAGCAAAGTTCTGATAATTTTTGTATATATTTTTAATCATTAAAATTAATTATGAATTTTCAAAATTTTTCTTTCAACTTTTTAACTGTCATTTATAATTATTAAATTCAGAAAAAGTGAAATAATTCCGTAATTATTGAATTTAAATATCATCAAAAGAGTCACAACTCAAAATTTTGGATTTTCTAGTGTAAAATTAAAAAAAAATTCTTGCAACTTATCATAAAGCATAATCTGTAAGGAATTTCTACTCAACGGTCTATTCGTTATTTAAAAAAAAAATGTTTATTTAGCTCAAAAACAGTTTTTTGCGTTTCCTGAAAAATCAAAAATTTTGAGTTGTGTCACTTTTGTAGTGCGTGTGCGATATATTCGTTCTACCCACGGACAAACAAACACCACTCCACACATCGCCATCGTGTTTCGTTATCCATTTTGCCGCGATTTAATTTGAGAGGCAATTTATTAAATTCTTTCAAACTAAGATTGGTTTGATTAACCCAATCTAATGGGTAGGCAGCAATCTAATGGGTAAAAATTTACCCATGAAAATTGACTTTAAAAAAAAAATCACAGAAAAGTTCGTGCTAGAGATATCTCAAAATCATTGATAGGGATGGTTGGGGTAAGGATGGAACTACCTTAGTCTATTGGAGATCACCCTAAAATTCCGCGATCTCGCTAGAGTTACCAGATTCCAAAAGTTAAGAACTTTCCGGAGGTGGAAAATGTGGCGAACTTGGACTTTGAACTTCACAAAAATCTGCCTCCTAACTCACCTGTTAACAATACATCTTTTGTTCACGTGTTTAGCTGATCACATTTAAAAGTAGAAAAAAAAGCTACCATTGCTGCCTAATGGGTAAAAAATACCCAAGGAATATCTCAGCAACGTGCAGAGATAGAAAGCTGACATTTTGTTTCTGATCATTTTGGGTCAAATCTAGGTCGTGTATGTATGTACATATTAGGGATTGCAATCCTGGGCCAGTTTTACAATCCCGTGATTTTCGGGACTGAAAATCACAATCCTGGGATCCCGGGATTTTTTTCGGGATTGAATATTTTACTTTAAGGAACTAGTTCAAACTTGTTTTCAATCAAATAAATTATATCTATTTATTGAATACAATTCTGTGTTCTTAATTTAAAACCGAAAACAAAATATTTATGACAAATAACTTAAAAACGCATTTAATTGCCAAATCACCTGGCTAACCTGCTGGAAAAGGCATCTGTCTGGAGTGTAAGCTTGATTGCACTTCTGATTTTGGTTCCTGGCAAATTTGTTATTTTGGAAAAGTACCAAAACAGAGCTAGTTTGTACGAATTTGTAAAAAGTAGTTATACACAAACCGAGCTATTGTTGCATTAACACTTATTCAAACATCACAGGCAATGGGCAATTTGTTTTTTGTGTTAAATAAGAACGGTTGCATTTTTCGAAATCAACGGGACAAAAGCAAAAAGTAACCTTTTTTTTGTTTAGATCCCGGGATCGGATTTTGTCAATCCCGGAATTTTTTGGGATTGAAATTGTTCGGGATCCCGGGATTCCGGGATTCGCGATCCCGGGATTGCAATCCCTAGTACATATGTATCAAAATCGTCTGGGCGGAATTGGTACCCGGCTTTAATGGATTAAGCTGGCTGGCCGCATTCGCCATTTAAAAAATCCATTGAGTCTCCCTAGCTATGCCCTGGGAAGCTCCGATACGTTATAAGCTTTTGAAATAGAGATCAATAAGATCCAAAATAGCTTAATAAAGCAAATGGCTCAACTACTCTTGGCGCGCTTATTGAACTAAAATAAAGTACAAAAATGTTTTGTTATCGATTCTACAATGCCAGACATTTTTTCCTTATAAGTAGTTAAATTCACAGTACACAATAAACCAGATTTTGACACGGCTTAATGTTTGTTCATAAATAGAAAAAAAAAACATAAAAAGTGTTTCTACTGTATTAACCTAACAACACTCAAATCATTCTCTGATTATAGCATTACTTTTTTGTAATTAGTTGTTGCGCTGAATACTAAAAAAATTTTCAAGTAAAACTCCAACGAATTCTTTGAATTTCCTTTTACTATTTGATTTTACTATTCTGAAATATTTCAGTAAATTTGCTTTCTTAGATTCAGGGAGTTAAAAATGTTCTTTGCAACCCCATCAAATTTGAAACTCTTATGTCTTATTAAGGGTTGAGAAATAATTTTTTCAATTATATCTCATTTTCTCCTACAAAAAGGAGGCCGTCATTCTAGTTGGTTCTCTTTTATAATTTCATTAAATTAAATCGTTTAATCGTTATATGGTTTTTTCAGTTTTTAAGTCATGTTGTTTTGATTTTTGATCATTTGCATAATATTTTTGATACCAAATCAAAACTAGTACATAAATTTAAATTTAAATGGATCCTTTCAATATATACGTTTACACTTAGAAATTACTTATAACTTGGTTGAACTTTTGGCATTTTGGTGCCACCCTGAGTGTTAGAAATAGGCACTCAAAATTTACTGAAATGTTCCAGAATAGTAAAAGACTAAAATTTAGCACAAATTGGCCACAAATACTGTCATTTCAGAATAGTTGCCCAATCTTGTAAATCATTCAATTCATTCTCCATTCATGAACACGAAACAATTATCTACTCGAATGATCATTAATTTTGTATATCCCTTTTGAAACCCATTCAAATGAACACAATATGTACACTAATAGACAACATAACTTTTTTTTATCATCATCTCATTTGTGATTAAAACATAAAAACTATAAGGACACTTTTGCTGTATACATATGTGACAAGTCTGTCCTTACTATTTATATTCAAATTGCCGCTACATATCATTCTGATTTTCTGTTCTAATTTATAAATAGTTCCTGTGGCAGTTGTGACGGCCTGCGACCCTGAAAACTTGATGCGAGCAGCCACAGTCGTTTACTGCCAGCACTAAAAATAGAATTTCGAAAAGGACAAACAATATGACGTCAATATTTTGGCTGCAACTGCAATGCGGCCTGTGCAATTCCAGCGGTATTGGCCGCTTGAAGCATAAAGTACATATGTATGTATGACAAGGATGGGACTGTGTGTGAGTGAAAGGAAAAGTCAGTGCTAAACACACATTCAAAATAAACTAACTTGGTTGAAACTTTCTACTAACTAAATACTTTTCTTCGAAAATATTCCGAATCGGAATTACAAGTGGGCATTACTTACTATGCAAAACATAGAGTAGTAAAAAGTTAATGTTTAATCTGACGATCTCATTTGAAGCAACAACATTAGAACATATTCTTTAACACTATCCAGCACTGAATAGGACATACCCTACAAGGCTTTAAAAGACCTTACATCCTTTCAAATTTAGGTCTTCTTCTTGTCAAAAACCTTAGTTTACTTTCAAACCACCTTTTGAAGATTCTTCTTGATTAATATAAGAGAGAACTTTGTGAAAATTTTGAGTATTGATCCTCTCAAATAGCTTTAGGAGGCATGGCATGTTCATTTTAAGATGAAGAGTATCCTTGAAGGTTTACACGGAAATCGCTCGCTTAAAATTGCATTTTTCAGATATTGCAATATTTTTATTAATCAGTTCTACGTCCGATCCGAGTACAAATAAATATGTAAAATTAAATTCCACCTTATTTAAAAATTAAAGCCACACTTATCATTCGACTAGTAGACCAACTTTTCTAAACCAGTTCTCTGAGTGTTCCTGATCTCTGGTTAAAATATCCCTTTCAAAACGAAGTTTTTACTATTTTTCAACACTAGAAACACCGCAAGTTTGCAAATACTTCATGTTAAATCCGCTGATATCTCGAAAATTACTCCTTGAATTTGGCTAATTGTATTTTTAGAATCCCAATTGTAGAACTAATTCTAGAACCCAATAAAAAAATCAAAGTAATCAAAACAATCAATATTGAAATCAATATTGAAAATTGAAAACTGTCAAAATCACCGCAATGGTCTTTCAGTATTAAAGAGACACTTATTGAAAAAATTTGGTACAAATATTTATAATTTTTTGGTTTTTTATAAAAAATTTTCAAATATTATTTAAAAAACCAGTAAATTTGGCTAAATTT
This sequence comes from Melieria omissa, assembly GCA_963971225.1. Taxonomy (NCBI): domain Eukaryota; kingdom Metazoa; phylum Arthropoda; class Insecta; order Diptera; family Ulidiidae; genus Melieria; species Melieria omissa. Next base: position 45,542,354 of record OZ020268.1, on the reverse strand, counting down.
CCCAGTAGTTGTAGTGTATTGTAGTGTATGCATTGAAAGAAAATTGAAAAAAATTGTTCATAAATATTTATAATTTTTTGATTTCTTTATAAGATTTTCAAATATTATTAAAAAAAAACCAATATATTTGGCTTAATTTCCCAGTGATCCATGTATGCATTGAAAGAGAAAAACTTTTCCTCAACTTGTCCTTCCTGTTTTTTTTAGACATAACCAATTCCATATTAATGAAATGTCAAAATCAATGAAAACTGCCAAAATGACCGCAATGATCTTTCAGTGTTAAAGGGACTGCTTATTGAAAAAAATTGGTCATAAATATTTATAATTTTTTACTTTTTCATAAAAAATTTTCAAATAGTATTTAAAAAACCAATAAATTTGGCTAAATTTCCCAGTGGTCCATGTATGCATTGAAAGGGTTAAACTTTTCCTCAACTTGTCCTTCCTGTTTTTATAGCATCACAAACTCCATATCAAAGTGAATATAACCGGCCAGCCCAGTGTAGCACATGAAGAGAGTCGTTAGAAATTTTTAATTGGTTTGTTTTCTTCATATTCGTTCTGATGTGTGCGAATTGTAACTTGTCGGTTGGTTTGCACTGATTTATTTTAACTTTAATTAAAACTGCAAATGAGCATAAAACGACAACGTGTGGTTTCCATTCGCTGTTTGTTTGCTTCTTTATGTTTTTCGCTTTCGATTTTTATTTTTCATATCCTACACAAATTTCACTATTATCGTCGAGTCTTTCGATTTCATGCCGTTCACAAATTGCTGCTGCGCGAGATAAGCGAAATTCCAATCGACTGCGTTCAGCGCCGCGCCGCGCGTCAATTGAACGTTGCGTCAGTCGAACGAATGGGAATTGTTTTGATAAGATTACTTCGGGCTTACTCGCGTCATGTTGCCAAATGAAAATTCGTTCGTCACCAGCTTTTCACTCTTGACTTGTGTTCTGGGCCGTAATGCAGCTGAATTTGCTTTCATATAATTTTAATTAAATTCCATTCAATTTGAATTAATTTAACTGCATTCAACTTGCAGCGTTGCACTGTTTCCGCCAACTCCACAGCATGGCCGAAATACTCATGTGCAGGCGCCTTGCAGTCGACCCACCCAGCAACTCAAAATCTTGGCCACAGCCGAACCGACTGCAACTCACACAACGCACGCGGCTCACAACGTTCGACTCGCAGCTCGCGACTTGCGACTGGCGTTGCTGTGCGCTCGGCTCGCGGCGCTGGCCAAAACAAATGGCAACTGATTTGCGTGCTCGCGACGCGGCCGCAGCGCGTTTTGGGCCGTTTTCGCTTTGTTTGTTTCGCCTGCAGCGCACTGTCGCCAGTGTGTGCGCCGGTGTGCGTGAGCCAGTCGCTTTGTTATTGTTATTATTGTTGTTAGTATTGTTGTTGCATTGGTAAATTCAATTGACGTTTGCTTGTTTGCTTGGCACCCACAGCTGCGACTTTGCTCAAATGTCGAGCATTTTCAATAACATTACAACAAAATGCAATTACGCGTTTACTTTTTTCAATTCGTTTTTCTAACAAGACTAACTGATTAACTGACACTGGGGTGTGCAAGGCGCGACTGCGACTGCGACTGCGTTTCGTTTTGTTTTATTTCCGAGCACCCAAGTCTGGCGTTTCCACTTGTTTATTGCGCGACTCGACCAACGACACATGCGACTGCCACAAAACCAGTTAAATGTTTGGGCTTTGGCTACGACGGTAACTGGGACTATGACTACGACCGCGACTGCAACTGGGACTGCGACTACGGCGGCGATTGTGTGACTGCGACTGTGGCCAGCAGTGGCGGCCAATGCGGGCACAGGCCATGCCAACTCTCGTTGCGAGGCGACAACTCAACACAACTGCTGCTGCTGTTGCTATTGCTGCCAACCAGCCCAACTGCCAACCCAACAACCAACAAGCTGCCAGCCACTCAGCCACAGCGTGTTCGTGGCTTAAAATAAAGCATTTTTTTCTATTGCTTGAATTGTTGTTATTACTGTTGTTGTTGTTGTTGCTACTGGTATGCTTCTTCTTGCATTTAAAATAGCAACTGTGTTCGGAAAAATATTCACTGCAGTCAAATGAAAAAATGTTAGTACTGTCGCAGAAGTTGATTGGTTGGCTCTGCGACAGAAGGCGTTCGATGAATTTATTGTACAAAATTTATTAGTGTAAGTAGGCAGTAATGCATAACGAGAGATAATGGCATTGGTGATGCATGACGTATGTACATACATAGGGTGGCGCAAATGGCGCAAAAGTAAATTCTGTAAGAAAATTCTGTTCATACGTTCATTTATTCATTCATACATACTTTCATATATTCATTCATTCATACGTTCATTTATTCATTCATACATATTTTCCTACATTCATTCAAACATTCATACATTCATACATTTATACATTTATACATTCATACATTTATACATTTATACATTTATACATTTATACATTTATACATTCATACATTTATACATTCATACATTCATACATTCATTCATTCATACATTCATACATTCATTCATTCATACATTCATACATTTATTCATTCATATATTCATTCATTCATACATTCATACATTCATACATTCATACATTTATACATTCATACATTCATTCATTCATTCATACATTCATACATTTAAACATTCATACATTTATACATTCATTCATTTATTCATTCATTCATACATTCATTCATAAACAAATTAGAGGCAAAGAACACTGAGAGACAACTTTTGCGCCACCCTGTACTACTGTAATACTCCAACTAAAAGTTATTCACCAGTATCGAGGACGATGAATGGGAGATATTGCCCAAAGTGAACATATTAAGTACCGTCTCAGCCATGTTTTTCAAACGATTGCTAAGCAATTTTTTAAGTTGAACAATTGCAAATGTCTCCTTCAAGTAATTTTCTTACATATTTGCAGAAGAAAAGTAAAGGAACAAAGGAAGAATTCTAACCCCGATCATCATAGGATCGGCACTTTACTGGTTATCGTAACTCAACACACCTTTTACACATTATTCCACTTGTCGTAACTCAAGAACGAGTTTTAATTTAAAAAAAAAATTTAAATACTTTTGTCCCGAAATAAAAATAAAATAAAATAAAATAAAATAAAATAAAATAAAATAAAATAAAATAAAATAAAATAAAATAAAATAAAATAAAATAAAATAAAATAAAATAAAATAAAATAAAATAAAATAAAATACAATAAAATAAAATAAAATGAAATAAAATAAAATGAAATAAAATAAATAATATAAAATAGAATAAAATATAATATAATAAAATAAAATAAAATAAAATAAAATAAAATAAAATAAAATAAAATAAAATAGCAAGAAAATAATAAAAAAATAATAAAAATAAAACTCAGTTTGAGAAATAAATGAAGCCATAAATGTTCCCTAAAGGGCCAAAATTCACAATAATAATAAATAATTAAAAAAATTAATTACATAAGAAACAGTTAGAGCTAATTTATTAGCCTTAGAATGTGCAACGAAAAAGTTAAAGTAAACTATCGAGTACAGTCGAAACCGTGTAACTGCAAGTCGCTTTACTGAAAAATCCGCTTGATTGAAATAGAAGTCCAGGTCTCATTTTTATTTGGTATTTTTCCTGAAAATTATTTCGCATGAAAATTCGGTTAAGTTAAAGAATAGTTTGGGTCATAACATAAACCTACACTACTCGTATTTCAACTCCGCCTAAGGGAAAATACTGCCATACTGCCCTGCCGTATTATTACATCCCCAATAAGTGGAACAGCTGATTTCGTTGAAATGAAAATGTAAGGACATTAGAAAATTTCGAAATTAGAATGTCTTTTTCATTTCTTCTTCTTTTTTTTAATGTTTTATGAAAGGAAATTCACTTAACCGGACCTTGCTGTACTAAAAACAACTGTTAACTGCAACTAAAATGCCGGAAAAATCAACTTGCAGCTAAGCGGATTTGACTGTACCAACTGTTTGACTGTTTATTTTAGATAAAAGTGGCTGTTTAGACGTTAAGCTCACCGCAAAACCCAATTATGCCATAAAAACATCCATTGTGACAACATAAACATTTTTACAAACTTACTTATCAACATTTGATTTGTACCAACATTTTTTTAACTGGACACTTGTGTCGCACTGATGCCAATGTCGACGTTTATTTGTGTAATGGAGTTTGCTTATTTTTAATTTACAAGAGAACATATGACATTTAAATTGCATTAACAACTGAGAGAATGAGTGAACATTTTTACGAAACAGTATGTGAGAGACACAGGGTGTGCGTGAATAATTGAAATATTCTTTTAATATATGTTAGTAGTGTCAGGGCATAATAAGTAAAATTTGTGTATATAAACCAAGTGTTTAATGGAAAAATGTGGTTTTATTTTAATACAACTATCAGTCAGAAAATGCTGCGCTAATGCTTTCCATTTGTCAAATATTTATCGCATGTGCAACACTCTGTGCTAATCATTCGCTCACACGTGTGAGAGAAGAATGACAGCGGTGAGGTTTAAATGTCAAATGACGATAATTGTTTATTTTTAGTTACCCGTGTAAGTCAAACAGAAATAACGACAATAACCACTTTTAAGCCTTCCTTTGCATATGAATGGCAAAAAGGAAATTGACAGCTGCAGCAAACAAAAAGAGTGAAAGGTAGAATTACTATACGTAGAAATTTCTTTGTTTTTAAAAATAGGAAATGGCTGAAATTCTATAAAATATGCCTTGAATAAGTTAAATCTGAGCTGAAGAGCGGAAGATTTGACGTATGCTTCGATGCAGTGCTGCCAGATGAACAAAGTTGTTTTATTTTAAGCTCAGCTGGCTAAAGAGTTGTGCCGCGAGTCAAGATTCCGCGAGTTCAATACTCCCTTGCGTTAACACCGAAAAAAAGAAAAAAACAAAAATTTTTCTTTCGGCGGCTTTCCTCTCAGCAGGAAATGGCAAACCTCTGAGAGTAAAATTGCCTATGAAAAAGCTCCTAACTCGTCGTTCGGAATCGGCATAAAACTGTAGATCTCTTCCAACCTTGTACCACTTTGTTCAAGGGTTAGTTTGAATTTCCAAGACGTTCGAATTTCTGGACTTTTTAATTCATGCAAAAAGTCTAAAAAATATTGAAACTTCATCTAATAACTTGCAATTATTTTTTTTCATTACATTTACTGGATTTACTGGCATACAAATCTCTTTTATTAGTCATTTAAAATTTGCATATAATCCATAAATCCATAGTTAAGCGATTTGCCTGAACAATTTAATCGGCTTTTTTTTAAGATTTTAATTCTAACGATCAAAGTCAGAAAGTTTTTCGTAATTAAAAAAAAATTTTTTTTTAAGTTTTTCTTACGCTTGTTCAAAATTTTTAATAATTTTTTTATACTTTTTAATCAAAAGCTGATCCACATGTTTAGATACGTAATAATCATTCACGAGCGTGTGGCCAAACATTTCCAATTTGGTGATTTCCCGTTTTCATTTAATTTGTGTAAGGAAAATAAAAACCAAAACGCAAATTCGAAACACCAGTTCGTAATTTAGAGCACTCAATGCTGTAAAAAATGAGGTTCAAATTTCTGGAAGATTCAAAATTGTGAGATTTCAAACTTGTGAGCGTCTACTGTAGTAAGAGTATTCTTTATAGCTGAACAGATTCTACATCGCCGTTATAGTCAAACTTTTCAAGTCAATAGTTAATGGGTTGAATACAAGATTTATTATTTTTTGATGACAAAATTGCCTTAATAACTAAAATTTTTAATAGTTTTTAACGCTTTCGAGCAGTCGAAAATCTGGCAACGCTGTTCCAGCGCAACTCTGCTCACATACACAGACCGACCGCCGACCACCGACCAACGGCCACAGCGGCACGTGTGCGTTCGGTGCAATTTGCCCGTGCGGGTGTTTTTCGTTTGCTTCTGTGTTGGCCAAGTACGAAATGCGCCTGTGTGTGTGTGTGTGCGGCACGTTTAATTAGCAGCAATGTTGTTGCTGTTATTGTTGTTGCCGCTGGTGTTGCGCATTCGCACGGAAGCCATGGCGACGCCGCGAAGTTGCGCTGACGCGGCTGGCCACCAGTTGTGTGGCGTTGAGGTTAAATACGCTAACAAGTATTGTGCGTCTAATAGCTGCTTCGGCAGCATTCGGCATACATACATCGGCACATAAGCGGCAAGCAGCAGTGTCTGCTTGTTGATTGTTTATTTTTGTTGTGCATGTTGCTGTTTGTATTGGTGTTTGTGTTGTTCTGTGAAACCAAACCATACGCAGCCATTAGCGTGAACGAAATGCACCGGTTCGACGCACTGGCGGCAGCAGCTTTCAGTGCCACTGCGTCATGCATACGAAAACAGCAACGTGGCCGACTGGCAGCGAGTCTGACAGCGCGCGCCTACGGGTAACTCTGTTTTGTATGCAGGAACTCTTCTTTGTCGCTTCTGTGCCGGATTTATTATTGTTGCTGCTTTTGTTGTTGGCCACGTTATCGCATTGACGCGACGATAAAAGCGTATGGCGGAAATATCGCAACGATAGAACAATAAATTGTTTATTCGCATTTATCAATGTATGTATTTAGATATGTGTATGTATGTGTGTATAGTTACGAATATTGCTTATGTTATTGGGGAGGTTCAAGCGAACGCCCACGTTTTTGCTGGTTAATTTTGATTTGGAATTTTCCATTTGTGGCAAAAGTTAATTTAACTTGAAGGCAAATGTTGTCCAGAAGTAAAAAAAAAATATTGAATTTGATTAAAACAAAAGCGAGAGCTACAGCCAGTCCAAGTAAACTCAGAAAAACTGCAGTTGGAGTCAAATCCAATTAAACAAAAATATTGCCACAGTTACCAAAGAAATGATGGCCACTCCAGAGTTTTGTTGGTTCAAAATGTTGTCATGAAGTAAAAACAAAATATTGAATACGATTAAAACAATATTCGAGAGAGCTACAGCCAGTCCAAGTAAACTCAGACCGACTGCAGTTGAAGTCAAACTCAATTAAACAAAAATATTGCTACAGTTACCAAAGTTATGATGGTCACTCTAGCATTTCGTTGGTTCAAAATGTTGTCATTAAGCAAAAACAGAATATTGAATTCGATTAAAACAAAATTCGAGAGCTACAGCCAGTCTAAGAAAACTCAGACCGACTGCAGTTGAAGTCAAATCCAATTAAACAAAAATATTGCACACAGTTATCAAAAAAATTATGGTCACTCTAGTGTTTCGTTGGTTCAAAATGTTGTCATGAAGTAAAAACAAAATATTGAATACGATTAAAACAATATTCGAGAGAGCTACAGCCAGTCCAAGTAAACTCAGACCGACTGCAGTTGAAGTCAAACTCAATTAAACAAAAATATTGCTACAGTTACCAAAGTTATGATGGTCACTCTAGCATTTCGTTGGTTCAAAATGTTGTCATTAAGCAAAAACAGAATATTGAATTCGATTAAAACAAAATTCGAGAGCTACAGCCAGTCTAAGAAAACTCAGACCGACTGCAGTTGAAGTCAAATCCAATTAAACAAAAATATTGCACACAGTTATCAAAAAAATTATGGTCACTCTAGTGTTTCGTTGGTTCAAAATGTTGTCATGAAGTAAAAACAAAATATTGAATACGATTAAAACAATATTCGAGAGAGCTACAGCCAGTCCAAGTAAACTCAGACAAACTGCAGTTGAAGTCAAATCCAATTAAACAAAAATATTACCAAAGAAATGATGGTCACTCTATGGTTTCGTTGCCTCAAAATGTTGTCATGAAGTAAAAACAGAATACTGAATTCGATTAAAACAATATTCGAGAGAGCTACAGCCAGTCTAAGCCAAACTCGGTCTGACAGCAGTTGAAGTCAAATCCAATTAAACAAAAATATTGCTACGGTTACCAAAGTTATGATGGTCACTCTAGCGTTTCGTTTATTCAAAATGTCAGTGTAAAAAATATTTCAATATTTTACAACACTTTGATAACAACCGGTAAGCGGCATTGACGCGAACGCACACAACGTCAGAAACCAATCCAAACAAAAAAATGTCCCAAATCATTTTTACGCAGCCGACGACGACTTTTATGACACCGAAATACCAGTTCTGCTGCTGGCGCTGAAGGTAATTAACATTTTTGGAAATCCAAAAGAAACGAAATTTATGTATAAACAGTCGGCCGCAATGCAATGTCATTAATAGCCTTTTTAACGTTGCGCGCTTAACCGCTTTTACCTACTTGACACTACATCACGCATAGAAATGGCAATAACAAACAACAACAACACGAAATTTGAGGCGAAATAAACGCTGCGACACTAATTTACATAGAAACCAACTGACACACTCACGCACACACACACAAGACGAGCATAAAAGTGACATTTGAACCACGACCGGCAAACCGATGGCCAGCGGCCATACGGGAACTGCAGCTGAGGAGCGGGAGGCAGATCGTAAAGTTGGACTAACGGCCGGCTGGTCAAATGTGCAGCAACAACAGAAATGTATATCGCAAACGAAACCAACAACGGCGCGAAACCAGACAACTGGAACATTGAAGCCAAAACAGAATTCGCAATAATGTCGTAAATAAACATGGCGAGAGTATGGATTTTCCTTGTTGTCGACGTTGGCCGAAGTGAGTGCGCCGCTCGAAAGGGTCAATAAAGTGCCGCGCACTCACACACTCACCAACGCAACGCGGCGGCATCAAAGAGGAGCTTTCGGCCGATGAAGTGGCGGTGAAAATGGAAATAGTGGATATGTGAGTAAATAAAAGAAACATAAATCGATGGGTGAAAGTGCGAAAAGCGCCAGCGGCCACCAAATACTCATTGTAGTTTTTACTCTGACGGCACTTGTTGTCCTTGTTGGCATCGTTATTGGGGCAAAACGTTTAGCAAAAGCAATCGTTAACCCTTTTTGGGATTCGAATGGAAAATAGTAATAGACACTGAGCAAAAAAGAGCAAGAAATCGTTTTAGGTGATACCGCAGTTTCGGCCGAGAGAGAGTATAAATCATATTTGAATGTCTAAAACACTCACAAAATCTGGTTTAAAAATTCTATTAAAAAGAGTTTAGATTTGTCGCCATAAATCTTCAGTCCTCGATCTACGCTAAAGCATTCAATCCCGAAGCATTTGGATCGCCCGGAATTTCCTAAATTCGACATTTAGAAAAAAGGAGGAACTGTGTTATTTTTGTGTCCTCTGTCTATGATGTCATTGACTTGTTCCCTTCCCTCCTTTCTCAACCCAATGACTGTTCCTTTTTGTCTCAATCTCATACAAAAAAATCGCTACCATACTCAATCAATGAGTTTGTGATATTTTTATTTTCGAGTTCAAAGCCACAAATGGAGTTTAATTCAATGCAATTTAAAATTCTTTGTTTGAAATTTTTATGAATTTGATGAAGAGAAACTATCGTCAATTTTTAGCTGATTTGTTGATATCTGTTACATGAAAAAAAATTACTTTTTTCTAAATCGAATTTTATAATAATTCAGTGGCGGATACAGGGGGGTTTGGGGGTTGAAATATTAGGATCCATTTTAAAACTACATACAAATTAAAAGGAATTTTTTGACATTTTATGAATATTAAAAAATTACTTTTTGAAACCTTCTCCGAAATTTTTTTTCTGAATCCGCCCCTGTAATAATTGCCCCTTTGTTGAGCCCTTTCTCTACTGAAAGTATTAACTCTTCTTTTTTTATTCTATTCCATTGCATCGTTGCATTGCGATGAACCGCCGATGTGCATCAGCTACGCAAATTTACGTAAAAATAATTCGAGTGGCTCATTTCTGTCAACTGCCATTTGCCATCGTCACTCCGCACTTCTGTGGTTGCCAGTTCACGTTGCTACCACTTTAGGCTGGACGGAAGTTCTCAACAATTTTGCAATAATTCTGCACTTGTCTTGTCGCGTCAGCTGTCGTTCGTGCACTCGCATTCTTTTGCCTCGTCTGCTTTTCTTGCATCGAGTTTTCTATGGATTTATTTTTATATGAAAAGTTGTGCTGTTTTCATTTTTCTCGATAGATATTAAAAGCATAAAGTGTTAAGTGCCGTTCAAAGTTTTTTATGCGCACTTCGTTCGATGCTTACATTGACTCATTGCGAGTGTAGAAGATATGTAATTGAAAATGTGCTTGAAATAAGCAAAATGGTTGGACGATTCAGGGGCGAAAAACTATTTGCCATACCTCAGGGACCAAAATAAATATGGCAAGCATTAATTATTGTGTGCATGAAGCAAAATTCTGCACACATTGAAAGTGAATCCTTGAACTACTATTTATAGGATGCCAGCTGTGGGTGACGGCACTCACTCACTCACACTCACTCCGAGTCATTTCGATTTGCAGAGAATATAAAAAAAGTATAAATGTTTACTGCAAAGTGTAATAACAAAATTTGCATACTTTACTTACGCTTACTTAAACAACAATTGTAGAGCAATTTGATGAATTTGAAAATTGATTATATGAATGAAATGCATACAACTTAAAATAAATCGTGCAACATCCCAAACATTTATGAAATATTTTGTGAAATATTTGAGTATTAAAATTATTCGAGGTTTTCCTCAATTACTAGAAAATTTGAATAAATAGAAGACTGAAAAGCAATTGGAATTTTAAGAATGACTTAGCTGTTGTTTGGAAATTTCGTGATGAAGTGTCCTGTAAATCTTAAAACTGAAGGGAAATTAGAAGATTGAAAAGGGCTAAGCTACAGCTTGGAAATCTCGTGATGAAATCCTTCAAATCTCAAGACAATACTTAGAACAATTTTCTCAAATCGAAATATAATGTTCAATGTCTTCAAATCCAATGAAAATGTTCCCTTTTCATGAACATTTTCCAAGATTTGAAGGCATTAATAGCAAAATGTTTTTATAATCGTTTATCATTTCAGCACGATAAGCCACTGTCTTTGGTAATTTTTCTGAATAAAAACTATTGCTGAATTATTTTGGAAAAAATACTTAGTAACATTTACACCAGAAAGTGTAGAGCATTTTGTATGCTCTACTTGGTGTTTCGACTCCTGTAATCTTTTTTATGAGTCTCACAACAAGGTGAATTATTTTCGGAATAAACACCTAAAACTTTCGTTAAGTTAGTCCAAGTTGGTTCAGAAAATTTAATTAAAAATTTAAATTTATTTAAATTAAGAGATTCTTTCTTAACTGCAAACCAACGCCACTCAACAGTTTCGTTACTTTTGAAGTGGCCAATTGTCTATAACTGGTAATCCCATGAATGTTCTCAGTTTAAATTTGGGAAAACTCCCAGATGATGACGAGGATTGCATATTTCAGGGAACACTTCACAGTGAAAACTTCCTGAGACAGTAACCTGTAGACTATACATCAAATAGCTATGTCGGTATCCGACACTTACACATCTACTTATAAAAGTCCAAACTATTACTAAATTATTATTTTTTTGTTAGTTGTTGTTAGTTTTTTATTATTTTTTATATTTTTCATAACTTTTTATTTTTTTAAATTATTTTTTAGATATATTATAAAAAGTTATTATTTTTTTTTTATTTTATTTTGTTTTATTTTTTTATAATTTTTTATTTCTTAAAACTATATTTTAGATATATTAGATATACTAAGTTATTATTATTTTTTATATTATTATTTTTTTATAATTTTTTAATTTTTTTTATAATTTTTTAATTTTTTTAAATTAATGTTTAGCGCTTTTCGCTATCCCTAATTGGATCCCCTCGAGTCTTCTAGTTAGGCAGTCCGCCAAGATTGCCGCTGTGCGGCTAAATGCCATATGTAGTTGGGCACGAGCGGACCTGGGCCACACTAGAATACTAGGGACCTTCCAACCCTGACGAATATCGACTATATAGTCCTTCCCCCTAGCTTTGAGCGTAAGTTCACTATAGGGATCCCCAGCAGGAGCGACTGGACGGAAGGCCGTCGCCCGCTGCTGACGCTATCGAAATCTTCACGGACGGCTCTAAACTTGATAACAGGGTCGGATGTGGAGTTTTCTGTGAGCAATTAGAGGCCAGTATTACTGCTCGTCTCCCTGACCACTGTAGCGTCTTCCAAGCGGAGACCATGGCTATACTGCTAGCAGTGAGTCGGTTGCAATCGCAACCCTCTCTTCCCTCGGCTATATGTATCTTCTCAGATAGCCAGGCAGCAATAAAATCTTTGATAGGTACACATACCTCTTCTAAACTGGTTGCAGAGTGCAGAGCAGCTCTGAATGACATAGCGGAGCATGCCAGGGTTCACCTGAGTTGGGTCCCGGGGCATAGCGAAATCGTTGGCAATTGTGCGGCTGACGAGTTAGCCAGAAAAGGCACTCTGCTTCCAGCTCCTAATCGTTGTGTAGCACCCCCCTTGCGACCGTCAAATTGATGGTCAAGCAGGCCTATTCCCGTCTGGCTAACCGACTCTGGGCGGAGGAGAACCTATGTAGGATCTCCAAAGAAACCTGGCCGTCGCTTAACCAAGGCCGAACACGCGAATTGCTCCGACTGAATCGGAATTCCATTTATTCCACAGTTTCTGTGCTAACGGGACACTGGACAATCGGCGCACACGCCAGGAGGCTCGGTCTTCCGTTCAATGATTTCTGCCGCAGCTGTGACGATGCGAGCGAGGAGGAGAGCGTCGAGCACCTGATGTGCCACTGCCCAGCACTAGCGAGGAGACGTCTCCGGGTGCTGGGGGCGCCGTTCTTCAGCAGCTTGGCCGACCTAAGCATCGGCCGCATCGCCCGATTCATCGTAGAATCGGGATGGCTCCTGCCTAACACCCGGGGGGGTGTGCAAGCTTGAAGGGCAGCCACGTCCTTCACGTGGTACCACAACGGGCCGCAATATGGCCTACGTGAGCTCTTAAGCTGCCACCCTAACCTAACCTAACCTAGATATATTATACTAAGTAATTATTATTATTTTTTTATATAATATGAATTGATGAACTGTTTATATTATATGACCGTCGGTGGACAGTTGACTGTTGTGGACCGTCAGTCACAGATCTACACGAGGTAAAAAAAATTTTGTTGCCTAAACTTTTCGTTGAAAGTTTACTGATATGAGCCGAATTGTACTTTGACTTCGGTCTACATAATTCAACTCAAGCTTAAAATCTTAGCTAAGCTTTGTTTTATTTTCATATAATGTGATTTTGAATACCAAAAATACTGGATTCAACCAGAACAAAAAGCCAGTTCTTGGCTGTAAAGTCTGTTTTATAGAATAGAAACAAAAAAATTATTGCCATCAGTATTCATTCATGCGAGGAATCATTAGCATGTACGAGTCGATTGCATATTTATGCTAATTAGACTTAAGTCTTTTAGGCTCTGTCACACCCGCTGGCATTCCATGTATTCTTCCTTTCGTAATTGAAAAAAAACATCAAAACTTTGTGCAATAAATAAAAGAGAATATTTCATTAGAATAGTAATAAAAATTTGAGTTATTAATTAAGTGTGAATTCTTTTGGAAACTTTTTAAGCTGAGTACATGTTTGGTACATTTGGGATTAAAATATAGAAAAAATTAGACAAATATTCTTATAACTGGAAGTGCAGTATTGCAGCGTTTTAATTTCGATTTCTTTAAGGAATAAGTAAATTTAAGCAAAGTATTAAACATTTTCAAAGAATGTGTTGCATTTTATTTGTAAGTGGAATATGGATAGTGGAAGTGGATATATTCATAGAAACTGACAGACCCTTATCTACCAGCCGGCAGGATTTTAAAGACTAAAACAACTCACTTATTGAGTATTTGTCGAAGCGAACCACACAATGGGTTCCTCTTTGTCATCTCGAAGTTTGGTCTTCAAAGTTTATAGTAACCTGAAGATCTGCTATAATCATTGAACTTCTTTTGAATGTTGATGTCATGCGTTATCTGTTGTCGATTGATGTGACTTATGGGTAATTTCTCTTTTTCTGTTCTTAAAAGTTATCCGGGAATGAACATCCTTCTAGCAGTCAGAGTCGGTGATTACACCGTGCTACAACAAATTTTACACACGAAAAAATCGATATACTCGCGAACTAGGGGGCCAAATGTAGTAAAACTGCGTTTTTAGTTTTTCTGTCTGACGTCAGTATTTATTTTTAAGGGCTTTGAAATTTCGTCCTTCTAACTTTATCTTATTCTGACTTTATCCTCGTCTTTGAATCACAGTCGGCAAAAAAGTCTCTCAACAAGTTTTAACTGTGCTATCAAAGAAAGCAAAGCGATCATATTATTTGGTACTAAATAGATGCCTCCTGAAATTACTGTACCTGATCATTTGTGCAGTGACCCTTCTCAGAACTCTCCGATTTGCACTAAGAACTCTTGCGGAGTCATACTCCATTGCCACCTTGAAGGCGACCCTACATTGTCCACAGTAGGTCATGTCATTTCAACTGTTACAGTGCATTGAGATTACGTATCTGTGGACCAGACTCTTAACTGGCCGGAAATCTAATGCATTCTTTAATTGGTTTATATAAAGATTCGTTAAATTTCATGGAATTTATTCGTTCCCGTCATAGGTCAATTGAGCTTTATTTACATATATTGGACTCCTTATTTATATGAATTTATTTACTGCTCTTAACTTTCAGTTAGCGCTAACCGCATGAACATTTGTATGTTTATTAATAAGAAATACCGCTAGGAAGTTCTATCAGCTTTGCTCTATCTGCCATCTAACCACTTAGCGCCGTTCATCAATCTTTGAGATTTCACTAGTTTTATTGCTGTTCTTTTGCAATAATGCAATAAAAAAAGTGCGTTTAAAGCGAATTCCACTTTCGCGCTACACCACATAGCCAGCAAGTTGCTCGTCCCATTCAACATTCACCCACATTGCCGTTGCACACACATACCAGAAGGAATGCAACGCGCCGTCGAAAGGTATGCAACGCTCTCGATGCTTTCGCCATGCGCTGCCATTGCAATTGCAAGTGGCGCTACCACCACAGCGCATTCAACATTTCCTTTTCTCATTTATTTATTTCGTACTTTGCATTTTCCTATTTACACAAGTATCGCTTTACATTTTTTATGCCATCCAGCTTATTTACGAAAGAAAGCACACTTTCGTTCATTTTCTGGCGCTCACCATTTTGCTTGCGTGCATTTTTGCCGTTTTGTGTGCGACAGCCAATTGTGGTCGTGGTTATTGTACAAGTGTGGTCATTTAAATAACGCAATTCAATGCTATTTGCAATGTACGTAATATTTATTATGCCCTGGGCTTAGCAGAAGATCAACGTTGCAAAGCAGTAAAATTGAACTGACGCTCGTCAGTTCGATAGGGGTTATCGTTTAAGTAAAGTAAAGTAAATAGTGAACCAGTGAATTTGTGAGGATAAACATTTATGTAATACTGGGAATAATTGTTGAGATTTTTGGTATTTACTAAATTAAAATTAAATTTCCTTCACGCAATTTTAGGTTAATAGTCTTAAACTAATTATTTATGCTGCTTTTTTGAAGCTAATTTGTCTGCAATTTTGCTTTGTGGACAATTTCAATGAATGAGAAGAAACTGAAAATGTTGTGAAGCAACTAAAGTGCTGGAATTTTATGAGTTTACATTAGCTTAAGCGTTCTTTGCATAGATTTGACGCTTTCAACGTGTAAATTATGTTATTTGACATTCAAATTCGAAATTTTCTTCACAACTCTGAAATTCAGAATTTCAACTAAAGTTGCGCTCTGCAACTATTTGCATTCCTCTGATAACAGTTGACGCGCATCCGGTGTGTTTTTATTATTCAGGAATATTTCATATTTAAGCTATGCATGGCAAGTAAAATTATCTCATCCCATTTTAATCCTTTCGCCCATAGCTGCAGAGAAATATGCACCGCGGCATTGCACAAAGCAGCACGAAAAACCAAAAATCGCCCATAATGTCAGCACAAATGGCTGCAAGTGCTCGCGCGTCCTTTGCGCTAATCCTGCGTGCTCGCATAAAATTCACTCATAAATATGCAAAAATAATCCGCAAACCGGAAATCCCATGGAATGCTACACTGCAGCAATTTATAACGCGCCGGCAGCAGCTTTGCAGCGCTGCAACAGTTTTAACATCATTGGACAACTGTACAAATTTTACAGCATACTTTTAGGCTGCGCATGATAATTGCAACTTTACACATTTTCAACCACTTTGGAACGAGGTAATAGTTCAATTAATGTACATGGAATCGTAGTTGTGCAACTCACCTGATACTTCTTGATGCTGTCCAGTTGCTCCAGTGTGGGCTCGACGATTTGCGCGATCTGCTGATGTGGCGTCGCGTTGTTGCTGCCCATGCGGCGATCGGGCAGTTGAGGCGCCGGCGTGCGATTGATGAGACGGCCATCCTTTTCGATGCGTAAGTGGTCACGCGGCGGCGGCACAGGCTTCGCGGAGCCATTCAACTGCGACGTGAGAAGAGCGCAATTAGTTTCGTTACAAAATTCAATATTTCAATTGGGTTCTTTAGAGAGTTGAAGGTGTTTGAGGGTTAGAGGTCAATTTGTGAGCGGTTAACATTTGTAAGTTTGTAATGGATTTCGCTTTGAGAGAAATGTAGCAATGAAGTTAGTTGGGTTAGTGGCAATTTTACAAAAAATATAAAAAATTATACAATTTTTATTTAGAATGTGAATTAGTTGCGAAGTTAACGGTTAGTGTGTAGAATGAAAAGATTTACTGGCTGTCTACGAGCATCAGCAATGCGTCAAGACTACTAATTACAAGTAACAGAAAAGATTTGATTCTACTAATATTTTGACTACTTCGAAATTTGTTGTGGTGCTTGAGAAGATCAATGAGTCACTTTCCGCTGGGTTTTGAATACTTATACATTGAAGAGAACAACAGTAAGGAAGGGAAACAGCAGGCGAGATGGCAAGGAAAACCATTGGAATGATTGACAATAGCACTGATGAGAGGTTGAGAGATAGGTTTTTGAGAGGTTGAAGTCATAGACGTTTATGAGTTCAGAGTTTTCGCAGGATGGGTGTTTAAATGACTTAAACGAGGGGAAAGGCCTTCAACGGATACAAAATAAACACACTGAGGGACATTGACAAAATCAGACCCAGCTCAATTCGATCTCAATTAGTACCGAACATTGTATACAAAGGACTGAAAACACATTCTTCGGGCGTCCTAATGAACTAGTCGAGTAAGCCGCCTATTTGACCTGACGAAACCATATTGAAACCTTACCTAATCTAACTCTAACTGTCTCTGTAGTATCTTGTGGAGCTGTCTAAGCTCAGCTGGTGACATTGGAGCGCGGACTTCAGGTTGCTCCGCCAACACCAAAACATAGCAAGAATAACTTTTCTCTCGCCAGTAGCCCTCCTCCTCTTTTATACGGTTTTAACAAAGAATTTTTCTTTAATTTTCCCAAATTGTTTTAAGCGCTAAGTATTTTAGCTATGGCCGCACAAAGTTCTCATAAGAAATCAAGTGGCATCTCCCTTTTGTAATTTCAGCTTTCAAAAGATTTATCATCGTTATACCAAATGTATCTTTGCCATTCTCCGGCTTGCTCACTTTAATTTTTAACATCACCTTCGACCTGAATATGCCGCCAGCAGCGCAAAGAGTCAAATGCGACAATATTCAATGCGCCTTGCCGACTGAATGCAATGCGCTTGTGCGTCTTTCTTCAGCTTCATTTCGCCGCTTTAAGGAAAAAGTTGTTGCATGCAACTTAATTAAATTAAACCGCATTCATTTCTCACAATTTGCGTAAAAAGCGCTGGAAATTGCGCATTTACTGTTGGCGACCACAGTCGCAGCCGCGTCCGGGAAGTGAGAAATATGGCAGCGCATTCACTGAATTTATGTGGCGACGCGCCACATGCAGAAAAGCAACGGCGCAAAGAAAGCGTTTTACGCGGCTCTTGCAATGCGTAAACATGAATTAAAGTTTAAATTACAATTGAAAAAAAATTTAATTGCTGCTAAATAAAAATTGATAAGCGCGCGAATAAAATATGGAAATTGTGCAGCATGAATTATGAATTGTTGAACGCAAGTGGAGCGATTCTCATTAATGCGCACTTAAATTTTTAGTTTTCGTTTCTTTTTTATAGATTTCTTAGTAATTTCAATGCGGCACAACTCAGAGTGAAGAAACATCGAACTGTCTGCGGTTGCCACAGTCACAATAGTGACTGCCATTTATGCATCCAGTGCCTATCAGTTGCAGTTTTTCTAGCTGACATTTAGTTATTCCTTGATAAAAAGGGTTTAGTTTTTCTTATAAAAATTGTAATATAGAAACTGTTACCAAAAGAACTCGAGATACTACAGAGAAAATAATACAAGAAAACAGAATTGTTTGAACTTTCAAAGTTATCTTTAGAAAAGTTATTTAGCACAAAATGCGTTCAAAGATTTGAGTGAAAACACTTCGAAAGGGATGCCACATAATTGAGTCAGCATTTCTGCCCATCAGGTGGGTGTCATCAGTTACAAGTTTTCAGTTTATATTGTTGGAATTGGACTGATGCGTGGCATCTCTAATACAACTAAATGTTGGTATATAGCTTAGCGAATTAACATTCAGGCTTTGCCATGTCTGTCATATGGACTATGAATTTCCGACGAAAAAGGTGTTCGATCCGATAGTTGGAGGTCGAAGTTGAAGAGGAGGTCATGGAGTTGAAGAGGCCATGTCTTCTTTAGTTGTGAACAACTGGAGGGGGCGCGCGCAAAGCAGAGGCTCCTGGAGAGGCCCTAACCCGGTAACGGCTTGTTATGGCCAGTTAAGTAAGTAAGCTTTGGAATTACACGTCGAAAGCAATGAAATTCTATATAAAGTTATCTTTTGATTCAGTGCCTGGTCATCGAAAAAATTCACAGCGAAAATCGAAAGTTCAGGGTGCACAAAATGGCTTAACAAGAAGCTCTCCCGCTGTAGAAACGAAGAGGAAGACACATCTGTCCCGTACTATACGAGAATTTGTAGAAACACTTGGAGATTTACATCTCGGGAGATGACACCAAGGGCTTCAGGTGTTTTATCATTTGTTTAGACTGGTTTGTGATTCAGAAAGCGATCCTCTGACAATGAAAAGAGCCTTGCTGGCCTATGTGTGCTCTTGTAAAATCGTGGCTACTTTCACCTTCTACTACTACTTTCACCTTCTTCTTCTTGACTGGCACGACAGCCTGATTACGAGACTAAAGTCTAAAAGTTCAAGAGGAGGCGATGAAAGCGACATGTCGGCTGTATTCCTATGGATACTGGCACGACAACAAGGGCTCGGGTCATAGAGAAATCTTCAAGAGGTTGTCAGTGCGATATCCGTTGCTGCTGGCCCCTAAGGATTGCCTAATACCCGTAGTATCCTCTAGGAGAAACTTTGAAGTGAGGTTCCCAACGCGCGGACAATGGGACAACCCAGAGGCCATGCTAGGGGATCTGACGGATATGTTCTTCACTGATGGATCCAAGATAAAGGTACTGGAGCTGGATGGCACCTCGAAGGAAGTGTCAAATGCTACTACTCACTGGGTGGGCTGACTACCATCTTTCAAACGGAAATCTTCGCCATTCTGAAGGTAGCGGAATGGATAATCGGGAGGAAATGGTGCGGGAGACATATAGAAGTCTGTAGTGACAGTCAAGCTGCACTTAAGGCCCTGGAGAACACGCGTGTTACCTCTAAGATTGTCCAAGAATGTAAGATGAAGCTTAAATCAGTCGCGAGACGTAATAAGCTCCAACTTATCTGGGTTCCGGGACACTGCGGTGTTCTAGGTAAGGGAACTGCCGATGAACTGGCTAACTGTGGATCAGGGTGCACACCCATGGGACCAGAACCAATAATCGGCTCCAGTCAAGCAGTAACCCTGGATTGGATCAAGTCCTGTGTAAATAACCGACATAGAGAACGTTGGTCTAGCTTGGGAATCTGTAAAACTGCCAAGTGTTTTGTAAAAAGCCCGAACAGGAAAGCAGGGAAAGACCTCTGACGAATGGTTGGGTTAATCACACGACATAATCCATGGGGGCGACATATGGCTAACATGGGATCCGACTTGCGTGTCTTGCCTGGAGGAGGTAGATAGTACAGAGCACTTTCTTTGTGCATGTCCTGCCTTCTCTAGAACGAAATTGCGCACGCTAGGTTCAGATGTTATGAGAATGAACGAAGCTCATTCTCTCGCCCTGTGTGATCTCCTGAGATTCATTAATGAGTTTCGGAAATTTGCACAGCAGAACTCATAACTCTCACTCCCTTTCCACCCACTTTCTCTTTTTCTTTTCCCATTCCCATCTACTCTATCAACCTTAGAGCCTGAGTGCTTGAGGTAATGACCTCACTTAGGTTATTTCCTCGGCTCCCCTTCACATCCATCCATCCGTGTTGTGCTTGCGAATTTGTACACGGATGGAAGGGACCTACAGTTTTATGCTGATTCCAAACGGCGAGTTGGGAGCTTTTTCATAAGCAATTTTTACTCTCAGAGATTTGCCATTTCCTGCTGAGAAGACAACCGCCGAAAGAAAAATTGTTGTTTTTCTTTTTTTTCGGTGTTAGCAGCAATCTATCTACCTATCTACTGAAAAAAACGTTGTGGGAACTCACTACTTGCCGTCCTCGATAGTGCAGCTGGTAGGAAGCTGATTTCTCATACCAGAGGTCCTAGGTTCGAATACTAGTTCGGGCTGTTGTAAAGCTTGTCTACTTCTCTTGCTATGCACATGAAGTACATAAATGAGAACTAAAAGAATTGCACAATTGCGCTCTTGGCAGTCAGTGGAAAAACCTACAAGCGTGAAAGATAAAACTACCAACCGTGTTTCGGAGTCTGCATTAAATTGAAGGTTCTCTCTCCAGTTTCTCCCATCTGCTTGAAATGTGTGTTGTAACACATGTGGGATAGTGTAGTCAATAGTGTTGCATACAGATTTCAAAAACGGATGAAATATGTGGTATCACAATGGGTCTCACAATAGGTCTTCAAGTGTGTCTCTTACAGAAGCAGCCATCATAACTTCACCTAACTTACTACTTAATAGTGCACTTTGACTGAAAATATGAGACAGATATTGAACAAGAGGGCGTGACATCTCTTATGCAGCATGTCTATATCAAATAAATAAATTCATTAATTAATTTAAATTGTTGCTCCAAAAATTAACTCGATTTAGCATTGAACCACTCAAGCGATTGGATTTCCCAGCGCGGTCAAATGAAATCATTATAAATTGAATTTTGATGAAATTTTGGTTTTCAGCAATAACAAAAACAATTTTTTTTAATTCTGAATATATGTGCATTAACTTTTGCAGCATATAATCGAAATTCCAACGAATTTTTCCACTTACAATTAATTGTATAAAAACAACGCACACAGCGCCGCCCACTACCCGCCCGCAGCTGCATGCAAGCGGATATTAAAGCAATAATAACAATTTTTCAATGTTGCGCTGCATTAACGTGGGAACTGCGTTGTCTCGATGGCAGTGCGGCAGCCGAAACGCACGACTCAAAATTTAAATACTTTGCATATTTACGGCTCAGATGGCGCAGCGCGTGAAAAGTGTTGAAAAGCACCAAACCATTTGGCGACTGCAGTGCGCTGAGGTGGCTTTCAGCCGGGCGAGAGGTGTGCAGACGCTAAGTGGCAGCGGGATTTTACCTGAATGCCAAATACAGCGCATGCACGAAGTGCAGCAGGAAATTGACCCATTTTCGGTGCGCTCGCAACGCTGCCAACTGGCTAAACGCTAAGCAGCGCTGAAATATGCGATTAGTGAGGAATTTTAATTGCGTGTGAAAATTGGGACACTCGACACTCGCAGCGCGTACGAGAGCGCGGCGTGCAGTTGCAATCAAGCGGCGCGGCGGGTGTTTGCAAAACGTTTGAATAATCAGGATTTAATTATCGCGCTGCTAGAGGAGAAACAAAATTTTTGGCTTGCGGAATTCCAAGTTAAGCACAGATTTTCTGGCTTAATTTGACGATAAAACTGTCGCATTGCTATTCAAATGCAATAACTTTGGGTTTTTTTATAAGTTTAAATGTAAATTTGTACAGTAAAACATGGTTTACTTTGGAATATTCTTTGGTAATAGTCGGAAAACAACTTCCCATTAGGTTTTTTTTATAAATTTGAGAGGTTTTGTTTCAGTTGTATTTAATCAATTTGAACAGTGTTGATCAAATCTTTGTACTTTGACAGCGGACAATGCTGTCACTTTGCTGCATCCTTAGGAATTACTAATTAAAATTAGAATTCTTAAAGCTTTCCCAACCCATTCAAGTTTCAGTAAAGTTACTTTGGGCAAAACTCCATGGAGCCGGAATCCGCAAAAAGTAACTTTGCCACCAAAACCATTTAGCGCCTAGTTGCCACTCCTGCCTCTTGAATACAACAAAGTCGCTGTGCATTCCTGCATCTAAAGAAAAATTAGGGAAAATATTTGTGCACTCAGTCAGTCGGACATTTCCAGGCGCATCAGAGCGCGCGCACTTTTCCGCCCGCTCGCGTTTTTCCAACTTGAACAAATGTCGCTAATGTTGGGATTTTAGTGGCAACACGCGTTGCCAAGCATGACGCCCGGCTACAAGCTTTCTGTTGTCAGTTGCTCGGAGCAACTGGCTGTTGTCGCTTGTGATGCTGTCGATGCTGCTGACACGGCCGACAGCGCAAGTGATGCCAATGACACGCCGCCACTGCACTTCGTCAATCATGCGTTCGGCCATTAAAACGTGCCAGAGCCATGTTGCAGTCTGCCAGTAAAAATGCAATTTTGCACTCATTTTAATGTGTCTGCACGCTGCTTGCGTCCCGACCGCAGCTGCTTCAATTCTACTTTTACTTTTTGCTTTGGCGAATATGAAAACCATGTGTCAGGGAGCGCGTGGTGCCACCGCCTTTCGCCCCCGCAAACGCTTGGGCGTGGCAACATGTCTACAAACATACGTTGCACTCACACGTTTGCGTCATAACAGCCAGAAATGTCAGTTGCACTAAAGCGGCCGCCACGCGCACACACCCCCGAACACACCCACACACATACGCCCACCGGATGATGACAAACACGCGCGTCACATACAAAGTGCGTCTCGGCACTATGTGTGTGTATGTGTTGGTAGTTGCGCCACTAAAGCTTTTAATGTATGGCAAATTATGACATTTCCGCGCCTTCACTGACAGTTTGCGGCGTCGGCGCGGAGCGGGCTGAGGACCAGCCCGGCAAGCAGCTAAAGCAAAGCACAGAAAAAAACGTCGAGTGTTGACAGTACATTTCGGTAATTAGTTGGAGTTCAACAGTATTTTCTGTTGTTGTTGTTGTCGTTGTTGCTGCTGTTGATGATGCATGTGCGACGGTGTTGATATGAAAGTTGTATGACGTATGTTTGAATGTGTGTAGGTGTGTGTGTTTTTACATTGCATTTCGCTACAAAAAGCGCACCAACAACAAAGCGAAATGCGCTTTGAAGCTGAAGGGAAAGAATTAAATCATTTCTACTGCAAGTTGAGGAGAGGAGAACACTTGGCATATGGCAGATGTGCAAGCAAGAGATACTAGTGGGGCGTACAATCATTGCGGAGCAGTTAGGCAACAGGGGATGGGAAAATTTAAATATAAAAGAAAATTGTGGAAACAAAATAAGAAAAAGTATATGAAGTTAATTCAGAAATTATCAGTTTAAAATTGTTTAAAATAATCCAAACTATGTTTTGAGGTTTCAGGTATGTGTGGATGTCTTCCTAACCAACAGTAGGGGGCATCTGGATCTGGCCATATTGAACTTTGGATCCATTTTTAGTATTATTGTAGTGTATCTATCGGGCTCATAGTCCATAATATCCCAAAGTAATACTTTTTAAACATATAAAAATTGTTTACAAAAACGAGATCTGTAAAGTAGCTATTTAACAATTCTTTTAGGGCAAAGTAATGAATTCAGCAGCCTGTCTTAAGTTGAAGGATCTTTCAGCATCTTGACGCTTTGAGTTGAGTTTGGGTAGATTAGGTAACATATAACATAAACTTTTCATCGTCCACATAACCTAAGACTTGGTTTCCTTTGTTTGTGGCATAGCCTTCCTGTCAAATATTCAAGTTCGAAATAAATACAAAAAATTCAGTTTAGAAAATGAAATAATCTAAGCAACATTTTAAGCATTTCACGAATGTGTAGTAAACAAAAAAAGCTAAGAAATTATCCAACGCATCATGACCTGACTTTTACCCAATCTGCATCACCTGACTATAAAGTCAAATGATCTTTTCTCATCTCTCTTCTTCTCTCATTTCATTTTTAAGTAAGGCAATTCGTCCTCCTAGAGATCAGCTTCCCCCCTATCGGTGCCCTGACTTTCATCCATATGTTATTCTCACTGTGAAATTATTCAAGTTAAAGTGTACACGTTTTCGTGTAAACTTCATAACCAAATAGAGAAATTCAAAATTGTACCTATTTTTTGTAGCAAAGTTTACATATATACATGCATTTTTCATAGATAAGTTTGTCAGAATTGTTTAGTCTTTAGCCGCGACACATTGTTCAAGTAAAAATTGATAAGAAAATTTCATATAAAATCGTTTTAAACGCTTTTTTCAGCTCAACATTTTTCTTAACATGTGTTTTCTCAAGAATTATTGTTGAATTTCTTAATTGAACTTTATTATTTTGTTATATTCTAGTTTTATCGATGGTCTGTTAAAATTTATTTTGTGTTTGACTGGATTATAAATCAATAAATAAACGAGAACATAAACCATATAAGAGTTTGATAAGCTTGGGAAGCGACTCTGCGGGTGAGGTACCCAGAAGATGTTCAGTATCCAGTTAGGGTAGCACCAGACTACAGAAGTATTTCTTCTAACAGCAGAAAAGTGTAATTGGTCCGATCACCGAACGATTTCTGGAGAACAATCGACCAAGTCTGCAAATTGTCAGTGATTTAAGGACACTAAGGCACACAGACAGCTAAATTGGTATTCCCCACAATCAATTTGGCGAAAGTTGCAGCGAAAACAAAGAGATTGACTCTCTAACACTTCCGTTGTAGCTAAACAGTTTTAGTGTTTAAGCCAAAAGATAATATAAATTTATATAAATTTATATTATCTTTGGTCTAACGCTCTCATGTAAAACGATAACAATATCAATAACACATATCATTTTCTTATAAAATATTTGGTTTCGAAGCAATCCAGTTATGATTGAGCATTTTTAGATATTTCGGTGATCCAATTGCCTTTGTCTAGTTTGATATAATGGGTCAATATTTCAATTAACAGAAAATACAAATTATTCGGCGCGACTAACTCAATAGAATCCTTCACCGATACCCTCAACCAGTAATTCAAAAACTACGTTTCAAAGCCTACAAAATATTCAAATAAAACTACGAAACTAAATAAAAGCAAATACAAGTAAACTACCGATATTCTATTCTGCCAGCTGTACGCTGCGCAGGTGCAGAAAGCGGTGGTGAAGGGGATAGACTGAGGGCGGCCAGAGCAGTAGGGCGCACATACTGGGAGCTGGCGGCATCGGTACGAGTGCTACATAGTGGAGAACAGTGAGGAAGTGATAGAGCGTACGAAGAGGGAGCACAACTAAACGGAAAAAAGTTCAAATCAAATACCTCATCGTTACGACCTGACGCGGCCTGAACGCTTGCCGACACTTTGGTGGTGGCGTCCGCAACGTCAGCGCCGCCACCGCGAGGACCATTGGTGCTCGCCACGACTGGCGTGAGCGGCACTTGCGGCTGGGGCTGTTGACGTTGCGTTGTGGCCGCTGGCCGATCTAGCTTCTCCGCGGAGCCGCCCAGCGACGAGAGTGAGAGGAGGCTCTTCTGCTTCGCCAATTGCTTGAGGGGCTGCGACTGCGTGCGCTTGGCAGCAACCTGTTCCACAGCAGACGTGACCAAGGCCGTCGCGCACGAGCCGGAGGGCGAAAAGGAATTGTCATTATTGTTGTTGGCGTACGACGATGAATGGCCGCCGACGCTGGTGGAAGCGGACGAGTTGATGTGCGTGAGCGTTGTGTTTGCCGTGGAGGCGGATGAGTGCGACGAGAGCTGCGACGACAGCGAGGACAAGTGCGGCGGCGGCGGGTAGCGCGGTGCCGTCTTCACCACCTCGATGAAGCTGTCCGGCACATCGACCGGCAGCTCGCGGTGTTTGCCCAGCGGCGGCAGAATGCTGCCGGTCAGCTTCTTGCACGCTGCCGCCGCCGACAACGACAGCGGCGGCAGGGCGCTCAGTTCGCGCAGCTCGTACTCGGGCGGCGGCCGGCCAATGTCGTCGCCCGCTACAGCGACGGCATCCATGATGGCCGCGCTCGAGGAGCCGGAACTGCGCGCACTGTGCAGCGAGCCGTCGCCACACGACGAGCGCTGAATCGAGTTCGAATTGGAGTGTTTGGTCGGTGAGTTGTTTGTCGATGAGGTGTTGGATGAGTGGTTTATGTTGAGGTGGTGGTTGTTGTTATGGATGGTGTTGCCGTTGCCATTACTGTTTATGTTATTGATGTTGTTGTTATTGTTTGTGTGTTGCAAGTGGCGGTAGGCAATCGAATCAAAAGAGCTCTTGCTGAGCGACTCGTCAAAGGACGAGGAGTACGAGGACGAGCCGGCGCGCTGCAGCAGCCCGTCGACCACCAACAGCTCGAACTCGTCCGGGTTTAGAGGCGCTGATGCACCGCTTCCACCCTTCGGGTTATTGCTGGTCGTCGTGTGCTTCGTATTGTTCAACGAGCTCAGCAGTGGAATTGTGTTGGGTACGTTTTTATTATTTTTGCCAATTAGAGTTTGTGGTTGGGGCTGTTGTTGTTGTTGTTGTTGTTTTGGTTGAGAGTTTTTCAATGGTTGTAGTGGTGGCTGCTGTGGTTCGTGTGATTTTAAGATCGTTGGATGTGACGATGATGTTGATGATAGTTGTTGTAATTCCGTTGCCAAACAGTTTTCATAATTTTCAATTTGATCCAATTTCAATTCGTGTTGTTGATTGTACAAATTTTGTTGTTGCAATTTATCGTTTGAGTCGTTCGAAAGTGCAATTGTTGTTGTTGTCAAAGGCGATGGCGATGTTGTTGTTGAAGATGACGATGACGACGATGACGATGCCGATGACAATTCACATTTAGAATGATATGTAACAATTAGTTTGTTACCATTGCCGTTAAATATTTCAACACATTTGGGAGTGGTGGAGTTTGAGGTGTGGTGGGATTCAATGACTTGCAAATGGACGGGGGTGGTTGATGACGATAGTGATGGTGGTGATGATGATGGTAGTGGTGGTGGTGGTGATGGGTATGGTGGTGCTTGAGTTGATGTTGGTGTAGTGTTTTTGGTATCGGTGTTTGTGTTTGTGTGAGTTGTGATGGTGATAATGTTGTTGGTGATGTTGTGTTGGGTGCAGAATGTGGCTGTGTTTTGGCTTATTACACCAGTGTGCTTAACAATATTTACCTGCGGTGGACGGTGCGGCGGTGGATAACGAGGTGGTGTCTTATTACGCGCGATAAAATTATCTGGACAATCGACAGCCATCTCACGATGTGGACCTGAAAAGAGTTACATGAATGCATCAAATATGCCATAAGAGATGTGCAGATACTCACCATTATCTTGATTGACTGAAAGCATTGTCAACATTTCCTGATCGATTTCTTTGCTATCCCCAGAATGTTGTCGATAATGCTGACTACTAATATAGTCGTCCGGTAGACATGGCTTCAAATCGTCACCGTCGATAACGACAATACTGGAGCCGGAACGACGGCGAGGCCTGAAATAAAAACATGGGAAAGAAAACAATTTAGTTTATAATGAATGACAATCCGAAAACATGTAAAAGCCATTGGGAACGTGATATGAAGTAATCTTAATTGCGGTGAGGAAGGATGTAAACGAATTGAATGGGACCTGTAAGACTTAAAAATGCAATATTCAACATGTTGAATCACTTTATTGGTTACGATAAGCCAAGCCAGTTTGTATGATGATGGAAAATCGAATACATTCAAGTCCAAGCCAAACCTTGTTGACTATGAGTAAAGAACTTACTGTGCAAAATTTCAATGAAATCGGACCAAATCTTCGACCACCTCCGATACACATGGATTTGAAATTACTTCAAAAGTTGCTCTTAGAGGGTTAAAATCTATGACTGACTCCTACTAATTTCCCCATCTAAATATTTCTTTCGAACACACTTGCCCCCTATCTCCAACCCTTAATGAGGCTCCCATACCAAATCTTCGTTTTTATAAAGTGGGCTCTCACTGCTCTCAGATTGCCTCCAGACGTATCAAATGTAAGACTGACCCCCATTTATTTTCTCTTTTGAATGCTATATCCAATTCTTAAGGGGACTGCCATACAAAACTAGTAATTTTCAATGGAATTGGCTGCTTGTAAATATAGTAAAGTAAGCGAGGCAACATCGTATCTTGGAAACTGCTGAACAGATTTGAATGATCGTCAATGTTCTTGAGCACAAAAAATACAAAATTAATTTAATGTTACAAAATTCATCACCAGAGGGCGCCTCCCATACAAACGAAGTTGTGAGGGTGTCAACTTTTGGGTTTGGACGAAGAAAAAAATCAAAGTGTACTGTCGAAACTGCATTAATTCATCCATTTCGAATAAAATAGTAATCGTAATTGATTTTCCAAATTTATATTCTTATCTTTTTCAATCAGTAACAGAGCATTAGTAGACCGACCATTCCACCAAACGGTGAAAATATCGCGAATTTGCACAAAAGTTTTCACTGAAAAATTCCAATAACTTGTATTCGCGCAGCTGAAAATTTTACAGCAAAATGTACATACTTGCCAAAACAATATATCCAAAAATTTTGAAAGTGATAAAAAGTGTTTTTATTTAAATCACCCTTAAAGTTTTTACTCAGTTTTTGATCACTTGATTTCTTTGTTTCATTTTCTTCATAACGGTACTGCTCAGCGGTGAGAAGTATCAGCGAAATTTTGGTCTTACCAGACCTAAATTATATTAAACTTAAGACAACAGTCAGTTTTAGGGACTCGCTCATAATTGATTTTGAAATATTGAACCTCAAAGTGA
This sequence comes from Melieria omissa, assembly GCA_963971225.1. NCBI lineage: Eukaryota > Metazoa > Arthropoda > Insecta > Diptera > Ulidiidae > Melieria > Melieria omissa. Next base: position 45,513,209 of record OZ020268.1, on the reverse strand, counting down.
GCAAAACAAAATTGTACTGCAACAAAATTGTATTCCAGGCTGTGAGAGTGTACTTTAAGAGCTCCTAACTTCTAAATTATCCAATATTTTTTCTTAAACCTTGGGGTATCTGTTAATTGGAATATTTCCTACAAAACCTCATACTCAGATTTGTGTGGTTATAGCATTACATTTTGGCACTTTTGTCACTACTCGTCACACTGTGTGCCGCTGCAGTCTTGAATGTGTTCGGGCTCTCATGTTCCAACGTACTAACCACTAAAACATGACAGCCTTTAGTATCAACTAATAAGTTAACATTAATAATGAATTAGTAAATGACAAACCTTGCCCAACTTCATTGTCAGCAACAATTGCTCGAAGCTAGTATCAATAATTGAGTAAGCAATTTCACTTAATGCCACATTTGTTCATATTTCCAATTGTCAGCTGACTTTCTTGCACATCGGCGCGTACGTGTACCTGTCACTACTGGAGCAATTTCACCGCGCAAATGACAATAGCAACCAAACCAATATTGACAAACGCGCAATTCCAATATTTCGGTTCATTTGAAAAGCGACAAATACAACAAGCACACAAAATTCCACGAAAGATGCTAAAAACATTGTAAACAACATTGGTGCAATCGACGGGAACACGAACGCAGCGCACTCTGAGTGGCGGCTGTCATCTTAGGAAAATCGAAATCGATTCTCCAAAATCACCAAATATTGTCGGCGCAGTCAGCTGGGCCAGTGTGACGCATTCATTCCATTAGAGAACTGCGAGCATTTAGTGAAATCTCTGCCGAGTAGGTCAAAGATGGTAAACACAGCAAAAGCGGACAATGAGGCATTAAAAATGGGCTTGCAACGGACATTTTACAAGGGCCGCACGGTCAGGTGAGCAGGTAGGAATGCGGTGTAAAATATTAAATTACATTTCTGTGTAGCCGAGAGTGCATCATGTACACTGTGTACATAACTAAATATTGAACGCAGCGAAGGAAAACCTTTTCTCTCAGCACACACAGACCGCGTTGTGCGGAAATGCAGCGAAGAAAACCAACACGAAACGTGTATAGCGACGGTGTTGTTGTGGCCGCACTCGTATGTCCGTCCAAGCGTAACTGAAAGTCTAATTAAGGTACGGGATGGTCGGTGCTGTTGCGGCACTTTGAGTGATTAGTTGGAAGGGAAGGTGGAAAAGTGAAATACCTGAGTGGAAAACATATGTTAGGCGGAAAATCAGAGACTTTAACCAGCAAAGCAGGGCAAATTATACATGGAAATAATTTTCAGTGATTTGCACAGAATTTAGCAGAAACTTATTGCAATTAATTGGCGTGTGATGAGAAAATTGTCGCCTTTAATTGGTAGCGGCGCCTTACAAACAGAATGTGGAGAATGCACTGCGGTAGCGGGAATTTTCGTCACCACACGGAGAGTTGCCACACTGCACAGTGATTCCACTCCATACAACAGCGGGACAAAAATAGCAGTGATCTGTTCTTAACAAAATTTGGTAAGCTAAGATAATCATGGTCTGCCGAAATAAAATCTCCATTTTTTTTTTTTAAACTTTTGCAGTTTAACAATGACTGAGACTTCAATTTGCAGTTTTCTTAACTTTTGGTAAGCTACAGCAACAAGTGTGTTGGCTAGATTCTTCAGATTTTACATTTAATCAGTTACGTCAACGTAGACAGTTGCAAGCGTCTTAGGACGCTTTAGTTTTGCGACAAAAATGATAATAATAGATGTTTGTTTTGCTTTCTTGTAGTATTTTTTAATTTTCCACTGTTGATTACATGCTTTCAGGGATGAATAAAATATATTTTGTTCAAAAAATATACCACTTTTCAAATCGAATTATTTTCTGAGATCAGAAGATATCGGAGGATGTGTTTACATTATTCGACAAAGCAAGAATGCTTCTTAAACTATAAAAAATTCAAGAATATACCTTCACATAGTTTTTAGATATTTTCCTCTAAGTTTTGCCAATTTTCAGATTTTTAATTTTGAAAAATATTTTAAATTAAATGTGAAGTAGAAGCCTGAGCTTTACAAATTTTGAGAAAATATTAAAAGCGATAATGCCCACATAAGTTCTTAATCTATATTGAAAAGTTTAAGCAACTTCTTGCTAACCTTAAAATCTAACCTAACCTAATCTTGATCTTAAAATTTCAAGATTATTTTTTCTCAATAGACTAAAAACCAGAAAATATGTAAGTACTTAAAATTTTTTGTGAAAACAGTTTCGAATTTGAGCAGCGTTTGCACACACACATTAATTGTTTTCACATATATTTTGGGGTTTTTTTAGTTGGAGTTTTATCTTTCAAATGACATCAAATCGTTTTATTCTGAGCAAGGCGAATTCATACCAGGTGATAGCGTAAGGGCAACAACAAAATGTCAATGTATTTTGCTTTTGTTTTCTGGATTTAGATTGTCAAAATCAGCCAATCAGAACAAAGATTGTTTTTTTTTAATTTTTAAACTGTCACAGTTTTACACAGGCATTTTGACAATCTAGGCCTTTTCCACCACAAAAAAAATCAATTCGCCTCATTTAACGCTATCGCCTTGATTCTGAGACTATAATTTTTTTGAATTTTGAATGGATCGAATCACTGTGCACTGAGGTGATTGCTGCGAAAGGAGATGTTGATTTCAGGGAGAAATGCGAGTGGTGCGATTTAGGAAGAAATAAAAAACGAATGAATGGATTTTCAATTACGACTTGGACTAAGTGTGAATTAAATTGAAAGTCTAGTACTAGGGATGTGTACTTCGAATTTTTTTTGTTAATCTGTGTATTGAAAAAGGAAACCCTTAAAAATGAAGAAAAAATACCAGCAGAATTATTCAAATATGTCTGCAAAATTTTGTCCGAATGGGACTAAAAGAGTTGAAGTAATTTAGTAGATCGTTAAGCAGATTCTTATAAAATAATTATACAGTATTTGGTCTCATTAATCAAAAATCTCTTACAAAACCCAAATTGATACAATTTTAAAGCTTTTCAGTATGAAAAGTTGCCATAAAGTCGTTCTTTCATCATGTCCTTTCACTGGAGGATACATCATTGCACAGTAGATAGAAGATTAGGCCAACCTGACACATATCCACTAGTTTGGAGTACCAAAACAGTCAATAAAAAGGTTAAACAAGACGGGTTAAATCAATTTTGTATCAATATATTTTAATTATAAAAAAATTATTTAATATTCATGGAAAAATACAAAATTATCGTTTTTTTGATTTTATTTAACCATTATTCAAGAAACAGGGTTTTGATCAAACGCTTCAAATTCGTAGACTTCAATTAGAACACAAACTTTCCCTGATATCGCTGCAAGTTATTGCAAATTATTTTGAGGATAACAGTAAAATTTTTGTTATTTACTTTGAATTCACTTCTACAAATAAGCAATTTACAAGCAATTTATGTTAAATGAAATCATTTGGTTCTATCTTGATTTCAGCATAAGAATTACAACAAAATTACTATTTTGCATGTAAGGGCATTCACTCTCACGTTGCAGGTTTACCTGTGAGCGCAATTTAAGCAACCTGAATAAAATTGTTAAACCCTTTCACACAATTCTGCTCGCCTTACGAATTCTAAAACTCCAAATGATTGGATGCTAATCTCTCCGAGATGATTCACCTCTCGTGCCGTTGAGCCAAACAACTACACAGCCAATCATTTGAATTAAACTCAAATGAATGAAAACAGCAAAAACCAAAAGTTCACAATGCACACAACAACATCAAACAGTGCACTCTGCATTGTAATGCAGAAGCAAATAAAAAGAACAAAAACAATGGTTGCAAGTGTAAACACATACAGAAGTTCGTCGCTACATGGCTGACGGCGTCGCTGCATGAACTGGACGCGGCATTGGCAGCGCGTCGCGTTGAATGACATTTTCATAGATTTTTCCTGTTGCCATTGCGCCAATGCCCGAAGTAACGCTGGCGAAAAGCACCAGTTATTGCTGGTGTTATTGTTATTGCCAATATTGTTGTCAATGCTGAGCTGGACGCCATTACTGGCGACTACTCAGCACAGCTCACGTAGAGCTGTCAATTTCGCTAAAGCCATGGCCGGCACTTCGCGCCAGCACACAGCCAAAGGAATGCAAGGAATCGGTGAGGTGGGCGAGCGGGACCGCAGTGAAAGCACGCCTGTACAATGGCTGCTGTACAAGTGTGTATGTATGTATGTATGAACAGCGACACGAGGGGCGAGTGAGTGGATTTGCGGAGTAGATTTAATCCAGTGCTTTTATCTGTGTCGCTGTCTGGCTGGTTGGAGCATCGTGGCTGCGTATTGGTGTGTGTGCATCTGGCAGGGATGTACAACAATGACAGCTGCCACTGACAGCTGTGCGTTCGTTCGTTTGTCTAACTGCCCGCCTCTCTCCTGGCTTTTTTGCCTGCATGTGTGTATGGATGTGTGTGTGTGTGAGCGATGTGGTTATAAAATGCAAGTGCGCTGCTGCGCCTCCCCCATTCACTTGACTCCTTGGCCCTCTTTCCACGGCTGGAACATATAAAATGCACAAATTGTGAGAAACAAACAAGGAACCGAGCTGAAGAAAGCACAAGAAAATAAGAAGAAGCAAACAATAAGTAGAAGAAACTAAGAAGAAGACCTACGGCTGCCATTGATGTTGGCCTCAAATGCAAAACAATTTATCTCCGCTGCAGCTGCACGCCGACCGTTCAAGTGCGCCGAGCCACGCCGAACCTTTGTTGTCTGTCTACATATTCGTTTTGTCGATTTTCTGCCTCAGCCTCAGCCACAGCCCCGCAAACTTCACGTGTATTCCTACCACTTCAAACCGCTGCAGCACCCCCGCCCTCCCCCAGGCCGCTACACATTGCAATTCATTTCACCTGCGCTCGAGCGAAAACTGCCAACTGCAGCAATTTTTTTTATTTGGCATCTCTTGGTGTTTTGTTGTTGTTATTGTTGTGCATTTCTCCCTTTTTTGCTCTTTTTCGCTGTATTTTTTCTGGTTTGTTTGTACAACATTTGAGGTTTAGTATTTTTCTGTATGTGTGAATATATGTGTCTAGTACGAATGTATGTGTGTGTGTGTGTTAATGTGTGCGCGTGCGAAATATGTTTTTACATTCCAGGCTCTTCTGCTTCGACATTTGTTTATGTCTTCGCTCCCGCAACCTTTTTGCTGTATTTAACTTTATTTTTTGTACACGTCCAGCAGCGGGGGGGGGGGGGAAGAAGGGGTTTGTAGGGTTCAAACACGCCTTAAATTCATGTTATCACAATTCATGACAATATTTTGTACTTAGAATTGGAATTATTACCTTTCAATATATGAATGAAAATGTTTAAGTTTAAAACTAATTACTCAAGCAATCGTGAGTGATCCAGTAAAAAACAATAAAGCAGAGAAAACTTTTCATGTGGTTGATGCCCTTTAAAGATTGATAACTCAAGATTTATTACCCAGTAAAAAACAACAAACCAGCGACAACTTTCGAGGTGGTAGATTCCCTTAAAAATTAATAACTCAAGATTGCTTATCCAGTAATAACTCAAGGTTTCTTATCCAGTAAAAAACAACAAACCAGAGACAAATTTCGAGGTGGTAGATGCCATTCTACGGGTTTAAAATGGAAGTTGGCTGTTTGAAAACTTTGAACTGGAATGGACTCACGACTAGCTTTGAAGAAGGCAAGGATTTCCACATGAAAGACTTAGCAAAAGTCTGGAAAGTGAAAGCAGATAATCACACAGTTTTCCCTCCGTCCACTCTCTCGTCAAACTTGAGGGCAATCTGTGTTCATATAGACCCCGTTTTCTGGACACTTTGGACAACGAAACTGGAAACGTGTCTGACTGTATCCCATGGAAATGTATGATCCCTTCTAACTGATGTACAGTTCAACAGGAAGTTAGTGAAACAAAGCATAAAATTCCTTACTCATTGATGAAGTCAACGCACCAATGACTGTCTGCCCTGTAAATCTTTGAACCGTGTCCCAACAGACCTTTGAACCCTCTCTATAATTTAATTCCCTACGCGCCACTGCATCGGCAGTTGTATTCATTGTTGTTATTGCTGTAATTTGTGCCTTTTTTTGCACATATTTGCAGGTGCACCACCACCAGTTGCGTTGGCATCTCTGCCGCATGCCAGATACGCTTCGTTCGTCGCACGTCGGCAACTCCCTCGCCCCTCTTATGCAACGCGTTGCGCTTTCACAATGCTGCCACCCTCCGTGGTGTCCGTGTCGTCGTGTTCGAGTTGATGTGTTGGTGCGCGTTTTTCGCTGCAACCTGAAATTTATGTTGCATTTATCTTAATGCAATTGTTGCCTGTTCCCTCACCAAAGTTAACCGCTACCGCTGTTGCCGCTTCATCTTTTGTCGCCTTTATGCACAAAATATAAACACACATCTGTCGTGCTGTGTCGTTTACTGCGTCGTTTTTCGCTGCAACATTGTTATTAATATTTCCGTTTGTAACGCTGCCACTTTTTGATGCAACAATGATGACTTAAACTTTCAGCCAAATGATGAATAGGGATGCAGGAACAGCAGTGGTTTGTCATTTCGATTCACAAAGCTTTATGCACATTGACGATTAATGACTCCTCATTGAGTTTATCGTACCTTCCCATGTAAAATCAGAGCAGATGTTAGCTAATATGAGATATCATTGAACGGTATTTTCTTTTGCCAGTGAGCTCAGCAAAATCTCAGAAATAGTCGATTGTCCTTAAAATGCTTCCATTGCTCACTGCTTTGAACTCATTACAATTGAATCCATTTTTCTTATCTAAAATTTTTATTATTCGCCATTTACATAATTATTTTTACGGTCTAAACACACAAGATCCGACCAATCAGACTTTAATTGCAATTCATGCAATTCAATTACCTTTTAGGGCTAAGCTTTTGTATTTTATTCAATTATGTATTTAATATTTTATTTTATTTTATTTTATTTTATTTTATTTTATTTCATTTTCATTTATTTTATTTTATTTTATTTTATTTTATTTTATTTTATTTTATTTTATTTTATTTTATTTTATTTTATTTTATTTTATTTTATTTTATTTTATTTTATTTTATTTTATTTTATTTTATTTTATTTTATTTCATTTTCATTTTCATTTATTTTATTTTATTTTATTTTATTTTATTTTATTTTATTTTATTCCATACATGTTATTTTTATGGTCTATGGGACATTTTGCCAGCAGATTGAATTAAATAAAAAACATAAATAAATTGTTTACGCTTTTTGCCACGAAAGTAAACAACTCGCAACGCAACCACTGTGTGTCTCGAAGTGAACATTGCAGCCGGCGCATGCAGGATATTCAAAATTTAAGAGAAAGCTGCAAGGGAGAAATTCACTTGTCAGCGTGCAGGCTTTTATTTACCATTGAGATCAGATTACGCAGATATGGCGTATTAACGTTTCGATTATTGCATTCAATATGCTTGCTTCTGCTTCTGCATCGTCTTTGACTTTTCACTTGTTCGTTAGAGCAAATAGATTGTTGCCATATGAGCTGATTGCAATATAGATGTTATAGACCAACTTCTGCCCTGCTGTGCGCACAACCAATGAGCTGTGTGCTCAAATGAGATGTGTGCGATAGCCAAACGCCGCACTGCCAAGCAATTTTTCCCCCTCATGGCTGCCAATTTGATTGTTCGCTTTTGTTTGGTTTTTTTCATTGCTGGTGAAATTTCCGCTTACTTTCTTTGCTATTTCTTTTTTCCATTAGCCGCTTGCAGCTCTGTCACTTGCCACAACATGTGCCGGAGCAGAGTGCACCTGATGCTCTGACAATCGGACAGCATTGGCTGCTTGCAGTCACCTTCAAGTGTCAAGCAACGCCGGCTGTCCAACTCTGTGGCCACCTCTAAGCTTCTCTTTTCTTTAGCTTCTTGCTACATGCAAAAAATGTTTTTAATTACGGTAATGTAACTGAATAGAAGGTATTAGACAACATTTAATTTGGTAATGGGGCTAAATGTTTAAAAGAAGATATTCCTACAAATTTGATTTGCAACCAACATAACTAGTCGAATCAAATGAACCAGGTGCAATCGTATCTCAAATGTAGACATGCCAAGCCTCATTATGGGTTCTGAATGGTTCAGGCAGTAGTAGGACGAAGTATGTAGAGTCGCAAGAAGCCAAATTGTGCTATGTGTGCCTTTAAGTTTTATCTGCCTGAAGGCAGCCTCTTTCACTAAAACTTTGAAAATTGTTGCTATGTATGTCGAGATAAAAAATAGTATTAAGACATTTTGAAATCACCTGTTAGGTTAAGTTATGGTGGCTGTCTGGCCGTGGCGGATTCAGGGGGATTGAAACCCCCCGTAACTTCAACTTTAACCCTCCGATGGGCAGTAAATAGTTACTACACATTTGCACTTTGTCGTCTGGCCAGACGAAAACTGGGCGAGGCTTCTGACAAAGGTAAAGCACAATGACAGATGACGTTAATTATGTTAATATGGTAGGCAACAGCCGCCGTGGCTCAGTTGGTTAGTGCGCGGTCCAAGCGAGTCGCATGCAGAGCGACGCGTTCCACCCGCGTACAAAATTCACACGCACAACACGGGTGGTTGCGGGAAGCTAGGCCTTAGTCTGGCGTAAGCGGGCTGTCGTGCCAATCAATTATTATTAAATTATGGTAGGCAACATATGTAAGTATATATATATACAAATTATGTTCATATATACTAACTTAGTTACCCACAAATACACTGTAAAAGGGAGATGAATCTGTGAGTTTTTTATTTGTTTGAACCATTTCGTCTGGCCAGACGACAAAGTCCATCCGAGGGTTAAAACTACATACAAATGATAAAGCGTTTTTGGACATTTTATGAATATTAAAGAATTACTTTTTGGAACCCCCCAAATATTTTTCTGAATTCGCCCCTGCTGTGCGGGTAGACACACTTAGGCTGCGAAATGGGCCTCTTGTGATACCAGAAGTTGAGTCTGTCTTACTGAAAATTGAGAAGCCTATTAAAACCATTTTGAAAATGTTGAATATTTATAGGCAATGGGGCTACGACACCCAAAACACCCCCTTGGCTACGCCCCTGGAGTGAAGCATATGTGGCTTATTTTTCACATTAATATGATACGAGCAATACGAACTTATTAAAGTTTTTTTTAAATCATAAAAATTTGTTCTTTTATTGAGAGAGGACTTCTTAGGGTTTAATTGTTTGGAGACCACTTGAAGTATTTTTCAATGGAAAACATTTTTTTTTAATATCAAACATTTTTTTTGACCATCTCAAGCAGAACAAGCAATTAATAAAAAAAGTATTAAATTAATGTTTCGTGTTTAAGGCATTTTATTTTTTGGGGCAAGTTTTGAGAAAGTTTCGTTGTTTCTAAACCCCCCTTAATTTTTAATAAGGAATATTTTCTAAAACGAGAGTATAGTATTTTTTGAAATAGTTTACTCAATACAAGCTTTTTGTGAAAAATTTTTCCGAAAAACATAAAAAGGGGGGTAAAGGGGGTGAGGGTTCATGTGCATACAAAAAATGTTCACATTTTCAATGCAAACAACTTTGTCTTAGACATCAAAGCTCTAACTCTTGAAGTTTTCATACTTTCCTCGTAAAGGTCTATAGCGACCCCTTTAACCTTTATGTGCAAATTACAAAAAACTCAGACGTGCTGGACTATTACTTTATTCGGAAAAAATTATCTGTACGATCTTCTCTCTCAGAAATATATGGTCGTTACTTTGTTGCACAGAAAAAGTTCGAAATTGTTGTACTGTGTTATTGTAAAAAATTACACTCAACGTTGACTAAAACCGATACGAGTAGAAGGGGAGAGGGTTTTCCGTAAATCTTGTAGTCCTTAAAATTTCAAAGCATATCTGTTCACTTATACATAATTATTACCATAATTATTACACCGTGCGACAACAAATTTTACACACGAAAAAATCGGTATACTCGCAAAACTAGGGGCCAAACGTAGTAAAACTGGGTTTTTAGTTTTTCTCTCTGACGTCAGGATTTTTTTTAAAAGGACTTTGAAATTTGAAGGACATGTTTATTTCAAAAAATTATTTTAAAAATTGAACGCATTATAGAATAACAATATGGGTATCAAATGAAAGAGAAAAATCCTTAGAATCTTAAAAAAATAATTTGTTTGGTGTAAAAGGACGAAGAGGTATTGAAAATGTCCTTTTAAAGCTTTATCCTTGAATATCCTTGCAAATTTCCAATATTTTTTTGGGAAAAAAATATATCTTAAGGAGTAATATGTACACTACCACATCCTCGAATTTCGTTCTTCTAACTTTAATAGTTAAGGATATAAAAAATTTTATATTTCTCATTATAAAACAAAGATAGATTGCACCGTACGACAAAAATAAAATATTTAATTAACTCATGTATAAATCGTTATGCTGCTAATACTGGAGGTTAAATACACTAATTCTGCAACTTAAAAATTGCGTTTGAACCTAAGTATATGTTTTCACAAGGTACGGTACTACTTCGTCGCTGTGCCGTGACACGTACCAAAAACATAAGCGGCAAAGTAAACGCATACATTTTTCTTAAACAATTTGTTTCAAAATAAATCAATCATAAAATGCATTTTAAATGACTATTGTTAACTTTTAAATTAAGTTATGAGCACTAGTATTCACAGTAAGTACGTATCCTCATGCATTCATCTTGTTACTCTTGGATGAGTTTTATCCAAGGAAACTCAATTTTTTAATTTTCAATGTCTTGTAAAAACATATACTTAGGTTCAAACGCAATTTTTAAGTTGCAGAATTAGTGTATTTAACCTCCAGTATTAGCAGCATAACGATTTATACATGAGATAATTAAATATTTTATTTTTGTCGTACGGTGCAATCTATCTTTGTTTTATAATGAGAAATATAAAATTTTTTATATCCTTAACTATTAAAGTTAGAAGAACGAAATTCGAGGATGTGGTAGTGTACATATTACTCCTTAAGATATATTTTTTTCCCAAAAAAATATTGGAAATTTGCAAGGATATTCAAGGATAAAGCTTTAAAAGGACATTTTCAATACCTCTTCGTCCTTTTACACCAAACAAATTATTTTTTTAAGATTCTAAGGATTTTTCTCTTTCATTTGATACCCATATTGTTATTCTATAATGCGTTCAATTTTTAAAATAATTTTTTGAAATAAACATGTCCTTCAAATTTCAAAGTCCTTTTAAAAAAAATCCTGACGTCAGAGAGAAAAACTAAAAACGCAGTTTTACTACGTTTGGCCCCTAGTTTTGCAAGTATACCGATTTTTTCGTGTGTTTTGGAATTTTTTGATTTTTGTCGCACGGTGTTATCGTTAACAATATACCCTCCCCTCTGCCCCTCGAAGTGTATCAATTCAAAGAGATCGTTTCCAAAAATCATGTAATGCGAAGAAGAAATTCCTATGGATTGAAGTTCAGTCCATGAAAATCCAGCACACAAAATTTGTTCTCATTTCAACTTAAAGACTATTAAACACAAATGTCTTCAGCGCAAAAATCAACCAAAAATAACATTAAAATAATTCTCGATTAATTCCAAATTATATAAAAGTAAAATTCAACATAAATTCTCATTAGTTGGAAATCATTTGTCAAACTTCAGGAAATGTGAATTTTATCCAGAGTGTAATTTCTCGCCAGAGCTTTTAGTTTGGTTCATTGTCGTGGCACGTCATTGTCAACGTGACTTTTTGCACTGCTCATCATTCGCAACACCAACAACAACAACAGCAGCAGCAAGAGCACTTCTCCGTCTTTGTCGTCGCTGATTACGTGCAGGAAAAGCGCTTAGCTTCTGCCTTGCCGCCTCCTCCACCAATCGAAACAATGAAACACCACTTGAAGCATTTGCTTAGCACTTTCCTCCTGGCCGCTGGAGCAGCTGTTGCTTCACCTTAGCCCCCTCAATTCCCCTCATTCCCACCACTGCCATACTCGCACACAGGCCGGCACGTCCGCATGGCGCACTCCACTGCACATTGTCGTCCGACGACCAGAAGCATTTAACTTGCAGCCATTCCAACAGCACAGCACAATCCTCTCTAATTGACCGTGATGATGATTGTGCAAGTGACAGCGTCACCCCGGCAACCGGCGAATAGAACAGCGACAACAACAACAAGCGCCAAGACAGCCATTTCGTGCGGGCGCAACAGGTGCTTGAAGAGTTGACCTGGCGAACTCAGACCCTTTTTTCGACTTTGAGCCGCAGCAATGCCACGGTTGACGATAATTTTCATTGTCGGGCTTTTAACTAGATGACTGTGCGCCACTCTTAACCACAACAATAACAATTAGCTGCACATAATAAAAAAAGTGCATCATATCGAACCCCTTCTGCCAAATAAAAACACACAACACGGAAGTTGTGATAAAAAAATTGTTTTTTTTTTATTTTTCCCCTCACATTCCAATTATGGAAAATGCATACAGTGTATCCCAAGCAAACTCGTACACCCGCGGAAAATTTGTTATAAGCTTGAAAGTGGTTCTTTAAAAGTTACTGTGGCGAAGTTTAAATAAATTCCCAATATTTCGTTTATTTCAAGTTCAAATCCATTAAACATATTTTTTGAAATTTTCTTACATCGTTCAAGTAACTAAAAACACCTTTTGAGGTCACCTTTTTTAGAAGCTATTGAGCTTAAAATGTTTTTAAAAATAAATTTTCCCCAATTTTATTAGTTACTCTCTGAAGTCTACATTTAGTCTTCTAACCTTAGTTCGGGGATTTGTCATTTTGATAGAAATACCAATCCCTGTTTAGAATCAGTTATCTTGGTGGAAGCGTTGAATTTGTTGCCAAGCCATTTGAATATCATTTCCAGTAAATAATGAGGTCTATGCCAGAAACCAAAGGCGACCTGGAAGACCATTCAAAACCTGGAGCAATGCAATCAAAACGGTCATGCGGTGTAGGAAAGCCAACAGGACATAGGACCATAAGACATGGTAACTCCGTACTGAAGAGTCAACCCGAAACAAAAACAAAAATTGAGATAATAATCAAGACTTTAAATTGAAGGATTCTAAGTTCAGAAGCCAACAAAGAACTCAAAATATTTACGTCACGTCTCACTTATTATTTTTCCTCTACAGCCCATTGAACTCGAATATGATGTCATTGGTATGCAGGAACTTTTCCGAACAAAAAAATGTTGGAACTCGGAGCATGACCGCTGGAGAGACCAAGTACTCAGAGAAACCTTGACGGATTTACTGTAACAAATGGCAAAGACTGGAGAGATTTTTCCTAGAAACCATTTTTAAAGAAGTGATTTCCCAAGGAGAATTTTTAGTGAATAAACGAATGAATATAATTTGTGATGCACACATTTTGTTCGCATGCACTGTAAGTTTTATTGAGGCTCCCTTTTTTGTTGTCGGTCCATGATTTTCCTGAGCATTGCAATGCAGTTGTTGTAGTTCTTAACACGCTTCAGGAATTTTTCCCCTATATGCCTATATTTCCTGTTTTTGTGTAAATAACAAAAGGGAGCAGCAAATCCGTATCGAACAAACGCTTGCGTTATGCATAAATTAGTAACGTAAAAAGTGGGGGAAGTTTTTTTATTTGTGGCACTTGTTGCATGTCGCTGCATTGTCGTTGCCGCTGTCATTGTTCTGCCACTTGACTCGACATGTCTGGCGTTTAGTGATTTGCCGTGAGGGCCATTGAGTGCAAGCGTTGTGCGCGGATGTGACTCACTACCACCAAATAGAATTGTTCAAAATTATGTAAAAAAGATATTTAGGCAAATTTCGGAAATATAAAACAGTCAGCGGCATTTAACTGCTTAATAAATTGCTTAAGGATAGCAAGTCTCACGAGCAACTGGGAACTTCTTAATCTTAAAGGGAATTTATCTATTTTTATTTGACTACTGAGAAGGTTTTAAATATACGTTTAGTGACTCATGTTTTCACTAACCCTTCAAGAGTTAAAAAATGTGATAACATCTTGAGGAAGTGGGCATTTATTGTAGATTACAGGAGTAGATTCAAAACGAAATTGAACTCTTTTGTGTTTTTATAACTCTGGAAATTTTTGCAAAAATTAAATAAAAAATTAAAGTCAGTTCCTTATCGCCTTTGTACTATAAGTACTCACCTATTCTACGTTTTATCAGATTTCTTTCTAACGTCAAAAACAACAAGTGACACTTTTCAAATAGTCGCTATGCATGAAAATATTTGTTGTTATGGAAAAATTTCACTTTCAAGATATATTAAACCCCTTTTTCAATAATTTCTTAGTTTAGTCTTATTAAAATCTGAATCAGGTCCAAATACAAAACTTTAACTTGTTTTAGAGGTATTGAACTTAACGGTTTTATCATAGATATAACGTTATTTCACATCCATCTGAGCTTTACAAACTCCATTTCGTTGTACCCAATGCAGTTTTACTGATGAACCAATAGCTTAGCGATCGCTGTGGCTCAGTGGTTGGTGCATTGGATCATTGGTCTAAGGATTGGCTTAGCTTAATGTCATTGCTCTAGATATGTTTTCAGTACCTAATACAATATCTCATCTTAGATATGGGGTCTCACATCGTTGTTAATGGTTCAATCTCATCAGTCTGAGCTACGAAAAACTAGATCTTTGTGTCGCTAGTGTTGCTTCAAGTAAGTCGAATTATAAATATTCATGGGAAAAGTATACTGTTTTCAATGTTCTAGACAGAGAGGTGTTATTGTTCTGACGCTCACTGCTGCCAGACTCTTTGGTATTTCTTGATAATCTAGTTGGATACCAAGCTTCGATCAACGTTTGATCCACACTTTGATCAAGAAAAAAATGAAATGAAATGAACTCAAGATTCTCTTTCGCTTTCCTGACGATAACACTAATTTAGAGCCTAAAGTTAGTTTAGTTAGTTAGTTTTCTACAATCAATTTTCGGCTAGAATCTATTGAATTGGAAATCGAACAGTTCTACCGGCAGGAAGCAATATAAAAGTGTCATTTTTTACGGGATTTCATTGTGACAGTAAGTGGGAACGAGGTAGAACGAGCTAACATTTTGGAATCTTAAAAATGTTTCACACAAAATGGTACTTTGAATAATAAAATTGCTGCCAAAATATGTTTTGTTGCCAGTGTTCCCAAAAATCCACTAAGGATCCGAAAAATCAACTAACATAAAATATAAATCTACTAAACTTTCTCCTTAATGATTCTTCCTTCTAAAAATTCTCCTAAAAGGTCAAAAACCTCTTAAATTTAAGAGGAAATCTCCTGATCTGGGAACACTGACCAGAGCTGATACACATCGGTAGTGACCTTACTGTGGAATAAAGTCTCTAAGAATAAAATATTTAATAGTATAATTATTCTGATTGTAGTTTTGATTTTGAAGAAGGGGACAAATTGTGATCCATGTACAAAAGAAGTCTAAGAATTCTATTTCAGTGGATATGGGATTTACTTTTTAAATATACTGCAGCTCTCTATTTGGAGTCATTATTTGGCAAAACGAACTTTCTTTATAGGGTGAGACAGCCATTTTAAGTAATGGAAATAATCCAGGAAAATATTACAAAAAAAGTATATAAGTATGTCTGGGTATAGTGAACACCCGATATAGTGAACACCCAAATTTTGATATATATATTTAGAGGTTCCACTCTAAATATTGAAAAAAATTTTAATCAAAAACCACAAAGTGTTTTTTGAGCAAAAATTACCAATTTGGGATTTTTACAAAAAATACCAAATTAGATTCAAAATTATGACTTTTGTTGCTGCAGAGATGAAGCTCCTGGAAAGCAGGGAAGTGTTGTATCGTTTCTACATTTCCTGGACGCACGTTTGCACTATTCTTGCCAATAATAAAACCCTTTTTCTCTCTTTACTATTCACTTGCAACTTGCCACTAAATGCAAAAATCGAGTCGCTATATTTCTGATTCTGTTACACTTTGTTTCGTCACAGTGTCCATTCAAACGACACAACTTAACCTCAATGCTTGAGTCATCAAAAAATGTTGCATTACCTTTTATCGCAACCACCTTTTTGTAGCTTTTTTGTAGCTTTTACAAGCGAATTTCGTAATAAGGTATTGAAGATATTGAATAACAA
Source organism: Melieria omissa (assembly GCA_963971225.1). Lineage (NCBI taxonomy): Eukaryota > Metazoa > Arthropoda > Insecta > Diptera > Ulidiidae > Melieria > Melieria omissa. The sequence continues at coordinate 45,497,051 of OZ020268.1, read as the reverse complement.
AATACTTGTAGCTGCATTTTTTTTTAGTATGAGTGGAAGCGAAATAATCACGTGGGGGACCCCACACAAATTTGCACAATTGACTAATCCACTTGGGTGTGAGTGGACTGCCCGATATAGTAAGTGGGTTCAAAAAGACAATAAACACAAAAACAACAACAAAAACACCGCATAATGGCAGCAAAGCAAGCAAAAGAAGATGGCACAAAGTGGAAAATAATAATAAAAATGACTGTCAAGTTCAAAGTCAATCTTTTGTTGGCGCTGTTATTGCAGTATTATAATGTTGATTGTTGTTGCTATTGTTGTTGATATCATATGGCCCATGTTGGCATAATTCGATGTGATTGCTAATTGTATGGAAAAGCGTGGCGCGTGTGACTGTGTCTCAGCGTGGCTGTATGTATGTGTGTGTACGTGTGTGTGTGTTTGTTAGTGTGTTTGTTAGTGGCTAATGCCTTATGCCTTTATGTTAAAATATAATGTCATTAAGTTATTATCTGCATTGTGTGCGCCTGAAAGTACGTAAATAAAATACACACACACACAATCGCAGTCATAAATAAATGGAAACATTGTACCTACTGGCATTTATCAGCCACGCTAAGTAGCGACAAAGTAAAAATTATGTTGGCTTAAATGCATTTT